>CM068747.1:17588362-18188362 GCA_035084275.1 Hydrolagus colliei | reverse complement strand
ATTCCTCTCATCCTGCTCCCACTATTCTTTCTAGCTTAAAATCTGGCAAAGTCTCTTTAACAGACCAGAGCTAAGCTAGAAACAAAGCACTTGTGATGATAAATGGAAACCATTGGCTGCAAATTAATCAATAAGCACTGTGCCAGTAGATGTGGAGTCCTGAAGCTACAACAACAACTTGGATTTATATAGCGACCTCCACACCAGGTGGCATCTCAGAGCGCTTCACAAACGGATCCCGGGGCCAAGCCAGGGGGAGGGTGAAAAAGGTGACCAAAAGCGCAGTTGAAAAGAAAAGTCTTCAGACACAACCTGAAAATAGGAAAGGAGGGGGCAAGGCGAAGGGAGTGTGTGAGGGAGTTCCAGAGCTTCGAGGCAGAGTGGCTGAATGCATGGCCGCCAACCGTGGAAAGGAGGATTCGGGGGACAAGGAAGAGGCCAGACCCAGTAGAGCAAAGACAATGGGTACTGTTGTGAGGAGAGAGGTCAGAGAGATAGGAGGGTGCAGAGTAGTGGAGGGATTTGAACACAAGAGTGAGAATCTTGAAATCGATCTGTTCAGAGACAGGAAGCCAATGAAGTCTGGCGAGGACTCGGGTAATCGGGGAGCGAAGTTTGGTTCGGGTGAGAATGGGCAGCAGAATTTTGAATAGGCTGGATTTTATGAATGGTGGAAGAGGGGAGATGGGCGAGGAGGGTGTTGGAATAGTCCAGCCATAACAATGGCATGACCAGGGTTTCTGCAGCTTTTGAGATGAGATATTGGCGGAGACGGGCAATGTGTCGTAGATGGAAGAAGGCACTGCTGGTGAGAGACCAGATGTGGGGGAGGAAGGATAATAGGATGTCAAACTTGACGCCTAAGTTACGTATGGGTTCAGAAAGCTTTAGGGGCAGGTCGGGTAGGTGGATGAGGCGAGATCCATGGGACTGAAGACGTCGTCGAGAGCCAAAGAGTATGGCTTCCGTCTTGTCAACATTGAGCTGAAGGAAATTGCACTTATCCAACTCTTGATGTCTGACAGACAGGCTGGGAGTCACAAATTGAGGTGGAAAAGTAGAGTTGGGTGTCATCCACATACATGTGGAAGTTTACTCCATGTCTGCAAATGACGTCACCAAGAGGGAGCATGTAGATAAGGAAGAGAGGGGAGCCAAGGATGGATCCTTGGGGTACCCCACAGGGAACTGAGCGAAAGCAAGAAGAAAAGCTGTTAGTAAAAGCTCAGTGGTTGGAGCATTCGTCTCACCAGTGAGAGACCTGGGTTCCATTCCCAGCAGGGCAAAACCTTGGACAAGTTTCCTTACTCCACATGCCCGATAATAATCCCTCAAGAAAAAAACAGTAATAAGTTGGTCACTTCATTCCACAACTGTTGTGGGACACTGCAATTGGCTGCTGCATTTCACCCACAAATGTACAGTTAATTAATTTTACAGTATATTCTGCAAAGCGCTTTAAGATGTCGAGAAGATGTGAAGAGCACTATCTAAAATGCAAGGATTATTGTTATTTTCATTTATAAAATTGCAGTTTGATAAATAAAAATGATAAATGCCAGTATTATCTGATTAAAGGAATTCCAATGCATCAAATGATTTCATTCTCAGAAAGCAATATTCATTTAAAATGAACAATAGATAACATAAGAACACAAATTGTTCAGACACAGGGTTTGTCCAAGAATATAGTTGTTCTAGATTGTGAATTTATTTTTGTGCTGTAATATATATGAGATAATTAGAATTGCATGGCAATTTTAAAGTAGTTCTCACAGTTAAAATGGATGCAGAAGGCTTTTTAGACTTTCTTAGACAAAACCAAATGACATCAAGATTGATGGAAGTTATTTGGGGAGTTGCCTTGTCGCACTTATGGTAAGTATGTTGATCTTTGTGATGGTGACATTTCACTCAACATTATAGGATTTCTGCCATGGTCAAGTGATGTGGCCTCCATTGAATGTGCTTCAAGTTAAAACTGCACCTCCAGGACAATCTTGCAAGCATGTCTGCCAAGAGAACAAGCTGGTCTGTGAACCTTCCTTCTTTCAACATTTGAACAAAGAGAAAGACTTACAGAAGTGAGTATTATTAACCACATGATAAACCATGGGAAGTGTGTGTAAAATTAACCTAAAAACTGCCGATGGTCTACAAATCACTCTCTGATGTAGCCTACAAGCATATAGGTTCCATTCGGTGTCTGGTGAGTGAGTTAGGTGGTCTGCTCAAGAACTATTGGTTTGGGGTTTCCACCAAGATTATTGATCATTGCTTTGTGAGGCCTGCTGAAAAATGCACATTTGCAGTTGTTGTGGCTACACATTTGTTAAAACAAACGATGGTGGCTCAGCTTCATTGTTCGTTATGGTCTGACAACCTTCATCCAGCCTGACTTGAAAAGTTGCTGGAAAAACTCAGCACGTCAGGCAGCATCCATGGAGAAAGGAAAGTGAGTCAATGTTTCGGGTCCACGACCCTTCGTCCGAATGATCACTTGGGTAAAGTGACAAAGAGCTATCTTAAACCCAAGGAATTGATACGTGAGTGAGTGTGTATATGTGTGTGTGTGTGTGTGTGAAGGGGCTAGAGTGGCCCCTGGTATAATTGACTTTGTAAACAAATTATATAAAGTAGTGTGTTCAATATCAAAGTTTGTTTGAATAAATATTTATTAGCATGGAACAAATGTTTCTTTACTGTTCACAGTTTGACAATAACATTTTGTCAAGAGTGCAGAAAAACATTTCATAACATACAGAATAAACATTCATTTTGTTAAACATGTGGATTTTTTTGTGAGACTCCTAAAAAAAAATGGCATGGAAATTAGTTATTGAAGTTGGTTTGCTAGCATATACATGCTAAATTCTGCTGTAGTTAAATTTTCTTAACTCTGTTTCATCTCTCTTTTTACATGCAGGTATGGAATTGATTGTCAGTCATTTGATACTGTGAATGATATAATTGTTCCAGCATATGATCAATCCAAAAAGCACTGCTTCTTTCAGGGTGATCTGCTGCTCTTCAGCTGTGCGGGTTCAAATGGAAACCATGAACGGATCTGCCCCTGTAGAGACTATATGAAAGGACAAGTTGCTCTATGTCAGAATTGTCTATAGCAGCTGCTCATTCCTGCACACAGTAGTCGGTGCTTAATGCAAGTAACAGTAGATCCTTATGAGAGCAAAACACTCAAAATACATAATATGCAAAGGTATTGACTTTTGTCTTGTAAAAGAGATAGATTTCTTTGATGCGAGAAGTCTGGAAAGATAGGGGAAAAACAAGTTTCAGTATTTAATTTTGGAAGAATGAATGCTGACCTGGTCCAGCTGAGCATGTTGATCATGAAAAAATACCTGCTTAATGGACACAAAGCAAACAAAATCACGACTAATCATTCAGATTTATTTAAAAACTCTTGGAGAAAGCCTTGTTCCTTTGAGGACTAACAATATACAAATATAAATAGATGTAATACTTAATGGACCATATTCTCAATTCAGTTCAGAAAATCATATCAAATACCCATTAATCTATTCAGTTAGGTAACTGGTGACAAATCAATCTCATTAAAGGGACAGTGCATTCCAAGTGCATTCAGAAAGCAGCAAGTCTTTTACTTTTGACTGTCATGAAAGATTCAGCAACAATATCCCAATATAGACAAAAAGATAATGGCAACAAGAGATGTGATGGTGGCATGGCATATTTAGAATAATGTGTCTGGTGATGATATCTGGCAACTATTTAATTATGAAGAAAACAATACTACATGAACGGGTTTTACATTATGATTTGACTTTGTGCAGTACATTGTTGATGGTTCAAAAGAAGGACATCCCTGTGATATTATGACTTCCAAGCTCAATGGATCCCAGTCAAATATTTGCAAATGTGTGATTGACTTATGTATTTAACTTTGCAGAAAAACTATTAAAATAATTTGGTGGTGGTGTTTTCAGAATTTTAGCCAGTCTGTCAATCCTACTTGGATGTATTTCATTCTGTAGCTAGAAAGGAGCTTAGTGGACATTTTAGCAGAAACATGGTGGTGGTCTTGTTTGAAAGGATAAGTATTTCCCATTTTCATTTGATTCTAAAACAAATCCTGGTGTAATTTTTTTTAATATCAGCATTTTGCATGATTACATCATGATTTCTGTATCAATGAGGTGGAGTTTCATATCTCTGCACTTTCATTTCAGCTCAGGAGTGTACACATTGAAGGCAGCATTAAATCACTGTTTTTAACAGTTACAAAGTAAATAATGTCAGCTATTTTCCTCCTTTACTAAGTATATGGGTGTATTGCAAAAGCTCAGGAGAATATCGATCATTGCTCACCAACATGTATTAACTGATCGAGGGAATCAGTCTCATTGCAATCAAAAATAAATGTAGACTAAAATCAACAGAATGATTTATTGGTGTTTCCCACTATAGGTTTACTGTGAGATATTAACGTTAATGTAAGGATATTAACATGATTATGTTAACAATTGATGGTCACAGGCTCCTTTGATAAGACAATATAAACCTTTGTTTCCATTTTCAATTTCATTCATGTTCTCTCATTTGTGGTAACACAAATTGTCCCATTAATTCTTATTAGGGGTATACATCTGTACGGAAAAGGATATTTAAAAAATCTGGCCCATAATAAGTAATAAATAACATTTTAGATTGACTTTTGGAAGCTTAGGAAAGGCAAATAATAGCAGACTTATCCAAACAAATTTGCACATTTGTATATAATGTTAGTTGCTTTGTATTTTGCTTCATTGTGTTGTGCTTGTAAATATTAAACAAGTTTTCTGTAATTGAGATGCTATATAATGTAAATGAGGTGCCTTTGAGGGTAGTAAAGTTGCTTTATCAACTTATACAAATGCTAAATATCCACTTCATAGCAGGCAAGGTTAAAAACAAATGTACAGTATTGTGAAGTCAGAAAATGGAGCAAAATGATTTTCCTGTATATTTGCGCAAGTGATCAGTGGTATATCATTGAAATGATGTGTGCTTTGAAAGCTGGTCTTGAGAGCTTAAAGACTTTGTTTCCACAGTTTTTGATGATGAACAGGAAAAAAACCTTTATTTTTCAATAAATCTTTTCTGTGAAGACGATTTCTTTCACTGCATTGTGTCTTTGAAGAATACAGAGTAAACGCTCGCTTCAGACAGCTTTAATCTGTAGCTACTTATTTCATATCTAGAACATTTAATGCTGGATACCATAATTGCAAAATAATTTGAACCACACCACATACACATTATTGTACTGTTTATATAGTATTAACATCAGATTTTACAACAGAAGTTCCACCAAGGTAAGACTTAATTGTAGAAAGTATGAACATAGATCTAAATTGCAATGATTGTGCTCATTTAAATGTGCTGAATGTATTCAATTCCTTGCACTAAATTGGCTAGTCTTTAAAATCAGGCGTTTCTGCGCTTGGCTAGATTTGTTATTTCAATTGACTTTTTACAGCCATTGAAAATGAGTAACCTAACCTTTTGTAATAACCTTCACAAAGAAAATAAGAGATCTTGGGGTATTTTGGCAGTTCAGATCAGAATATAAATAAATACATGTATAATCTGAGCACTGGACTGTCTGGGGAAGGCAATAGAAATAATTATTTTTACCAACTGCTTATTTATATTGTGCCCTACAGGGTCAGTTGGAGTGTTTTCCAGCTGAGCCTAAAGGAAAATCTTGGTAATATTTATCGAAGTACAAATCTGTATTGAGAGAGAATTTACGGTACAAGTGAACTAACAAACAGATGTAGTACGTAATTAAAATTTAGCTCAGCTGGTAGCATTCCTTTCTTTTGTCGAAAGGAAGTGGGTTCAAGACGCACGTTGAGACTTTAATATTAATAATAATCCTTGCATTTGATAATAACACTTTTCATGTCTTCTAGACATCTCAAAGCACTTGACAGAATATACTATAAAGTGAATTGACTGTAGATTTGTGAGTGAACGTGGCAGCTGATTGCGCACAGCAGTGTCCCACAAACAGGGGCATGGATTGAATTGATCAATTTATTTTGGGGGGTTTTGAGGGATTATTATCAGGCTTGTGGAGTAAGGAAACTTGCCCAAGGATTTACGCTGCCTGGAATCAAACCCAGGTTTCTCAGTGGTACAGCGCTGAGCTACACGACTTTCAACTCAGTCAAGGCTGACACAACATTCCTGAGGGATTGCTGCATCATCAGAGGTGCTGCCCTTTGCCTGAAATATATCTGAGATCCTATCCACCTGTTTAGATGCAAGTTAAGATCACATTAGTACTTGGAAGAAATGGGAGTTTCTCCAGGTTCTAGCCAACCATCCCACAGATAAACTTGGCTGTTTGCTTCAAAGCTTTTTGTAGGACATAAATTGGCTGCCGCCAGCGCTTAAATTAAATGCAAGGTTTCTTTTATTTTGGACACTAACAAACATTCGGAAATGCTTATCTGAGTTTTTAATGTTGATGTTTGTAACCAAGTTTTGTTATTTGAAAGGTAGATACCATGTACAGTATCCCAGTTTGCTCAGTCAGTTGACCATTAGAGGTCGTCAACCTAAATGATTGAGGGAATAGATACAGAGGAGGGCAACAACAAAATTATTGAGGAAATTGAGGGACTATGAGGAGCGACTAAATAAATTGGGCCTGTTCACACTGGAAAATTGAGAGACCACATGATTGCTATCTTTACGGTGCTAAAGACAATATAGATCATGATAGGCTGTTTGAACTTGCCCACAATAGTAAAACCAGAGGACATGGCCTGTGATTGGAGGGGCTAAATTCAGAAAAAAATCTATGCAAACACTGTTTCAGTAAGCGAATAGTGAACCTGTCGAGCAGACTCCCTCGGGATACTGTTGAAGCAAGAAGTGTTCATTCTTTCAAACACAGATTAGTTTTCGTTTTAAGAAATAACATAGGATATGGTATATAGGTAGTTTGGAACATATGTGCTTGCCAGGACCTCCAGGAAGCTGGAAGGCAAACTAGATGGACCTTGATCTTTCCGTCTAGCATTTCTTATTAGACTTGGGACCAGAATTCAAATCCCAGTGGATCAATTTATCATTCGCTCTTTTGAGATTGAGGTGAGTGCACCTTCCAAAGATCTACTCAGGTTTGGGGCAGTTAAGTGGGTTTGGGCAACTTTAACTGGATCAGAACTGAGAAATGTATCAGTATTCAAAATACAAACTAGTTACCATTATTTTTGTGTTATTTATTCAGTTTACAATTGGTAAATTTTGCAAATTTAACTTAGCTTTGCTAGATCGTATGGAGTGAATTGTGTGGCACTAACTTGTCATTTTTTAATGTATATATTCACAAAAAGTACTCTTAACTTAAACAATAATAATTTGTTCACTCAATCCAAATTATTTGGTCACCACGACTGTTTGTGGGATACTTCTGTGTGTAATTGCCTGTCGCAATTCGCCCACAAATATATATTCACTTTACCGAATATTCTGTGAAGCGCTTCAAGGCGCCTAGAAGATGTGAAAAGCGCTATGTCCGCAAGAGTTACAGGATATTTTTTGGGGGTCAGATGCTACATAAGGAATTTTGCAAAATGTCTTAAGTATTTTCCTACAACCATTTGTCTGTGTAACACTTCCATGCATATTAGTTACCACAAATAGCCCCAAGCTCAATCCTTTGTTGCAGAAAATAAGTGAAAGCAGCTTCTCATTAAATTTCCTGTGACCCGTGAACAAGGCAAGGCTGGCATGGGAATAGAACTGCAACAGTTTAGTCTTTCAGTCTACAATCAAATCTCTTCTATTTAGACTACAGAGAGCATCTGAAATTCACAATCATCTTGGGGATCAATATGTATCAGCTGGTAGCAGATGAAAGCAGTCTAGTTAGCTTTGTAAGTCTCATTGTTTGATTTCAGAGTACAGACTTCAGATGGACAAGTATGGCTGCAGCTTTTAGTATACAAGTTACCAATGTGTGCAGACACCTGAAATGAAGACAAATGTCCATGCGCGACATGATGTATAATATCTTTGTTCTGGCAGATTTGTAAATCAGTCACAGAAAGATATATGCTATGGCACGTATGATGTCAGACAACACTGAAATGGTAAGTGTTCGGTTTTCTTCCATTGAAGTAGTTAATAAGTTCAAAATTATATTGAAAGATTTTGATGCTGAACAGTGTTAAGTTTTTTTTATTGAAGAGAACTAGTTAGTTGGGGCTGAATTCCTCTGGGATTCAAGTGACCGAACTAGTCATTCTCTTCCCACTGAATTTTGCTTTGGGAGTGATATTCCTGCCTCATGAGTGTCGGGATAATACATTAGAAAGAGTTGCAAATAAGTCCAGATCCTCGGTAAACCACAATGATGACACGTTTGATGTTGTTTAGACTCATGCAGTGTATGTAACACAGCACAGGAGGGAAATCTCATCAGCTTAAAGCAACTTAAAGCAATACAACACTCTGTATTTCTCCCATTGTCCTTGACCTTGTGGGATATGAAGAATGAAAATTACTGCTGTTTTGGTGAATAATTACCAATTTACATAAATATATTTTTTAAATACCCATTCTTATACAGTACCTCATCTTTGAAATATTTTGTTCTCTAACAAATGCACATAAAAGTAAATAATTCAAACTGTAAAAAGTTTTCCGCGTTCCCTTCATTCCAATAAGACGAAAGCTTTTCTAATTTTGAGTGCCTGTGCAAAATTAAATTTTAAAAACATTCCTACTTAATAAATTCTTCAATTACAAAATTTGTGATTACACCAAGTCAACTAACTAAAAATTCCAAGCAAAAGACCAAAACAAAAACTAACCAGATTGGGTCATTATCATTATAAATTGATCTCTTTCTGCTATACAAATTGGAGTTATATCATGATGTTTGTGATAACTAGAGTAATGAAAGTCATGCGTTTGTGGTAGGTAGGGTCCGTCGATATCGAAATTTTCCGATATCGATATATCAGTTTGCCCATATCGATATATATCGATATATCAGTTTGCCCATATCGATATATATCGATATTGCAGGGTTTTTTTGTCCTGCACATGCGCGCGCATTCAGAGGTGCGCGTGTATTCGGGGATGCGCAAGTTGAAAACGTCCGCATCATATCGATATATCGCCGGACACGATATACGGATATTTGTGATATATCGATTTTTCATATCGAATTTTTCGATATATTTTAAATTCCGATGTCGGCATATCGATATGAAAACTATATATAACCAAAATATCGATATATCGCTGGACCCTAATGGTAGGTGTGAACATTTAGTTTGTGACGGACTTGATAATTGAATTCTATTATTTCCATAATACACTAAAAGGAAACAATTCAAAATAACAGAGGTGCATGCAATTCTGGAATTCTTAGAAGCTGATGACAAATTGATCCATTATATTTCACTTGACCACATCAGTTTTCATCTGCAGAGCACAGTACAGACTTGTAGGAAACACTAGAATACGCACTTTACTACATTACCCTGTATAGTTTTTAACATAAATACAAAAGACTACAAATTTCTTCCTCGTACAACAGAATGATGTCCACTATATATAACATCAATATCTGATTAGTTCAAAGTAACTTTCTGTTGGGCCACAATTGGGAAATTGTTCCGTAGCAGCAATTTTTCAAACAAGTCACTACTATTGTCTAGATTAGATTTATAGATTTATTCCACTCTTTTTTCAGTTCTAGAAGAAGATTCTGCCATCACCGCATGTTTTCATCATTCAAAGGTCTCATAATTATGAGTTTGTCTTACACGAGGAACTATATCCACCAAAAGCCTAAAAAATAAAAAGACATGAATAAATTGCTTTCGAAAGTCTGGAGCATGAATTTATGACCCAAAATAATAATAATCCTTACATTTGATATAGCCCTTTTCACGTCTTCTGCACGTCTAAAAGCGCTTCACAGAATATACTGTAATGAATTTTCAGTATAGTTGTGGGCGAAACGCGACAGCCAATTGCGCACAGCAGTGTCCCACAAACAGTTATGGATTGAAATGACCATTTTTTTCTTGACCCACCCATAAATAGCACTTGTGGGTGGATCAAGTGACCAGCTCTTTAATAATTCAATTTCAATACAGTAGTATTGCCTATTCTACCAAATTGATTAAGGCCAGAAATGCACATCCAGACAATTTATTTTAATGGCCCAATTCAATGTAACTCAGCTGGCAGTATAATCCTAGATTCCTGCTTCACGTTCATCAAAGCTGCTGGGGGCGGGGAACCCAAGGGGCTTTGAAGTTGGATTTTAAGATGAAAATTGTGTTGAATATGATTTAGTAAGTCTTAATTGTACCAGTCTGCAGCCGTTGCAATATTGGACATGCAATTTTGCCAGTTCCTATGATTTTTGGTCCAAAACAAAGCATGGATAGCATTAGCAAAATGTCAATAACTTTGTTCATTTAGGATCAAACCTCATAAATCTGCTATGATTATGTCAGATATGCTCTGCTCTTTAATAATAAAGCAACAACTACAATTCATACGACGGTAACAATTGCTCATCAGAGATCATAGAAAACATCAAAACCAATAAATTGCACTTTTGCTATGAATGTATCAACGTAATCAATAACATAAACAGTCTACGGTATCTACCAACAGTAACAATATTACTTGTTTGTTGGATATAAAAGCTAAACCTAAAATAATGGATCTTCATTCATTGTCATAATCGGATTCCTCAGAAGGAGAAACTCATTTTCATCATCAAAATCACTTTCAAGCAATGATTTGTCATTAATTGCAGCACAGATATCCTGTGGGATTTGGTCAAACTAATGGATGTCAAGTTGGTCAAACCTTCAAACTAATTGATCACATATTAATGTGCAGCCCAAGGGAAGATAAATATTGATTGGAAAAAGAACAAGATCCCAAAAGAGAAGTGGAAGCAGAAATGCTGTTTGTTTCAAGAACAAATTAGATAGATTTCTGCCAGAAAATAATATCTCAGGATACATATAGTATATAGTTTGGGACACAACATGTCAAGCAGCTGCCAGGTTAGTGGAAGGTGAACAACAACAACATTACATTTATAGAGCGCCTTTCACGTCGGGAGGATGTCCCAAGGCGCTGAACAGTCAGGGGTCGGGACTCGAGTATGGCGAAGGGGCAGGGTAGTGGGGAGGGAGAGAGGTGGGAGGGCGACAGAAGGCACAGTCGAAAAGGAGGATCTTAAGACCGGCCTTGAAGGAGGCAAGGGAGGAAACAAGGTGAAGGTGCTGTGGATGTGTGTAAATCTGGCAGTCTAGGCATAGGTTCCGACCAAGGGGTTTTCCCAGTGATCTGCAGCTCAGTGATTAGAGCACTTGCCTTACAAGTATTTGAATCCAGGCAGATCAGGGCGAAACCTTGGGCACGTTTCCTTACTCCACAAGCACACGTCTAATAATAATCCCTCCAAAAAAAACACACTAATAAAAATTGGTCATTTCAATTCACGACTATTTGTGGGACACTGCTGTGGCTCCAAGCGTTTCCCCCAAAAATATACAGTAAATTCACTTTACAGTACATTCTGTGAAGCGTTTGAGACGTCGATAAGATGTGAAAAGCACTATATCAAATGCAAGGATTATTATTATTATCTATGTAACATCTGGTATTGTTCCCATTGTATCCCACATCCATCCAGATCTTTTCTTGTAACTTGTTCATGTGGAACCGCAATGGCCTCCAGTGACCTCATCTGTTCCAATTAATATTAACACTCGCTATATCTCTGGGCATGAGGCTATATATTGTGTAAAATTATAACTTGTATGTGATGATTGAACTAAAAATGTAGAAATTATAGAAGGCTTTCTATCCCTATCTCCTATGCTGCCATATATCTTTGTAGTGTAAATGAACCATAATTAATTGACAGATTCTGCAAAACTGTGCACCCTGATACAACTAAGATTGACTGCCTAATTCATATTCTACACTATATTTTGAATTAAAATCCACATTCAAACCTTTGCAATCAGAAAGAAAAATAATGCCACCCCCCCCACCCCGGAACTCTTGGACTCACATCGCTTCAGTATTTTGTGAACAACTGTATAAACATGGGTGTTTATATTGTTTTGTTTTAAAAAACACTTTATTAGCTTGGCTCAATTTTTTTTAAAATCGGTCAACCTTTGTGTCCTGACGCATTGAAAGCCATCACCATACTTAAAGAGTATCCAGACCAGACTGAGTTCCACAAATGTGTGCCATCTTCGCTTAGAAATATTCTTTGTCTGGTATAGAGTGCACACTCTTGCCCAGAGGCATGTACGCTGCGCGCGTAATGCCAGAAAGTAATAGGCTCAGGTTGATAAGAGCCGAGCCTTGAGGTCCTGAATGCATGCTCTCAACAACAACTTACATTTAAAGAGCGCCTTTCACGTCGGGAGGACGTCCCAAGGCGCTAAACAAGAGGCGTGTGACCCGAGCTGGGAGGGGAGTGTTTGGGAAGCGGTGAAACACGAAGGGGAGGTAAAAGAGTTCGGGGTGGAACAAAAGGCACGATCGAAGAGGAAAGTCTTCAAATCGGCCTTGAAAGAGGAAAGGGAAGAGGCGAAACGGAGGGATTGAGGGATGGTATTCCATAAGGTGGGAGCGGAGAAACTGAAGGCCCGGCCTCTGATGGTGGGGCGGTTCGGGCGGGAGGCTTGGAGCAGGCCAAGTCCTGTTGAACGGAGGGTCCGGGTGGGCGTGTAGGGGGAGAGTAGATTGGCTAGGTAGGATGGGGCAAGGCCGTGTAAGGCCTTGTAGGTGAGGACGAGGATCTTAAATTTGATCCTCTGGAGGATGGGGAGCCAGTGGAGACGGGCGAGGGTGGGGGTTATGTGGTCACGGAGGCGGGTGCGGGATAGTACACGGGCTGCAGAGTTTTGGATGGCCTGCAGCCTATGAATGGAGGAACTGGGGAGGCCGACTAGGAGAGAGTTTCCGTAATCCAGCCGTGAGGTGATGTATGCGTGCACGAGTGTTTCGGCAGCGCGGGGGGTAAGATAATTACAGAGCCTGGCAATGTTGCGCAGATGGAAATAGGCGGTGCCGGTCAAGGCGCGGATGTGGGGGAGGAAGGAAAGTTTTTGATCGAACATGATGCCGAGGTTCCTGACTGGCTTTGTGAGGTGGAGAGTACAGCCGTGGATGTTGAGGCTGGCAGCGCCCGATGTGCGGAGGCGCTGGCTTGAGCCAATCAGGAGGGCCTCGGTCTTATTCACGTTCAATTGCAAAAAGTTGTCCCTCGTCCACGATTCGATGTCGGACAGACATGCTGTCAGAACATCGATGGTCTGGGGGTTGAGGGATGAGGCATAAAGGTACAACTGGGTGTCATCCGCATACATGTGGAAATTTACCCCATGTTTGCGGATGACGTCGCCCAGGGGGAGCGTGTAAAGGGTGAAAAGAAGGGGACCGAGGACAGAGCCCTCACTCTGCCTTCATAAAGCATTCAGAGATGTGCTCCTACATTTTGACATATCATATACACCAGCGATACAACTCAAACCTTCATTGGGGCTTTGATATTATTGAAGAGGCAAGAATAACTTGAGTACCCTTTACCCCTTATCAGCACTGTTTTAAAGGTCAGTGTCCAAACAAAGGTTGGTGTCTACAGTCCCCAGATACTTTTACTCAAAGTATTGCTTAAGAACAAAAACATCTTACTTCACTCCATACGCAAGAATGATAAGCCCAATGAGAATCCCTATAGAGCCATCCAAATACCAGATAGCAGCATGGTGTTTGAAGACTTCTGCACTGATCAGTATGGAAAAACCCATGATACCACCAACAAGGGAGTTAAAACCTGCAACAAAAAAACACACATATGGAACATTATTGTTTATTGCTGGATACGTGTTTTATGATAGATTGTGACAAATGAAACATATTTCAGAGCCAGGTTCAGTGATCGATTGGTTCTAAATGAACTTTAAATCAATTGAAGTGAAATGCTATTGGATCTTCTACCAGGAAGTAAATTGTAATGAGATTGGAAAGCATTAAAGGTTGAGAAGCAAAAAGAAACTGAGCATATTGAACAACAATTAACTCTGACAAAAGGTTATACTGTATTTCAAAATTTAAAGGAATTTGATGCCTGCAAAGTAACAAATCTGCCAGTAGTGTGAATAACTTTTTATGGAGATAAATACGTAATTTAATGTAAGCTGTGCAGAAGGTACAACTGGTGAATTCTTAACAGTTTATAATTTTGTGATTTGTGGGTATTTAGATGGCCTACATTGATCAACCAGCATAAAACTTAATCGAATTGAAAAATCTAGTAGTCAATAAGTTCACATTCATAATGACTTTGATCAGTAATCTGATCTCTCAGTGAGAGTGCATTTTTTAAAAAAAACAGAAAATGAGTTTCATTGTGAAACCAGGAATTACTGATAATTGAAGAGGTGATTTTTAAAATCTATAAATAACTTTGTTGCAGACATTCTATAGATTCTTCTGCCCTTGGGACATCCTCCCTACGTGAAAGGCGCTAGACAAATGTAATTTTGTTGTTGTTTTCTGTACAATAATAGTAATAATCCTTGCATTTGATATAGTGCTTTACACGTCTTTCAGACATTTCAAAGCCCTTCTGGGTGCAATATACTGTAAAAATGAATTGACTATATTTGTGGGTGAATAACAGTAATAACAATAGTAACAAGCTATAATTTTTAAAATAACAATAACAACAACAACCTTGCATTTGTATAGCGTTCTTCACGTCGGGAGGACGTCCCAAGGCACTGAAACAACAAGCGATGTAAATCTATCCAACCAGGTGCAATTTAAAATAATTCCCAGTCAAAACGTTTTGAAGTAAGAGATTTTACTTCACCTTAAACCTTACCTAGTTTAGCCAACAACATTTACAGTATATCCCATGAAGCGCTTTGAGACGTCTCGAAGGTGCTACATCAAATACAAGGATTTGATTATTATCATTATTACCTTGGCTGAAATGTTTAAATTTTAATGTCTGCGGTCACCGAGGTTAGCTCTCTTAATGTGACATTCACTGAGGACTTTACTCTGAACGTCTCTATGATGAATCTCATTAATTATACATTTTTTTCTGTTGCAACATTTTAAAACTTTGAAAATCATATAATGAGTCTATAAATCTGCAAATGTTTGTAGCTTTAATAAACTAGCGTAAATCCTTCCAAATAAGTCCTGACAATCAACTTTTTTATTTCCCAGGGGGTTTAAGATCCTTTCAGAATTTTTAAACAAGCACAAATCAATACAATGGCCAAGGCTGTGTAATGCACCTTCAATCTTATCTCCATTAATCTGTCTGTATTGGTCATGAACAAGAAGTATGATAACTCTTAAGGGATTGTAAAAGACAAAAGGTTGCAGAAAAATCCATTTATATTGGAGACTGAGATGCTAGGAAAATTCACTACTGTAGTTATCAAGAGACATCCACAGAATTACGAATCAAACTAGTCCGAGATTAAAAAAGATTTTGACCCACATCTTTTGAGACTGGCCTACAGGTGAGTGGTTAACAGAATTCGGAGTTGTAACTGCACAGCTGCATCCCAGTTAACTCTCAAACCGCAGGCCGTCTCATACACGCATTCATAACATTCAGGCTCGAGTTCACAAATTTCCTGCTTGTCGGCCTCCCCAGTGCTCCCTCCATTGGCTGCAGATCATCCAGAACTTTGCAGCCCGTGTCTTCTGCCGCACCAGGCTCCGGGCATCTATCACCCCAACCCGGGCCCTCTACTGGCTTCCCATCACACAGGGAATACAGTCCAAAATCCTGGTCCTCGCTTTCAAAGCCCTCCATGGCCTTGCTTCCCCCTACACCTGCGACCTCCGCCTCACCCCATCCCTTGCCTCCTTCAAGACCCACTTCAAGGTCCTCTTCTTCGACCGTGCCTTGGATCACCCTCCTTCCCCCATGCCCACCACCCTACCCACTGATTGTTCGGCATCTTGAGATGTCGTCCCACTGTGAAAAGCGCTTTACAAATGTAATTTTGTTTCATTAAGTCCTGAGCCATTTTGCCAATATCATAAGGTACTAAAGGCTCCATATCAAATACAAAGTTTATTATAATAACAGAGAAATGAAAACATTGTTTCTAGTAACAATGTTCAATGACAATTGTTGTATAAAAACTACATTACAAAATCACAACACTGAAGAGATAGAAATAAAATACATTTTAGCAATAAATAATTTGTAGTGAAGAGGCCAGTGCTAACTAATTTACACTGTATTTACTAAGACTGATAATATTGCACATGTATGGTAAGTTTTAAAAAAAAAGATTTGGCTGTTTATAGATGCAATTGTTCGAAAACATGAGTGGCAAAAATTTTTTATAAATGCAACAAGCTATTTTTAAACCAATGTCATGCATACATTCAGTGATCAAATAATCAGCTACTGCACTGTATCTTAAATACTGCTAGGAGGCAGTACAGGGTGTCAAACTGCAATGAACAATGATAATACATCAACCGGAGCATATTAAAACTCTTGTATACACAAACAAGTCATTTTATAATAAATCTGGATTGTAAAAAAAATGTTTTTTTTTACTAAAACCACAATGTAAGTTAGCTCACAAAAAAAAATCAGTTTTGTTGTTGTGTATCCATTCAATCTATTTGATTTCACAACGCAATAATATGTGCTGCGCCACCTCAAACAGTTAAATGTGAAATTATTCATTGTGAAATTGATTTACTAGCATCTACACCATTGCCAATCATGCACAGCAGCCAATGAGACGGGGAGTGTAAAACGCATCATTTACTTTTCACAGAGTGGCATTCATGCAGTCAATAAATGCAATGATGTAATAGACTCTACTTACACGGTATGACAATTATGTTAAATTTCCCCCGCACTAATCTTAGTAAATAAATTTATGATGAGGGCCAACTGAAGCTTGAAGAATCAGAGCGGTAAACAATTCAGACCTAAGACAGAACTGCTCATGCAACCTTATTTTCCTGTGATGAGATGGAAAATTTATGGTTGCAATATTTCTGATAACAATTCAAGTGCAAGATATCCACTACCTTAATCAAAACACTATTAATTTACTGTACTAATGTGTACTGGTCCCATACATTTTTGGGGGTTCAAGCACGGCTCTGAATAATTTGTTATAAAATAAATTAATTGATCACTGGCCAGAAAGTATTGATACTCACCATCAGTTATCAGGGCTTTACTGGTTAAGACTCTCCCAAGCATAAACTTAACCGCAGCCAGAATACTACAGAGTATTCCACTAATAATGGAGACACTGAAAAGAAAGTCATCCTAAAAAGAAAAAACATATTTTAATGCAATGTCCAAAAATGCATATATTTAACTTGTTTATACTCGGAATGCAATACGATTATTCTAAGGCACAAACTCACAAATTTAAGCCACTTCTTCTTTATGTCTTAGATGGGTTGTGTACTAACTAATATACTGTACATGTTTTGCTTACAAAGTATAGAATCGATTCAATTTACTGTGAAGTGCTTTGAGACTTTTCAAAGACGTGATAAGACGCTATATCAATTGCAAGAATGATTAATTTTGTGTTGTATTCATATAATGCAAAAATATACAGACCAGAAAGATAATTTTAACACAAATTTTGTTAAGAAACTTTGCAATTTCCAATCTATTGCTAAAGACTAGCTGCAGGTGTGAACCACCTAGATCAGTTCTTCACCCTCTCACTCCCCCAACACAATGCCCTGAAATTGATTCAACTGCTTCATTAAGCGTTGGCTTAACTCCAATCGATTTATGTGTTTGTTCAATCTTTGATAGTTCTCGAAGTCCTAATGTCGCACCGAAAATTTGTAACATCTGTGCCATCTCACACTACATGTTCATTACCAGATAGAAGCTTCAATTATTAGCAAATCCATATTACCTCAGGCAGTTAGATAGCAGCAATCATGAATGTAATAGTTTCAGTTGAGCTCGTAAAACCATTTACATCTTTCCCTGCTCGGAAAAAAAACTCACCTTTACTCTATTTCCTGCAATAAAAAAGCAAATAATTCCCAAATAAGGATTATGGTTTGCTTGTGGTCCCTATCTGTTCAAGTAATTTCTCCCATGTGTTGGTAAACCTGACTGTTTACCTATTCACATCAAGAAATGGATCCTGAACCTCTGCCACCTCTCCAGGCAGCTCAGAGTAACTGCACAGAACTGCAAAGTAACTGCGTAGAAAATGTCAAGTTCAAAACAGTTTTGTCACTGACCTGTTACAAATAAGGTTCAAAAAATAAAGTTTAATATTAGCGATTCAATGTGAACATATATGCGTTCTTGTTTTTCATTCTGACAAATGTGTTACAACAAACATCGCATTATTAGTTACAAGAGCGATGAAAACACCTCCAGATGTGAAAACTCTAAAAAATACATCCTCGTGGAAATCAAATTTATTTTTTATTGCAGAAAAGATTGATGTTTGCTTTATATTGTGAGATGTGACGCGACATCGCCTCCAGCAGTGGCAGAAAGCCCCATTTGTGATTCCTGCTCCTAACATTCTCTCAGAGGAGGGAAAGAAAGCGGAGGAGAGCTCTACACATACACAGCTAAGCACATCCTTAGCTAATGTCTTTTGGTGCTACCAGAATTAAAAAAAAACAGGAATGCTACCATCTCTTTGATAACATTAAGAACAGCCCTTACACATTCCTGAGTGATCCATTGGCCATCCCAAGGCTTTTAAGAGTAAAGATGAATGGATTTGCACCACCTACATTTACACTGCTGTGGTTTAAATCAATGCACTGATTGTCTGCAATGAACTGTCTGAAGGTGGTTTTGATAGCCGCGCTCTTGAGTGAATTGCTTTGTGATTGCTCATCTCAGCCCTGATTTATACTGGGTCTTGCAGTAATTCAGCCATAATAAGCATGGTATGAAATAGACATGATTGGGATCTCTATAATGCTGAAATACTGAGACACGATTAGGTGTAAGATGGCCTGAGTTTGATCTTAGCACCTATAGACAAATTTAAATTAATCCAATGCATTTCTTTTACAGTACATGTTACAATGCGATGGTCCCACTCCTCTTTGCAAAGATATTTTAGGCTACCTGCCAATATTCTCCCAACTTATTATTAATTTCTCACAATACCAGTAACCAACAGAACTGGTAGCAAATGAAATACCGAGTTCAATGAGAGGATGAGGTCAAAATCATCACCATCCCTGCAGAAGGAGCAGCCAGTTGCCAGCAAAACTGAAGATGCATTCACAGTTGATGATCCACAAACAACTTGTAATCCCCGCGTCATCTCGTACAGCGTTCCTCAGGCTCTGTCCTTGGTCCCCTCTGCTGCAATATATCCCAAGCTCCCTCTTGGTGACATCGTCTGCAGACATGGGGTCAACTTCCACATGTGTACGGATGACACCCAACTCTTCCTCTCTGCCTCCACTCTCAACTCCAGGACCACTGCTGGCCTGACACAATGTCTGTCAGACATCAAGTCCTGGATGAAAGTTAACTTTCTACAGTTCAACGTCAACAAGACCGGGGCCCTCCTGATTGGCTCCCGTTAGCACCTCCACAACTCAGGCAATGGAAACATCACCATCCAGAGATGCACACTCCACCTCACTGAGCAGTGTGTAATCTTGGCATCTTGTTTGACTGAACTGTCACCCTTGCCCGGCTCCAGTGGCTCCCCTACCCCCAGAGGATAGAGTTCTAAATCTTTGGCTCACCTTCACAGCCCTCCATGGCCTTGCTAGATAATTATTCGGGTAGAACAAGTTGGCAGGGTTATGAAGAGAGAGCGGAGGAGTGGAATTTATTTGGACAGCTCTTTTAAAAGAGCCAGCACAGAAACAATGGGCCAAATGGTCTCCTTCCGTGCTGTATAATTCTATGATTCAATGATCTGCTGACCATTTGCTGTCTGCTTCCTCCACTCAGCAGACTCTGGCCTGCTCCACATCCCCCACCAGCCCACCCCACCATCGGTAGCCAGGCATTCAGCCTCTCTGTCCCCACCCTTTTGGAACTCCATCCCACATTCCCTTTGCCTTGCTCTCTCCCTTGCCTCCTTGAAAACCCTCCACTTTGACTGCACCTTCAGCCACCCTCCTATCCTCCACCCTCCCTGATCCCAACCCCCAGCTCGGGTCCAAATCCAACGCCTTGGGACATTCTACCAACGTGAAAGGCACTATCCAAATGTAATTCAGGATTGTATTGTATTTAAATAGATCTAAATGATGTGATGCACAACAACAGGGAAGTATCTTCTTCAGATAGGCCACATAGTATAAAACGTAAGGCAAACCTCATGAGTCAACGCACACATCAAAGAAATAGCTACACTATCATCTGCTTTGTGTAAAAGAATACAACATCAATTAGCAGCTAGTCAAAGGAATACAGAGATCAATTAACAACATTTGCAAACTAGATTCGGTACCTTAACTGGACCGTCTGGTTTGCAAATTTCAAAAGGCATCCAATTTATGATCCTCGCCAAACAATAAATTTTTGCAATGTGTAAAAAAAGGTGGTTGATTTCCTTGACAGGTAGGAATCGGCAGACCCGATGAGCAATTTAGCAGGAGCAGTTAATCACAGGGTGATAAGCTGTCTAAAAATTATAAACATTGCAAACAAAATCTACAAAAATTCATTTAAAGAATTAATTTAAGAGATCACAAATCTATACCAATGCCGAACCATCTGCACCACTCTCTCTTCCTTCAAAACCCACCATAACACCCAGCATTTAGCCACTTTCCTCCCACCGCACGCACCCCTTAGCTTCCTCTTATTGCTCAAGAGCTTTGGGACGTCTTTCGAACATGGAAGGCGTTATATGAAGGTAAATTGTTGTTGCGTTCCACCACCTGACAAAATGCAAAAACTGAAGCCTCAGGGATGAAACTGTGTGAGTGATTTGACACGAAGAGTGGATCAGTGAAGATTTTTTCTGCATTGAAAGTACTCTTGAAGAAATGTAAAACTGTTTGTCACCGGTGATGAAAACAGCAGAATCTGACAGGAGAGACAGCTTGAAGATAGAGTGAGTACACTTTAGAGAATACTTAATTGTGACCTGCCAGAATATCTTGTCAACATCAAGCGGATACACACTGTGGCTGTGAATACTGATAGAAGGAAACCAAAATGAGCGGATGTCAAGGCAATAAAAAAAATCTCTAGCGAGATGCGGTAACCAATACATCAAAGTTAAT
The DNA here is from genome assembly GCA_035084275.1 of Hydrolagus colliei. Lineage (NCBI taxonomy): Eukaryota > Metazoa > Chordata > Chondrichthyes > Chimaeriformes > Chimaeridae > Hydrolagus > Hydrolagus colliei. Next base: position 18,167,041 of record CM068747.1, on the reverse strand, counting down.
TTACTCAATCTGAGAAGGGAAAACATAAAAATATTTCACAGATTGGAAATGAAGCTACTCAGAAATGAAGAAAACACTCAGTTTGGTAACAATCTCCATAAGGAGGCTGTGTTAGTGACATTTCCACTGAAGAGAAGATTGGGTGGAGAAAGAAAGAGAGGAGAAGAAATTACAGAGAATAAAAGGGTAAAAATGCAGCAACAACTTATACGTATACATCCTCCACGCTGGGTAGCATCTCAGAGCGCTTAGTGACAGAGACTGACTGCGAGCCCGGGAGGTGGCTATAAGCTCGGTCGAAGAGGAAAGTTTTCAGGTGAGACTTGAAAAGGGAGAGAAAGGGAGCAAGGCAGATAGATTGATGGAGAGTGAAGCAGATTTCGGGGGCGTAGTGACTGAAAGCGCAACCTCCGATAGTGGGGTGGAGGTTTTGAGTGATGAGCAGGATCCAGTCGTGCGCAGGTGCCAGTTGTGCGGTGGTGTCAGGCGATGGATTGGGGGGGTGAGGATGTCAGAAAGGTAGGGAGGTGCCTGGGAGTGAGTGGATTTAAACACGAGTGTGAGGATCTTGAAGTCGATCCATTTGGTGATGGGGAGCCAGTGGAGCCTGGGCCGGAACAGGTGAGATGTGGGTACAGAGTTTGGCCCAGGTCAGTGTGCGGGCCACAGAGTTCTGAATCAGCTGGTTCTTTTGGATGGTGGAACTGGGGAGACTGGTGAGGATTGAGTTGGGAGTAATGTGGCAGAGGTGGAAGAAGGCAGTCCTGGTCAGGGACCAGATGTCAGAGAGGAAAGACAGCTGATATCTAAATAGCAATAGCAGGGAAGGAAAGGTTGGGAGGTGGAAAGAAACAGTGCAGTGGGACAGCATTCTTTTAAATAGCTTTGTACAGCCATGTCAGTGTTTTTTCTCACTGAAACAGTTCAATTATTCAACAGTCAACATTCTACAACCAATTCTACTGTGTTGTTTCCGAGCTTCACAAAGACATCCCCAAGTTTAAGATGTCGTTCAGAAAAAAATTTGCTTCCCTTCTGCTGAAGCAGGAAAACATTTCCAGGAATCTTTATTGTTTCCAAAGTGTTATTCTTTGTCTGCGAGTCTAGAAACTATGGCAAATAGGCTATTTTGTCATAGTGTAGATTCAGCCACAAAAGATCGTGTTTGGGAATCCTTATCTAACTCTCACTATTTACAAACATTTTCTACCTGTTGCGTGTAACAAAATAAAGCAACATTTTTAAATCTTTGGCACCTAATTTAAGCTTACAATGAATATATATAGCAGTCAATATTGGATAATAACAATACATGCTTTCATATCAGGAGGACATTTCAAAGCACTTCACCGAAGTTGCTGTAAGGTCCAGGACTCACAATCAAACTCCAAAAGCTGTCTTATCTATACGGAAATATCTGTTCGCCTGCCAAGAACGCAATACCCGATTGACTTTGAACATCCTAGAATACTGGATATGTCTTGGTTTAAAAGTAGATGACACTCCATTTAATTGCACTCAACAATAACAATATCTTTATAGAGCGCCTTTCACATCAGAAGGACTTCCCAAGGCGCTGAACAGTTAGGTAAGGGGAAGGGTCAGAGCAGGGGCACGTGGGACAGAGAGTGGGAAAGGGGGGAAGAGATAGGAGGGCAGCCGAAGGCACAGTCGAAGAGGGCAGAGAGGCTACCGATGGTAGGGCGGTTCGGGCGGGGGAAATGGAGCAGGCCAGAGCCCGCTGAATGGAGGGGACGGGCAGGCTGATAGGGAGATAGCAGGTCATAGAGATAGTCGGGGGCAAGGCTGTGAATGGCCTTGAAAGTGAGGACAAGGATCTTGAATTCGATCCTCTGGGGAATGGGGAGCCAGTGGAGACGGCCGAGGGTGGGAGTGATGTGGTCGCGGAGCCTAGTGTGGGAGAGTATACTAGCTACAAAGTTCTGAATAATCTGCATCTTGTGAAAGGAGGATCTGGGAAGGCCGACGAGGAGAGAGTTCCTGTAGTCGAGCCTTGATGTGATGAATGCGTGAACAAGTGTTTCGGCAGCTTGGGGGGTGAGGTAGTGGCGGAGTCTAGCAATGTTGCAGAGGTGGTGCAAGGCAGTACCGGTCATGGCGCAGTTTTGGGGGAGGAAGGACAATTCAAGGTCGAACAAGACGCCCAGATTTCTGACTGGCTTCGAAAGATGGAGAGTACAGCCTTGGATGCTGATGTTGCCAACACCTGAGGTGCGGAAGCACTGATGTGCGCCATTCAGGAGAGCCTCAGTCTTGTTGACATTTAGTTGAAGGAATTTGTCCCTCGTCCAGGACTCAATGTCGGACAGAAATACAGTCAGAACGACAGTAGTCCTGGAGTCGAGGGTGGAAGCAGAAAGGTAGAGTCGGGTGTCATCAAAACATGTGAAAATTTACCCCATGTCTGCGGATGATGTCACATTACCATCCAGGCAGAGACTATGAATCAGATAGTGCCCATCATATTGGGAATATGTTGAAGGTATGTGCCCTCTGTGGAGCCATGAAATGGGCAAAAAGAAGTTGCTTCCATGTGCCTGCTTGGCAAGGTGAAACGAGAGCAACTCACAGTCACCTGAACCCCTGAAAAATCTGGATGGCACATCAAATGATTCTTAGCATTTTCTAGCAAACCTTAGGAAATACAATTTGTGCTTTCGGGTGACTTCTTTTGTTGCAGCTAGAGAAGTTAAAGAGCTACAACAACAACTTGGATTTATATAGCACCCTCCACGCCGGACGGCGTTTCAGAGCACTTCAAAGCAAAGCTCTATGGCAACATTTAAACTGCAAGGCCAAGTGTATCACTTATCGGGATCACTAAACGCTTTGCCTCATGAGTCACCAAAATTCTTACAGATCTACTTCATGACAAAACGCGAAGCACAAGCCATGCAGCATGGAAGCAATGTTGTAGGGTTGAAAAAAGCCCTCATATTAGATCTGCAAGACATGCTTCACCAAAGTAATACAGACATCAGGAGCTTCACATCTGCAATGCAAAGAATGACTGCAGACGTATATAGAATAATCAACCATGCGGATAACACACCATTTGGGTAGCATAGCTTTGATAGGATCTTCTATCGTCCATGAGCACATGTTATGGCAGTTTTTCTTAAGGTGAACAAACAGTGTTAATGGCAAGTTAAATGGCCCCTGACTACTGTCACTGAAATCTATATTCCATATTGGATCTTTTGGTTGCAAGCGAAGCTAGTTACAAATAAAGGAAGTTATCTGTGTTATTCCCAAAGCCTGAGCCAGGAGAGTGATTGTCCTTCAATCATAATGAGGGTAAAAGATGAGGAAAGGGCAAGAAATATAAGCTTCTTTGGTTAGTAATGTTGCATATTTCCTTTAATGACATAAGTGGCAATTGATTATGGAGGGTGTAGTACAAAAGGAGTCTGGAAAGAGTGACTTGCAGATTTAAAAGAGAGTGTGAAACAGGTTGATTAGAAAGAAGTTGACTTGTAAAGTTTGCTGTAAAGAATTGAGTGGATCTACATTGCTTTTTATGGATTCAATAATATTACGAGTGTCCCAAGAGGCCAACGATGGAATCAAAACACCAAAATCAGTACACCAGGCCTTTACTTCATATTTCCACAAAGTAAGGGAAAAGAATGTACTGTATTAATAAAATATGCATGACCCATTTTCAGTTCACAAAAGGACATAGCAATCGAAGGAATAGTCAGAATTGTACCACAAAATGGAGATAAACTAAAATAAGTGATTTCACTGTTACATGGAAGCCTTATCAGCAGAAAAGAAATTACATCAGTCGTGCCAAATTGTTTCTCTGTGCTACGACAAGAAAGGAAATACGACAAGAAAGGATCTAAACGGCTCGGCAGAACTAAATGAAAAAGCAGCGTGACGAGTATTTAGCTTGTGTACAGAATCTAAATTACTTTATGGACACATGAATATTGTTCTTTGAGTAAGTCTAACCAATACAACAACAACAAAATTACACGTATAGCAAGTTTCACATCAGGAGGGCGTCCCAAGGCACTGAACAGTCATTGTTTCAGACCAGAACTGGGGTCGGGTCTGAAACAATGATAAATTATAAATGATTCACCAGACTTGTCCATTTACACACAGTCTAGATATTAGAGGGGTTGTTTTTTTTATCCTGCATCTCTAAATATTTCCTAATTCTGGAATTTCATAACAGGAAGTTTATAGACAAAAGATCCTAGATGTTCTTTCATCCATGCAAACGTCGATCATAAGCCATGCAAAAATGTGAGTATTGGATCCACATACATTCATGATAGAATGTGATTACAAATATTTTGCACGTTTACAAAGCATGCAAAATTTAAGCGGCAACAAATCATTCAATTTGACTTTCAAAAATTTCAAGGAATGAAAAGTCATAACATTTTCATCAGAGACTGGATTGTATTATTTATTGAGGTAAATTAAGATACAGCAACCGTGAATTCCTTCTGCTGTCATTAGAATGACTTAAAGCACAGTTCACCTCGAGAGGATAATCAGTATTTTGATTAAGCAAGCATCATTCCATCTTGTCAAAGAATCTCACTAAAGTCTTATATTTCTTGTCTAACTGTCCTAGAAAATCAGAAACCACTTTAGTATTATATGTGACATGCTGCTACCTCCAAAGAAATGTGACATTTCTCTTGAGTATTATCACTCCCAGTGCATTTTTACTTTGACAACTGTCACATTCGCTGCCACATTTCACCCACAAAATACATTGTCAGTTCACGTTACAAGATATTCTGTGAAGTGCTTTGAGACGTCTCGAAGGTGTGATCAGACTCGGATTATTACTATTATTAGCTTATCTAATTTACACAAGTTAACAGGTACATACAACTTTCGCAAATCATTTGTAAATTTGGGATTACTGCTACCACTATATCATTATCTCTTCAAATCAGCAACTGTCAAATAAAAATATGGAATTTTGGATTCAGCTTACCACTTCTGGAAGCAGCTTGGTAGCAAGATCATGGATGGCTTTAGCCAGAATACAAAAGGTTGATATGAGAAATATCACTCCCAAGATGGCACACGCTCTGTAGAAAATAAATTAATGGAAAGTTGTCAACTCCCAAACAATAATTTAGCTTTTTTCAATAATCAGAACTCAGAATATTATTCCAGGTTAGTTTATCCCCTAAAGAACCCACAAAATGGACCTCCTGTAGCTCAGTGGTTACAGCACTCGCCTTACAAGCGTGAGACCTGTGTTTGAATCCAGGCAGGTCAGGGCGAAACCTTGGGCAAGTTTCCTTACTCCACACGCCTAATAATAATCCCTCCAAAGAAACCACAATAATAAAAATTGGTCATTTCAATCTATGACTGTTCGTGGGACGCTGCTGTGCCCAATTGGCTGCCGCGTTTTGCCCACAAATATACAGTCAATTCAACAACAACAACTTTGATTTATATAGCGCCCTCCACGCCGGACGGCGTCTCAGAGCGCTTCACAGTAGCGGATCCCGGGACCGAGCCAGGGGCAGGAAGGTGACCAAAATTTTACAGTATATTCTGTGAAGCGCTGTGAGATGTCGATAAGATGTGAAAACCACTATATCAAATGCAAGGATTATTATTAAAATAACATATACTTTTTGGAACATAGGAATAGTAGATGACGACTCAGCCCATTGGACCTTTGCCAGTTTATTAGACCACGTCAGATCCTTTGGTACCATTTGCCCACCCTTTGCTAATTTTCTTGAGCCATACCCAAAACACACTTTAATAAGTGAAGTGACACAGTTCTATTGCAAAGGATTATTAAATACTTTTGAACATGACATTTACAATTCATACAACAAAACAACAAAATTGCACGTATAGCGCATTTCACGTCAGGAGGACATCACAAGGCACTGTTTAGTCAGTGTTTCAGAACCGAGTTGAGATCGGAAATGGGGAGGGTGAAGGGAAAGGGGGGGATTTGGGTGACTGATGGGGCCGTCGAAGAGGAGGGTCTTAAGGCTGGACTTGAAGGAGGCCAGGCAGAAGGCGAGGCGGAGGGACTGTGAAATGGAGTTCCAGAGGTTGGGGCAGTGTGGCTGAAAGCTCGCCCATGGTGGGGCAGGTGGGTCGGAGGGGGCGGGTAGGTTGGTAGGGGGTTAGGAGCTCGTAGAGATTAAATAATATCTTATTTAACAACATCCGCTCCACTGTCAATTTTATTTTTAGAGAAACGTTCAGAATAATACAAAGAGCATGATTCATAGTTCAGAAAACAGATTTAATTTCATTCCAAAAACTTGAAAGTGAAAAACTGTCTTATCTTCCAATAAACTTTAATAATCTATTTTGTTATCATTGTAATAATGATAGTGATGTAGTGGAGTTCTGTACTCAGTGGTTAGAGCACTCAGCTCGCAAGCGAAAAACCTGGGTTCGATTACCGGCAGTGTGAAATATTGGGTATGTTTCCTTAATCAACACATCTCTGTTTAGCTAGCAGTAAGTAGGAACCCGGTTGTTAGTCGATTGGGGGATTGCTTTTCCAGGAGTAATAATTCCTTTAAAAAACTAATTAGTCACTTTAATCCATGCCTCTTTGTGGTACACTATTGTGCACAATTGGCTGCCCATTTCTCCCACAAAATATAGTCAATTTACTAGTATATTACAGTACATTCTGTGAAGTGCTTTGAGATTATATAATTGGTAATTCACTACATGGCAGTTGGGATATTGCTGTCCACTAATTGATTGCCACATTTATCCTCAAAATACATAGTGACTATACTTATAAGGAATAAATCCAACATCACAGGTCAAATCTCTTCTTTTACTTTTAAATGCAAAAACACCAATTGAAATTGGGAATGTAGAATGCAAAATTGTCAAGAATCCAATTTGCACATTTTTCTTCAGATCCACTGAAGGAACTCTAAATTGATTTGGACTGCTCTGTTGAGATGTAACTGGAGATAAGGCCAAGTGGCATAGTGATTAACACGATACTGTACATTTATTGCTTTAAATCTAATTTCTGCTTGAATTTCAAAAGCACTATATGTTTTGTTGTTTTCAAACGTACTTGCTACGGAAGCAATTTGTCTCAATTATATAGTCAATTGTGTTGACGAGTTTGAATTAATTAAAAGTAATGGAAGATATTATTCCAGCCATTTACAGTTGTTACATTGACTAAGATTATAACAATACTCATTTTGTTAACAAATCTGAACCACAAATACAAAGTGGAAATTCTTAACAATTATCAATTGGAGAATATATTAAGCTTTACAACTAATTACTGCCTGAAACCAAACGTGTGATTATATTTGTGCCCAGTTACAATGAGTGTCAGCAACACCACAACAGTATTTAATAAGGTGTGTGTTGTTTGTCTAACTGGGATGAAATGAAATAACTGGAAAATGGATACTAATTACTTTTCTATTTTTGGTGGAAATATATAATTAAGTTGATACAGTCAATGTAGTATTTTATAGACTGCAGACTGACCGATATTAGTATTTAGAAAGATTACACTTGCACTGGTGTACTTCAGCCTTCTTAATCAAAAATAATTTCTCAGTGAGGTGCCAGTAGACCAGAGGGCAGTCATTTACATATCAATTTTCTGGCTCCTGAATGGATTAATGAAGTTCATATCAGCCAGTTTGCATTGGGCTTGCTTGAATCATATTCATGGGTCATATTTCACAAGATCATAGATAACTGAAAATAATTTAACTAATTAAATCAGTGCATTTCAAAATTCCCAGCTCTTCTAAAATGCATTGTTACACCTTTAAATACAGGAATATTGAACCACCAGTCCTAGAATCAAAATCAATCCTATCTTTTTTTAAAAATCATACATTGTATTTTAAAACATTATGCAAGAATGCAGGACCAATGTTATTCCATTCGTTTTGGGAAACACTACATTAACCACAAATAACAAAATACAGTATACAGTCAGTTCACTTTATAGTATATTCTGTGAAGCACTTTGAAATGTCGATAAGATGTGAAAAGCGCTGTATCAAATGCAAGGATTATTATTATCTAGAAGTCATGAAAAGCGCTATACCAAATGCAAGGATTATTACAATCATCACAGACACATAACTGTATATGTTAATGTAACAACTGATCTATATACAGTAAATACATGCTCAACAGATACCAGAACTTCATGCAAGTGAGCATCAGTGGAGCAATCAACTGATCATGAAATCAAGCATTCAAGGTGTTTTCCTTGGCTCTTCATCAAAGAATATTTAGTTATTTGTAGATTGGAATGGAAACCTCGAATAGGTTTTGCCTGTGAACCTTATCACGATTAATTATACAGAAGGAATGTACTTTAAACACATGTCAAAACAAAATCCCACTTGTGTTCAGAGTAACTATTTTAGTGCATGACGCCAATTCTCTTTTTTGAAGAATAAACATGGAGAAGTATAAATTATGAATGTGTTTTTTATTTATTGCAAGACTGACACATATCTTTGATTTGATGATTTTTTTTAAAAATAGAGTACCGCAATTTATGACTGTTGATAAGCAACTCTGTAAGAATGCTTCCAACTAATTTCAGATAAATGTTTCAGACACAACACACCCTTTACCCACTGTTGAAGCTAAGAAATGGATTTGTTATGCTGCCCTGGTTGTTCTTATTTATCCCTGTGGTGTATCAGGCTGAGCTTACAATTTAGCCTTACTCACTGCAACCAATAGTGAAAGGGTTATTTAATTTTAACAAAGTAGCCTATCAAATGTTATGACACAATTCCTAGCTGCGGCTTTTCCTTGTTGCATTCCAATTGCATGGTATATAACTTCCAGTTCCACAATGTGCTTTTTCTGATAGGAGGGGGGCAGAGGTGTAAAGTCAGATGCTGAAAATGCATTTCTGCACCAACGGCTAGTTACAGTGAGATTAGTTTGGGTTTTGAGTTTTGTGCCGACTCTGGATATTATTGTTCAGCAAGATTCACGAGGGCAGTTGAACTTCGGGAATTTCAAGGTCAAAATGTGTAAAACACCTTGATCACATTGGGGGATATCCATGCCAGGATTCTCCACCATCAGCTATCACATGTCTCCAGTGGAGGGAAAATTAGCATCTTCAATTGTAGCTTCTCATTTTCTTGTTATCAAAGATTGGGCTATAACAATAACCACAAAATTACACTTGTATATATTATCTCCGGATGAATTTTATCATCTATTCTATGGCAAGTGCTTGTTTTTTCAAATGTTAAACCAAAAGATCATAATCCATCCAAAAGAAAACCATAATAAATTGTTCATTTCAATCCTTGACTGTTTGTGGGACGCTGCTGTGCGCAATTGGCTGCTGTGTTTTGCCCACAATGATACAGTCAATTTACTTTACAGTACAGTATATTCTGTGAAGCGCTTTGAGATGTTTAGAAGACGTGAAAAGCGCTATATCAAATGCAAGGATGATTATCATATGACCAAAGGCACGGTCAAAGAGGAAGGTCTCTAGGCATGATCTGAGCAAAACTTCCAACTGCACAATTTGAACCTGTTTTGAGGACACAATCCTTAAATGATGTTAAGCAATGCTTAAAGCATAAGGTCTAATTTTAACAGATCCCAGATCAAGTAAAATAAAATTAATTTATTATTAAATGCACAACTTTCTTGCTTTGTCCTTTCAACTTCATACAAGGAGTATCTGAAAATAGTCCACACCAAATTACTGCCAATTTATCTTATCCAGTGAAGCATATTGTTTTTCTGTAGTATTTCTGATTGAATTGTTTTATAGAGTGTGGTCACCGTATAAGTAGTGGAGTCCCTTCTGTCAACAATTTCAAGGAGGAATTAGATAACCATTTGGTAACAAATTATATTGTGATACTGTATAGGAAGACAGGCTAGTGTGACATGATTTGGTCATTATTACTTGTTATAAAACGTAACCTTGGGAAGAGTCATAAGAATTGTAATGATCTGTTCCAGTCCTGTGTATTTCTATGTTCCTTTCTAATAATCCTATCATAGCTCAGACCTTAACACAATGGAAAAAAAAACATGCGCAAACCCATGTTCCAGTGCCCCATGGTATGATATACTAAAACATCAATATACTGTATTGTACACCTCTGTGCCACATCCCTTGCATTTACTGTTACAGATTCCTGAATTCTTCTTGCATTTAATTTTAGATTTCCAAATAAAAGCAAAATATATTTTGCAAGAAATTTTTATTCAGTGGAATTAAGATACCGCATGCTCATGTTCTTACTTTACCCCACTTTCCAGTAAACAGTAAAGCAGGGGATTATCTTACAGGGTGTACCATTAATCAATAGCTTTACTCAACTCATTTATCAAACACTGACAATTAATTAGATAAAGGAAATGGTAACCTATGAAGTCGAGTGGGTTTAATAGCATAAGTAACTAAAACTCCCTAAATCTCTAAATGTGGTGCTTTTTCCCTGGAGAATATTTTTTCATGTGATTCAAAATTGTATTCTTAATTTTTAGGAAACCAGCCAAAGAATAAATGTATGCTATAAAATGTATGCAATAAATAAACTCAGTGTTGCACATTTAATGATCTCCTTTAATTTACTGTTCTAAATCTCGACAGGCTACTTGACCATGGTGGGTGAGGCTTATAAACATATAGATACTTGGTATAAATTAATTTTAAATGAACTTGCCTTCGAATTATTAATGCAAGAGACATGAAGGGTGAGGAAACAGGAAGCAAATGATGTACAGTTCTCAATTTTCACCTTCTATATATGAATTATCTGAAAAACAGTTGATAGCTTTACAAGAGCATATCAGCAATATTTGTGAATATGTTTTTGCTAGAAGGAATTGGGGGGCGGGGTGGGGGGTTGAATACCAGAGTGAAAATGGAGGAAGCTTTCTTATTCCATATATTTAAATCCTAAATATTAAATTATTATTATTAGAATATAGGTTTTCATTGGAATAATATTAGCATCACTCTTGCATTTGATATTGTACCTTTGGAGGACATCTCAAAGTGTTTCATAGGATTTACTGTAAAGTGTAGTGACGCGGAGATTGAATCCACAGTCCTCTGGCACAGAAGCAAGAGTATTGCAAACTGAGCTTGGCTGGCTCCCAAATGAGACCAAAGTGGACTGGTTGGTGTAAACTATGCTATTCCACTGATGAAGCAGGAAATTGACATTGCTAATGGGTGGCCTCTGGCCTGTTTTATTAGGATGGGGTTGGGCTCTGAGAAAGTGGGAAAAGGAACATTCAAAGACGTCAATTTTCAGGTGGGAGATAAAAGCAATAGAGATGGCGGACTGGTCTGCCCTAACATGTCCTGCTGATGAGCCAGGCTGGCTGTGCTGTCATCAGCAGGGCCCTGGAATACTGCTGAACAGCCCGGCTCAGGAACCAGACCATGGGAATCCACCACAGAGAGTTGGCTCAATTATGACATTCCGTTACCAGGCATGTCACCTTGGAGCCAGTTCAACTCCAAAGAGACCCTGCTTAGTCTATATATCTGTGGAGTCATGTAGCTCAGTGATTACAATTTATATATTTATATTTTGAAGCGCTTTGAGACGTCGATAAATGTAAGGATTATTATTATATATTATATAGTGCCCTCCACGCCGGACGGCGTCTCAGAATGCTTCACAACAACTGATCCAGGGACCGAGCCAGGGGCAGGGGTAGAAAGGTGACCAAAGGTCGAAGAGAAAGGTCTTTAGCTGGGACCTGAAACTGGGAAGAGAGGGGGCGAGGCGAAGGGAGAGAAGAAGGGAGTTCCAGAGCCTCGGGGCATAGTGGCTGGAAGCACGGCTGCCAATGGTGGAGCGGGGGATTCGGGGGACATAGAGGGGAGGGGGCCAGACCTGGTGGAGCGAAGGCAGTGGGTGCTAGTTTGAGGAGCAAGGAGGTCGGAGAGGTAGGGGGGTGCAGAGGAGTGGAGGGATTTGAAAACAAGGGTGAGGATCTTGAAATCAATCCTCTCTGGGATAGGGAGCCAGTGAGGTCTGGCAAAGACTGGGGCAATGGATTAGAGAACTTGCTTTACAACAACAACAAAATGACATGTATAGACCTTTTACGTCGGGAGGACGTCCCAAGGCACTGAACAATTAGGTCGGGACCCGAGCGGGGGGTGGGGAAACGGGTCGGGGTAGGGGCGGGTGGAAGGAGAGTAGGAAAGGGGGGAGAGTTAGGAGGGCAGCAGAAGGCACAGTCAAAGAGGAAGGACTTGAGACTGGCCTTGAAGGAGGAAAGGGAGGAAGCGAGGTGAAAGGATTGCAGGATGGAGTTCCAGAGTGTGGGGGCAAAGAGGTTGAAAGCCCGGCCACCGATGCTGGGGCGGTTCGGGCAGGGGACATGGAGCAGGCCAGAATCCGCTGAACGGAGGGGATGGGCAGGCTGATAGGGAGACAGCAGGTCAGAGAGAGATAGTCGGGGGCAACACCGTGAATGGCTTTGACGGTGAGGACGAGGATCTGGAATTCGACCCTCTGGGGGATGGGGAGCCAGTGGAGACAGGCAAGGGTGGGAGCAATGTGGTCATGGGGCCTAGTGCGGGAGAGTACACGAGCTGCAAAGTTCTGAATAATCTGCAACTTGTGAAGTGAGGAGATGGGAAGGCCGACGAGGAGAGAGTTCCCGTAGTCGAGCCTTGGTGTGATGAATGCATGGACAAGTGGTTCGGCAGCGTGGGGGATGAGGCAGTGGCGGAGTCTAGCAATGTTGTGGAGGTGGTGGAATGCAGTATTGGTCATGGCATGGATTTGGGGGAGGAAGTACAGTTCAGGGTCAAACAAGATGCCCAAATTCCTGACTGGCTTCGAGAGATGATTTACTTTGGTTAATTACATAAATAGAATTTGTAATAATTTCCATTATCCATAGAATGTGATACATCTCTATTTACATATTGTGTGAAGGATCCTAACATTAACGCCTAATAATAATCTCTCAAAAAAAAATATTTCAATCCACGACTGTTTGTGGGACACTCCAATGTGCAATCGGCTGCTGCGTTTTGCCCCAAGTACACAGTGAATTCACTTTACCGTATATTCTGTGAAGTGCTTTGAGACATCTAGAAGACGTGAAAAGCACTGTATCAAACGCAAGGATTATTATTATTGCCTCGCAAGCGAGAGACCTGGTTCAATTCTCAGCAGGGTTTCCTTACACCACACGTCTATGTTTACCAGCAGAAAGTAGGAACGCAGTTGTTAGCTGATTGGAGGATCGTGTTTCCGGGGGTAATAATTTCTTCCACAAAATAATTGGTCACTTTAACGTGCAACTGTTTGTTGGACGCTGCTGTGCACAATTGGCTGCCGCGTTTCTCCCACAAAATATGAAATCAATTCCCTTTACAGTACTGTATATTTTGTGCTTTGAGATGTCTCAAGGCATCATATATCAAATCAAAGGATTATTAGTTCATTGTCTATCTCTGGGATTTCTATGTGTAGATGGGATACATAGAAATCTCGACTTGGTATTGCACCGAAGTGTCAGCCAAGATTATGAGCTCAAATCTAATTCTTCTAACCCAGATTCAAGAATGCAGTCAACTGAGCCAAACTGACACACATACTGTAGCAGTCAAATCTCAGTCAAAGGGTTCAAGTAGATAACATAAACCATTCAAGATTCATTCTCATTCTTGGACAAAACACTTCTACTCCTTAATTGAAATATTGCTGTTTAATTCACTGGAAATAATATTTTACCTTCTAGCTAACATTTGGTGAAGTCATTCACCGGGTGAATGTATTTTTTCGGGGGGTGAAAATAGCAATTGCAGTCATCAGGTTCTTTCACAGTACAGTAAATGCCGGTTTATCCATGACTCGATGCACCAGCACTTCCGTATAATCGGCACGCCAAAAAAAAGTCCCCATTCGATAAACTGGAACTTATCCGGAACAATAGCAGTGGGTCATTTGTAAATCCATAGATAATAACATAATAACAGAATATTGCATTGGCACTCACCGTCAAATCCACTCTCCCGCTCCCCCCACCCCCACTGGTAGCTGCTGCGCTTGAAGCCATGATGCTGTGGTTAAGGTTTACAGTCCAGTGACCCCTCCCAAAATGGAGCAAGCCAAGCGGGCGAAAGAAATGGAGCGCTTATGACTTCAAAGTCATACTAGCGGCAAGCCGATAACGCTAGCCGATAACCCACATTGTTGCGCAGGTGCAGTATATGGTTTGCCACTAGTAGAGTCTAGGGCTTCGGCTTGCAGCTGGTAAAGTCGCACGACTTTAAAATCACACTGTCACTTCTTTCACCCGCCTGGCGTCCCCCATTCAAAAAAGAATCGCTGGACTGCAATCCCAATCAGTAAAGATGAGAAGCGCAAGAGAGCAGCCCCAACAACAAGCATCAACACACTACTCCGCCACTATCTGTTATTACTTAGTCTGGTGTGTATGGTGTGTGTTAAAAGAACTTTAATTTTTTGTAGTGGGTTTTCGGCCGCGGGCCGACCAAATATCCGGCACGCGCTTTAACCGGCATTGGCCAGATCCCGCGGGTGCTGGATAAACTAACTTCTACTGTATATTTATTTGGAACCTTACTGCAGTAATCTGTCATCAATGTTCAATTGTGCTACTGATGCTTTTTAGATTTAAAAAACTGGCCAACGAGACCCTCAAACACTTTCTCTAGGTGCTCTGCCGGTTCTAAAACAACGATGGGGGAAAGGTCATCCAGGAAGTGGAGACACAACCTAACAAAGTCATGGAATAGCTGCCTTCCAAAGATTGAAACCATTTTTTCATTAGAATAATAATTATTGCATTTGATATAGCAACTTATCACGTTGTTGAGACGTCCCACAGCACTTCACAGAATATATTGTCAAGTGGAATGAATGACGGTGGATTCCGTGGACGACACAGCAGTGTCCCACAAACCGTTGTGGAGTGGAGTAATTTACCACATATTTTTTGCAAGAATTATTATCCTCGGAAAGTAATCTGGGGTCATAATTAATTCAATGAGTCCAGTAAAGACAAATATTATTAAAATTACAATGTTTCAAAATGCTAAAAGTATCTGGAGTGCCCTGATAAGCTCTTACCGTGCCAAGAGCTGATACCCGCTGATTATTTTTCAAGAGATTTTCAGATTAATGCAGGTTAAGAGGAAAGTTCAGTAAAAGCCAGGGATAATCAGTGCTCTGATTAATCACACTTCCCAGAGAGCTTTCCGTTATGAAAATAGGATGGTATATTGACTACAGGTAACTGAAAATAAAGCTACCCTCAGCAGGGAACTGCAGAAGCTTCCTGCCTCCTGTCTCAAAGGGATGCTTTCAAGCATGAAGTTTAGCTATTTCTGGAACTGGCTCTACGTGTGACAGTAACTATGGTGATGCACTTAGAATATCGTACAGTGAAACTAATTTCTCTCTATCAGTTTCATTGGCCAACTGGAAAGCGGGCTCCTGGCTTTATTATCAGTGAGTGCCTTCTGGGAGAAAAGCTAACAAAGAGGTTGATAAAGCGTCTGTTCACAACACGATTCACTAATAGTGACTTAAGTCACGAATAATTCTTGGCAATCCATCACGCCCCATTTACAAGAACCTTTTGAGATACTTTCTTTGCTTTGGATCCCACAAACCAGCTGTAAAATATGCCAGTAAACAGCAGGATTTGCTGGTAGTAATTCTTGAGTCACTGTGAGCACATCTTTGTTTGGTCAGCCAGGTGCCTTACACACATCTGTCACCATGCTTAAGTGTATCCAAAGCAGACTACATACACATGTGTATGTACACTACCTTCACAAGGAAATCTCCCTGAGTATGAAGTGCAGTACACCCTCTTGCTGGAGGGGCAGGACAGCATGAGGCACAAGTGAATCCCATAAATACAACATGTTGTCTCGAAGTGTTTCACTTTGCTGCCTGGGAGGCCAATCTGGGGGGTGAGGGAGCTAAGGTAGGGGGTTGGGAGCGGTGAATAATAGATCTTAAAGCAGGATTTAGTTATAACAACAACAACAAAATTACATTTGGCAGTTCTGTAGCTCAGTGGTGAGAGCACTCATATTTAGTACCTTGTGGGGTGGAAACAGATTTGATAGCAACTTTCAAAAGGGAATTTGCTAGGCACTTGAAACGGAAACATTTGCATGGATTTGTGGAAAGCAGGGGAGTTGGATCGATCGGGTAACTCTTCCAAAGAGCTGGCACAGGCACGATGGGCCGAATGGCCTCCTTCTGTGCTGCAATAGTCTATGATTCTTTGATTCTTGTGATGCCCAATGCCACATGGACTGAAGCATTAGTCATTTCTCTCCATTTTGAGCCAAGCTTCTGAATATGAGAAACATTCTTTCATAACCCCATACCTATGATGGAACCGCCTTTATATACTATATAACATATCCAAATGGATTCAACTAAGATATTATGTTGGGACGTATTAATACTTTGAACCAAATAAACAAAACAGTTAATAAGGTGTGATTGTGGCTATTGTTAAGTTGATGTCTTAACATGGCTGTCAGCATACAATCTTCCTTGCCGCTGAATATCCCAATACTCTTTATTTGATATAAAAATGTCCGGTAAATGTGCAGAATGGCAATTTCTGCTCTAATGTATATAAAATTAAGTTTCAGGTTTCAAATGTTTCAATTAGGTAAATTACAATCTGAGAGATGAAAGTGGTTTATATTCCGTTTAGAATTCCCGAAAATGCAATTCTAAGCGTTCAATTTTCTCCACGTCTGAGGCAGTCGTGGCAGACTCGTTTATCGACTTCAGATCAGCTCGGATAATCAAGTGAAAATGCTTTAGAATTTCGGATCATTCCCATCAACAATGACACATGCTCTGGCTACCCACTGAATATAATGTGCCTTTGTATGACTCAGACCTCATGTTTCTTTGGCAAAATACCAGGCTCTTTCAGGGCTCACGATTTAATCTCAGAATTATCTTTTGTGTTTTAAAAATACATCTATTGGCTGCCTCATGATACTGCCACTTAATCTTCTGCTGGGTTCTAACACGTTGTATTTTTTTAGTAGAATAAGAGGTGTAGAACAACAAAGGAGATGTCATTTAGCAGCATTCTCTGTAATCGAGCCAGACTCTCAAGTGCAAATGCGTGTATGGACCATGGTCAACAAAGGGTTTGTATACACATAGATGGAAAACAGATGGACTTACATATATTCCCGATGTGCTGAATGCACAGCTGCTGCATTGTTGTAACGCCACAGCACTATCACCGAAGACAATACATCCAATGTCGCGTCGAACTAGAGATAAGCCAGAAATAAGCCAATATGAAGCAGTGACTGTTCTGTTTAGAAAGTTGGACAGAAAGTAAAACTATACCAAAACAACGCTGGGGATCATTAATCTTAATTTGTGAAGAGCAATAGAACAAATGACGGCGTGCATCTAATTACATCCAGACACATGAATGACTTGAATTATAGGAAGCAGAAATTTAATGGTAATTTATCATTTTGCCCTGCACCAGGATCCCTCATCCTCACTTGGTTCCACTGGCTCCCTATCCTTCACAGTTCAAAATTCTCATCCTTTCCTTCAAAGCCTTTCATGGCCTTGCTCCTCTGTGTCCTGCTAGCTCCATATAGACTCGTCCACTACCTCCGCTCAGCGGGCTCCAGCCTGCACCATATCCCCGTCTGACCTGCCACACCACAGTCCATTCGCCTTGCTCCCTCAACTTAACTTCTCCTAGGCCCATCTCAAGACCCTCCTCCTGATTGCACCTTTGGTCACCTTCCTACCCTACCCTCCTTTCCTCCACCCCTTCTGATTCCAACTCTCAGCTTGGGTCCAAATCTCAAGACTGTCAAGTACCTCGCTGATAACCTAATGATCCAGAAGGTGGGCATTTTTCAGTGCTGGCAACAGGACAACACCCAGATAGGGAGTCAGCCAGTTTGGGAAGACAGATATAGAAAGGTGGAGAGGGTGAGGAAGAGAATTCTAGGAGTGAAGGTGGAGAGGAGAGATAAGTGATGAATGACTTGAGAAACCAAAAGTCCAGCACAGGCAAGTAGTAAGAATTACCTACCGGTTATAAAGAGATTTCAGTAGCTGAGCTGCACAGGTTGTGGAAATCAAAATTCACTTTAGGATTGCTCAATTACAACTGTTTGGTTAAGGGAGGTTCAATTAAGTTGTAATCACTTTTAGGTTCAATGTAATTGCAGGTTATACAAGAATAATTAACCTGGAGGTTAAGTAATAAACAGCTGGTTGGTTGAATTAAAGTACTGCAGACCGACTCCGTTATAATGCGTGTTTAAGCCCACAGAGTTAGGCCCCGCATTAGAACTGAACCTCAAATTAATGGCCTCCTATCCTGTTTCTGGGTTGTCAGGTTATCCCTGACTTCACTAATGGCACTTGCCACAGGCTGGCCATCTTCCTGTGACATCCACCTGACGTGAAAGGTGCATGTTGTTGTTGTAAATGCACACAACAAGCAGAGCTCGGTTAACAGGCACAAGACATAATTTTTGCTGCATTCGCATTCCCCGGGCATCTGTTATTCATCTCTCTCCTCGTCGTGTTCGCTCGCTTGCTCACTACAAGCCTCTACCACATTCCAGTCAGTCCTGTGACCTGCCTCTCACCACTCTTTGCTGCCTTTTGCACAATTTGGAATTCAAACCCAGAGTATAGTTGCCAATCCAAGTAAATGTATCTAATGTACCCAATACATCATGCGATTCTTTAGCCCATTAGCATGCCACATTCTTTATGTACCTGAAATGTTAACATGGTTAATTGACACCAGCCCGAGAGGAAAGATCTTGCAGGATGTCAAGAGTAAACACACTGCCTCTTTAAACCAATGATTTATTTTCATAACCAAATGAGATGAAATATTCCCTAAGGCCTAATTGACGTTGAACAATTTGCCTGAACCCATATTACATTTAACCAAACTAGAGGGTAGAACAAATACGAATATGTGAAGTGAGGTTGGAACATAGAGCGATAAGTGGCCATGCCTTGACTAACATATTTAACAATGATTCAATCTGAATGCAATTTACCCCAGAGACAAACCCAGGTTGCTATAACTACAATTAAAAATCAAGAGAAACAATGACCCATGACTAAGTGTTGAATTTCTTTTTGTTTTGGTTGGTTCAGGTTCAGTATCAAGAATACCCTTTTTCATACATTAAAAAAAATTGGAATATAAAATCACACAAGATACAATATTCTGCTGGTTTGTAATGTTACTGGATTTGGCAGCTGATGTGAACAGGTGCAGGGAATCAGCAGTTAGATTTAAAAAATCAGGTTTTATATTATTCCCAATAGGATTCCTTATAAATGAATCTTTAGATGCAATTAATGCCAAAGTATGCAAATTAAGCTTCTTAAAGCCTTGCTTTAGGCCATCAGAAGGATCAGAATGGTCCACTGCCAAAAAAGCACTGGAAGATATGCGATCTCTGACTTGGCATTAGTGCATGTGTGGTTGGTATAATAGTGACTGTTGGAACACACCCACACTGAGATCAGGATCGGGTGCAATGCTGATACTGGGAATAAATGAACATATGTTACTTACAGCAAAGCCAAATGCTGATGCACTGTGTCGCATGATGGAAACGGCTGAAAGAGACAGAAAAAATTAGATAAACAGTAAAATCCGCAGTACTTTTTTTTTTGGCACACTTTCCAGGCACTTTCTGATATTATTTCATTCTTTCCAATTTATTCTAGAAATTTTAAAATATCAATCTAGCATGAAAGAGGAACAAGAGTGAAAACATACAATTAGTATTCTGGGAAAATGAGATCAAACAGGCTGAATGAGCTTTTTCATTACAATCTCTCTTTTGATCTTCAGAAATTTGCATTATGCTTGAGTCCACTCAGTTAAAACTCTAGGTTAATGCAAAGATGGGGAGGGGGAGTGAGACAAAGAGATACATAGATTTTTAAAATGTGCTTTTTACACCTTATTCTCCTCCTTCATTGACCACCCGTCTAAAATTTAGTGACCTGAAGATTCTCTAAATATAGTCTATCAGTCTTCCATAGGAATATTGACAGTCTTTTTGAACTGGGCATGGAAACTGTAATCGAGTATTAGCAGGGACTCTTAACTTCTGTATTATATGTAACACAACAGTAAATATTCTGTCAAATCATCAGAAATAAATTGAAAAGCTAGCAAATTGGACATCACTTCTAATACAGTTGGATCACATTCAAACTGCAGTTTGATTAGGCGTCACCGAGTATCTTTCAAAATCAGGAATTATATCTACTAACGGAATCTAGATGTTCATCTTTTTTTTTAATTATTGGACTCTGCAAGCTACCCACAGTTTTCAAATTTTCATGCAAATCTATCTCTAATCAAGTTGCAAGCCACAGACAAAGTCCTTTCGCCTGAATGCCATTAAAAACGTCTGTTCAGTCTTTCAAAACTGTTCCGCTATTTTATAAGACCTGTACCTCGTGTCTGCTTACCTATTCCTGCCCCGTATCCCTTAAAACCCTGAACTAACAAATATTTATCTATCTCTGTCTTGAAAATGTGAATGGTTCCATCATCCACAGCTTTTTGGTAGGAGAGTTCCAGATTTCCACTACTCTTTGTGTGAAAAACTGCCTCTTAATTTCACTCCTAAATGACCTTGCTTTAATTTTAAGTTTATGCCCCCTGGATTTTGGATTCCCCTACCAGAGGAAATTGTTTCTCTGTATCTACCCTATCAGATGCCTTTACCATTTTAAAAACCTCAACCTTCCAAACTCAACAGAATTTTATGAACAGAAACTCTGGCAGTATTTATTACATTTCCATCATTTAGCATTAATTGAAAGGAAGAGTTTAGCTGCTGATTGTCCGGAATAACGTATTTATTCAGAACACATATGGTTTTCTGAATCCTGTAGAAAGAAAGCAAAATAATTTTGATTTATGGGGATTTTGAAAAGCAAGGGGAGTTTATCCTGTTTTTTGTCTTATGTTCTGGCCAATGATCCTCCAGATAAAAATTGGTTGATCATTGACTGTTTGTGGGACGTTGCTGGGTGAAAATCAAATGCAATGTTTGCCTACAAACAAACATCAGTTGGATTGTAGGCAAATGTGGCAGCCAATTTGGTTGTCATAGTCACTATCCTTTACAGTAAAGTGGGAAGCAAATCAATAATTTGATAAGGCGTTATATTATAGAATTATACAGCACAGGAGGCATTTGGCCCATTGTGTCTGTGCCGGCCTTTCGAGAAGAGCTGTCCAAATCAATCCCACTCCCCCACTCTCTCCCCACAGCCCTGCAAACTTTCCTCTCCAAATAATTATCTATTTCTCCCTTAAAAGTTGTTATCGAATTGGCATCTTCCACCCTTTCAGGCAATGCATTCCAGATCCGTGAAAAATTCTCTTGATGGTGTGGCAATTTAGTAGTGTTAGCTCATCTACCCTCTGGTTACCGATCCACTCGCCAGTGGAAACAATTTCTCCTTGTTCACCTTATCAGGCTTGCCTGATCAGTTTTGATCAAGAGAAAGCCTTTGACAGCGTATCTCACAGATACATGGATGAGGTACTCTCCAAAATGGGCTTTGGGGAGGAAATATGGAAGTGGATCCGGCTGCTCTACACATTCATGTGTCTGGATATAATTGCACACTGTCATTTATTCTATTGCCCTGCACAAATTACTATTTTTTTCACCCAAATGTTTGTGTAGACATGTTGATGGTTTTGTTGGTGGAATCGTGACAATGTGGGTGAATTTTTATGAGATCACCAAAGTGTAATTAAACCCTCTAAAAACTGATATTGGAGCATTAATACAACTCAGTACTTTTAAAAAAAAATTCTATTAGTCATTTGTATTACAAAAAAGTATATCAAGAAAATCTGTCAAAATCAAATAGTAGACAGATGGACCTCAAATGACATAGGAAGGAACAAAATACAGTAAAAGCCAGTTTATCCAGCACCCTCGGTTATCTGGCCAATGCTGGTTAAAGCGCATGCCAGATATTCGGCCGAAAACACACAAAAAAAATGAATTTCTCCGGATAAATTCCTGCTAATCGATCTTTTTTTGCCGGTTATACAGAAGTTACGGTTGATCGGGTCAGGGATAAACAGGCTTTGACTGTACGTAGTTAAAATGAATAAACATGGGAAGGAAAATCCAGTTATAATATCACTTTCTTCCGTAACTGTGCTAAAGATCATTCTTATTTCAGCAAGAATCAATGCCTTTCAAGGGAGGAATGGAGAAAATTGGGGGGAAAGTATGTTGTTTTGTGAGCCTTGATCTGTATTGTGAATTTTAGATGAGATGTGATATGGGCATATAAACAGATGTATAAACCACAAAAATGAGTCCCAAATTTCCACAAGCTAACACTACTAAATTGCCACACCGTCAAAATTAAATTTTCTGCTGCAGGAAGATTAAAGATTCCATTCATGAATGTCGTGATTTACCCTGCATTTCTTCGCTTCTCTTTATTTCGAGCACCACAAAGAGTGTTGGCTAAATCCAAGCTCGGGACCTGCATACAAATCTATACATTAGCAACACAGATCACAAGCAGCAGACCATAAAATTGCCATAAAGTCATTTTTCATTGCAATAGTTGTTGAGGGGCTGCTGTATATAAAAATGTAAATATGCCTGAGATAAGCAGCGACCATGTGTGAGTGAAATCTAACGTCATTAAACACATTTCAAAATAAACATCACAGCTAAAGTACCAGCTTCTTCTTTCATATACACACTGACAAAAATACTTATCACTTCTAAAAGAACCCAACCCTACATATAATGCAAATTCCTATGATTTTAGAAAACCAGAAAGCTGCAACTCAGAGTTAATAATGTAATGCTGTATATGATATATCCTTGCATTATGATATAGCACTTTTCACATCTTATTGACATCTCAAAGTGCTTCACAGAATATACTATACAGTGAATTGATTGTATATTTGTGGGCAAAACACGGCAGCCAATTGCACACAGCAGTGTCCCACAAATAGTCGTGGATTGAAATGACCAATTTATTACAGTTTTTTTGGACGGATTATTATCAGGCACGTTGAGTAAGGAAACTTGCCCAAGATTTCACCCTGACCTGCCTGGATTCGAACACAGGTCTCACGCTTGTAAGGCGAGTGCTCTAACCACTGAGCCGCAGGACTCCATATATATTATATATGTTGTACAATATATGATCTTGAAAATCAACAACAACTTGCATTTATAAAGTATGCCAAATTCCACCTAGTTTTAGCCTGCAAGATTGTGATTTGATTTGGAAGCATGATTGTCTTCCAAATCATGTTAAGATTTTTTTACAATACTGAGAGTTCTAACATATTAATTCAAAATGGACTGAAAGTAGAGACAAAGGCCATGTGGATTTTTGCACCCATTCATTTATTATCAGTTAAACTAACATTTTAGCAACATATAAAGTCAATGTAGATTGATAAACATTACAGCATATTTCACGTTATAGATTTATACAATTATATAGACTGTACAGCACAGAATAAAGCCACTCAGCCCAATTAGTCCATGCCTGATTATACTGCACAAGTCTTCACTCTCTCCTATTCTCTCCTACATCTTCTTTTCCCTCTCCTCATCTGTATACAGTATTTAGCTTCTATTGAAATGCATCTATACTATCTGCTGTATCTATAGCATCTATATTATATTCAGATTATAGGTTATCGGAAAAGGGGGGATTTTCTCTTTGAAGCATTAAATGTTCGGAATAGTATAAGTACGGCACTGTAAAAACAGATATACCGTAGATGTATTTCTAACTGAAAGAATGTGCTGCGTTCTCAATGATTCACCTGACCCAGATACGGAAACAATTTGTCATTAAGCCTCACAAAGCAGATCCTGTTTTTGAGGGTTCCGATCGGTCACTGCATCTGTTCCTGCAAAGCGCCTGACAGAGAACCGAAGATAGAAAGAATATCAGAGTTGTGATACACTCTCCTTGATATTCGCAGGGCTTGCACACTACACTCTGGCTCTCTGCGCTGCCGATGTGCACCTGATTTGTGGTGCAGTACTTACTGCTTTTGAAAGCAGCTTTATCAATTTGCAGCTTCGCCATCTGCTGGTTGAAAAAAAACCCGCCCGGTTTACAATGTGGACCAGTTTCTGCAGCAGAATGTAACAAAGACAAAGGGCTGATTTCAGAGTCAGTCTCAGCAACAAAGCAGTTTCACCACAAGTTGCCAGGGCTGCGCCTTTAGCGCAATTGTTCAAATCGGTGGGGATTTTTTTTAAGGGGCCTGCATATTTACAATACTTTTTCGCATCAAAATATTTGTGCGGGTCACGTTTCTTAAGTATCGTCACTGTTTGTTGACAGACATAGCAGCCAACTGAATGTGAAAGACGACACAATCAACCCATAAAAGGATGAACTATTAATCAGGAGAAAACTCTTCGCTTTTCAAAGAGGCTAATGGGATATTAACAGTGACTTAAACAGACAGAGAGGACCTCAGTTCCACAGCTCACTGCAAAGGTGACACATCTGACAAGCTAAGCATGCACTGGACATCACCCATGTATAGTTGGATCTCGCTCTATAGCTCTCAAGCACAGCATAGTCAAAGAAAATATAGTGTCAGAGGTATGCATATTCCATTGAGGAAGCAGGTGGCTATTAAGTATTTCCACAATGTGCTTCCTGTGGGTAGAAACCTCATTTAGAAATGTATTTCAAGGGAATGTGATTTCCTGGTATAAATGTTGACAGGGAATCATTATTTTTCTCTTTCACAAATTACCAGCTTTGCTGCCACAAACCACTTGTGCTCATTAGCTCTACTGCTGTCAGATTTCGTACTGTTAAATAACGCGTTTATTTCAAGTGAATCAGACTTTAACAACATTAAAAGCCGTTGCCCCATCTCTATATGTGTTTGTGAAACTGGCAACGGTATATATGTAACGTGCCTAATTAACAGTTTTACACTCTCCTCCCGCTGAACCAAAACTAATTGCTCATGGGTTTCTTTTTTGTACAGTAATTTACTGGTCGTCTCTGTGGTGTAATCAATTAGCATATTTTACTGTGAACCATAAGGTGAGCAGTACACTCCCCACTCAGGACTGTCTTCTTGAAGGGCGAATTGTAATTCCATACCACATGTCTGTGAAAGCGGAGCGGTACCTTAGTCAGCTATATGCAATAATAATGCCAGTTTGAGCTTTCTCAAGGTCATTAGAGAAGCAGGAGTTAGCTTCAGCAAGCTGGGCAAAACAGAGCGAATTCAGCCACGTCTCCCATTCCTGATTAGTTTGCCCCCTACATTACTGGGAGAAAAAACTGCGCAGTGCAATACCATTGACGAAAGCACTGAGCTCCTTATGACGCAGCGTGTGCTGGCTCCTACAGTATAAGATCACACATTCAAAATAACATGGGTGAGATACCAAATGACATTGAGCGCCCACAAAATTGCACATAACTATGAGTCACAGCCTACGAAACGGGAGAGTAACTGGAGAAAGTTTTAAAAACAAGTTTTTCTCACATTCATTAAAATATAAGTTCCCTGTGAAACATACACCACTCTTAAATGTCTTGGTTTGGTTTATACTCCTTTGGGGGAATGTATCATGTGAGGGTGAAAGGAATGCAGGATATCAAACCCTGTGATACCTTCTGTCCCCCATGACTGCGGTGAGAGAGCTTGGCTTGTTAGTCTGAACCGTAACAAATGTCAACGTGAAAGGATAGTTTGCACCAATGCACCCAGGTTCGGTCAAGGCTTTTTACAGTGTCATTAGCAGCATTGCTTGGCAGCAGTGAATAAGACAAACCAGATGCTGGGTTTTATTAAAAGGGCAATATTGAGCCAAAATAGTGGGGTAATCCTGCCACTGTATAAATCACGGGTGCGACTGCACTCGGAATACTGTGTGCAGTTCTGGTCACCGCAATAAATAAAGGATATTGCAGCACTTGAGAGGATACAGAGGGAATCAACCAAAATGATTGAGGGGATGGAGGGACTACGAGGAGCGATCAGACAAACCGGGCAGGTTCTCCCTGGAGAAGAGAAGGTTAAGGGGAGATTTGATTATGATCTTTAAGATTCTGAAGGGAATAAATACTGTAGACCATGATAAGCTGTTGTACCTTGTGCTGAACAGCAGAACCAGGGGACACAGTTTGCCATTGAATGGGGTAAATTCAGAACAAATCTGCGGGAACACTGATTCAGTGAGCAAGTAGTAAACTTACGGAACAACCTCCCTAGGGAAACAGTGGAAGCAGAAAATGTTTGTTTCAAGAACAAATTAGATAAGATTTCTGCTAGAAAATAATATCTTAGTACAGTAAAAGCCTGTTTATCCGGCACCCTCGGGACCTGGCCAATGCCGGTTAAAGCACGTGCCAGATATTCGGCCGAAAACACAAAAGAAAAGAAAATACATTTTAATGCATTTTTCCGGATAAATTCCGGTTAATCGAATGCAGACCTATTTTTTGCTATGCCGGTTATATGGAAGTTACAGTTGATCAGGTGCCGCATAAACGGGCTTTTACTGTATACAGTATATAGCTTGGGAAGTAACATGTCAAGCCCTTACCAGGATGGTGGAAGGCAAACCAGACAAATTGCTGTGTGTAAATTGCCGCATTTGACTGCAAGTGCGCTCACTAGTGCTGAGTTCTGCAGCTCAGTGATTAGAGCATTTGCCTCACAACAACAACATAAAAATTACACTTATAGAGTGCCTTTCACATCAGGAGGATGCCCCAAGGCACTGAGTCAAGCAAGAGATGTTTGGTTTAATTCCAGCAGGGTGAAACATTGGCAAGTTTCCTTACTCCACATGCCTCTGTTTACCTCCCGACGTGGAGCTAGGGATTGGGGAGAATTGGGGAGGGTGCAGCGGTAGGAGGTTGATAGAAAGCATGGTCAAAGAGGAGGCTCTTGAGATGGGTCTTGAAGGAGGCAAGGGATGGGAAGAGGCGGAGGGACTGCGAGATGGAGTTCTAGAGGGTGGAGACAGAATGGCTGAAGGCCTGTCCCCCAATAGTGGGATGGGCGAGGCAGGGAATGCCAAGCAGGCCTGAACCCACCGAGTGGAGGGAGCGAGCAGGTTGGAAGGGAGCAATAATTTAATGCAAGTATTATTATTACACTTAATGGAAATGCTATGAAGTGTTTTGAGATATTTTGACAATATGACACGGTGCTGTATCAAATGCAAGTACAGTATTATTATAAGAGTATTGGTGCTTCCCTTTGTTGAGCCATTCACATAGCAGACTGTCTAGGAATCAATGCAAGATGCCTGACTGTTCCGAGCTACATTACTGGAAGGTCTGATATCACTTTCCCAATAGCCTCCTATAACTTCTATGTTAAAGTGTTTTCCTGTAACTGTATCTGTTTGTTATCAATTCAAAACACTCATTCAAATTTGGTTTATTCCTCGAGGCAAACTGCAATATAATTAATCCCCTTTTGCAACAAACTAAAGATAGCAAGTCACATTAACATTAATGGAAGTAATTACATATACTGTATATCAATAAGATAGCTCATTAACGAGAATGCATTGCTACACATTGAGTTAATAGGCAAGGAAGCATTCCCCAACTGTACCTGAAACACAGTCTAAGTACACTGTACGTATCCAAAGCAATTTGATTTGATCACTTCCATCACAAGAAGACGGAGTAAACATATTAGCTGAAATGCTCGTTATAGCCAAAATAATAGCCACATTACTTATTTCTCTTGACAATGAAACAGTTTGATTGTTTTCTGGTTGTGTCTATTTAGCCTTTTTTTCTAATTAAATACAATCAAACTGATCTGCCATCACCCCAACTTGATAGCATTAAATATGCTTCACTTCATTCTTGGAATCGCAGCCTGGGTTATGGTATAACGTATTAGCTCATTCAGTACCATTCTCACAGCTGGGTCAATCCCTACATCAGGATTTGAGTTAATAATCTAAATTGTCCATATAGTAAAACATTTAAATGAATGCTGCACTGTTCGAGGTGGCATAAACTTTAAGATCTCCAGAAATATTTTAAAGAAAAGCTGAGAATTTTCCCACTATCCTCGCCTGCAGTCTGTTGGAAAGCTTAATTATTGTAATTGGTGACAGGAGTAATAATAATCCTTAATAATAATCCTTGCATTTGATAAAGTGCTCTATCATATCTTCAATGAAAATCAGGAAAAAATGTGAAGTGATTGTCATGATCTGATTCTCCTCATTCTCACTGTGGCCTATTTCTTGCTACAACAAGAATGAGATGTTTACCATCTCGTAGCTATTTGTTTGAGCCTCGCTGCAAAATAATATTAATCATAAGAATAATCCTTGCATTTGATATAGTGCCTCACCACATTGTTGAGATGTTTCAAAGCGTTTCACAAAATATTCTGTAAAGTGAATTGATTGTATGTTTTGTGGGCGAAACACAGCATCCAATTTTGCACTGCAGTGTCCCACAAACACTCGTGGATCACGTGACCTAATTATCTATTAACGAGGGTTTATTGCTTATGTACTTACAACACAGTACTACTCTACTGTAGAGCCAAATTTAAAGTTTAAATCAATTCAATGTGATGTGTACATACAATTTGTTTTGGTACTTCTCTTCTGTTTGTATTGTACACTCAAAGGATGTTGTTGCATTAATAACTTTCTCATTGTTTTATCCTTGTGTCATTGATCAAATCTCCCTTTTAGTTAATAATAATCCTTGCATTTGATAACACTTATTCAGAGTTTTCACATCTTCTAGACATCTCAAACCGCTTCACAGAATATACTGTAGTATACTGTAGAGTGTAGTTGGTTTGCAAGTCCTATGTAATACCGATATCTTAATTTCTTGAATGAAAATTAAGTTTTGTTGTGTATTGAAATATTAAACATGAAGATTTAGCTGCTTTGTGAAAAAACACATGTTTGGAGTCTCCTACTTGAATTGGAATGGGGGAAAAGAGACTCGATCCTTTTCTGATTGTGTATATCAAAACCACCCTTGGATTCATATGTGGATTCTTTTCTTTTAATTACAACTGGGTGATCCCCCAAAAATCAACATAAACAAAACCCCCAAAATGGATAAGGGAAACATAACTACTTTATCCATTATTAATTGAATCACAATGAGCTTTAATAAATTATAGTATGTACTTCCCACTAAATTTAAAACAAACTTGCACTTGACACAACTTATCACGTCAAAACATCTCAACGCACTTCAGTTTGATAACTCAGCCAAAGAAATGGCACTTTCAACATTGCCTCAACACCCCTCAGCAGTGTACTGAAGTAACACTCGAGAGAATTTCAATATCCTGTTGGGATTTGAACCCACAATAGTCTAACGAATGTACCAGCCACCAACTGAGCCAGGCACTGACAACAATTAATAACTACAGAGCACAGCACAGTGGAACATGCCCTCAGCTATGTACTGCCATGCCACTGCTTGGTTTGAATTGATTCAATTGCAAGCAATGAAGCTGTAGGCTTGTGCTTATACAAATTGCCCCCTTGTGAAGCAGATGAGCAGACAACAAGTTGAATTTTGTGATAAAATGTTGCTCTCCCATCTGTATTCTCCAAGGCTGAGAGAGAAGAGAGAGAGGGAGCAGATTTGTACATACGTGAGACAGAAAACGTGAAGGAATTATCCCAGTTTAACCAATTTCAGTCAGTTCTTTTCCAATTATTCCAGTAATGGGGAATTGTGCAAGCATGCATTTTACATCAGAAAAATCTGGGGACAGTTGTCCTCTCTGCCTCTTTTCCTCCGAAAACACAGACAGACAAACACAGCACTCACAGTGACAACAAGAACTGTCATGAATAGGATTCATTCAGAGTAAACTGTATACACCCCACAAATTAATCAGATCTTTGAAATAATTCAATCAAAGTATATTTTTTAACGAGAGGACACAGAGAAAATGTATTCAAATGTTTGGATTAATGCGTTCCTTGTGATACTTTGCTTATTTAGAATTTTCGGTATTGTACACACAGAGAGCTGCCTACTTTACTGAGTCATTAGCATTCACATCATCATTACACTGCATTACCAACCAAATACTGTTGGCTTAAATTTTCCTGTTGTATTTTACAGCTAACGGATACATCTGATGCATGATATCAGGCATTGGAACACCACTGGGTGATGTCTCCACATTCTATCCATCTAATTTCAACCATAACACTTTATATACTGAGCACTTTATTTCAGTGCTTCTGCGGGTCTTTGTAACAAGAAAAAAAAGCTATTGAACGGAAAATGCTGCAGATCTAATCATGGTCTACTTTTTTATATTCCTCGGTTGACAAAGAAAGCCTCTCACTGTAGTGATTCAGATATTGGTGAGCAGAAATCACTCTTTGAGTACGATACTGTATATTGTACTTATACCGATCGATGTCATCATAACAAAGCGTTTGGGGTCCATAAAATGAGATACGGTACTGATGCAATCTGAGGCATGGCACAAAAATGGTCACCACTGACTGGCATTACTTCTTGTGAACTTCAGTTCCACCAAACGCTAAAAAGCTTCTGGTCTGAGCACTTTTTCAGGAAGCCAGCTCGACAGCCCCAGAAGCCGCAAGTAATAATAATAATAATCCACACATTAATATTGTGCATTATCACGTCTTTGAGATGACTCGAAGCGTTTCACAGAAAATGCTGCAAAGTGAAATGACTGTACATTTGTGGGCAAAATGTGGCAGCCAATTGTGCACAGCAGTGACCCACCAACAGTCATGGATTGAGTGACCAATTTATAATAGTTTTTTATTATCAGGTGTGTGGAGTAACAGAAGCGCATGTTATCCAAACAGTTTTAGGATCTCCTGCATATACTTTTAATCCAAAACGTTAAATGTTGGAACTGCCTATCCATGAATAATCAACACGATTTAATGTTTCCATGTTTCCCTGCGGAAACGTCAGAATTGACTGAACTACATGCTTGAGAGGTGACCATTTAATGAACAATGAGCAGATGGTGGCTGAGTTCTTCCCATTGGGAGGACTGGGTCAAAAATTATTCACAGAATCAATCCGGATCTTTGTAACTGCAAACGAGTGAGCAAGTGATTGGCTGAGATCACCAGGGTCCAAGTAATCAATTCCCTGCCTGTCAATTTACTTACTAAACCTCTTGAGGCGAACAGGAAATTATGTTGCAGAACTTAGAGCAGGTGAAATAAAAACTTTCTCCAAAACACACAATGTTTGTTTGACCCAGGGACATGGAACAATAGAACAATGGGCGAAGTTTCATAAAATCTACTCCAACAACATTAACTTGTGTTTATATAGCACCCTTCAAGTGGGGTACTGTCCCAGGCCCAGAGCACCTAAAAGCTTCTTGTTTAGTGATTCAGTATGTCATAAGTGTGTCCTGTGGCTCAGTGATTAGAGCACTTGCCTTACAAGCGAGAGACCTGGATTCGATTCCAGGCAGGGCGGAACCCTGGGCGAGTTTCCTTACTCCACACACCTAATAATAATCCCTCATGAAAAAAACAATAATAAATTTCATTTCAATCCATGACTGTTCGTGGGGACATCACTGAGTGCAATTGGCTGCTGTGTTGCACCCACAAAGATACAATTCACTTTACTGTATATTCTGTGAGGCTCTTTGAGACATCTAGAAGATGCGATAAGACGCTTTATCAAATGCAAGAATTATTATTATTATATGAATATGCAAATTAAGGGGATGTAACTCACACAATACAAGAGGGATTGACAACTCAATAAATGTTACTATGCTTTGTTTTATTAATAATACTGCTAATCATTCAATTTTTTAATTGATTTAATTGTATTTATTCCTAGAGAAGTCCCGAGGCAACGCTGAAGTTGGGAATATTATAATAGAATTTATTCACATTTTGAGATCAAACTGCAAATTGAAACCAGAGTTCCTGGTTATTAATGCTATAATTACATGTGCAAGTATTTGTGATATTCCTGTCATGGCCTCTCCTCTCCATATAGCTCTCATTATCTCTAAATTCAATTAAACCTAGTGGTTCACATAAAGGTTGCATTGTCTATGACTCAAACTGATGTGGAGGTGATGTTACACTTGTTGCAAAGTAAAACTATTTATTGAGACTTTAGGATTGCAAAACATCAGGAAAAATCTGTCTTTCTCAAACACATTAACTCATATTGGTAAGGTAATTTGAAAAAGGCCAAATAATAATAATCCTTACATATTCTGTATAGTATTTGATATAGTGCCCTATCACACTGTTGAAACAACAGCAACAACAAATCCATCAGGAAGAAATACCAAGGCGCTGAACAATAAAGAAAAATCCCTCCCAAAATAAAGTTTTTAAAAACTTGAAAAGTCTTAAAGTGCTTCATGGGGTCTATTGGAAAATGGTATAACTGTGTATTTTGTGGTCCTGTATATGTATACAAACATGATGAGGATCTTGAAATCGATCCTCTCCGGGACAGAAAGCCGGTGAAGTCTGGCAAGGACTCCGTGCAACCTACTTCAGCACCTTGGGACTTCCTCCCGACGTGAAAGGACCTATACAAATGTAATTTTTTTTGTTGCTCTGAGTATGGTGACATGACTATGTTCACTGTTATGTCACTCATCACCCCCGTGCCCCCAACCCATTTGCTGACTGGTTAAATAAAATCAAGATTTCACCTACTCAGCTCAAGCACTTTCAAAGCAGTGTCCTTGGAGAGCTGGGAAGAGTGCAAGGCTGTCTATTATTAATATTATAAATATTTATATCTTCAAAGGTATATTTCTGCTGGGTAGATTATTAATGACGTAATTGTATTTTCAGTGATTATAATGCTTATTATAATTAAACATATCAGGCGTGAAAAGTTATTTTGAACTATTTGACTGAAACCTACCAAAATTTAATAATATCTGTTAACAATTCATTTGGATTTCCCTTTATTCACATCTCATTAAGATCTTTTTTAAAAAAAAATCCTAGGAGACAAACAACAAAGGATAGTGTTTGCATCCTGGAACACAAGAAACATGTTTGTGTGCTTGCTTGTTAGTTTGTACCATTTCATAGTTTCATCTTTTACTGATGGCAATTTGGTGATTGTGCTGCATGTATTAACAATACCAACATAATTACATTTCTATAGCGCCTTTCAATGCAGGTAAGCGTTTAAAGACAGCACCCTCTTTGAAAAACACAGCCCTGGGTAGATCTAAACATACGCTCAAATTATCCAATTGTCAGAGACTTTTTTATGTTAGTAAAGAGCCAATGGATTTTATAGTGCTTTAAAACTAATATTAAATCCTAATATTAAAAAAGGCAATGTCATTTTGGCTGTTGGCTGTTTATATTGTTGGCTTTGCACCAATTGAAATTACACGCACCTGTTGATGTGATGTTTAACAACCTCTTCCAAATGATCTCAAAGGGTTTCCAATAAGCACTCAGTGCATCAGTCGATGCCACTTAAACAGAAGCTATACTATAATATAGATTCCAGTAAAACACAAAAAACTTCAACTAAAAGATAATCCACCAGAGAGTTCTTTTGCATCTTCATTAATCTCACTTAAGAATTTGTCATTTATTACAAGAAAAACATAATTTTAAATGCATCTCTGCAGATTATTGAAGTGTGTATTAAGAAAGATTTCCAAGCCAAATAAATGTGGTATTTTGGAGGTGCTGCTGTTTGAATGGGCTCAGTATATGTTCCAGACTCCCAAGAAATCAACAGCAAAGATTCACAATGTGTAGAGGCATGAATTTGTTTGAAGCCCAATCGCTGTCAACAGATACATTTGGTCCTTTCGTTCCTGAAAGGTATACTTTAATTCACACTCCACTAAATATAGTTCAGCAGCTTTCCATCCAACATCTAAACAAATTGAGCGTGCCACCCAAAAAGAGTAATATTTCAGGGTCAACAGTACATGAGAAGTAGGCAAAGATAAACCATTCTACACTCTATGCAGAAACCAAAAATAATAACCGTTCTGAATGTTTTAAAAAGCGTCTATGTTACTCAAAACGTTGTATGTAGTTTTAAAGCACTATAAAATCAGCCAACATTTGTGCAACTTTAATTGGCCAAAAGATTAGATTACCATCTGAACAACAACAACAAAATTACATTTGTATAGCCCTTTCACATCATGAGGACGTCCCAAGGAATACTTAGCCATAATATAAATCAATCAGTTTTAAATATACCGTATATATATTTTTTAATTGATTAATTGCTTTATAGTATATACGGTATATTTTTGCTTACTTAGTTTATGCATTGATTTCCAGCGGAAGAACCCAGAAAAGCACAATCTAGAGAAACTCATGATTTCAATCTTATGAACATCAGCAATTTATGAGAGGTACATTGTACTCAGCCAAGTTAGTAAACATGGGAAACTGCGAAGACAGGGTCTCTTGTGCTTAGTTTCTGTCAGCACACTTGAATTCTTTCAAATACTGCATGAATTCTCATTCAGTTTTAAGAGGCTGTAGACTTGAGGAAGCTACAGTGTAAATCTAACACCATCTGTTAGTCTCACCAGCAAAGGTGAAAGTGTCTACCAATTTATTCAGACAGATTTGTCAGAAATCTCTCACTGTCAGCCTGACACATACATCAAGCTGAATACAAACAGTGTACTGTAATCCTCAAGCTTGCTTAAAACCTACTGCAATATTTCTAATTCTTGGCTGACCCACATCACTTTTTATACGAACAGGGCATTTGGTGAATTCTAAGCCTGGCCATTGTTCGAAAGGAGGTCAGTGATTGTTGAAGCAAAGACAATTTGGAACTTTATTTAACTAGCCAGCATTCAGATCTTGATTCCTTCAGTGACTTTCTGATCATAACACTGTGGTAGACACATGGATGAAGTCTGTTACTTTGTCTGTGGACAAAGGATATAGCATCAATAGGAAAGTCACCTGGTGGCCTCTCAACATAGAACTGGGACATGTTGCAAGGAAAATGAAGGGGTGGAAAATTATTAATATCCATAACATCACCTGAACTCTGATTCAATCTTGACAATTAATATTACAGTACATCTTATATGATCTGAAGACGTTTGCTTCAAATTGAATGCCCTGAGAAAGGAACTCAGAGGTAGTTATCTACTTTTCGGTAAAATTCACTAGATTTAGTAGGCGAGCATGTGGGCTGGTTTGTACATCTGTTAATCTCAGCAATGCAAGTTCACATGAGAACTCACATACTGAAAGCCTGAGATCAGAGCCTGCTGTCTAAGTGGTGCAGGATCTGAGGAAACTGTGGGAAGCATAGCTATCTAGTTAGATTGACTGGAGCAGACACAGAGGGGTATGAGGTAGACGCAATCTGGAGGAAAATGGAAAATGACCCAAAAGACAATGGTCCAGAGATCAGAATCTGGAAAGTGAGGATCAGAATGTCAACAACTTTAATTAACAAAATCACGAATTTCATTGGGTTCATTACCCGACGATCCCTCAAAAGACAATCTTTCACTCTGTGGTTGTTTGAGGGACATTAAAGTGCACAGATTGTCTCTTGCACTCACCCACAAAATGCAGTCACTACACTTCACAGCAAATCCCCTGCAAAGCACTTTAAGATGTCTCGATGATGGGATAAGGTGCAAGTTCAAATTAGATATTTATTGTAATCATTCGGTTTTGTAATATACAATACCGTAATTGGAAAATAATCTTTTTTTAAATTGTCTCCAAATATTTAAAAGTCTGTTTATTACTCATTCTTTTGATTAAATAACTTGCCCGATTTTCCCTCCCTAAAGTTTGGGTATGGAGGTCAATTATAGCACCTCAAATGCCTCCTCCTCAATAAAGTCTCATGAAATGTAATTGCTACTCACTTTACCGTCATAAAAATATCATGACTGTACATAAAGACACACAGTACTGTCGACTGTGCTTTCATCTTAAATGAATGAGGGGCCTCAGCTGGCAGATTTCAGAAAGTGTGCTCGGATATTGCAGCTGAGAGATTGAACAAGGGGGTGAAAATTGTTATCTGTGTTGTGTTAATTGACATCAGTGAGCATACGATTTGCCACCTTGGGGATAACAGCATTGAGATGTCTGGAAAAAGTGAAAAGCGCTATATCAAATGCAACGATTATTATTATTATTATTAAAACATTGAATAACAAGATACAGCCATTGCTGTGATCTGCAATTGAGCCCAATCATTGCATTGCAGTTGGGAGGGGTGAGTCCGCTCAGTGGTCTATTCCCTGCCCCATGTCCCCCTAATCCTGCCCACTCTTCCATCAGTAGTCAAACCTTCTGCTTTTCTGCCCCTAGTCTTTGGAACACCATCCCACAATCGCTTCTCCTCCCCTCATTGCTTGCCTCCTCCATGGCCCAGTTCAAGAACCTCCTTTTCAACCGCACCTTCAGTCATCCTCCTACCCCCATTGGCCGCTGCCCTCCTCCACCCCTCCTGATCCCAAAGCCAACCTGGATGCAAATCCTGACTGTCCAACAACTTTGGTCATGCTCTTCATATGAAAGGTGCTATAAATGTAAATGTACAAATGTAATTTGATTCATAATATCCCCATTCACTATTCAATGTGTTGAAACCTTAATAGCGTGAACTTTTCATTTTGGGAAATGTTATTTAACAAGAACAACTCGCACTTATAATACACCCTCCACACAGCAGTGTCTCAGAGTGCTTAACAGTGGCAGAGACTAACTCCGAGTCGGTGTGGGGGGTGGCGGCGTGGAACCATAAGCACAGTCGAAAAGGACGGTTTTCAGGCTGGACTTGAAAAAGGGTAGAGAGGCAAGGTGGAGGGAATGAGGGAGAGTGTTCCAGAGTTTCGGGAATAGTACAGTGAAAGCTTTGTTATCCGGCACCCTCGGGACCTGACCGATGCTGGTTAATCAAATATGCCGGATGTTCGAGCGGCAAGTTGCCGAAAATCATACACAGACAATTAACTTATTTTTTAAACATACCATATTAATAATAGACTAAATAATAACAGAATATTGCATGGATACTTACCAATAAAGCATACATAAATAGTACAGTCAACCCTCGCCGAACACAGGGGTTATGTTCTTGGAAAACAGCGCACTCGGTAAAATCACGTTTGGTAAGTTTAATAAGTGCGCACGCAAGGAAAACCACATATACTCAAATTGTACTTGTATTGGGTGATACCAGTTAGTTGAGCGTGCCGGTTGGTTGGTTGGTTGCCGGATAACCAAGCTTTTACTGTATTTCACACATCAAAGAATGCAATTTTCACCTCACAAAGGACAAGTTCAAGGTCGTGGAGAAATGAACGCTGAGCAATCTCATCTGTACATTGCTTTTTTTTTTGGCCAATCACAAGGTAAATGTGATTGTTTTCGGCTCCAGAAGAAAAGGTGCAGCATTTTTCTAAGGCTGCTGCTGAAACCGCTTGCTGATCTCACAAGCGGCCAACAGACTTTAATCTCATGTTCTCAAGTTCTCTTGTGGGCAGAGAATCATCGATATCTATGAATATTGCAAAGAGAGGATCATCAATATCATGTCAATGAAGCAAGATGTCCACACTATGTCTTGGTCAAAAAACGATTGATCGATCGATGGGCTGTGAGACTGAAAACATCTCCCAGCAGCTATCAAGAGCATTATCGGTGAGCTACAAATAAAATATTTGCATAATGCTAACATGTTTTGGAGGGTGAATGAAAGACTGCCAGCAATCCACAAAAAGATTTCATCGGCTGAATAAAATCTTGAGGAGGCAGAATGCCCTCATAACATTGAGAACCCAAAGCCTATAGTAGAAAGCTGGCAAAACATAGATGAGCTGAGTGGAACCACTCTAGAAACACATTGACATTGTTGTGTTCCCTCTAGGTAAATACAGTCCAATACCAGAGCAATTATCTACCTCACCAACATTGTGAATACTGATACACCAGACTCAGTAATTGACCAGAAAGAATTACTTTGAATATTTCTTTTTGGCTCAATGGTAACACTCTGAGGCAAGAGGTCATAGGTTCACATTCCACGTCAAGATTTGAACTCACGGAGTCTAGGATGGCACCCCAGTGCAGCACTGAGGGGGTGGGAGGTGGGGGGAGGTGTTGCATTGTCAGAGATGTTGCATTGTAAGAATAACATCTTATTCCTTCAGATAAGATGTTAAACCAAGGTCCTGTCTCTCTATTCAGGCGGACATTAAAGATCCCATGGCACTATTCAAAAAGAGAAGGGAGTTTATCTCTCCCGTTAACTGGCCAACAATTCCCCAAATACCAATGATCACTAGTTTCATGACTGTTTGTGTGAAATTGCTGCACACAACTGTTCTGCCAGTTAGTTCACAAAATGCACGGTCAATCCATTTCACGGAAATTCTTGTGATATATTTTGAGACATCTTTCCCACATGATAAGGCACTATATCAAATGCACAGGATAACAAAATAACAACAACAAAATTACATTTGTATAGCGCCCTATACAAATGTATACATCCTCCTCAGGTCAGGAGAATGTCCCAAGGCACTGGATAGTCAGTGTTTTGGACGCATGCTGGAAGTCGGGATTGAGGTGGTTGGAGGGAAGGGAGTAGAAGGGGAGTCACCGATAGCACCATCGAAGAGGAGAGTCTGGAGGCAGAACTTGAAGAAGGCTAGGGAGGGGGCATGCCGGAGGGATTGCGGGATGGATTTCCAGAGGCTGGGGGCAAAGTAGCGGAAGGCTCAGCCACTGATGGTGAGCAGGTGGGTTGGGGGACATGGAGCAGGATGGAGCCCACTAAGATGAGGGAGAGAGCAGATTAGTAGGGGGTTAGGAATTCATGGAGGTAGGGTGGGGGCAAGGCCATGGAGGACTTTAAAGGTGAGGACCAGGATCTTAAATTTAATCTTCTGAATGATCGGGAGCCAATGGAGTCGAGCGAGAATGGGGAGACGGGGTTACGGAGTTCGGTGCAGGAGTGGACACGGGCTGCGGAGTTCTGGATGATCTGCAACCTATGGAGGGAGTAGTTGGGAAGGCTGACAATCATTTTTATTAGTAGTACAGAAAAAGCTTTGTTATCCCTCGGGATCTGACCGATGTCGGCTAATTAAATATGCCGGATATTCAAGCGGCAAATTGCCGAAAATCCTACACAAAAAATGTACTTATTTTAAAACACACCATATTAATAACAGACTAAACAATAACAGAATATTGTATGGATATTTACCAATAAAGCATTCCAGCACAATCAGTAACATGATCGGTAAAATAAAAATTCCACCATTCGGTAAGTTTAATAAGTGCGCATGCACACACATGCAGAAAGTGAGCATACCGAGAGTGTGCCGGATAGCTCTGCTATGAGATCCAGTTTCTGGAATGGTGGATTGTATTGGGAGTTAATGGTTGGTTGAGCGTTCCGGTTGGTTGGGTGCCTAATAGCCAAGCTTTTACTGTAGTACGTACGTATTATTATTCCGGTTGTTATAATATCTGGGTAGAACACTGAATATGGTGACCGCAACATCCTGTTACTCCATGTTTCTTCTTTCTACAGTGCACGGACCAATGACTGAATGATGATAATAATGATGTAGATATAAGTATTCAGTACATGTATTTAATTTTCTATTTTTTTCCATTTGAATTTTTAAAATTAAGCTAGAGGACTCATTAATGTCAACAATGAAGTGGGGTTGAAAAAGCATTGATCAGGAAAACGGCAGCATAAATGATGTCTCGCATTGGAAAACATGTCTGAGGACATGAAATATATGTCTCCAGGGAACCCCATGTGTGTCACCCAATCTTGTAAAGCATTAACTCCAATGGGATCTAGAGAAGGAGCCCACAAATATTCAGTCAGTTTTCCTGCTCTCCTTCCTCCTACCCCAACCCCTCCCTTTGCTATCTTTCCCCCCTTTCTCCCCTAATCCCACTTCCATGACTGTAGGTGGGACACTGCTGTGCGCAATTTGGCTGCTGCGTTTCGCCCACAAATATACAGTCAATTCTCCAACTCTCCTTCATCCTGCCCCGACCCCTCCCCCCCTGCTCTTGTCCATACCTAACTCACCTTCATCCTGCCCCGACCCCTCCCCCCCTGCTCTTGTCCATACCTAACTGTACAGCGCCTTGGGACGTCTTTTCAATGTGAAAAGCACTATATAAATGTAACCTTGATTGATTGATTGAGAGAGAGTTCTCGCACATTAGCATGACGTAAAGAAGATTCCCTGCAGAAGAAGACGCACTTTATATCCCAAGGCCCTTTTCCCACTGTGAGCCATTGATTATGCTACCATTTTCTTAACAAGCACTTTTTCAACTCCAATCCATTGAGCTCTAAGTGCAGGTTGAATAAGGCCTTTTACTTCAACAAATGCACTAAGCAAGATTCTCAGCATTATATATTTTCTTCCTGTCACTTCACATTAAGCTAAGATCTACAGAAAAGGAAATGCGTTGTCATTTTCTGTCCCAAGAGGCTCAGTAACCTATTTCTTCTCTTGCTACTCAGCTACCTTATAGTATAAAGTGATGTTTAGCTTGTTTCCAGTCCTACATTACCTAAAAGGATCCATTATCCCTTCTTTGTCTCCATCACCTCTATATCCTTTGGATTCTTGTATCAACATAAACCTTAATGTTAAGCTGGATACAAATTCATATTTACTTGTAAAAATCAGAAGGTTTTCTGTATTTTCGTTTGGTCAGTCTGATACATGTGGAAACCCTTCACCGTGCTTAAGAGTGTCCAAACTGAGATCTCCATGCATCCCACTTATACATGGAAATTGCAGATAGATTGTTGGAATGGATGCACACTCTCTCCCTGGTCGGACGCCTCCTGCTGAAGTCTAACCAGCTATAACCATTGCCATTGATATTGCTGTCTGGCCAGCTTTCCTGCTGTTTGTCCAGCTAAGACCACCCTACCCATTAGTGCTTGGGCTTGCAGGGGCTGAGTGGGATGACTCCCTACCCCCGGTGATTGGTCCCTCTTTACAAAAGGAAGCCATTAGACCCAATGTCTGGTCTGATGTAGCTCCTACCCTCAGTGAAGTCATCTGCTCGAATCCCATTCCTCTGCTCTTTTCTTGTACTGTGTAGTAGCTGATGCAAATGAAAATGATATTTTTTTTGTCTATTATTACAAGAAGCCATTAGTCAATTATAACCCTAAGGGGCTCAAATGAAAAAAAGATGAGCAGGTTATATAGGAATATTAATTTACTATTTCTTTGCCAAGGAGGTGACTAAAAAAACAGGTCATCAACATGGGATGTGTGTAGAGGTATGTATGTTTCAAATGCATGAGAGAAAGTAAAGCCAGATAAATAATTTCAGGTAAGCCATGACATCAAGACAAGGTTGATGTTATGAAGAGTGCTCAGATTGAGTGCTATGAATTGCAATTTTACGACTGACACAGGAAAGGGGGGTTGACGCCATCACACTTGATTCATTTAAGAAACCGTTTGATGCTGAAATGGAAAGACGGTTGAGTGGGGCTACTGGAATCTTGTGACCTGACCTTCTATTTCCTCTCGTAAATCCGCTTTTCAAGCAGTTTTTCTGGGTTATCTTGAAGTGCAACAGTCATGGGACTTGAGCATGATCTTGTGTTTCTATGGTGATTAAAAGCCCTTCCCTACAAATATTTTATGAAAGGCCACAATGTAATTCGCCCCATCTATTCTCTCAAGCAGACATCATTACTTTCTGCTGGTATCACTAAATTAAGAAAAGCGGAGTCTTTTATTCTCACAGCCTTTAGAATCAGCGACTTTCATAAATCTCTGGAGCCTGGTAGTAAATGTAATATCACACTAGGTGGTTCACACTAGGTAAGAACATTTGTGCCAATTCTATCTGTTGTAAATTTCCATACACTACCTTCCTAATTCACGGAGTTAGAATTCAATTTAAAAACATAACAGTTGTTTTAAGAATATTTTACTTTAAATAGATTTAGCTGATTATCATATCAGAATACAGCATTTGTCTGCCTGCAGAAAAAACAGTCTTGTTTCTATATTAAGTCTGTGGGGATGGGTGTGCTGTGGCCAAAGAAAGCCAAGTTCTGCTTTCCAGGATGTTTACATGAATACGTTGTCCTGGAGCAAAGCACTCGTAATCTAACGTGGATTTGGTAGGTTTTAATAGGATAAGTGTCATGTAGTATGAGCTACAATCAAGATCCGGATCAAATTCACAGTTCAAAAGTATTGCATTGCATCATTGTAGTGCTGGGCAATTCTAGTTCTTTGTTCAATATGCTGTTCACATAAACTGCCAACTCAAGCCATTTCCGATAGAGGCAGTGCAAACACTTTCTGAGACCACAACTAGATGTACATTGCTTGACATATCTTTCATTAACCTTTAATAAAGCTTCCCACTTTATAATACAGTACTGAAAATACAATAGGGTGAGGTTCTATCGAACCACGAACCGTATTTCACCAGCCTGCTGCACACATTTAAATACTGAGAGAAATAAGCTTTGGCCTAGGATCTAGTGGGTTAAGTGGCCCAGTGCTGCACCATGTGCAGCACTGGGCCATACAGACCCAGAAATTTGAATTCAGGTCTATATCAAATTAGCTCATCTCAGTTGGCACAGCAGTAAAGGTGGTAAGAGTAAAGAAGGTAAATCAACCAACTTTCCTATTTCTAATTGTATACAGTGACCCCTGCATATGTTGGCATCAGGTGACAGCCAGTGTTGGGTTCTGTTGTGATTCTTCCCACAGATAAGTACAGTGCCAAGGCTCAAATATGAAAGCAGAGGCGATTACAAGCCCACACCCAGACAAGAAGCTTTACCAGGAGGAAATTGCTAACCATGGTCCGAACAAAGGATTCGCACTATCATATGACATGACTGTTTGATTCACAATGGTGAGGCCAGTGGTTCATATTACAGGACTTCCTGTAGAGTGGTTTGAATGTGCCAATCTCCTGTGTAATTAGCGTCGGCATCAACAAAGCAAAGGCACTATTTATGCTGACATCTAAATGTAATGAAAGAGAAACAACCATGTTGTATCGAGAAAGTCAGAATGGAAAGACAAAATAAATAAAACGTTTACAGAATGGCTTTGTTCCCGACCCCCTTTCAGTCCCACGGGTGGCTTTAGGATTTTGTCAGGGCCACTTTCAACACCCATGATGTATTGGTAATGAGATTGATGGGGCAGGGTGAGCCGGGTTGCTGATTTCTTTTTTCTGTTGCCCATAAGCAGCATGAGAAACATAAATTTTCCCCCATTCCTTTTTATATCTACATGTAGGTATATTTTGTTGGGATGGCTGTTATACCAATGTCCGTAACTCCTGAATTTGTCAAACATTTTGCTCAGAATATTACCATCATCAGACACAGAAATCCAAAGCTGTTGACATTTTAACTGTCTTTCAATACCAGCTGGTGCAGATCCTCAGAGAGAGAGAGATTGTGAGAGAAGCATCAGAGAAAATGAGCACAGATGGGGGAGGGGCGCAACTGTGATGAATAATGGAATATATCTAATTAGATATGAAGAATTCCTTACACACTTCAGTAGCTTTAAATGGTAACTTATTAAATCGGTCACATATTCAAGTGGCAAATTCTGAAACGGGACCCGATTTGGTTAAAAATGCTGTTGGCCTCTTTAATAAGTTGCAATTTTGCTAAGTCAGAGTGAACCATAGGCTCTGTTACAAGGAATGAATAAGGAGGTGCAGTACTGAATTTATTTCATGTGATCAGGGATGCACTAGAGCGGTGGGCCAACACAGGAGCTCAGGATGCAAACATACGGGTTTGCAGACCTGAATTCTTCACTTGGTGAGTTCCCAACTTGGTAATCAGCACCTTGGGACATCCCATCTCAGCACCTTAAGACAACTACAACAACTACTTTGATGTATATAGTGCCCCCCACGCCGGGCGGCGGCTCAGAGCGCTTAAACATCCTCCCGATGTGAAATGCACTGTACAAATGTAATTTTGTTGTTGTTGTAATCATAGCAAAAGCATCAAATGGACGTTGAATGCCCCTCAACACGAAAAAAAACAAATATGCCGAAGGCCCTGAGCTGTATTTCCTTTCATCAACTTCAATTCAGTTGACGTCTGCCGATAGAAAGAAGCCAGCGCTGCAGACCTCAACCAATGCTCACTGAGCCTTTCCATCCTGTCTCACTTTCATATCAGGAAGCAAACATAACATGAGGGGAAAAAGGCACCTAAAGGAAGATAGGCAGTAACTCGGTAAATGAAGTGG
The DNA here is from genome assembly GCA_035084275.1 of Hydrolagus colliei. NCBI lineage: Eukaryota > Metazoa > Chordata > Chondrichthyes > Chimaeriformes > Chimaeridae > Hydrolagus > Hydrolagus colliei. The sequence goes on along the minus strand of CM068747.1, from coordinate 18,122,653 downwards.
AAACATCAATTACAGTACTGTGCCGGTTTTATTTTTCTGAAAACACCCTTCCTGGTGTCAGTCCTAAAATAGAAACATTGTTTGAAACCTTTTGTGGAAATGAACTGAAGTTATTGGAGTCAAAAGTCTGACTAGAAATTGCCTTTCTCCAGCAAAAAGTTTGGGCAGTACTACCCTATGTCTGTGCGGTAATATTTTGTGCTATTACTACCGAATATGGAAATACTGTACACCAATGCTATGTAGTGCAAACTAGTAGAAAGTAACAAACTGTTGCTGTACAATAATTAATATGAACTGATTCAAATAATTTAAATGGGCCAACTTCAAATGTTCTGATTTTCAAACCCCATCACTTTTGAAACAATAAATATTGGTTCCATTGAGGTCTTGCACAAAGGGTTTAATAAGGCTCTCAGCACCTTGGCATGTCCTCTCAACGTGAAAGGCACTTTACCAATGTAATTTTCTATTGCAATAACTTCCCTCTATAGGGGAAGTGCAAAACAGACAAATCTTTCACACTCTTCTGGCTACATATAAAAATTTACTACATATATTTTACTACTGAAATGCAATCATAATTTCTAAGGAGTTTCCAGTATTTCAAGCAACCTGTAAATGTCATGAATTGTTGATGATTAACATATACATTTTTAGGTGGATACTTTCCTTTCATTTGATAAAAGCAAATTCTATCAGATGAAGTCCACAAGTTATTTGTCAAGGGAGAAATTCCATTTGAGTCCACATTTTTTCTATTTATGTAGCATTTCAGAATATGCAGAATTTGGCAAATTGTTGAATTCAGTCTTATCCCCCAATCCCTCCGTCTCGTTTCTTCCCTTTCCTCTTTCAAGACCGGTTTGAAGACTTTCCTCTTCGACCGTGCCTTTTGTTCCACCCAGAATTTTTCGACCTCCCCTACGTGTTTCACCCCTCCCCGTACACTCCCCTCCTAGCTCGGGTCATACGCCTCTTGTGCAGCGCCTTGGGACGTCCTCCCGACGTGAAAGGCGCTTTATAAGTATAATTTGTTGTTGTTGTTGTTGTTAAATTAAAACTTGGAACTTTCAAGTTTACTTCACTGTAAAATACTATCCCATGTGTCAATAGGATTTTTAACCTAGCATCAGGTTACTGGCTGGTTGTTCATACACAGCAAGATGGTTGTGTTATACAATCTTAGAAAAGGTAATTGTTGCAATAATGCAGAACAGCACAGAAAACACTGAACTGCATTCCACTACGCTGCAGGGGAAAAACAATTTGGGAGCTGCTCGGTGTGTACAATCGATCATGCACAATGCAAATAGAAGCCACAAGGAACGTTTGAAGCTGCAGGGTCTCAAGGGATAGGGGTGGGAAGAAAATCTAAACAGAGGCACAACAAAGACATACATGAAAAATTCAATAAGGAGGGTAAGAAGCAGAAAGAATCAGAGAAGTAGAATTGCAGCAAGGTTAATAGAAAACAGAAAAAGCAATAAAAAAAATAAAAGTAAAAGAAACTGGTAAAGATCAAATCTGATTAATACAATGTAATCTTATATCATTATTGCATTAAATTATTCCCTTTATCCATGTGCATGTGAATAAAGACACATTAAAAGCATTACAAACACAGCCATTGGTTCTACGTTTTGGCAAACTGCTGCATAACTGAGACAAACATCTAATCAAGGTGGAGTCCTGTAGCTCGGTAGTTAGAGCACAAGCCTTCCAAGCGTCAGATCTATGTTTCGAATCCAGGCAGGTCAGGGTGAAACCTTGGGGAAGTTTCTTTACTCCACATGCCTAATAATAATCCCTCCAAAAAAATACACAATGATAAAATTGTTCATTGCAATCCACGACTGTTTGTGGGACACTGCTGTGTGCAATTGGCTGCCGCGTTTCGCCCACAAATATACTGTCAATTCACTTTACAGTATATTCTGTGAAGCGCTTTGAGACGTCAATAAGATGTGAAAAGTGCTATATCAAATGCAAGGATTATTATTATAGGAGCTTGAGCTTCAATTAAGGGAAATAACTGTTGACCCTGCCTTTGGTCACCTTTTCCCCTCCCCAGGCTCGGCCCCAGGCTGTGAAGCGCTCTGGTGTGGAGGACGCTATATAAATCCAAGTTGTTGTTGTTGAGTCTAAATAATATTGCCAGAACTATTCTAAAAGGAATACTTTTGCATTTGTTAATGGTAGACAGTATTTTCTTTTAATAATAATATTTGCTTTTGTTGCAATGCCTTATTTACTATGTCGAAACAACTCATAAGACTATAAAGTCTGGTGCCAAAACAAAAACAGAAATCACTACAAACACTCAGCAGGTCAGGCAGCATCTTTTGGGAAAGGAAAGTGAGTCAACGTTTCGGACCCCTGACCTTTCACTAGTTGCTGTCTGACCTGCTTGAATGTTCCCAGTGATTTCTGTATTTTTATACTGTAAAGTGAATTGACTGTATATTTGTGGGCAAAACTTGTAGCCAATTGTACGCAGCAGTGTCCCACAAACAGTCATGGATCGAGCGACCAAATTATTATTTTTTTAGGCATGTAGAGTAAGGAAACTTGTCCAAGGTTTCACCATGCCTGGTGGTTCCACCACTATGAGGTAAATAACCTTTTTCATCCTCTAGGTGTTTGTTGGCCTACAAACACCTGGAGGATCTTTAGAGTCCACTAATAATAATCCCTAAAAAAAAATTGGTAATTTCAATCCAAGACTGTTTATGGAACATTGCTGTCTGCAATTGGTTGCCGCTTTTCACCCACAAATATACAGTCAATTCAATTTACAGTATATTCTGTGAAACGTTTTGAGACGTTTAGAAGACGTGAAAAGCACTGTATCAAAATGCAAGGATTATTATATTATTATTATTATTATAATGATTTGGATTATTTGGCCCCTAAATGCCCAGGTCCAGTCCTTTAAGAAATAGTTTACAGTTAAAAAAAAAGGGTTCATTTCTTCAGACTGAAATGAATTCAATATTAACTATGAAGTGTGAATATGCCTAGAAAATCATCCAGTTTTGATGCTGTACAGTGAGTTAGTTTCCCTCAGTAGCGTTTGTTGAAATGTTCCTCAACATTCAAGGTAAGGGAGAAACATTTTATACAGTTGATCACTAGTCAGTGATGCAGACTGGATAGTGCGTGTACGTTGGACATAATCAGGCTTGTCTGTGATGCCTTCTTTCATTTCTAGGCACACAAATGTTTAATTGTCACCTGTACAGCTCTCCACTGAACTGCACCTCAGCAGAACTGGGAACCTCCAGGAGAGTGGATGATTGAATAAAATAATCCCTCACCATGAATGGATACACACTCCATCTCACTGAGCCAGTCCGGAACCTTGGCAACTCGTTCAACCATTAAGTATCCTTCCTACCCCACATCCGTGCCGTGACCTGCTCTGCCTTCCCCCACCTCTGCAACATTGCCCGGCTCCGCCACTCCGCCATTGTCTCACACCACACGCCGACAAGACCCTCATACATGAATCGATAACATCCAGGCTTGATTATGCAAACGTGTGGCTTGTCGGTGTCCCCAACACCTCCCTCCACAGGCCATCCAGAACTCTGCAGCCCACATCCTCTCCCATACTACACTGTGTGCCCACATCACCCACACCCTCATCCAACTCCACTGGCTTCGTATCACACAGAGAATACAGTTAAAAATCCTAGTCCTCACCTTCAAAGCCTTCCACGTACTCACTCCCTTCTACCTCTGCAACCTCCTAACAGTCTACCAACCTGCCCGCTCCCTCTGCTCAGTGAGCTCCAGCCTGCTTCACGTCCCCCGCCTCGTCTACCCCACCATTTGCGAGTGAGTCTTCAGCCACTCTGCCCTCACCCTCTGCAACTCCATCCCGCAGTCCCTCCGCCTCGCCCCCTCCCTTACTTCCTTCAAGACCCACCTCAAGGCCCTCCTCTTCAACCATGCTTCTGATTAAGCTCCTTACCCCGCTGTCTTCCACCCTCCCCATTCCTGACCTCCAGCTCAGGTCTGAAATACTGTTTGTCCAGCATCTTGGGACGTCCTCCCAATGTGAAAGGCGCTATACAAATGGAATTTTGTTATTGTTATGTTTATATAGTGCCCTTCACACAGGACTGTGTCTCAGACCGGTTAACAATGGCAGAGCTTGATGCTGAGCAAGACAAGAGGTGAAATGTGACCGTAGGCAAGGTCAGGTCAAAGAGGAAGATCTTCAGGTGTGATCTGATGATGGAAAATGTGGGGGCAAAGGCAGAGAGAAGAAAACGATTTCATTGTGTAAGAATAATTATTCTGAATTGTGAGATTCACTTGGGTGCAATTAGAACAAATGTGGAACATTCCCAAATTACGGGCACCAAAACCTAATAACACTAAGGAATAAATAGGTGGATATTCAATCATTTTTGTTGGTCTTGGCAGAGATTATATGAATTTAAACAGCCAATGTTATTCCTTCAGGCAGATCAAAAGTGAATGGATAAACATCTATTCATTACTCCCATTAGGATTTTTAAAGGTTAAGTGCTGGCACTTGGTAATTTCAAACAGCTAAGCACTTGCTTTGAAATGCGGAGTCCATTCAAATTGAATTCCCAGCAGTGTTTTGATAAGCATCATTTCCAACTATTAGCAGAATGGGTCAAGTTTTGCAAACAAATTTTAGAAATTAAATCCAATTTTTGTGCCATAAGTTTTCAACCCCAATTTTTGATCAATAGCTGTTTGAGGAGCATCACATGCGCAAATTGACTGCATTTCTATTTCCATACAAATACAGTCAACACACCTCACTCCACCACCCACTGCCTCCACTTGGCTGGCTCCCGCTTCCTAATTGTCCCTCGTGGCCTCTGCTCCACCATCGGTTACCACGCCCTGAAACCCTGGAACTCAATCCCTCCTCCTTGCCCCCTCCCTCGCCATCTTCGAAACCCTAAAGATCTTCCCTTTTGATCGTCCTTATGGTCACTTCCCCAATCCCTTTCCCCTTGGTTCAGTGTCAGATTCCGCCAAACACTGTCAAGTGCTCCAAGACAGAATCCCCCATGAAGGGCCCTATATAAATGCAAATTGATGTTGTTGTAAGTGCAAGTTGTTATTCATTCTGTGAAGCACTTTGAAGGGATTCAACATGGCTAGTCCCCTAAAAAAAAATCCAAGGATTTTCAATCAAGCCAAAAGATTGGACAACACAACATGTGTTCTTCAGGTGGGATGTTGAGTCAATGTCCCGGTTTGCTTGTTCAGGATTTTCAAAATGTTATCATACACTAAATATAATGCTCATTAATATTTGTGCATTTGAGAGCATACAATATTATTATTATCAATAATACCAATAATATTTAGTCCAATCCCATCTATCATTTAAGATATGAGTCTCTGGTCTGCTCTGTTCCATTGGAGAAAATTGGATTGACGCAAGAAGCAGTCAATCGTTCAAGCAGTCTTCGACCAGTTATTTTTGAATTGGCAAAATAACATAACAAACTGGACGAAACCAAATCCTCTATTTATACCTTCATTGCGTTCAAATTATATTAGAACTACAAACGACCACAGTTCATTTATATGTAGTCAGGCAAACAAAAATGTTTCTTCACGAAGGGTGATAGGATTACAACGTATTTATTATTTTCTGACTCATCCTTCCCACCAGACATCAAAGCAAGCTGTTTGTTACAAATATCAGGAAACTGTAATAGTTTTTGACACCTTATAATACTGGAGGTGTCTTATACTATAACTAAACAGATTGACACCATGTTCTCAGAAGTGATTCATAATTAGATTTCAACATATATTAGCTGCTTAGACTAGCCATAAAGCAAGTAGAGTAATATTTTGCCTCTATTCAGAAATCATCGACCAAGCTTTATATATTTTTTGTCTGCAAAAAATCACTACACTCGCCTGTAATTATTATTGTAAAGTACTTCCAAATATTTAGAGGTAATAAGGTATTCTTTTTTAAGTGGAACTACCAGCATAGCATGTATTTACCTTGTAACTCTTAACATAAATAATTAGTGCATGGAATTTATTATTAATCATTTGAGGTGAACTGCACAGAACCTTTTAAAATAAAATACCTTTCTGGTTATTTTTAGTACTTTCAGAATTTTCAACTAATATACAGATCAGACAAACAGCACAACTTATCCCTTTGACCTTAAGATGTTGGTGTGATCGTGTCTCATATCGCAAATCAGTATTAGTCAAATAAAGCTTTCACTTCAAAATTTAGCACTGAAGTGACAAAGTTATTTCATGCACCCAAGGAATGAGACCAGCTGATTTCATGCACATTATAATGTTCAAACAAATAAAAAACTGAACAAAACTGCAGCTAGATCATAGTTTCAACGAGTTACAAAACATATGAAAGAATTTAGAGGTAATAAATCGATCTATGTTCTTTTAAGGCCTCTTGGTGAAACAATCTGATGAGAAAAATATTGCTACCTTTCTTAATATCATAGCAATAATTATATTAATAAACACAAAGTTATGTTAGAGAACAGATTTTACTATTTATAGCTATTCCCCAGCCACCACCATCATAGTACAGTACTCATCAGCATGTAACACTCATTCTGTACAGGTGAATAAAGCTTCACGTTTGAGTGAAGAGCAATTATTGCTGTTAATTTCCAGGCCTACATGTAACGTATGATGTTATGGTTTGGGAATTAACTGCTTCCCAGATTGTATTTTAAATTTTCAAGGCAGCCATATTATTTTGTGAACCATTCTGCTGCTGAACATTCTTCCTCGGTCAGCAGCCAGGCCTTGAGGCCAAACCGTGAGCAATTCCACGTTTATTCATTCTGTTCTTGTTCGCAGCACATTATGTCAATATATTATGCATGCAAATAACACTACATATTCCATTCATTTGCAACGACCTGGAGATTGGTTTTCTGACTGACTTCTGTCTAAATAATGGCAGGAAAGGAGAGAAAAGATACAGGGGTGGAAGCAAATTTATCAGATATCCAGCTAGAGCTCCATTCATTTGGCTGTAGCCAATAAGAGAAAACCATCTCAGATTTTTCCACCGAGTGTGAATGGAAACATTGTGACTTTTAAAATTAAATATTGAGCTGAGTGACAACAATAAAATTACACTTGTATAGCGCCTTTCACGTCAGGAGGAGGTCCCAAGGTGCTGGACAGTTACTGTTTCAGACCCGATTTTAGGACAGTGGGTGGGAGGAAAGGGGGGATTAGGAGTTGCCGATGGGTCCATCGAAGAGGAGAGTCTTGTGGCGGGACTTGACGGAGGCCAGGGAGGGGGCAAGATGGAGGGACTGCGGGATGGAGTTCCAGAGATTGGAGCAGAGTGGCTGAAGTCTCGCCTGGCAAAGGTGGGGCGGATAGGTCCAGGGACATGGAGCAGACCAGAGCCTGCTGAGCGAAGGGGGCGGGCAGTTTGGTAAGGGAGGTCATGGTTGTAGGGTGGGGCGAGGTTGTAGAGAGCTTTAAATGTGAGGATCAGGATCTTGAATTGGAACCTCTTGGAACCTTGAAACTCTGCCTGATGGGGAGCCAGTGGAGTCGGGCGAGGATGGGGACACACTTGAATCTGACTCACTGAAAAGGTGGTGGATCAAACAGAAACTCACATTAACCTAAATAGCGTTACCATCAAGCTAACCCTAATAAGCAACACAATGCTTTGATGCCTTCACACCTGTATTGTTGTGCCTCTATAGGCTTTTCCATCCCTTTTTGATAATATTCCTTGTATATACATCATATTAAAAAAATTATAAATTGGTCACTCAATCCACGATTGTTCATGCGGACACTGCTGTGCGCAATTGGCTGCCGCATTTCGCCCACAAATATACAGTCAAACTCTTTGAGTTTGTGAAACTCTTTGAGTTGTCTAGAAGACGTGAAAAGTGCTATATCAAATGCAAGGATTATTATTATTTTTGTTGTTACTATCATTAAACATATTGCCCTTCACAGGATATTCTGTGTATTTCTAGGCGAACGTGGCACAGAGCAATTGAAGCAAAGACTAATTTTTGGCGTTCATTCACAGATATATTTTTGGACGAACTGGGAGAAACTCCATTCTATTTTCAAGTAATGGAATGTGTATTGTCCACATGTACACGCAGACTGAGCTTACTTAGGTTTAAAGTCTCATCTAAACCACAAAATCTCTAGCAATGCAGTGCACACACAACACTGAATTAGTGTCAGCCAAGAACATGAGTTCAAAGTCCTAATGTAGGAGTCCTTATATCTTTGTTTAGCACATCTGTTCCTTCACATTTTTGCTGCAATTGGATTTATATGCTTTAATTAGCTTACAGAAACCAACTTGGTACCATTGTCTGCTTAATATAATAACACTGTCTGGCAAATTAGGCGATATAATGAGTTGGTTGTCACTGGGAGTCTCATAGGAGCTTTGGCTCATTTTTCTTACTGACCGAACCACTGAAGATTGATTGGAAACAAATGGCTCATAGGAAGGGATGTAATCCAAATAATTGGGGAAAGCAACCAAATACTGTAGCAGGTTCATAGACACTCTAAAAATCAAACCAAGAATAGTCTGAAGAATACAACAACAACAAAATGACACTCATATATATAGCGCCTTTCACGTCAGGAGGACATCCCAAGGCACTGGACAGTCACTGCTTCAGACTCGAGCTGGTGACGGGGTGGGGGTGAATGGGCGGAGGGGGTGTGGAGGGAAGGGAAGGTGGGGATTAGGAGTTGCTGATGGGTCCATCGAAGAGGTGAGTCTTGAGGCGAGACATGAAGGAAGTCAGAGAGGGGGTGAGGCAGAGTGACTGCAGGATGGAGTTCCAGAGGTTGGGTGCAAAGTGGCTAAAGGTTTGCCTACCAATGGTGGGGAGGGTGTGTTGGGGGAGGGGATGGGCAGGTTGGTAAGGGGTTAGTAGGTCACAGATGTGGGGTGGCCAAGGTTGTGGAGGGCTTTAAATGTGAGGACCAGGATCTTGAATTGGATCCTCTGGATGATGGGGAGCCAATGGAGTCGGGTGAGGATGGGGGAGATGGGGTCACGGAGTTTGGAATGGTAGAGGATACAAGTTCTGGATTATCTGCAACCCGTGGAGTGAGGAATTGGGACAGCCAACCAGCAGGGCATTTAATAGTCGAGCCGGGATGTAATGAAGCCGTGAATGAGGGTTTCAGCGGCTTTGGGGGTGAGGTAGTGGTGGAGTCAAGCAATGTTGTGGAGATGGGGAAAGGCAGAGCGAGTCATTGCTTGGATGTGGGGGAGGAAAGACAGTTGAGGGTTGAACAGGACACCTAGGTTCCTGACTGGCTTGGTGAGGTTGAGTGTGCAATCATGGAGGATTGATGTTGCCAGTTCCTGAGTTGTGGATTCATCTCCTTCATTATTCTCCGTTTTTGAATAATTCCTTCATCTTGACTGAAAATAAATTTATTTGATGGAAATTTTCATCTTCACATCAGTAAATTTACGTCTGAGGTTGAATAACAATAACAACATATCACATTTGTATGAAGTTGAGGAACTGCGAGAAGAATCTTACAAGGATTTCAACTCACTAACATCGAGGTTGAAATTGTATTGAATGGCAGGAGCTGGGTGAGGCATCTAACATTGCAATGCTCCATCTCTCTTACAAACATTTGGCAAATACACGAAGAACACAACTATGCATTGATTGCACTTCAGTGCAATCAGGGCACTACTTAATGTATGGTATGTTATTATAACCATAAAGTGTTTGCAATAATGTTAAGAGAACTGAAAGTGCATTGGGAAAGAGAACACTATCTTAGTAAAGAACAATGAATTGTAATCTGTCCTGATAAGTATCCATTCATAAATTCTTGACTTTTCAGTCTACAGGTATCTCAGTTCAATATCCCACTACATGATATGATTTTGTAAAAAATAGTATTGGTGTGGGAACTAAAAAGCACTCAAGTGAAATTAAAGCAATCCATCACCCAGGCGCAAGGTCTAACACCCACAAGATTGAGTTTTAAATTGTTTGCTTTAAATACAATGTCAATGATTTTCTTCATGCCAAAAGTAGAAGCTGGAATTATTTCAACTTGAATGTAATTTCTGGCCTAACAAACAGGTTGCTGCCACAAGTATTGCTAAATTCTGGGCCCTTTGTTTCCCCAAAACAGAACCTTGTCAAAGATGTTGTGTTTTTTTGTGTCCAAGAGTGTCTTATTGTCTGCTGTGTTTACAGTGGCTTATTCTGAGATAACGTACTCTCATTTGCAACTTACTCATCATCACTATGATAAAAGTTTGCTTTCTAGTTAAAATAAGCAGTTGTTTGTTGCAAACAGAAATCCTTTCATATGAACATGACGTGCGTTTTTCAGAAAATAAACCTATTCTGTAAGGAAAAAGTTGGATTCAATATATAACGGTTATTCCAGAGCCATTTTCTAAAATCACATAGCTTGCCATTGAAAGCGCTAACCGGCTGTTTGACCAGCTAGGGCCCACCCAAAACCTCCATGATTTTGGCTTGCAGGGTAAATAGCAGCCAAGTGATAAAAAATCCCTGATTTTCTGAGTCTTGCTGATAAACCAGACTGGCTCAGAATGCCAGCAGCAGTGCCCCGGAATACTACAGACCCACCTGGCTCAGAACTGGCCAACCAAGATTGGTACAGACGGTTGACTTGATTCCAATATTTAATCGCCAAGAACGTTACCTTGTGCACAAGAGTTGTGCACAATATATGTTACAATCTCCCTGACACATTGAAGTAGGTATAGACTAAGATTTGATTTGGGTGGCTTTAAATGAGTATTTACAAGTCTATGCAGTGCTGACCATGCACAATGCAAAGATAATTGTAGATTGTACCGTAATTGTTTAAAATCTTGGCTCAGGTGGTAGGATAAGGTAATCCTCTTGCCAGTTTCATGCATAGCTGTTTAACTACTACGTAAGCATACCAAGATGTTAAATTTAGTATTCAAGAACGGAAATCTGAGCTCAGACCTTTAATACATAATTCAGATTTCATATTCAAAATTTATAGTTTAAATTGGCCACATTACCTATTGAGATCTCTATTATGTAGATTAGAATGTCTGCATAAAAAAGCTCTAATTGCTAATTCAAAGTAAAAGTGCTTTTTGCATAATTAAAGAGAGACAATAATACCCTTTCTCATAGTGTTTTGCAGTGATCATCAGCGAGAAAACAATAATTTTATTTTTTTTACATTTTTTTCAAAGAAATCCTTTGAGTATTGGGCTTAAAATAATAAAGTTATGAAATGAAAAGCTGGAAATGCTGGAAATATGAAATTAAAACACTGAAAACAAAATATAAAAGAGAAAGTCTTCAATGGTCTCTACCATATGTTTCCCTCCAATAACATTTTGTCTTCCTCTTTCAAAGTTAATTGGCATGTTGTGAATATTCTGGTATGCACTAAAAGCTTCAACATTCATAAGAAATGCCAACATTTTATTTGGTACAGTATATTGTTCGGTAAGAAGTCCAATTGAACCAATGAACTGTGCTTACCATGGCATCAACAATGTCTAAAGAAACGTTAACTAAAAATGCCAAAGTTCATACATCAAATACAGTGTGAGTTTTTGTTTGCTGACATCCTGGTTTACTAGGATTTGAAAGTATGCAGTTACAGAGCTTTTTACAATCGCTCCTCTAGTTAAACAAAGATTCAAATGACGTCACCGAATGTGAATATTTCTCAATATAAATTGCTTTGGGTTTTGTAGACTGCGTTTTGTCTCAGACATCGAACTTGGCTCATTACCTTCAACTGAAAAATCTCCAATAATTTCCCAAGTGGATTGAAACCCTCCAAACTCTGGGTCCAAAACAATAAATAAACAGTTCAGTGCGTGTATACCAACAGTAAATAACTGAAAAAGAAAATTAAGTGTTGTGTCTGATTCAGTTGCAATGTAAACCATTTGAATTAATATTACATAAAATGTTCCTCCCCCTGTTCTGCCCTCACCGGTTTTGTTCCTTGTCGTTACTAATTGCTCACTCGCTAATTCATCCTTTGTTAGGCAGCAAACCACCACCAAAAACCACATGTGGCAAAATAAATCGTTAAGAGATTATACCCCTTGCGAAGTTGGAGGGTTAGTATGCACGGCAGGATCTGGGGCTGTGTGTAGACAATGGGTTACGGGTCAATACTCACTGAAGGCAGCCACAGCCAGGGATAAAGTGACGACAATAGAGACCCAGGATACCCATAACGCTTTCTTGCGGTAGCTCTGGGCTTCATGTGGTTTCAGCCTCTGGCTGCTCTCCAATAAACCTACATATCAAACAACAGTGAAGACATTAATTCTCTTACGTTACTGATGTTCATGCTTAAGGTGATTTCTTTAGTAAAGGTGGGAATAATAAAATCAATAATAGTAAGCCTTGCATTTGATATAGCGCCTTACCATGTCTTCGAGACGTCCCAAAGCGCTTCACAGGATATACTGTAGAGTGAATTGACTGTACATTTTGGGTTGGGTGAAACGTGGCAACCAATTCGTGAATTGAGTGACCAATTTATTATTATTTTTTACGGAATTATTAACCCTGGAAAAGAGATTCTCCTACTCACTGGCAGGTAAACAGGGATGAATGGAATAAGGAAACTTGCCCAACATTGTGCCCTGTTGGGAATCAAACCCAGATCTCTCACTCGCCAGGCGAGTGCTCTAACTACTGAGCTGCAGGACTCCAATACAGTATTTACCAACTTTGATCAGATCGCTGTTTCGTGTATGTGGCCAGGATTTCACTTTTCACAGCCAATAGATTTGGGTCAAGTTGATGTACAGTATATTATACATTTAGTGGAGTCCTGTAGTTTAGTGGTTAGAGCAGTCACCTCGGAAGCGAGAGAACCCGGGTTTGATCCTCAGACAGGGTGAAATGTTGGGTGAGTTTCCTCACTCCACACGTCTCGGTTTATTTACCCAGCACTAAGTAGGAGCCTGGCTGTTAGTCGATTGGCAGATCACTTTCCATGGGGCAATAATCTCCCTTCAAAAACGAATAATAATTTGGTCACTGAATCCATGATGTTTGTGGAACACTCTGGTGTGCAATTGGCTGCCGCGCTCCGCCAACAAAATCTAACAGTGAATTCACTTTACGGTATATTCTGTGCAGTCACTTGAGCCGAATTCAACAATTTCACAACAATGCGCTTATATCGAATGCCATATATCGAAAGGATTAATATTTACGCCCCAACATAACTGTAATCAATTCTGACAAAGCTCCATTCTTGATGTGTTTAATAATTCATAACCTTCCTTCTGTGCAGTTTCAGAGTGCGTATTCCATACTGCATTGCCTATACTATAGCATTCACTCATTCTCATTTGATTTCCCCCCACCCCCACCACCCCCAAAGATATCTGCACAAAGTTTAATCCTCGAAATTTAACAATACAAACTGCAATTGCTGAACGCAGACTATTAAACTTCCTGATGGGCTTTAATGAAGGCCTGAATGATTCTAACTGTTTACCCCAAACTGCATCACAGTGAGGAAATGGGGAAGTGGTCTGCTCAGAAAACTTTCCCGTGCAGCCCCTTTCATTTGAAGGACATTTCCTCGTTCGGTCTTTCACAATCAGCCACAGGAATGTCTTTTTGCTTATTTCCTCACTGTACTTGCCCAGCAGAAGGTCCATTAACCCACCCACAGCACACCCTCACCCACTCACATACACAACCTCTTATCTATCTGTCTGTTATACTGTTATCGCATGCTGTGGAGTCAGATACCAAGATCTCTCGCACACACTCACACACACACACACACACAACACAGACTCTTCACTCACTCTCTCACCTCTGTTCTCCACCATATCGCTGAACTGGGAGCTTTCACTGATTCTCATTTCGTTCTGCTTGTCCATGCTGAAGTGTGCTGGCTGCTGGCTGGGGACGGAGGGGTAGTGGCTGTTCCTGGTGTCTGTGGGGGGCTGGTTGGGGGCAGAGGTCTGGAGACCCGGCGGCGATGATGAATCCATGGCTGTACAAGGCAGAGTGGGGCAGGTCTGCACCAGCTGGCAGAGGATGAAGCAAGAGAGAGAGAGAGACACAGGAAAGAGAGAGAGAGAGAGAGAGATTTTAAACGCAAGCTCGCACAACACATGCCCTCAGATCCATCAGACACACGCACATGCAAACTGGAGAAGCGGGTCATTAACAAGCAGACTCTAATTAAAATTCAGATTGTTTTTCTCTAAGGAATTCTGCACTGGCCTCAGAGAATGGAGATGTCTCTGTGTGTGTGTCTGTGTGTGTGCACAGCCTGGCTGGCTGCAAGTAAACAGTCATTAACAGCGATCTGCAGCTCAGGGTTTTTTTCCCATTGAACAGGATCTATTTTAAATTCATAATTCAGTGTTGTTGAAGAATCGTACACTTGTAAGGTGTGTACAGGATCACACTGAACACGTTTCCTGCACTGAGATCTCCACCTTCCCTTATAAACTTCATTTGGCTGTTAAACTTACTTGTTTTTACTGTTATGCTTGACGACACCTAACCAGCAATGTACATTCAGGACAATTATATATCATGGTTCACCGTCCAAGGTTCTTATTCGGTGATTTGCAGTGATTTGTAAATTTAACACCGCAGAAACACTAAGTTACCTAAACAATGGTTTCATTGATAAATATATATTTTTAATTAGCATTGGTCTATTTGGTGATATGTTACATTTAACACACGGGTATTGTTCTATTTCATGCTGAAATGCATGATGAAGTTTTGCAAATTGGTTTCAAGGAGCAGTGAGGAATATTGCAGTTCACATCAGCACTGTTTCATTTCAGGGCTTTTGAGAGGGTGGGTTCTGTGTACAGCATATAGATAAAGGGATTAATACTGGAATGTCAATTCTGCCTCCCCCCACCCCCCCACTCTGGATCTCCACCCCGCAGTTCCCTTCCCCTCGCTTCCTCCCTTGCCTCCTTCGAGACCAATCTCAAGACCCTCCCTTTCGATCGTGCCTTCTGCCACCCTCCCACCTCTCTCTCTCCCCTCCCCCCCCACCCAACTGCCCTTCCCCCATGCCCGGGTCCCAAACCCTGACCGTTCAGCGCCTTGGGACATCCTTCCGACAAGAAAAGCGCTCTATCAATGTGATTTTGTTGTTGTTAATGGTAAAGGAGAATGCTCCCAAACTGAACTTCTGCACTGAAGAGCATCAGGGTATCAATAAGGGAGAGACCTCGCTGCAATGCACAGAGCTGTTATTTTTAGCCATTTTACTTTCGACTGTGAAGTCCGACGTGCAATGCCGCTGGAATTGTGCCAAATGGTGAGCTCCTGTCAGGTAATATACAGGTTCGATTTGAACCCTTGGGACCATGTGTGTTAAGTGTCAGACTGCAATTACATTCCTGGAGCAGCTGATGTCTCTGCTTCACCATTTGCAGAACATTTCACTTGGGTGTGAGGTTGTTACTGTTCTGATCATTAGCAGCCAGAGCTTTGAAAGATCCACAGCATTTTAAATTCCATGTTTTCAATATTCCACTTGTATAAAGGCATATTTATGATATGTGGACAAATGTGGACGATAACTATTTTACGTAATACTCTTGAGTTTTCTTTTGAATATAAATGCAATTTGTTTGGTGGTTGTTAACTGAAGAAAGCTCATAGTTTTGCAGGCGCATTTAAAATAGCACTTTACTGAAGAGTGATAAGATAAAATAGATACCGTCATGGGATAAACACTGCACAAAAACTTTCATTTAGTATGTATTCTTTAATATTTTCTCCCCTTCTGAAGGTGCTTTCAATCTCATGGAATGTGTGACACACAAAGATTTCTTAACAAAGTGATCAATCTTCTATAATTCATCTTGGGGCCATCAGGGGAGCATTGTTTAGAACACTTGCCTCGCAAGCGGTTCTACAAACAACAAACAAACAACAACTTTCATTTACATAGCGCCCTCCACGCCGGACGGCGTCTCAGAGCACTTCACAATGGTGGATCCCGGGACTGAGCCAGGGGCAGGGGGAGAAAGGTGACCAAAGGCACAGTCGAAGAGAAAGGTCTTCAGCTGGGACCTGAAACTGAGAAAAGAGGGGGGCGAGGCAAAGGTAGTGAGGAAGGGAATTCCAGAGCCTCGGGGCATAGTGACTGAAGGCACGGCCGCCGAGGGTGGAGTGGTGGATTCGGGGGACATGGAGGAGGCCAGACTGAGTGGAGCGAAGGCAACGGGAGCTGATTTGAGGAGAGAGGAGGTCAGAGAGGTACGCGGGTGCAGAGGAGTGGTGGGATTTGAAAACAAGGGTGAGGATCTTGAATTCGATCCTCTTGGGGATAGGGAGCCAGTGAAGTTTGGCAAGGACTGGGGTAATGGGGGAGCGAAGTTTGGTGCGGGTGAGTATGCAGGCGGCAGAGTTTTGGATAAGTTGGATTTTATGGATTGTGGTGGAGGGGAGACTGGCGAGGAGGGCATTGGAATAGTCCAGCCGTGAGGTGACGTAGGTGTGGACCAGGGTTCAGGGGCTTTTGGGGTGAGGTATTGCCGGAGACAGGCAATAAGGTTCTATTCCTTACTCCACACACCTCTGTTTACCCGGCAGTAAGAAGGAACCCAGTTAGTTGATTGGCAGATTGCTTCCTGGGTGCAATAATCCCTTAAAAAATGCGAAGAATTTGGACACTCTATTCATGACTATTTGAGGGACACTGCGGTGTGCAATTGGCCACCGCGTTTCACCCACAAAATATGCAGTCAATTCATTTTGCAGTCTATTCTGTGAAGGTTTTTTTGAGACATCTCAATGACATGATAAGTCATGATATCAACTGCAAGGACTATCATTATAATGATTGGAACTGACCCTGATTTTCCCTCCTCAACCCAATTATAGCTGCTCCTCCTGGAACTGAGATCAGCACAAACCAATGATCCAGTTCTACCCAGACACTGCATTAACTGAACCAAGAGGGGAGTCCTTTCATTTGACTTAACCTTGCTCTCCTCAGATATGTTCAGCTCATGAGTGTAAAGATTGGAACAAGTACATAGTCCCTTAAATTTAACAAAGACAAATAATGTACTGAAAACATTGAAGTATTTTTAGTGCAGTACAGTAACAGCAAAAATATTTTAGCTTGGCTTCCCTGTGTAAAAAAAAGGTTACTAACAATGACCAACAACAAACGTTATCTAATGCATCATAAAGTGTTAACAATGTTCAGTGAATCGTGCTGTTTGCACAAACGATCCTTTCAGATGTGATATCCGGATTTAACACATTTTACAATCCCGTGGAAGCACTTGATGTAAAATGGAATCACCTTTGACTACCACGTCATGCAGCAGAGAAAACCAAAGGGTTTGGGGTAAGGGTTAGGGTGTTTTACTTTGACAAAACTGTAAATCATAATTTAAATTTTTAACAAATCCTCCCAAAATTAAATCTGCCCAGTGATATGATTTCTATTTAAACCATATTGCCCGAAGAGAAAATAATGTGATGAAACATAAAGTGTGGATTATGTCTCCTTTTAAAAAAGTTTGTTTAACTTTTCAAGACTTGGATTTGATCCATAAAGTTAATGTGTTCCAAACATATTGTGTTAATGTGTTTGAACACAAACCGAAGACATATATAGCTTTTATGCTATTGCATCACTTATATTTACTGCTATTGATTCTATAGTTAACCTAGTCAGGTACTTACTGCCAATCAGATTGGTTACAGTCAGATTATCTACTTCCATCTGACACCGTCAATATATAATTTTAGTTAAATTCATCATTTTGAAAAATTATTATGTATTTAAGAATTATAATGGATTGAAAAATATATAATGGATTTTAAAATTAGAATTCATTACAAAATTATAATGATTTAAAAATTATAACACAAACAATTATCATTGAAAAAAAGTAAATCCAACTGTAATATATCCCCCGGAATAACCAAGTTTGATAATGTTCTGATTTGCTCTGTCTCCCTGTCTGTGTCTGCCTCTCCCTCTCTCTCTCTGGAAGGACTTGAAACTTTCTGCAGAAAGGAGTGAGGTTTGAGATTAGTTAGCCTTGTTTACCGATAACTTACACCAATCTATTCCATGTCAGAAATGCAAAATAGCAAACAGTCCTGAACTGGCAGGAATAATTCGACCTAACAAAACTGCCTCAATGTTGATCCAGACAAATAAACCGAACTCTGTAACCTGTGCTTGGCTGTGCACTGCACTCCCTCACCAGGCTTCACAAAAGAACAGCTTCGGTGTTTCCTACCAACATTCCTACCAACATGACTAGGTTCATATACTTGTTACTGTTCCCAGCCTCTGGCAATGTGGTATTAATATCATGCAATTCATCAAATCTGCCTTCTTTCATAGTCTTTAAATATACAGTACAGTATAATAAAAAGTCAGCCTGACCCCTGTATTGCTGCCTACAGATGGCGTAGATGTGCTGGGGTTACAGAGAGCCAGACTCCTACAGCAGGAGCTTGGCCCGGAACTCAGATGTCCTACAATAACATCCCTCAAATTCTGGAACTGCATACTTCTGTCAAAATTGCTTTAAGTATTTGACTAGAAACATTGGGCAGCATAAGATGATGATATGACTTAAGAAATAGTGAAAAATGTACATCAAACCTCTCTAAAAACATAAACAAACCTCTTTAAAAATAGAACAAAAAATGTTCTTTATTGATGGTATCTTTCTGTTGCCAATCTGTCTAAATGTAACTTTTGATTAATCTAGATTACATATCCCCGCCATGTATTATGTGAACCACAGCTAGTATTTAATGACCCGCAAGCTAGGAAAGTTGAACATTTTTAAGGTGTTCCCAATGTGAAAGGTGGTCTACAAATGTAATTTGTTGATGTCGATTATCAACAGTTTAAAGTTCCAACATTGATCGACATCATCATCAATGACATGGAGACTTCATTCATGTCACAAAAATGTCACAGCCCAGAAATGCTTTGCAAACACACATGCATTTTATATGTAACTGCTGTAAAATATGCAAATTGGGCTGGTCATGCAGTGCCACACATTGATTTAACAGATTCCCATCATTAATAATTACTTTGGATTTAAAAGTATGTTGACAGGAGGATACAGGTTAGTGGGCAGATCAGCAGCAAATCAATTCAGTACGGGAAATTATGAAATTTGCAGAGGAAGAATAAAAGTTCCCTATATGGTACACAGTTGCACTTTAATGGAGTGGAGGAGGCAAAACCGAGGAATATTGATATAGATTTTAAAATGGGTGAACAAGTAGACAAAAACACCAAAACAGTGATTGGGAATGCTAACAAAGGCCATTTTGCTCAGTGCCTTGAGTCATCCCGCTGATGTGAAAGGCGCAGTACAAACACAATTTGTTGTTGTTAGTTGGTATCTTTAATTGGACTTTTCAGGTCTTTACTCAGCCAAGAAATAACCTGAAAGAAAACTATACAATTAACCCTCGTCGATTGCAAGGGTTACATTCCTGGAAAACTGCGCACTCAGTAAAATCGCGTTGGGTAAACTTAACAAGTAATGGGAAAAGGGGGGTACGGGGAACCCAGACACAGGCTACCCACCTCAAGCCTCCAGCACATCAATACCGAACCAATGCAAAGTACGTACTGAGGCGGGCTACAGCCGGCTGGCCCGCTCCTCGCTCCCCCCACCCAAATAAACACAGCAATAAAGCAATAAAACCACAGCTAGGCTAAATTATTTTACCTTTGGTCCTGGAAGTGTTAGGAGACTCTTTCTCTCCGTCACTTCTGTTCACCATTCAATGCCATCAGGATGCTCCAAGGCCAAAGAGTCATCGGACTCTCCAAAGGGTGCATTGCGCGCTGGGCCAGCCAGCCGAGGAATCATCAGATTTAGTCAGGATCTGCTGGCATCCTCACAAGTGCGCATGCGCAGGGGGCCAACCAGCGAGTATATGGAAATTTTACATGCAGTACGCAAAACAAGTACCGCTTTTTTTTCATCGCGTATACTTGAATTTGCAATCGATAAAGTAGCGTTCGATGAGGGTTAACTGTATTCGTGAATTTGACTTTCACTTTTACAGCATTTGCTGGAATTTGAGAGTAGCCCAATTATCTACACTTTTTTTTCTTAGTGCATTTGTTAATGTGGCACAATTTTTGTTGCAAACTGTGCGTTCTGGTTTGTGAATGCTACATTTTAAACATAGTCTAAATATATCTTTCCATTAATCCTGAAGGACATATTGCATCTCCAACCATTAATTCATTTTATCCTGATCGATTATCAACCCAGATTATCCTAACTTCATTAGGCTCTCCAAGAATCCAATCATTCCATTGAACTCACTGTTGTTGGGCAATAATGTAGCAACTTGCACTTTGAAGCACTTAAGAGGCATCCACCTGATGCGAGAAATGCTGGATAAATGTAATTGCTATCTAAATGCACCTACATGCACTCTTGTGTAGCAAAACACTTTGAAACAATTTAAATAGATAATATCTGCAAAGTTCTGCTTCATTTTCATCCAGTCATGTCCGAGGCTAACGTTGAGAACATCCTGAAGATTGGAATGAGCGGGCATTCTGTCTATCAACCTCACTCCTTCCATTAACCTCACCTATACTGAAACTACATTATACATGTTACCCCGCCAAATCTACCTACCAGGGAAAATTACATTTAATAAAGAAACAAAATCACCAGATGAATCATCCATCCTGATACAGTATCTCCATTATTCAAAGCCGGTCCCTTTCCTTCCACAAACAATCTCCTACCCTCATGTCAGCGGCACACACAAAATTATGAGTTCCAGAAAGTATCTGTTCATCTCACTCTGCACCTGTTCTTATGACAGTGCTGTCCCCAAGCAAATACCAGCCTATTCTCAATTTCAGCATTGATTCTTAATTGCAGCAATGCTTTGGCTGGAAGCAACAATTACTTCAACACGACTGCACTGCATGGAAAGAAATTAAATCTCCTAAAATCCTATGTTCTAATTCCATAGTCCACACTGTGTTTGCTGTTGGCTACTCGTTGTTGTTTTGAGTTAAGTGTAGCTGTAATTAAAGCATTTCTAGTTCCTTGTTGATTGTTTGCTTTCAACTCTTTGATCACTTTTAAGAGTGTTTCTTTACATTAGAACACACACTTGGCCTCAATCTGCCTCATCACAGCCAGCACATTCCACCTATTACCTTACACACTTGTTAACATTCGGCTGGCTTTTTGAGTTCACAGCACATCCATCCTGGTCAAACTTCACATCACCACACAGAAAAATAACAACTTGTATTTATATAGCGCCCATTATACAAGATAGCTTCTGGGAGCACTGCAACTCCCTATGTGCTCTCTTCCGTGTTCCCACTGACCAAACGACTGATAGTCTCTGAATGACTTGGGGCAGTGATGAAGGAGTTCTAGACCAGCTGTGTCTTCAGACCAGAAACCCCAAACATGGTTCATTACCCATGAGGGTCGGCTTATCACAACATACCTCTCAGTCCTTGCTCAATTTTCATGGTTAAGTACGGTAGCTGTGAGAAAACATTCTACGGTCATGTTAAATGAACACTCCGTACTCGTTAACTTCCATGAAAAGTCTAGTTTTACATATAATTTTTTTTAAAAGTACCTTTGTTAACAGACCTCCACCAATTGCAAATTCCGAGAATCAAAGCGTTTTTTCCTGCTTGGCCAGTATCATTTCGAACCAGTTGTAGAAACACTAATGTAAGACACCATCCATGTTACACGTTTGATGTAATCTGATCCTCCCCGATGAATACTAGCAATACTGTGTACACTTCAGCAACAGAGGAATTAAAACACAGTATCACACAATACGCTTGGGTCTCGATGGTACTGTATCTTCCTGCCTCAATTCCTACTCAAAGTGTTCCAGATGACCAACATTGGCTCTGTTAATGTCCCACAATGTAAGAATTGAAAGATACAATTTTGTTAGAGGCACCTGGCACTTGGAACCCCTCCACACACACACACACACACACACAGTTTGATGCCTCACTGCTGACAGGCTGGGGGAGAATTCAGCTTTCACACTCACTGGCTGGCTTACTTGGGATCAACAGCCTGCGTAATGCTTTGATTATCCAGCCATTCTGAATCAGGGTTTCCTAATCTAACAACCTGTAACTCACATGAAAAGCAGCTGCTAAAATGCTCTTTAATATCAACTGACTCAACAGTGTCATACGTCTATCACAGTTCTTTATAGTTCCCATCCCCTGACTTAAAAGCTGCCCCCACCCCATGCTTCTGCGGTGAGATACGAACAAAATGTAACACACTGGGTAGTTTCACTTCCTTGTAATTTACAACATCATAAATTTAGCAGAAAAATACAGTATTTGCAGTACAGTTGGAAAATCTTAATTTCTGTTCTGCCTCTCACATTTCCTTTTCTTTTTGATCATTCCTATTTCTCCCCCATTTCCTCCGAATGCTGTTTTTACTTTGTTTTGTTAGACTCCAGGCTTTAAACCAGTTTCTGCTCAGTGCCGGCCATTGTTCTAAAGTTATGCTCACACGGTAATTTTTGCTTCAGTTGGTCCAATTTAACCTTGTCACAGTTTGTCTGTCTACAAGCAACAAGCACTACTTCCTCCTCTCCTGAAAGTGATGAATTTGCTGGATTAAAATTCCATAGGCACCTGTTGCTTCCTAGGAATTTACCAATACAACAAAATTACATTTGTAGAATGCCTTTCACATTGGGAGGACATGCCAAGGTGCTGAACATTCAGTGGTCAGGACCGGGGCATGAGGGAGGGTGGTGGAGGGGAGGGGCAGGTTGAAATGAGGGAGGGCAGTGAGGTAGGGCGAGCGGCTGAGACAAGCCATGAAGTAGGTAAGGGAGGGAGCAAGGTGAAGGGATTGTAGGAATGTAACCATTCTTTGTGTGGGAGGTTCAGCAATGCTCCACTGCTCTTTTTCTTACTTGGACGACTTTAGATTCATAATTTTCCATTCTGAGTATCTCATTCATATATTATGAACAGGGAGTCATAGTAAACACAATTTTCAGTTTTCAACATATCACATTTCAGACCTCATTGTTACAACTCAGTTGCTAGTCAATAGGCAGACCACTTTCCGAGGGTAATAAACCCTAGGGAGGCTAGGGAGGGGGCAAGGTGGAGGGATTGCAGGATGGAATTTCAAAGGTTGGGGGCAGAGTGTCTGAGGGCTCAATGACAACAAAATTACACCTGTGTTGCACCTTTCTCTTCAGGAGGATGTCCCAAGACGCTGGATAGTCACCGTTTCAGACCAGAGCTGGGGACGGGGGAGGTGGAAGGGAAGTGGGGGGATTAGGAGTTGCAGATGGGGCCATCGAAGAAGAGTCTTGAGGCGGGACTTGAAGGAGGTCAGTGAGTGGGAGAGGTGGTGGGACTGCGGGATGCAGTTCCAGAGGTTGGGAGCAGAGTGGACCAGGCCAGAGCCTGCTGAGCGGAGGGGGCAGACAGGTTAGTAGGGGGTTAGAAAGTCACGGATGTAGGGTGGGGTGAGGTTGTGGAGGGCTTTAAATGTGAGGACCAGGATCTTGAATTGGATCCTCTGAATGATGGGGAGCCAATGGAGTCGGGCAAGGATGGGGGAGATGGGGCCACGGAGCTTGGAGCGGTGGAGTATACGGACCGCAGAGTTCTGGATCATCTGCAACCCGTGGAGGGAGGAATTGAGAAGGCCGACAAACAGGGCATTTTCATGGTTGAGCTGAGATTTAATGAAGGCATGAATGAGGGTTTCAGCAGCCATGGGGGTAAGGTAGTGGCGGAGTCGGGCAAGATTGCGGAGATGAGAAAAGGCAGAGCTGAGCGGAGGGAGAGGATAGGTTGGTAGGGGGTTAGGAGGTCGCAGAGGTACGGTGAGGCAAGGCATGGAGGGCTTTGAAGTGAGGACCAGAGTCTTGAATTGAATCCTCTGTATGATGGAAAGCCAGTGGAGTTGGGCAAAATACACAGTCAATCCACTTTATAGTATTTAGTATTTTGCGTGAAATACTTAGTGAAGTGCTTTGAGACATCACAACAATGTGATAAGGCGCTATATCAAATGCAATGATTATTATAAAACATCTAAAGTCTGGAGTTTAAATTAATATACGGCTTCTGCCCAAAATCTGCAAATGGATTGGTTTAATTGTGTGAAGAGCTTAAAGCATGTTGAGTCTGTGGCATTGAATGTTTTTTCTGATAAGAAGGATAAGAAGAAATCAAACAAAAATGCAGAGACATTCTTAATGTTAAAGTTCACGATAAATTTATCTTCAAAACAAAATTTTAGTACTAAACTTCCTGCTTGAAGAATATGTTTTTAAAAGATGAGACAATCAAGAATTTTTTTTTCTCTTTTATATGTAAACCTGTTGCTAAATTCTCCCAACAAATATTTGGCATATATTTGTTGACAGTTTGTTTGGCTTTCTCTATGCTTCACTTGATGGAAAATTTCAGGGAACATCATTATTTGGAAATCGGCCAAAATATTTTACATATTAAAATGAATCAACACGGATCAAAAGCACATCATCCTGCCTCTCCCCCTGGCTTGTGGCCAGAAGCACTCCAGGACACGTCCCGCGTGAACGGTGAGATAAATGCCAGTTGTTGTTGCTGCTGCAATGAGTTTTCGTATTTTGTTGGCATTTCATATCAGAGCAATCAAAGAAACGATCATTATCTATGACACGTAAGTGGCCAAGAAAATAGCAATCTGATGCAGTTAAGCATTTTTATGACATGCCAAAATCGGCTGCATTTAGCAACAGCAACAAGTTGCATTTATATAGCGTTCTTCATGTCTAAGAGCACTGAACCCAGCAACATTAAACTAAGCTGGGGAGCTATAAAGGCAGCCAAGGTTATTTGTAAATAAATAAAATAATCTTGCGAAATTCTATTATGTATTAGCGCAGCACTAAAGCACATTTGTTGAATAAGCTTTATTGAATCATAATATGTGAAGCATATGGTCTAAATTATAGCATAATTACTTAATTTACTCAGGGTTGGTAGATAGGTAACAATTCAGGATAATTCTGCAACACGCACTACAAACATTACTTGTAAAATAAATGAATACAATCAAAATGTCTAACACTGATCTTAAATACATCAGTCAAACAATAAGTGAACTAGATCTCCAATTAGAAATAAGACCACATATTCTTTTATCTTTCCATATCCTTTACTTACAAAACGGGTGTTGTGATGGCTATCGGGTTAACTTGCAGTCCATTTAACAAAGTTTCTGAATCATTCACCAGAGCTAGGTAGGAAAGTGTGTTCATTTGTGCCTTTAAGAGTTGACTATGTGGCATAAGTTATAAATTGCAGGTTTGTGATTGGTGGACTGACGTCATGCTCCATGGGTTTTAGATATTATTCACTCAACTAATATATACAAGCTCAGGAACATCCTGGAAACACACAATAAAAAAAACCTTGCTTTCTTTTCCAGTCACATGTTACAGTCTCACTGTGAATGCCTACACCAAACTTCCTGTACTGACTACAGAACATTTAAACCCAAACTACAAGTGGTAGAAAACAGTAACAGAAGATATGAACTGAATACAGTCAACCCTTGCTGAAAGCGACTTTCTCGAATACGGATTTGTTTTGCCTATACGCGAAGAAATAAGTGCGGCACTTTTTTTGCACAACACAAGTAAAATTTGTATTTATGCGCTGGCTGGCCCCGCGCGCATGCGCATTTGGGAGGACCCTGGCCCTGTGCGCAATGCACACTTGGTAGGACACCTTTCCTCGGCCTCAGAGTGATCTGATGGCATTGCATGGTAAACAGAAGAGAGAGAGAGAGTCTCCTAACACTTCTAGGAACAAAGGTAAAATAATTTAGCCAAGCTGTGGTAGTGTAAGGTGCTGTTTTATTGTCTCCAGTGAGTCAGTGAGAGTGGGGAGAGTGACGAGCGGGGAGAGCGGGCCAGCCGGCTGTAGCTTGCCTCAGTATGTACCTTGTTGGTCGGGTGTGGATGTGCCTGGAGCTTGAGGTTGGATAGTCTGTGGATGGATTCCCCTAACCCCTTTTTTCCCGTCACTTATTAAGCTTACCGAACCCGATTTTACCAAATACGCTGTTTTCCAGGAACGTAGCCCCCGCGTTCGATGAGGGTCTACTATAATAATAAATAATAAAAATCCTTGCATTTGATACAGCGCGCGATCATGCCTCAAAATATCTCAAAGTGCTTCACAGGGTTTGCTGAAAAGTGTGGTGACTGCAGGCAAATAGCTAAACTGAACTAGACAGATAAGCATTTTCTGAACTACGACACCAAATTCCCTTTGCGATTAAGATTAGGATCATATCCTTCCAGATTTTATTTATAAAAGAATGTGAGCACATAGTTGAAGAGCACAGCTGCGCTCTCGGAAGTACAGTCCTTTGAGATGCTAACATCAGGTTCTACCTGCCTATTCATGTGGACAATATTAAGACCTCTGTTACAAGTAGATATCACCATGGATCAATTTCCTTCCAATGTTGTGAAGATAAATTCTATGATGAACTATTTTTCCTGCATTATTGCTCCTATATTTCTTCACTGTTTTCCACCAGTTAAACATAAAGAATTGAGCACAAGTTGCACTTCGCAGTCTTGTACTAACAGATGTAAGCAAAGTTTTGATATTTTCACACCATATTCATATGCACAACGTCACACTTGCGGCGGACAATTTAAATGGGAACATCTGTTTAATACACAAGTTAGTTTCAGTTCCAAAAGGTGAATGGCGCTATACAAATGTAGTTTTCTTGCTGTTGTATCTCCACAGAAAATAGTGTGAATGTATAAGTAGATACAAAATGTAAACAGATAAATAAATACACATGAACAAGGGCTCTTGCATTGAAAACATATGAGGTTTAACCAGTGTTTTAAATCTTTAAATGGTTCACATTGAACATTTTCAGTTTTAACATTTTATTTGGTCTACACCTTGGATTTTAACTGTGATAAGCACTGATATTTGCTTTAATTTGTTCTAAAAGATGTAAAATGTAAGTTTTTAAAAAAATCAATGAACAGTTGAAAGTTTGCAAGGAGAGTGAGAAACATCAATCTGTACATGCAATGCATGTATGTGCAATGCATTATATGTGCGAAAATGTTCTCTCTTTAACATCACCTGACAAGGATAGCACTCTTTAGTTAAATGGTATTTGCGCTTCGGGACTTCCTCTCGATGTGAATAGGGCCTATTTAAATTGAATTTTGGTGTTGTTTGTTGTTCAAAAAGCATCATAGAATACTCCCTCGTTGCCTTCATAACTGCCGGAAATGTTTATTATGTCAAACGTTTGACCACTTTTAAATGAATTGTGGCAAAGCATTTTGAATTGTTACAAAAGATATTGAATGAAATGTCACAATACATTTTTTTTAAATGTCAAATTCAAGAAGATATGTAAATCATGTAAAACATATGTAACAGAAAACAGTCCCAATCCAATAAATGGGCAGCAGTTCAAAATGATTTGTTTTCCAAGTGAAAGAAATATAGTGAGCCAAGTCAGTATGCCTTTGAACTTAACACCAACAGCATTCAAGGAGATGATTAGGTGCTGTGGCACAACTGGATGCTTTAGATCTTGTTAATGGCATAATAACAAAAGGAGGAACAGGGTTAGACAGTGCAACAGGATTCTTTTGAACTCAACACTGGCAGCCTGTGATCTGGCGAGAATCTCACATGAGCAGTTCTCTATTCTATTATGCTTGCTCATCACTGCAGAAATAGAGAGCGCGTTCAAAATATTGAGTGTGTGGGAGACATACTGGCACATAAAGAACAAATTCCCAACTCTTCGCCCGGGTCCGTGCAGTAGTATCTGGCAACATATCATCACAAGTTCTTTCTTCAATAATGACGACAACAACAAAATGACACTTCTACAGCGTTTTCACATCAGGAGGGCTGGATAGTCACTATGCCAGACCTAGCAGGTGATGGTGGGGGAAGGGAAAGGGAAGGGGGCAGATTTAGGAGTTGCCGATGGGACCACCGAAGAGGAGAGTCTTGAGGTGGAACTTGAAGGAGGCCAGGGAAGGAGTGAGGCGGAGGGACTGCGGGTTGGAGTTCCAGAGGTTGGGGGCAGAGCGGCTATAGGCTCGCCCGCCAATGGTGGGGCAGGTGGGGCGGGGACATGGAGTAGGCAGGAGCCTGCTGAGACAGCGGAGGGCTGCATGAAACACAGCTGATAAAAATAAGTAATTCAATAATTACATAGCCCTTACATTTAATATTGCTTTTGACATCCAGAGTGCCTCTCCAAATGTGGGGTGGAATGCGGGGTGACAACAGGTACCGACTCACCAAGACTTTCGGGAGTGCTGGAGCAAGGAGGTCCCAGCCGGGACCAAGGTCAGCGGGAAGAAGCCAAGACACTGCCCAGCCACAAAAGGCCTCTTGTCACATTTAAGGATAAATACATGCTTGGGGAAAAAAAGCATGCGTGTAAATTTCCACTATCTCAACAAATTTACAATCAGCTTTAAGTGCTGTAAAACCCATCAACAGTTATTCACTTCAATTCAATTCTCAAATGCAACTCAATTTGGATGTTCTGCGGTATATATATGACATAAACTATCACGATTGCAGAACTAATATTGTATTTTGCAATGTCTTCAATTATTTGTCACATCGCATGTCTAGTGGCTATCCCTTCAATAGTATGTCTAAACTTTAAGAGCAGTAACTGTTCGCTTTCCTGTAGCTAGTTCAACTGAGCTATTACACATGTGCATTCAATTACTGCTTCGGTGAATCCCAGCAGGCATTTCTATATACAGGTGCAAATGTCTCCCTCCTACTGAAATCAGTGTGACAACTCTACAACAGCTGGAAACTAATAACTCACACCTTTTCCATTCAATCCTTCAGTGTCGAGGCCTGGGTATATGTTGTGTTCTTCACTTAACAGCTATTATAGCAGTGGTTACAATGTGTGAATAAGTTTACGATGAAAGACAAAAGCCATTTGTATTTTATGTTTTCCTGTTACTTTCATGGAACTTTTCTTTCTAATTAACGCCCAGCAGAAAGCAGCAGACAATACAACATGATCCATTAAAGTTTATGACCAGAATAGTCTATTTTCTTTTTTTTTAAATCAGCTATATTTATTCATTTTGTAAACTAAAATCAACATCTATCAGCTACAGTGTGGCTCAGTTGGTATCAAGTCTAGGTCAGAAGGTTGTGGTTTCAAGTCTGAGCTCACCATCTAGGCTGACGCCAGGGATAGCGCATTGTCATTGCTACAGTTTAGCCAATGTCCTGACTGTCTGTCCATATGGAATTCCTGACCCCCAGTGAAAAACAAGTTCCTCACTGTTCATTGCCAGCATTCTTTTCTGTGCTGTTTTTCTGTTGACTGAGAGATGCTCTATTGATGTTGGAAATTGAGACTGGACACAGAATCATCTCTTGTCACATTCACTAGTCTCACTAATTAAATTAAATGCCAGCGATATACTGTATATTCATTTTAATGTTATTTTTGACTAAAAATATGCTCTGGAGTTTTTTTTCAATGGATTCCTTTATACATAGAATAATGGGAATTATTCAATAGATTTTATTTAAATTATGAATTTTAATGCATCAGAGATCAAAATAAATCGATGTATGTAACCTGAAGTGTAGTGGTGAATACACTGATTTCTTCAATGTCTTTTTGAGGTATAGGCCTCTCACAGTGGCTGTTCTGTGCTCAACTATTATGATTTGATCATTAACAGTTTAGTTGCTGAGCACAATGCCTTGAAGACAAAGCAATAACAAATTTGGTTGCTAAGCAGGATGCCTTCATGTCTGTGTACTAATAGTGACAGGCTACCATTTTAAGCCTTCCAATCTACTGCAGGGTTGAGTTTTTTTCAATGGTAAAAGAACAAATGGGATGGTCACCAATATTCTATTTGTTCTTTGTCTATTGCTAGCGGGGCTGTTATTCTGAAACAGATAATCTGATCTTTAGGTAAGATCTCACACCAACGTAATACAGTGTTTCTTTATTTAATATCCTTAAAAGAAAGAATCTCCCTTCCCACCTCCTTACCCCACCCCACCCCCACCACCCCGCCACTGTTTTAAAATAAATCTCACACAGATTAACAAAGCAGGAGATAATTTGGTCTATCGTGCCTGTGTGTGTCTGGCTCCCTGTTCGAGTTATCTATTTCAATCTCTTTTCCCCAAAACATTTTCATATCTTCCTTCTTAATCAAGTGCTTCTAATTCCTTTTTAATGAAGCAATTGACACAGCTTCAAGCGTGTTCTATGACTTAATAATCCTATGTGTAATGGAGCGATTTAACAATCAATGGTTATATGAATATAGAGTAGAACAGACTGACAGAAGCCTGACAGCACAGCACTCTCACTCAGCAACAGTACCCTACCTCATTGTAAATGCAAATCACAACAAATATCTGAATGTATTACTTTTACAGCCTTTTTGGCTGGCTGCAGCCGTTTTATTTAGACATGTGGACTGGTGTGGGTGCTAGACCTACCATTAATACCACTGCATTCCATTAATTTTCAGGAGACGTTTATGTGTTTGCTGTCAGTGGGTCCTCATTTAAGCTTCCAGATGGGAGCCAATAAATTTGACAGTAATTGGCCATTTTTATCATGGTGTTGTGCAGTAACATTTATTCTTGTTATTTAGCAAGGGAATTCTGAGTGGTTTAACACTGTTGAGGATCAACAACAACAATTTGCATTTATATAGCACCCTTCATGTGAGGTAGAGTCGCAGTGGTGAAGTCTGACCCCCACCAAGCCAGGGGGAGAGGGAGGGAGGGAGGGAGCGTAAGCACGATCAAAAAAGAAGGTCTTTAGAAAGTGGGAAGGGAGGGGGCAAGGCGGAGTGATTGAGGGAAAGAGTTCCAATGCTTTGGGGCGTAGAGGCTGAAAGCACAGCTCCCGATGGTAGAACCTTAATTTTAATGTCGCAAAATAATGGCATGATGCTAAATCAAATCTAATGTGCCCTCCAACGCTCTCTGAGAAACGTGACCGATTCACATCCTCATTGTGTTTGATTCAGTTTTGAAATAAGTTGTCAAAAAGAGCTGGCTTTTTCTCACATACACTACTTGAAGTCTTCTTTTCTAATTGAGCTTTACTTATTTATAGATTAAAAACACTGATAAGAACAAGGCAGAAGAAGAACAAAAACTTACATTTATATAGTGCCATTCACGTCAGGAGGCTGTCTCGAAGCGCTTCACAGAGCTGACTGGGAGTCCGAGCAGGAAGAGAGGGGAGCTGAGGAGAGGAAGGGAGACAAGGGGAAAATGGCTATTTGTATTGTCGAAATGATATGTTTTCAAGGTGGCAAGGCAGAGAGATGGAGTTACAGAGATCGTCAGCAGAATAGTTGAGGGCTTGCCTAACCATGGGACATCAGAAATAAGCAGAGTGCTTTAATTTTATGTAATCGTATTCAGATTCACCCAGAAATGGTCGTTTTGGCAGGTGAGTGCACAATCATCACTTGTAGAATAATTAAAAAGTGCTCAGGTTACACAGTTTGTACACAGGTAAAGTAGTAAAAGCTCCATAGTGCAGTTACATAAATACAAGGTTTGTAATGCTCACTGAAGCTTAGAAATATTGTTTCTTCAATCATGTCAGATTAAAATTATGTAACAACAAATAACAACTTGCACTTATATAGTGCCCTCCATGTAGGGTAGCGTCTCAGAGCAATCAACGGTGGCTCAGAGCTGGGGGGAGAGGGGAGATGGCCGTAAACATGGTCAAAGAGGAACATTTTCAGGCAGGACTTGAAACAGGGTAGAGAGGGGGCAAGGTGGAGAGATTGATGGACATGTGTACCTCCCCATTTATCTTGGTCAAAACTAAAAACTTCAAAATTTAAGAGCTTACAAAAAGGTTTCCAGCTGTACTCCTATCTTACATCAATTTACAACCCAGCATGGTGGTATATGATCAAGCCTTAAGTTCAGCCTCTCAAAAATAATTTGTAATTAGACCCCGCTTAATGTCGCCAGTTAGATTCCCAGTTATACTTCCTCCCCTATACATCGCTTTCTTCCATCTCTGCCACATTGCCCGTCTCCTCCAATACCTCACCCCAACGGTTTCCGAAACCCTGGTCCATGCCTTTGTCAGTAGAGGGACAAGGAAGTGGAGCTGAAAAATCTTACCCTCACAATATTGCATGATGTTCTGCAGCAGGTTAAAAAAATACAGTCCCAAACTGAAAATGTCAAGTACCTTTTTATCAGCCCATGAGGTCATGAATTTACATTAATTCAACCGATATTCATTGTTCAGCGCAATTTACAGCTGAGATTTCAGTACAGTAATTAATTCATAGCAAATGTAATACACATTTCATTTGTATTTACTGCTATCAATACTTATGTTCCTCAAGCAGACGTGGCGCTCTCCCAAGATACCTATTAAATTGAGTCTGAACAGGAAACCTCAGGAGGAATTGAGTGGGCCAAGTCCCATGTACCTCCCATTCTTCCAAACAATTAGGTTTTAATTTAATTCAAAATCCTTCTCCTTTCTTTGGGTTAATAGATGCTCCAATTAACATTGTAATAACAACTATCCTCGCATTTGAAATAGCCGCTTTTCTTGATATCTTGAAGATATCTCAATCTGTAAGGTGAATATACAATCAATTCACTTTACAGATTATACTGTGAAATGAATTGAATGTATATTTTGTGGGCAAAATGCAGCAGCCAATAGTGCACAGCAGTGTCCCACAAACGGTTATGGATTGAGCGATCAAATTATTACCATTTGTTTTGTAGCGATTACTACCACCGGAAAAGCAATCTGCTAATTGACTAACAACCATGTTCCTGCTTACTGCGAGGTAAACGGAAGGATGTAGATTACAGAGAAGTAGAAGAGCAGCTGAAGGCAGGCACAGTGATGGGTTTCCTTATGTCTCAGACATCCAGCTGATCAAAAAAAAACACATCTTCTGGACAACAGCAACAAGAAAATTACATTTGTATAGCGCCTTTCACGTTGAGAGGATGTCCCAAATCTCAAAGTGCTTCACAGATTATACTGTAAAGTGAATTGACTGTATATTTGTGGGTGAAATGTGGCAGCCAACTGCACACAGCAGTATCCCACAAACAGTTGCGGATTGAGCGACCCAATTTTTTTTGTGGGATTATTATTCGTCGTGTGGAATAAGGAAATTTGCCCAAAGTTTCACCCGGCCTGGAATTGAACCCAGATTTCTCACTTGTAAGGTGAGTGCTCTAACCATTGAGCTACAGAACTCCGCATGTTGGCATTGGCCAGGATGGGTGGTGGGGGGTTGGGGGGAGATTTTATAATCAAAGCCACAAATATTTAAAATGAAGGGCTACGCACATACTTTTCTTTCTTGAAAATAGTTGTAGGGTTCTCCCACAATTCACTTTGGTGATACTGAGCTACACTGAGCAATAGACACTCATCATACCAGTCTGTCACTCGTGGACAAAATGGCGGCGAGAGGGACACACGGGTCTAGAGCTGTCTCTGTGCATTAAGAGCATATGGCAGAGATTGCTCGACCTGACCTGACCCACAGCCCACAGCCCATCGACCCGCAGCCCCGGCACCATCCCCAGCCCCAAGACCCACAGCCACAGCCACAGACTTGGCTCCAGCCCCGAGACTCACAGCCCCGGCTCCGGCCACAGTCCCAGGACCCCCGGCCCCAGACCCAGACACAGCCACAGCCACATCCCCGCACCACCGGCTCCAGCTCCGTAACACACAGACCTGGCTCCAAGACCAGCCCCACGACCAGCGGCTTCGTGACACGCTGCCCCGGCTTCAAGACCAGCCCCGCGACACACAGCCCCGGCTCCAAGACCCACAGCCACGAGACTCACGGCCCTGGTCCCGGCTCCAGCCTCGACGTGGCAACCCATAGCCCGGACACACGCAGCCCCGGCGACCGGACCTAAAACCCACAACCCCAGCCTTGGCAGCAGCCCCGGTCAGGCTTCAGACCGCAACGCCTCTGCATCCCCCAGCCGCGGCCTCATATCCCTTGGGATGATGCCGCCCCATTGACCCTCGCTCCTGGTTCCCCGCGTGCGCAATATGGCTGCCGCCACGACCCGAGCTTCCCTCCCCCTATTCAAGCTTTTCCCCCCAACCCCCCCTCTCCGTTATTTTTTCTCTACCCTTCTTTCTCTTCGCCCTCCTCGTTTACTGTCCCTGCTCGACCCTCCCACCGCTTCCCTCTGTTCCAGTATTGGAATCCTCCGTCGGGCTCACCGTGGCACTCGGCGCTGGCTGTCCAACAGCAGTCACACCAAGTGCCCTGTCCCCCACCATCACCATCAGCCTCACCGGACACAAACCCGGGGGGTCAACCTCTCCTCCCTTATTCAGATCCCCACCCTCCCCGCCGACCATCCCAGCCCCCCCCTCACACCCCTCGGCCAATTGCTTTTTCCGCATCGGCCTCCAAAATGTCCGCTCTGTCTGTAACAAGGCACTGGCCATCAACAATCTCATCCTTGGTGAGAACGTTGACATCATGGCCCTGACGGAGACTTGGATCATCCCAGGCGACACTTTCCCCCTTGTTGAAGCCACACCACCCAACTACACATTCCACCATGCTCCTCGACCCAACCGTCGTGGCGGTGGCGTGGCCCTCATCTCCAGGACATCCCTCGCCCTATCCCCCTATTCCTCCTGCTCCTTCCCCTCTTTTGAACATCTCACCCTTTCTCACTCCTCCCACAGTTCTTTCAAAATCCTACTAGTTTATCACCCCCCCAAACCCTCCCCCACTTTCATTTCAGACTTTTCTTCACTGTTAGTTTCCCTTTGTGCCTCCTCTGATCGCCTTATTATTCTTGGCGATTTCAACCTCCATTTCACCCCCTCCTGCCCCATTTCCTCTGAATTTTCCTCTTTACTTTCGTCTTTCAACTTCTCCCTTCATATCAACACTGCCACCCACACTCATGGCCATCCTCTCGATCTGGTGATCACCCGAGGTCTCAACGTCTCTGGCGTCACCATCACAGACAAGGCCATTTCTGACCATTTTTTCATTTCCTGCAACACCTCTATCCCTTCCCCCTCCACTTCCAAACCCACCACCATCTTCTACCGGCCCTGGAAGAAGATTCCCCCTCAAACTTTCACCTCTGCCCTAGAAACCTCCGACCTCCTCCCACAATGGCATTCTTTTTGTACAGACCCATCCTCCGCCTCCACCGCCCTCCACAACACCCTCTCCACTACCCTCGACACCCTGGCCCCCCTCACCTCCAAAACCGTCTCCCATTCCCGATCATCACCGTGGTACACATCTCACCTCCGCTCCCTCAAAAGCCAAGTGAGAGCAGTTGAACGCACCTGGCTCAAATCTGGCCTCACGGTCCACCGGCAAATCTGGCTGGACCGCATCAAATTTTACAGCTCCGCCCTAGCCACCGCCAAATCAGCCTTCTACTCCAGGATAATCCTGGAAGCGAAGGACAACCACCGCCTCCTCTTCGCCACCACCAACCAGCTCCTCCGCCCCCCCCGCCTCACCTCGCAGATCCTCTCCTCAAACGTTCGTTGTGAGGAGATGCTGGATTTCCTCGAATCCAAAATTGAGAAAATCCGCTCTGCGGTTTCCTCCCCACACCACTCCTCCACCTCAGCGCCCTCATCAGCTACCTCAACCCCTACTCACCCCCCATTACACACTTTCAACCCCACCACCCCGCTTTCAATCACAAAAACAATCACCTCCATGAAACCCACCACGTGCTCATTGGACCCCATCCCCACCCCCCTCCTCCGCACCCAGCTCCATTTGTTAGCCCCACTCATTTCTGACACCATTAACCTTTCCCTCTCCTCAGGAACCGTCCCTACCTCCCTTAAAACAGCCACCATCACCCCTATCCTGAAGAAACCCTCCCTTGATGCGTCGCAACCATCAAGTCATCGACCCATCTCCAACCTCCCGTTTCTATCCAAGGTCCTTGAAAGAGTGGTTGCCTCCCAGCTCCGCTCTTTCCTTTCAAATCACTCACTTCTTGAACCCCTCCAATCAGGTTTCCGCCCTATCCACAGTACAGAAACTGCCCTGGTCAAGGTCACAAATGACATCCTAACCGCCTGTGACCAGGGCTCCCTCTGCCCCCTCGTCCTCCTTGACCTGTCTGCTGCGTTCGACACAGTCGATCACACCATCCTCCTTCAACGCCTTTCCTCCCACCTCAACCTTCAAGGCACAATCTTTGACTGGTTCCATTCTTATTTGACCCATCGTTTACATTTTGTTTCTTCCAATGGCTTTTCTTCAAACCCCCGCACAGTTTCCCACGGCGTCCCTCAGGGCTCTGTCCTCGGTCCCCTTCTTTTCACCCTTTACACGCTCCCCCTGGGCGACGTCATCCGCAAACATGGGGTAAATTTCCACATGTATGCGGATGACACCCAGTTGTACCTTTCTGCCTCATCCCTCAACCCCCAGACGATCGATGTTCTGACAGCATGTCTGTCCGACATCGAATCATGGACGAGGGACAACTTTTTGCAATTGAACGTGAATAAGACCGAGGCCCTCCTGATTGGCTCAAGCCAGCGCCTCCGCACATCGGGCGCTGCCAGCCTCAATATCCAAGGCTGTACTCTCCACCTCACAAAGCCAATCAGGAACCTCGGCATCATGTTCGATCAAAAACTTTCCTTCCTCCCCCACATCCGCGCCTTGACCGGCACCGCCTATTTCCATCTGCGCAACATTGCCGGGCTCCGCAACTACCTCACCCCCCGCGCTGCCGAAACACTCGTGCACGCATACATCACCTCACAGCTGGACTACGGAAATTCTCTCCTAATCGGCCTCCCCAGTTCCTCCATTCATAGGCTGCAGGCCATCCAAAACTCTGCAGCCCGTGTACTATCCCGCACCCGCCTCCGTGACCACATAACCCCCACCCTCGCCCGTCTCCACTGGCTCCCCATCCTCCAGAGGATCGAATTTAAGATCCTCGTCCTCACCTACAAGGCCTTACACGGCCTTGCCCCATCCTACCTAGCCGATCTACTCTCCCCCTACACGCCCACCCGGACCCTCCGTTCAACAGGACTTGGCCTGCTCCAAGCCCCCCGCCCGAACCGCCCCACCATCGGAGGCCGGGCCTTCAGTTTCTCTGCTCCCACCTTATGGAATGCCATCCCTCAATCCCTCCGTTTCGCCTCTTCCCTTTCCTCTTTCAAGGCCGATTTGAAGACTTTCCTCTTCGATCGTGACTTTTGTTCCACCCCGAACTCTTTTACCTCCCCTTCGTGTTTCACCCCTTCCCAAACACTCCCCTCCCAGCTCGGGTCACACGCCTCTTGTTTAGCGCCTTGGGACGTCCTCCCGACGTGAAAGGCGCTATATAAATGTAAATTGTTGTTGTTGTTGTTGTTTGGTCGTCCTTCAATCCAATATCTTTCTGATCCAGTCCATATTTTCCTTGCTCCTCTATGCTCTCTGTGCTACAATGTGTGTTTGTCTGCTCAAATTTGTATTTTGTGTGTTTCAATGCATTTATTAAGAAATACTATCTTTTTTTTGCCATGCAGGTTTTATCGTACATTTTTTCTTTTCTAAAACATTGAATCTAAGAACACTGAATGCCATTTTACCTAAAATAATATGTTTTAAACCTATGCTGCGATACTGTACTGTACTTTGAACTTAAGTTTCCAGTTTGCTGGAAGGCAACTCAGTTTGATTGGGTACTGTATTGGTAAACCTCTATCTAAAGGGAGGGAGGGATTGAAATGAGTGAGCAATTTGTCTGAATAGAGAGATCAGCATTTTAAACATTGACAGTTTAATTAGATGCCCCCAGCAACAGAATAAAGTTTTTCAGGTTATACCTGTACAAGTTATAATCATGAAGATTGACATACACAGCCACATTTTGCCCAAGGAATGGCCCAATCTGAAGGAGGTAACACTTTTATTAATGCTGTGTTCTACTTTTGACTACTAGTCAACTTCTGGTCCGTATTGTACTGTACAAACAGTACTTTCATAAAAGATATAAAAGTGAGATTTTGCTGGATTCGAGAGCCCGAATGATTACAAATGAACCATGATTGTCCAGACTGTGAAATGTAAAATAGTTCTTGTTCATTGCAAATGTTTGGGATCGTGTTTGAACACTCGACAAATTCAGCACTGCTAATTATAAATGATTAATTATAAAAGAAAAAAATGCCTGGAATTTTTTTAAAGCTACTGTTTTGACAGCAGATCTTAATCAAACTTAGGTGGTAATACTTCAATCATCGTGGCTGGTGCTCACTAGTTTGTATCCTGTGCTATAAACTGTACTGAGATACCCAGAGCCCTTGAATTGAAACATGCCAAATATTTCTATCTGGCTGGAGCCATGTTGACAACCCAAAATGTTGTCCCTGTTTTCTGGGTATTGACTTATCTTTTTACAGATTAGATTCTCAGTTGTTTGGGCGCTTTGGATAGTCTCACATGGGTTACCCTCTATTTTGCTCCCAGTATAAGGCTCTATTGAAATAACCAACAAGTAAAATTGTTAGTGGCTGAATTTTACTGTGATCCAGCCATATTCATTCTACGAAAAGGTAGACATTTTGCAATCTCATTGTACACAAACCTGATATTATAATATGAATTATTGCCACCAGAGAGTATTACTTATTTTTGACAGATTTTCAATTTTTCACAAGTACATTCCCAAAGAGCAATTAATCTTGTGCAGAAGTGATCATGACAGCCCCTTAGTTTGTCATAGATCTTATTTTTGAAATATATTCGCTGTGGATGAACTATTATGAACTTTATATACTGCATATATATTCAACTTTCACCTAAACAAACATGCAATTAAAATCACTTAATTGATACAAAAGTCCAATAAGGAACTCTTAACATTTCCAGACCTTACTAAAATGAAGAGGCTTCATTAAACCATGATGGTCCCAAGTTAATGGTTGATTTCCATTTCACTTGTGTGATAACAGCTCAGAAGCTTAGTGGTGGTGACTCATCCCTGAGGGAAACACTTCATTTCACTTTCAGTAGTTTACATTCCATGTTAATGATTACAGTGAAAATTGTAACCATTAATAGATTGTAGGGTAATATAAATGTTTTTATTTGAATGAATCCAGGACATAAAAAAGAACAGATCATGGAAGCTAATCTGTTATCCTTGCACTCACTTTGTCTCCCTGCTCTTTAAATACTGTTTTCATCCATATGAAATGAAGGAAAGTAACCATCAGAACCCAGCTGAATCAGCAAATCCACATAAAATCAATTCCACTTCAAGGTTAATGATTGGTAGAATCCTGAAGAGTAGGGATTGTTGTTATTATTGTCAATAGTATCAGGTAGATAAGGAGATCAGTGCTCGCAGTATGTATGAGATCTGTGTTAACATGCTTTCTGAAAACCAGTTGACTATTTATGACAAGAGGCAGAATCACAGCAATACTTTAAATACATCAGAATTCTGTTTGCTAAGGTGAT
Organism: Hydrolagus colliei; assembly: GCA_035084275.1. Taxonomy (NCBI): domain Eukaryota; kingdom Metazoa; phylum Chordata; class Chondrichthyes; order Chimaeriformes; family Chimaeridae; genus Hydrolagus; species Hydrolagus colliei. The sequence continues at coordinate 18,083,006 of CM068747.1, read as the reverse complement.
CACTGTCATCATCTGAAATTTTCTGGATCATGTTTTTGCAATTCTGTATATTAATTCTGGGTCATACATATTCATGAGGATTAATATTAACATTAACATTTGGAACCCCGTAGCTCAGTGGTTAGAGCACTCGCCTTGCAAGTGAGAGACCTGGGTTCGATTCCAGGCAGGTGAAACCTTGGTCAAGTCTCCATATAATAATAATTCCTCCTCCAATGAAAAACAATGAAAAATAATAATAAATTGGTCACTCAATCCACAACTGTTTGTAGGACACTGCTGTGCGCAATTGGCTGCCACGTTTCTCCCACAAATATACAGTTAATTCACTTTACAGTATAATCTGTGAAGCGTTAGGATACATCGAGAAGATGTGAAAAGCGCTATATCAAATGCAAGGAATATTATTATTATTTTCCTTTTGACAGAGATATGGCTATGGAGGATGGGTACAGCTTCACCACAAATGCAAGGTAGGTGCATGTTGTTTGAAAGTGCAAAGGGCAATTCCATGCTATTTGTCGATTGTATTGTCCACAACAGAGAACTGAAGCTTACCACCTCATTTGTAGTTAAATTATTGTAAAATCTGTTCATTTTTAGACTATATTTTCTATTCTTAGAGTTGTTCAGCATTTGATGCATATCAGTTTGATTCCTTTCCTCTGTAGTTGTGTTAACTGGCATGCTGGCAGCAATCTCACATCTCAAATCTCACTTCTCCAGACTGTATAGGCCACCTGGTGCACTTTGCCCATATGCACATCAAAGAAAATGCATTCCCCAGATCAAAATAAAAGTCCTCTGAAGTGTTTTTTTCTTTAATAAGGAATCGTGCAGCTGCAGTAACGCTGTGTATTATTTTTGCTTGCGTACATCGACTGGTGCAGGTGGAAATATTTCCTGTGAGCCAAGCAATCTCTCATTGGATATTCCCACCTGCACCAATTGATGTAAGCATTCAAAATAATACAAAGTATTACTGCAGCCGCCCAATTACTTATTAAAGAAAAAAATTCTTCAAATGAATTTTAGTTTGATCCGGGGAATGCATTTTATGCTTACAAGTAATTCCCCCAAACCATTCAGAGTCATTTTCTTTTTCCCTTCCATTACGTTTAATATGGAGTTCTGTAGCTTTGTGCTTAGAGAGCTTGCCTCGCAAATGACAGGAGCATGGTTCGATTCCCAGGCAATGCAGAACGTAGGCAAGATTCCTTACTTCACACGCCTCTGTTTATCTACCAGTAAGTAAATACCCAGTTGTTAGTCGAATGGCACATCACTTTTACAGGGGTAATAATCCCTTAAAAAAACGCAATAATAATAATAATTTGGTTGCTCAATCCACCACCATTTGTGGGATATTGCTGCGCACAATCGCTCAATCTTTAATTATCGTGGAGTGAGACCAATCATAGAATCGTAGAATCTTATTGAACAAAAGGAGGCCATTCGGCCTATCGAGTCTGTGCCAACTCTTTGAAAAGAGCAATTCTATCCCACTCCCTAGCTCTCTCCCCATAACCGCGCAAACCCGTCCTCCCCAAATAAATGTCTACCTCTCTTTTAAAAGTTGTTATCGAATCAGCCTCCACCAGCTTTTCAGGCAATGCATTCCAGATTCGAACAACTCGCGGAGTGAAATAAATTTCTCCTCACCTCCCCTCTGCTTCTTTTAGAAACTATTTTAAATCTGTGACCTCGAGTCACTGACACACCCACCAGTGGAAACAGTTTTTCCCTGTTCACCCTATTGAATCCCCTCATGATCTTGAAAATCTCTATTAGGTCTCCTCGTAACCTTCTTTGCTCAAACAAGAATAAACCTTGCCTCTCTAGCCTTTCCTCATAATTGAAGTCCCTCATTCCTGGTACCAAGCTAGTAAATCTCCTCTGCACCCTTTCCAATGCCTTAACATCCTTCCTAAAGTTTGGTGACCACATAAGAAATGCATATGCATAAAAAAATTATTTATTTATTATATAAAAAAAGGGAGAAGCGACAATGATGAAAGATGACAAGTTTTTCAGAACAGTGCAAGAAAACTGCTGGGATCCACAAGTACGGATTCAAGAAATGGATCAAGCAGGTAAATGGGAGATTTGTTGTATGGCTATTGTCTTTGAAATACTGTATTTTAAATTGATGATCATGAAGAATTTTAGAAATGTCTGGATTTGGAAGCCGGTTTTCTGCAGGTCTAAAAAATAACTGTAGAAATCCAGCTTGAAAATTCAGACCGAATTCAAGAATTATCCAAAATGCTATACAACCTTCAATTTTAAGACAAATTAACCTCGAAGGTAAGATTGTGAGAAATGTTTGACCTCAGTAGTTATTAAACTGGAATCGTGCCTTCAAAGACCAGAGATCATGGAAAAAATGTGTAAATGCATGAACTACATACAGTGCCTCATAGAATAGACATAAACATTTTGAAAATTAAACATTGTTATTTTACAGGTGTGACAGTGCAGGTTCTCTCTACTGTTCCTGTCATGTTCAATTATTGGGTAAGTTAATGAACATGAAGCAAAATGTGAATTCATTGTGTGAGCAGCCACCTTCTGCTCCTATGAAAAAAACGTTTCAACTCACATCCTGTTTGGCAGAATTCACCTGCAAAATTTCCCTTTCTCTCTCCACGTTATCACTCATGATGGTGAGAAATTTACAGATTTTAAAAAAATCTAGTTAATTACCTATATAACAATTGCTATACCCTGATAACAAATAGCCACCATCTTCTTGAAAATGTTTCAACAAATCTGTTTTGTATACACTAATGATTGGTCTTCTGGCATTAGTATATTGTGCAGTTCATTCCTCTCCCACCAATTCTCTCCCCGGGTTTCCTAAAGATGCTGGTTAACACAGAAATGTGCTTCCATTGCCATTGTGTGCCTTTAATACCTCAACCAATAGCTATTTTTCAGGTGTGAACCCCAATAAGTGTTGGTAAAATGCACCCACAGGCCTTTTCATTTAGGAGTCTGTGCAGAGTGATCAGGAGCAGAATAATAAAAACAAATAATGACAATAATGCTTACATTTGATATGGTGCCTTTCCTGCCGGCATGCCACCTCTAACACCTTCATGAGATTTACTGTAAAGAGTTCTGACTATGTATTTTGTATGCCAATGCTACAGGTCAATCAACACACAATGTCCTACAAAAAGTCGTATAGTGAGTGAGCAAATTTATTTGGGGAATTGTGGCCAGGACACTGGGAGAAACGCGCTTCTCTTTTTGAATTATGCCATGGGATCTCTAGCTGGAGGCAGGACCTTCGGTAACATGTCATCCAAAGGATGACACCTCCATCAATGCCTTGTTCCCCTCACCACCGCATTGGATTGTCCATCTGGACTATGATATATGAGTCCCATTGTGGGGTCTGGTTTTCCCTTCCATGGCCTAGGCAATGACCTGGGCCAATTGAAAAGCGCGGCCGCACTTTTTTCACGTAATCCCTTTTGAAAAAAACAGCCTCCACTAAAAAACCTGTAAAAAATGATGAGTGTTCCTCAGGCTGCTGTTTACTCGACACCGATACTATAGGTGATGAGGCACAAGTGGGCAAAAGGCTTCACTCCACTCCGAAGCCCCGTTGTTGGTATGTCTGTGTGTTTCCCCTCTGTATGTGTACCTATCTCTCTCTGCGCCTATTTTTAGTGTGCGAATGTGTCTCCCTCCTCTATATATATGTTTGTGTGTTTGTCTCTGTGAGTCTCCCCAGGCAGGCTCTGAGAGGCAAGAGGCTACCTCCTGTAGCCCTGCAGTCACAACCTTGGCGAGCAATGCTGTTTTTTGTTGGATCTCTAGCCCCTTCGGGCCTGCGTTGGTCTCGTCACTGTCCCCCGAATGAGCTGCCCAGATCTTGTGAAAGAAAGCTGAAATTTTTTCGCTAATGTGTTATTTTCTTCATATTTAATTTCTATTAATAAAGTGAAAAAAAAATGTAGGTTGGCAGAAAAATAGCACCAATCCACTCCCTGCAATTTTCCACACAATGTTTGGCAAATATTTCTGCAATTTTCTATTGTCCCTGGCAGTGACTGAAATATCCTAACCCAAGGCACCAAGACCAATGACGTTGGTATCAATTACTGTACTTTAGGGCAGTTTAGTGTACTATATATTTCACTTATTTATGCACGGTGATCGTATGAATGATGAACGAAAAACAAAAAGATAAGGAAACGGAAGAGTTAGTGACTAGCAAAGAATTATATCAACAAATAGTAAAGTATGCAGGAACATTTTGATAAGCAGTAACTAACAGACAATGCATGGATGGGTAACCAAATACAATGGCTGTGGTCTTACTCTGCAAAACAAATAATAATGCATTCTAAAAGTTCAATGCCAAAGTAATAATTAAAATTTATCTCTTCTTGGTGGAGGCGACTTATGGATAAAGTAGGTGTACTGTACAATCAAACTTTTTCGAATCAAAGATCGGTATAATAACTGTAGAAATGTTTCAACTTTTTACATTTATTATAGTGTATTATCAGTATAATAAATGTCAAAAGGTTTTTATAGATAAACCTCTTGTATAACAACCGCTGAAATGACTGCCATTTTCATGAATTTTTTTTTTTTAATAAATCTGTTTCTATTTGGGAAGTAGATAGCCAGGAAATCAAAATTGTTGTAGTGTTAGCTGCAAGAAGATCACTATCTTCAATTTGTGTTGTGCAGAATTTTTGAAAATTATTATATTCATCTTAATTTGTAGTTTTCTGTTGGTTTTCAAAAACGACTGAATTTGATCATTTCCCCAAATGTTGTATGTACAATTAGATATAATCATTGTCTTAAGGATGATCTGGATGAACCCCCCGAAAATATTACTGTTCTTCCCCCCACCTCCATGATATGATCCTTCTATTCCAAGATAATATTGGAGGCCAAGGTCAATCCCATTTTTGTCTTCTCTACTAACTGGCTCCTCCATCCACCCTCTCTCCTCCAACTGTGAGGAGATGCTGGATTTCCTTGAAAGACAAAAACTGAGGGGGTCCATTCAGCCGCCCCCGCCCGCCAAACTTCCCATCTCCCTCTGGCCCCTACCCATCCCTCCCTCCTCACCTTCGAACCCCTCACCCTCCTCTCGCCACCACCATAACCTGCATGAAGCCCACCCCCTGCTCCCTCAACCCAATCCATACCCTTCTCCTTATCTCCTTGCCCCTCTACTCTCAGATGTCATCAATCTCCCTGTCAAATGGCATTGTTCCCAACCCCCCTAAAACAGTTGTCATCAGCCCTATCCTAAAACAAAACTTCCCTGGACCCATTCCTGCTCACTAACTACCTCCCATCTTCAACCTCCTTTTCCTTTCCAAGTTCCTTGAAAGAATTGCTGCTTCCCAGCTTCACTCCTCCCTCTCCTGCAATTCCCTTTGCGAACCCTTCTAATCGGATTTCCGTGCTGCCCACAGCACACAAACAGCCCTGGTCAAGGTGACAAATGACATTCTGTCCTCTGTGACCAGGGCTCCCTCTATCTCCTCCTCCTCCTCCTCCTCCTCCTCTTCGACCTCTCTGCTGCCGTTACCACTGTGGACCACTCTATCCTCCTCCACCACCTGTCCTCTCACTTTAACCTTCAAAGTTTTGTTCAGAAATGGTTCAGATTCTAGTTCTCACACCCTCTCCACTTTGTCTCCACAAATGATTTCTCCTCCAGCCCTCGCAGCATCTTGTACCGTGTTCCTCAGTGAACCATGCTCGGTCCTCTTCTCTTCAACCTGTACACTGTGACATCATCCGCAGATATGGGGTCACTGCCCCATGTCTGCAGATGACACCCAACTCTATCGTTCTGCCTCCAGCCTTGACCACAGAATCACTGATGTCTGACAGGCATGTCACACATCAAGTCCTGGATGAGAGCCAACTTTCTACAGTTAAACGTCCACAAGACCGAGATCCACCTGATTGGCTCACGCCAGCACCTTCACACCTCAGGCAATAGCAGCATCCATGCCATGACCCGCACTGCCTTCCCCTACCTCTGCAACACTGCTTGATTCCACCACTTCCTCAACACTCAAGTCACCATACACCTCATACATCTCTTCATTACATGCAGGCTCGACTATGGCAACGATCTGCTTGTCGGCCTTCCCAACTGTTCCCACCACAGTGGCAGATCACCCAGAACTCTGCAGCTCATGTCCTCTCCCTTACCAGGCTCTGTGACCCCCATCATGCTCACCCTCGCCTGGCTCCACCAGTTCCCACCCCTTAGACAATCCTGTTTCAAAATTCTCATCCTCACCTTCAAGTCTCTCAATGGCCTTGCTCCCTCTTACCTCTCCAACCTGCTAACCCATTATCAATCTGTCCGATCCCTCAACTCAGCAGACTCTGGCCTGCTTCATGACCCTCGCCTGGCTCACCCCACCATCAGTGGTCCTTCAGCCTTTTAACCCCCATCCTCTGGAACTCCATCCCACATTCCATTCTTCTTGCTCCCACATTTGCTTCCTTCAACAACAACAAGAAAATTACATTTGTAGAGCACCTTTCCCATCAGGAGGGTGTCCCAAGGCACTGAACAGTCAGGGTTCAGGATCCGAGCATGGGACGCGCGGGGCAGGGTTGGACTGAGGGAGGGCAGAAAGGTGGGATAGCAGCTGAAGGCATGGTCGAAAAGAAGGGTCTTGAAGGAGGCAAGGGTGAAAGCAAGGAGAAGGGATTATGGGATGGGTACCAAAGCATGGGGGCAGAGAGGACAAGAATCTTGAATTTGATCCTCAGAGGGATAGGGAGCCAATGGAGTTGGACGAGAGTGAGGGTGATGGAGTCCTGTAGCCTGGTGCAGGAGAGGACATGAGCTGCTGAGCTTTTAATGATCTATTCCAAGGCACACCTCAAGACTCTCCTCTGGGACCATGCCTTCAGCCACCCTCCTACCCTCTCTGTCCTCCCTGATCCCAACCGCAAACCATCCCCTCCCCCCGCTCGGATCAGGTCCTAATCCCTGACTGTTCAGCATCTTGGGACGTCTTCTCAACATGAAAAGCGCTTTACAAATGTAATTTCGTATTGTATTCTATTGGATTGCAGTTGTCACGTTGTCGCGGCATCTCAAAGTGTTTCACAGGATATATTGTAAAGTGAAGTGACTGTGTGTATTTTGTGAGTGAATTAATATATCAAAAGATCTGGTGAAACAAGAGGGGAATGGTATTGAGTTGCAGGTAATAAGAAGATAAAGCCATGATATGATAAAATTGTGGAACAGACTTGATGGCCTGAATGGTCTTCTGATCTCTACTGTACTTTGATTTGTTTTTGACAGGCTAAACCTAAGGATGCTCTGGACTTGTGCCATATTTTGAACGATGACCTAGCAGTCACTGTTGATAAGAACCCGAAGAGGTTTGTTGGCCTTGGTACATTACCCATGCAGGCTCCTCAGCTGGCCATTGAGGAAATGTATCGTTGTGTGAAAGAGTTGGGTTTTCCAGGAATCCAGATTGGTTCCCATATCAATGACTGGGATCTGAATGCCCCAGAACTTTACCCTGTATATGCGGTAAGCACAGAAATATTCAAAAATATATTTTCTGTAGAGTTATTCATTATATATTTTATCATCTGGGAATGGGGCGGGAGGTACACTTCCAAGCTACGATTTGCAAAACACATTAATTTCCACCTCATTAGATCTTGACCAGAATTGAAGGGAATAAAAACTCCCTTATTACAAACTGATTTGGATCAAATACAATGCAAACAGCAGAAAACGAGCTGGGCTGTCCCCTCCGACCCGGCTTTCTACATGTAAAGTGCAAAATGTTCTACATTTCAACTATTGGGGAAATGGGGCTGAGCCACCTTTTCAATAGAGCTGGACACAAAATGTATTTATACTAAGCAAAGAAATTTAGCTTACCTGTGAAACTGACAAAATAACCAACAGTCTTTGTTTGTTGCATTTGTTAGTGAGTGATTGACTCAGCCATATTCAATACTTTCCTTTCAAAGGCTGCAGAAGAGTTAAAATGTGCCATATTTATCCACCCCTGGGATATGAAGACGGATGGGAGGATGTCCAAGTATTGGCTGCCATGGCTTGTAGGTTGGTATTGATATGGAGTATTGACCTTCCTGATGGTAACATTAGATCTCCAGCCACAAAATCATCAGATCGCTTTGCACGAGACTGCATTATTCCAAAAATACCAATGCTAAAGTATTCTTCCTGGAATATTTGCCAGTGAATTACTACTCAATCAAACCAACACAGCTTTCTATTGGCCTTACAGTAATGTCCAATTATTTTAGAAGCTGGTTTCTCATCCATTGAAATCCAGGCACTGTTACCAGCAAAATGCTCAGCTTCACTGTAAACTTATGCTCTCTCTGCTGTTCAGAAGGAGGAACTCCAACCCATTTTAATGCTATAGCCAAACTGGTAAACAATGGTAGAAACTATCCCATGGTTTTCTGGGCTGCAGGTAAAGATACCACGACTGATGTTACCACATCCACTTTTGGCCTCTCATGCAGCAATATACCTCTCTTGATGCCTATAACTTGGGAGACTATTGTACCTCCTCACTGCAGTCATGGGCAGGAAAAAACTTGTACCAGATCAGAGATTCTTCTTTCACCCAAAACGTTCTTTCCATTTCAACCCTTCGTATATTTCTCTATGGGTAGTGATAGATCTGAATAATTTCTCTCCTGAAAGTTTATCTCTTGTTCTTCCCAAATTCCAATTAAAGTGTTAAAGAGACAATTTCTTTATGTGTCATGGATAATAATAATAACAATCCTCGCATTTGATTTAGCGCCTTATCGTCTCAAGCTGTCAATCGCAACATATGTAAGTACAGCACTAAGGCCATTATTGTTTTCCATGATGAATAGGGAACGTAAATTTTGTTCTACCAGTGAAAACAATGCACAAGACCAAGGAGGAGTGTGGTTTCTAAATGTTAATGGTACTGAAGCAGAATTAATAGCATCAAAAATTGTTCTCAGAATAAATCTGCTCAATTTTGAAACGCTGGAACAATTACACAACATGCAGTAGATTTAGTATATTTTATATCTTTGCTGTAGGGATGCCTGCTGAAACAACTACAGCCATCTGCAGCATGCTGTTTGGTGGAATCTTTGAAAAATTTCCAAAACTGAAAGTCTGTTTTGCTCACGGAGGTAAGGATTGCCCTTTGGTTCATCAGAGAGAAAAAAAAGCAGTAAAAGGCATTTTATTCAAATGTAAAAACTTCTATACAGCATAAGCAATGTAATTGCCTATTTATTAGCACCTCAAAATTAAATCGTATGACGTAAATAGATTTATTATAACTTACTAAGATGAATAAAAATCTGATTGCCTTTCAAAATTAATCACTGTCAATTGTGGTGACTGTGCCTTTTTATGCCAATGCGGCAGCCGATCTGTACATAGCAAGGTCCAAAACAAAAACCAAGGAGTGAAATCATCCATACACCCATCAAAAGTATTTTTAGCCAAGGTATAGGGAGAAACTCCCTTCACTTAAAAGTACCGGTAAGTAGCACAACAAACAAAGAGACAGCGACTTGAATATCCAACCGCTGTGTTTGATGAAAGTGCAGAAAATAAATGAGACTTGATTGCCAGCATCAAAGCAGAGATGTCACACAGACTAAAGAACGCAATCTCTACCTGAATTACTTGCAGCTTTTTCAACCATGCCATCAGTCCTCTGCCTTCCTTCCACCCAGCCCGATCCTGACCCGAGCTCGGGTCCGAAATATTGACTGTCCAGTACCTTGGGACATCCTCCCGACATGAAAGTGCGCTATACAAAGGTCATTTTGTTGTTTTTAACTTTTTAAAAAATTGAATGTGCTCTTGGGTTAGTGGGTAGACAAATGCCAGTCACCCATCCTATTACAAATCTTAAAATTAATCAGGTTATGAAATGTTCTGGAAATTTTCAATAACCTAATTGAATTTCATGTTGCATTGTTTTCCGAGTCCAGTGTTTTCAAAGGAAATGTTATGAAATGTGTATATTTGTCCATAGGTCAACTAGAAATTGCATACAAATTAATTGATGCGTAAAATCAAAATTGCAGTGTTGATAGTAATGGTGTCTGATCTAGAAGAAAATAACAGACAAAAATGGTTTTGTAAATATCACCATGACCACAAAATTCTTAAAACACAAATCTGTCATTCTATTGAAAAAAAATCTGGAAGCATTCTGTCATTAAGTTATTATTTACGCATAAGAATAATGTGCATTACATCATGAAAAGATAAATATGAGCACTGTTTAAGCCCATCCTCATTTCACAGTGGTGGGAATAAAGACATTGGAATACTGAAGAGATCTCAGATCAGCATAGAGGCAGCACAGCATAAAATAGTATTTACTGTATATTGTAATAACTAACTTTATTCATGAGGTAAAATTTCATTATGTGTATCACGACTAATTCATTTCACATCCATGATATGTGGCATAAAGGTTGTATTTGCAGTATATCTTCGTGGGATTCCTGATTAAGGAATAATGTTAGAATTCCCGTCAACCCACAGGAACTCCTCTCCAAAAATAGATTAGATTGGAGAGGAGATCCTGCTGCTTGCATGACCTTGAGGGTTACGCTTTCAGCCACTATGCCCTAAACTCTGGAACACTCTTCCTCTTTCCCTCCTACCTTCCCCTTCCTTCCCCATGTTCAAGTCATCCTTGAAGACTTTCCTATTCGACCATGTCTATGGTAACCTCCCACCCCAGCTCAGTGTCACGTTCCCTCACTGTTAAGCGTTCTGAGAGCCGTTATATAAACGCAAGTTGCTATTGTTGTTGACCTTTTCCCCTTTACACAACTCTGATTCCTTATTCACGAATCCTGTTAAAAATATTATGAATTAGATGATATTAATACTGAAATATTACATCACATCCACTTCATTCATGGCGTAATAGGATTTCAAAACCTCACTGTGAAGGGGTGCAGGTGGGATTTATGGGATTACTTTTATCCCTAACTGGTCTCCACATAATATTAAATTTAGATATCAGACTGGCTCATTTGGTAGCACGTTCATGTTTCCTTCTACAGATTCAAACCCATGAGTTTGTAGCTCAGGCTGACCCTCCAATGCAGCGCTTGAGGACATGAAAGATCCCGTAGAATATTTGAAAAGAGAATGGCATTTCACCCCAGTCCTAAAACAATCCCCCAAATTAATAATTGGTCATTACCTTCATGACTATTTGTGACACATTGCTGTGAGCAAATTGACTTCCATGTTTGCTTACAAAAACACTCCGCTCTTTGAGCCTTTTGTCACACAATAAGTCGGTATATCAAATACAAGGATTAGTTATTGTTATATCTTCATAGAATTGTTTGTTAAAGAATTAGTGTGGCATAAGTGGTTTGGTGCAGTGGAGCTCTGTGACCTTGAAGTGATGAAATGTAGGTTGAAACCCATACTTTGCTCTGTTGACTTTTTAACTCACCAGATTGATGTTGCATTTGAGGCTAGAGACTTCAATTTTGAACCAACGTTCCATAAGTTATCTTAAGAACTAGAGAAAGCGGGCTTTAAGGTTACAATTGACATCTGCTGTTTGTCTGCTTGGGTGGACATGAAAGATCCCATGGCACTATTTCTAAAGAAAAGGGAGGTTTGCCCGGTGGCCGAGCCAACAATACTGCAAATAAAATTGCTCATTCATTTCATGGCTGTTTGTGAGACACTGCTACGCACAAATTGGCCACCAAAAATACAGTCTTTGCAGTAAACTCTTTGAGACACCCTCCTGATGTGAAACTCACTGCATCAAACGTAAGGATTATTATTAGCATCCACTGCAGCTCAGACAGACGTTCTCAACTTTCGTTGAATAATTTTGCTGAAACAAGGCTGTAAACTCCTCCATCTGGTGGATATATAACATCATTACACAGTGTGTAAAAACAACGCCCTTAAATGTCATGGGTGCAGCACCTCACACAAAGTCTTTAAATTAGCTTTTCCATGGTTACCTTTTACAAATTGAGGTGGATTAGGGATTGGAACATGATAATATTGTTGGCAAATTCCATGGTGAGACTGGGACAACTAAACAAACAACAAAACATAATACATGTTCGATATTGTTGGTGTTTTGACAGGCACTTGAAATCCTGCAATTATACCTCATGAATATTTCACAGCAAATTGTATGCTATGAACTGGAGTTCAGCCATTGTGCTGATCACAGCCTGTCCTGATAAGGAGACCGCTTGATAAAGGAGATGCACAGTTTGATTTCCCTCCCTGCGGTATACTGTACAGGTATCAGGTGCAAATCAAACTGCACTCCATTCCCTCAGGTTCCCTTCAAAACTCTTGGGAGATTTTCTTGTTTACATTGATCTACCAGGGAAATAAAATTGCTTCCCTTCCAGCACAGCAAATAACAGGTGCCGGTACATTCTCGGTTGTTTTGATCACATCTTGTCAAGTCCCACTTTGTGTTTGTGTCTAAAGGACTTTACAGTGCACGAGAATATTAGTTTTGCTAATATTATCTAACAACAACTTGCACTTCTATAGCGTCCATCATGCCGTGTAGCGGCTCAGGCTGCTTAACCGTAGCGGAGCCTGACTCTGAGCTGGGGGGAGGGGGTTGGCAGGTGGCTGTAAGCATGGTCGAAAAGGAGGATTTTCAGGCGGGACTTGAAAGAGGGAAGAGAGAAGGATTGAGGGACAGTGTTCCAAAGTTTTGAGGAATAGTGGCTGAAAGCGCGACCGCCGATGGTGGGGCGGAGGGCGCGAGGGACGAGCAAGAGGCCAGTACCAGTCAAGCGGAGGCGTTGGGTGGTGGATTGGGGAGTGAGGAGGTCGGAGAGGTAGGGAGGTGCCAGCTAGTGAGTGGATTTGAGCACGAGTGTGGGGATCTTGAAGTCGATCCATTCAGTGATGGGGAGCCTGGCCAGAACTGGTGAGGTGTGGGTATGGAGTTTGTTCTGGGTCAGTATGCTGGCCGCAGGGTATGATGATTGCTGGTATCCATATTCTCTCCTCTCTAGTCACTCTGATCCCTGACTGTCCAGCTCCTTAGGATGTCTTCCTGATGTGAAATGCACTGTACAAATGCAATTTATTGGTGTTGTTGCATCACTCGACTGCAATGATGTTAGATGTTTCAATCCTCTGTGACAGTAGCTTTTCTGCTTTCTTTGCTTTGCTTTCAATTCAGTTGAACACTTCTGATAGAAGTAGGAATAATATGTCATATTTTGTTTCTTTGATCTATTACTATCTGAACTGGTGATTCAAGTCCATTTAGGAACACAAAGCCATTCCCTACAGGTTTTGTTTGGGTACAGATTGTAAATAACAACACTGTACAATGTATGTATTATTTATACGCCCATTCTGTTTAACTTTCTAATCCTTCAGACGATAAACATAAACGTCCCTAAGATCTCTTATCTCAAGCCTTCTTACTGGGGTTGAATTGAATTGAAAAGCTTTCTGATTTTTTCATATTCAATTGTAGTCTTTCTTTACGTTTCTCAAATAGATATGTGATTTTTGTACTTGAAATCGAGCCTTGCTAGGTAAATAAATTGCAGGATTAAGGTCACCAACTTATTGAATCGTTTGTGTTTGAGTTCCATACCTTTGATAGATAAGTCCTGTAAATAAGTCCTGTAAATACACAAGTCCTGGAGTCCTGTAGCTCAGTGGTTTGAGCATTCGACTTGCAAGCGAGAGTCCCGGGTTCAATTCCAGGCAGAGCAAAACCTTGGGCAAGTTTCCTTACTCCACACGCTTGATAATAATCCATCGAAAAAAAAACAATATTAAATTGGTCATTTCAATCCACACCTGTTTGTGAGACACTGCTGCGCACAATTGGCTGCCGCATTTCACCCACAAATATACAGTCAATTCACTTTACAGTATCTTCTGTGAAGCGCTTTGAAACATCTACAAGATGTGAAACGCGCTATATCAAATGCAAGGATTATTACAGTATTATTAGTAGACAAGAGCACTATTGAAAAGGCAACACAGTGATAGTATTATTTCTATTTAGGTGGTGCTTTCCCTTATACCATTGGTAGGATTGAGCATGGATTTAATGTTCGTCCAGATCTGTGTGCTGTGGACAATATGACAAGCCCTCGGACCTACCTGGGCCACTTTTACACGGATTCATTGGTCCATGATCCACTTGCATTACGTTTGCTAGTGGAAGTGATAGGAAAGGTGAGTTGAATCGAACTGTCTTAGATTCAATCAGTGGAGGCAATGTTTGATTTCAGTAAATCCTTGTGTTGTATTTGCTACAGATTAACAGTCAACAATAATGTGAATAATTTTTAAAGATGATTTCATATTTCTGTGATTAGGACAAAGTGATGCTAGGGACAGACTATCCTTTCCCACTGGGAGAGTTGGAACCAGGGAAACTTATCGAATCCATGGAACAATATAACAGTGGAACTAAAGTAAGGCGTAGATTAAAATGCATACGGTACTGCATTTATAAAATTCTGATGTTATTTTAAATTGTTGCTCTATATTTTTGAAGAGCATTTTAATCAATCTTGCAAATGTATGATAAAATGTCTCATTTGTTTTATAGGATAAACTACTTGCTGAGAATGCACTGGAGTTTCTGGGCCTTGAAAAGAAACAATTTGAGTGACACGATACCTGTTTAAATGGGCTTCTTTGTTTCACAGTTAAGAAATGCCTACATTATTTGAGGTACAGCGAGTTCTGCAGCTTGATAAGCTTCTCAACGCCAACATCTGAACTTCTGTGTAGTATCACGGGAAATGCTGTCTACATTCCAAAGCTCACATATCTTCAGTGCTCTTTATAACTGTTCATTATTGCAAATGTCTGATCAACATTCCATTAATAAGCAAAACTATTCTCCAAATAGTTGTCCAGTGACTGTGAAGAGTAAATGTTTTACTCTCTTTTAATTCAGTGCAATACTCGCGAGTGTCCCGGATGGCTCCGGTATGAGATCTGTTTGCTGGAATGGTGAATTGTATTGGGAGATACCAGTTGGTTCAGTGTTCTGGTTGATTGGGTGCCGTATAAACAAGCTTTTACTGTAATTAGGTTTAGAATAGCAATGGAAAGGGAAAAGGTACAATCAAAAGTGAAGATACTCAACTGGAAGCAGGGCTGATTTCAATGTTGAAAAAGGATCTGGCCCATGTGGTTTGGAAACCAAATAAAACTGTAAATGAGCAATGGGAGGCCTTCAAAGAGGAGATAGTTAGGGAAACCAATCGCATTTCCATGAGGAGAAGTAAAGCATCCAAAGCGAGAGCTCCCTGGATGATTGAGGAAATTGGGATTAAAATGGAACAGAAAGGAGGTTTATTATAAATGTCAAGTTCAAAATATTTTAGAGAATCAAGCAGAATACAGAAAGTGTAGAGGAGAATTGAAAAAGGAAATAAAAGGGGAAAAGAGAGTGTATGAGATATGATTAGCGGGTAACATAAAATGGAACCTTAAAATCTTCTATAAATGCATGAAAAGCAAAAGGATGGTCAAAACAAGGGTTGGGCTGATTAGGGACCAAAAAGGAAAACTTATTGTGGAGGCAGAGGTACTGAAGGAGCAATTTGCTTCTGTCTTCACAAAAGAGGATGTCACAAAAGTCACAGTAAAGGAGGTGGAGGTTGAGAAATTGGGTAGGATAAAAATAGAGAGGAGGTAATTTAAAAGTTAGCAGCGCTCAAAGTAGAAAAGTCACCCAGTCCAGATGGGATGCATTCTAAATTACTGAGGAAAGTTAGAGTGGAAATAGCGAAGGCTCTGGCCATAATCTTTCAATCCTCCTTAGATATGGGAGTGGTGCCTGAGGACTGGAGGGTTGTTACACCCGTGTTCAAAAAAGGGAGAGGGATAAACCTGGTAACTATGGGCCCAGTCAGGCTAACGTCGGTGGTGGAGAAATATCTAGACCATTAAGCTGCACTAAAATTAATTTTCACTTAGAAAAACTTAAGTTAATTAATGAGAGTCAACGTGGATTTGCTAAAAGGCAAATCATATCTGACAAACGTTTTGTTGATGTAATGGAGAGAATTGATGAAGGTAGTTGATGTAGTGTATATGGACTTTCAGAAGGTGCCACATAATAGACTGGTTAGAAAAATGGAAGTCTACGTCAGGGGAACAGAGGAAAGGAGACTGTAGCAACATGGATACAAAATTGGCTGGGAGACAGAAAACAAGGGTAATTGTTTTTCAAAGGAAGAAAACAGTGGTCAATATTAGGTCCACAGCTCGTTTTGATATATGTGAATGACTTGGCTTCGGTATAGAGAGCAACATTTTGAAGTTTGAAGATGACACAAAACTTGGGAACAGTAAAGAGGAAGGTAGGAGATTTGAGGAGGACATAGACAGACTGGTGAAATGGACAAATACATGTTAGATGAAATTTAATGCAGAGAAGTGTGAGGCGATGCATTTTCAGAGGAAGAATGCAGTGAAGTAATATACAATACAGTATATGGTAGTTTTAAAGGGGGTATAGGAGCAGAGAAACCCATGGGTTCACTTACACAGGTCTATGAAAGTGATAGGACAGGTTGATAGAGCTGTAAAATAAGTACAGTATATGGGATCATTGGCTTTATAAATAGAAGGCAGGGTACAAAAGCGAGGAAGTTCTACTGAACCTTCACAAGTCATGGTTAGTCCATAGTTGGAGTATTGTGTCTAATTCTGGGCACCACACTTAAGAAGGATATCAAGGTTTTGGAAAGGTGCAGAGTTGATTACCAAAATGGTAATCGGGATTAGGATTATGCGGACAGACTAGAGAAGATGATATAATATAATAATAATAATTGCATTTGGTATAGAGCTTTTCACGCCTTCTAGACATCTCAAAGAGCTTCACCGAATATACTGTAAAGTGAATTGACTGTATATTTGTGGGCAAAACGTGACAGCCAATTGCACACAGCAGTATCCCACAAACAGTCATGGATTGAAATGATACTTTTTTTTTTAAGGGATTATTACCTGTATTAGGCATGTGGAGTAAGGAAACTTGCCCAAGGTTTCGCCCTGACCTGCCTGGATTGAAACACAAGTCTCACACTTGTAAGGCGAGTGCTCTAACCACTGAGCTACAGGACTCCATGTTCTCCTAAGAGCAGAGAAGGTTAAGAAGAGATTAAATAGAGGTATTCAAAATTATATGGGGTTTTGATACAATAGGTAGGGAGTTTCAACTGACAGTTGGGTTGGTAGCAGGGCACATAGATTTAAGATAATTGGCATTTTTTTTTAAATAGAGATTTGTTACGGTCTGGATTACACTGCCTGAAAGGGTGGTGGAACAAATTCAGTACAATATAAAAATGACATGTGTACAGCATCTACCACATTGGGACAGTCAGGGATTACCCGAGTTGGGAGGGGGCGGGGGAGGGAAGGGTTGGGGTAAGGGAGGGTGTGGATCAAGGATGGTGGCTGAAAGGTTGAAGAGGGGGATCCTGAGACATGCCTTGAAGGAGGCAAGGGAGGGAGCAAGGCAAAGGGATGTGGGATGGAGTTCCAAAGGGTGGGGGTGGAGGAGCTGAAGGCTCGACCGTCAATGGTGGGGCCATCTGGGCGAGGGTCATGGAGCAGGCCGGAGCCTGTTGAGCAGAGAGAGCAGACGGGTTGATAGGGGGTTAGCAGGTCACTGATGTAAGAGGGGGCAACGCCACGGAGAGCCTTGAATGCGAGAATGAAGATTTTGAACACTATCCCTTGGGAGATAGGAGCCAGTGGAGCCTGGTGATGATGGGCTCACGGAGACGGGTGCAGGAGAGGGCACAAAGGTGCAGAAGTCTGGATGATATGCAGCTTGTGGAGTGAACAGTTGGGAAGGCTGACATGCAGGGAGTTGGCAAAGTCGAACCTAGATGTGATGAATCCATATTTAACAAACTTCCCTTTCATTTTAATAACAGATTTCACAAAGGAATTAGATAAGTACTTGAAAAGGAAAAATTTGCATGGGTTTGGGAAAGAGCAGGGGAGCGGGTAGCTCTACCAAAGAGCCAGCACAGGCATGATGGGTCGAATGGCCTCATTCTGTGCTGTATTATTCTATGATTCTAAGGAATTATTTTCTTAAATATTTACAAGCTTTGCATTTTAATACCATAGGTGGCACAAATATTGTAATTGAATACTTAAGATTAGTTGACTATAAATAATATTAAATAATAATCCTTGCATTTGATGTAGCATTTTAGCATGTCATTGAGATGTTTCAATGGGTTTACAGTATATGATGTAATGTGAAATGATTCTGCGTATTTTGCAGGCACAACTGGAAGCCAGTTTGCACACACCAATGTCCTACAAACAGCCATGAAGTGAATGACCAATTTTATTTGTGGAATTCTTGGTGCCCGGAGAAACTCTTTTCTTTGCAAATAGTACCATGGGATCTTTAACATGCACCTAAACAAGCAGCTAGGAAGTCGCTGGGAACACTCATCAGGTCAGCAGGATGTAGGGGGAAAGGAAAGTGAGGCAACGTTTTGGGTCCGCGACCCTTTGTCAAATGCAGTACTGTGCTTTGGCTACTTGCTTTAATTGTAGCTCAGTAGTTAAAGCACTCGCCTTACAAACGAGAGACCTGGGATCGATTCCAGGCAGGTCAGGGTGAAACCTTGGGCAAGTTTCCTTACTCCACACGTCTAATAATAATCCCTAAAAAAAAATGGGTCATTTCAATCCACGACTGTTTGTGGGACACTGCTGTGCGCAGTTGGCTGCCGTGTTTTGCCCAAAAATATACAGTCAATTCACTTTACAGTTTATTCTGTGAAGCGCTTTGAGATATTTAGAAGACATGAAAAGCGCTCTATCAAATGCAAGGATTATTGATTATTATTTGCTGTACCTGGGTATGTGCAAATTTTCAGTTCCGTTTGCTGTACATCTATAAATATACAGTCATTGCACTTTACAGTATATTCTATTGAGTGTTTTGAAACGCCTAGAAGAAAGTGACCAGGAGTTATATCAAATGCAAGGATTATTATTATTATTATTATTATTGTGGCAGTGAACTACAAATCCCGGCATGCTTTGCACTCAATTTCCGGGGAGCCGGGAGGTGGTGGTGGGGTGTCGCTCCAAACGTCACGTCCGGCGATTGTGCGCACGCATGCGTGCTGCGCGACCCTGGGAGTCGGTCGGGAGTGTCGGGTAAATGGCAGCTTCAACCACGCAGTCAAGATGGTATTTCACCCGCGAACAACTGGAGACCAGCCCGTCCCGGCGAAGCGGCATGGACACCGACAAGGAGCTGTCCAACCGGCAGCAGGCGGCCAACCTGGTGCAGGAGATGGGGCAGCGACTCAACGTGTATCCTTGAGAAACAAATTGAGGGAAGGAACAAAAAAAAGTGCCGCCGCCGGCTCCGACCTTCTGTACATGGCGTGGGCCGGGCGAGGCCCGAGAGAGGCCCGGGTCCCGGCCTAGAGCCAGACTGAGGGCCGCGGGGCCTGGTGGAGGTGGGGAGGGGCAAGGGAAGCTCGGGGAGAAGGGTGGGGGGGGGGGCGCGGGTGTCGCTCGGGCTTTAGATAATGAGGGTAAAGGGGGTTTATTCAGTGAGTGAGGGCGGAGTGGAAGCGGCGTGTGATGCCGGTGTGTGAGCGGGGGGGGGGGGGGGGGGGGATTGATCTCATCACCCTGTGTATATACAGCGTGTGTGTGTAAATTATAATAATAAAGCCGCGGTGCTCGAGGGTGATTGTTAGGGTCAAGACAATTTGCGAGGTGAGTTTGGAGCGGGCGGTGGGTGGGGTGGGGGGGGGGACAGGACAGGTGGTGCAACAGGGCACAAAAGACAACATGGCCGCCGGGAGGGAGTGTGTGGCCCACTAATTCTTATGGTAATTGCACCTCCCTCAGAGCAGATCGCAGTGAATGCTCGGGCCGGGCCGGGCCAATGCGCAAAGCTCCCAGCGGGCTTTCCTTTTTCTAATTCCAAGTTACAACTTGAGTGGGTTTTTATTTTCTTCTCTTTAAAATGAAAGAGTCGGCAAAATGTTAAGTCACCCGCACCCACCCGAGCAATGCGTTTATTTCCGCCCCCCCCCCCCCCCCCCCCCCCCGGAAAAAAAATCTTGGCCTACGTTCAGAATGGGATGAGAACGAATTTGTCTTCCTTCCCCCCCCCCCCCATGAAGATCACAAAGCTCGATATTAATTTTTAAAATCAATTGTTAAAAGGATCGTGGCGTCAGCTGGTTTGTGTTTGGCAGATGAGCTTCTGTGGAAGTATATTGATCAGTAAGGGTTTTGCCTGTGAATTTATTTCTTCCTGTATTGCTGTGAAAGTTAAATGCAGACGGATATTGGGTTGGTAATGTGACCCCGAAGGTACCTTCCATTCACTGTGGATGATTTGTGCAGTATTACTAGACTATTTTAAGTGACTTGTAAAAGAGGCAACCATTTTGTCTTAATTTTTGTGTTCTGGTGAATTTTTGTTTGCGGAGAACATTACACAAATTTGCCTGATAGCAGATCCTTTCCTCCTAAAATAATGCGTGTATGGCACTATGCTTTCCAGGGTGAAAATGGAAGTATGGTTTATAATTGAAAAATCACCTTATTAAATTGAATGTTAATTTCTGATTTATCAATAGATCACCAAACTACCTTTGCAGGTTATTTTTTCAGGGTTTCTGGGGCATTCCCACTATTATAATCTACCACATTCATAGATTGTGGTTGCAGAAGGACCCTCTAGTTTCCTAGTAGCCATGAGAAAAAACATTAGCAAACTAAATTGGGAGAATTTGTTGTCGTTCGGTGTGGGGTAGACAGTTTAGCACAGACCAATGTAATCTGAAGTTAAGTCAATTCAGGTTTTAAAGAGGGGTTCATATTAATAGATCTGCTTTTTGAAAGGTAGCAGCAATTTTTTTCTACAGTAGTACTTACAAATTCATTGCATTTTTAAGTATTTCACAATTGTAAATACGGTAAAATCATATCTGCAGTTATATACAGTACTAATTGTTGCTTTTGATATAGTGCCTTATCACGTTTTCGAAATGTCTCGAACGCTTCATAGAATATTACTATATTTTGTGGGACATGTCAGCCAGTTGCACCCAGCAGTCATGATATAAACATTCATGGATTCAGTGAGCAAATTGATTTTTTATTTTTCAGAGGATATTACATAGAAATAGAATCCATTGTAAAATACAACTAATCTATCGTAATTAATGTTCTTTGCGTAAAATTTGATTTGTTGAGTCCTGCAATATTACTGTAAATCTGTGTGGTCTTTGGCTTGTATGAATCTTGTCATCCCACTTAATCCATTGCTGAGATGTAGCTGCTGGCTATTGCCATCTTTTTACTAATGATTGGGATCTTGCTGGTTTTGTAAAATCTAGTTAAATTGAGGCTATTAGTTGACCTCTTTATTAAGTGGATCGATCTAAAGTTTTCCAAAACTAGCCATAATGGGTTGACTGACTTCCGATCCCAGCAATTAAAAGTAGCATCTTTAATAATCCTTTTAATTATTACAATTTTTGTCCCAAGTAACAGCATCTGTTTAAAATGTAGAATAGTAACCAAGGTGATTTGCACTGTCTAGATTTGCTTCAGTTTGGCTTTACTACCAAGGAAAGTACTATTGCTGCTTTCACTCCCTCCTTCACTTTGTTCAAAGTCTCTGTACTCTTGGTCATCTTTCCCAACCCCACTCCCCTCTTAGTTCCCACCCTTAGCTCAGGTTCCAAGTCAGGATTGTTATGAACTTTGGGACGTCCTCTGAACATGAAAGGCATTATTTAAATGTGTTGTGTTGACCTACCTTATAATCCTTCCAATAGATATACAGTAGTGCCGTATCACACTATTGAGACATGTCAAAGTGCATCAAGATTTGAATGTTTTGTGCATTTTGTGGGAGAGTTCCACCAATGCTCAATTTGGATACTTGATTCCTTGTTCTGTTCCCTATAATATAATTTACTATGCTGTGTGGGCATATGATTTTTTGCCACAGATTGTGAATAAATGGTAAGATGCCCTTTACCCAGTATTCCTTCAGTAGCATAGACTTGGATATAGTGCAACTATCATGATCTCAAGATTGGTTGCTCATTTCTTAGTATTGGCACTGTTATCAATCGAGTGAAAAATACTACTGATAATAATCCTGGAAATTGATATAGTATCTTATGTCTTCGAGGTGTCCAAAGCGCTTCACAGAATATATTGTAAAGAGAATTTACTGTATATTTTATGGGCGAAACATGGCAACCATTTATACACAGGAGTGTACCACAAACAATTGTGGGTTGAGTTACCAAATTATTTTTATTTTGAAAGAATTGTTACCCCCAGAAAAGTGATCAACCAATTGACTAACAAACAGGTTCCTACTTACTACTAGCTAAACAGACGTGTAAAGTCAGGAAACTTAGCCAAGGTTTCACCCTGCTGGGAATTGAACCCAGGTCTCTTGATAGCGAGGCGATAGCTAAGCTACAGGACTCCACTGTTAAAGAGCATGTTAAAGAGTGTTCCTAAAACCGTAACCTCCAAATCTAAGATAATTTGGCTTATAATTTGGGAGGGTATTTGAATTCGTGTTGATTAATCCTGTGAACCTAGCCACAAGAACTTGGCTGCTATATAATTATTTCAATATTTTATGAACTATTAAAATAGAAATGCCCAAACTGGAGTCCTATAGCTCAGTGGTTAGAGCACTTGTCTTGCAAGCAAGAGACCTGGGTTTGATTCTCGGTAGGTTAGAGCGAAACCTTAGACAAGTTTCCTTATTCCACATGCCTGATGATAATCACCCCAAAAAACAATAATAAATGGGTCATTTCGACCCACGACTGTTTGTGGGATACTGCTGTGCGCAATTGGCTGTCGTATTTCGCCCACAAAGTATACAGTCAATCCACTTTACAGTATATTGTGGGAAGGACTTTGAGACACCTAGAAGACATGAAAAGCACTTTCAAATGCCAGGATTATTATTAACACTGGTTTACTTATAAAAGTTATAGAAGTGTGAAACATCTTTTTTTTAGTACCTTTGTCATTGGTGCCTAATTTATGAATTGAGTATGATTAACGTTTTATATCAGTGTCCCAAGATATTTTCCTTAATGTATTTATTTTAGTTCTCAGTTGACGATCAACACTGCAATTGTTTATATGCACAGATTTTATATGCAGCACGCTTTCTCAAAGTTTCATAGAAATGTAAGTATTTTTTGTTGGGGGTGCGTGGGGGGGAATTTAACCGAGCCAAACCGAGCACCACTATTATCTGATATTGTGGAGGTTTGCAATTTTATGACTTGGTTCACAATAGTTATAAATTTTGAATTCTCAAATGTCAATTGGTTGGTTTCTGTTTTTTAAAAAGAACAAAATAATTGACTTATCACAACCATTTATCATGATACCATCTTATCAGGTGGTATATATAAGGCTCTACTATATATAAGGGTTTCATTCTACAATGTCCTTCCTTCCGTTGGCAGCAGATTCTCAGTTGTCTTCAACCATGGTTGTTTTAGCACTGATGTATATTTAACAATCTTCTCTGCTCTGCTGAAAAGTTTTAGGATAGCCATAGCTTCAGTGACTTTAATTATGACATAATATTTCCACCTCATGTTTTGTTTTCTTCACATTTGCCCTTGGTTGACTTGCCTTTGATAGCCAGCTTTAATATCTCCGATGTTTATCAATTGCTCTTTGTAGTTGGTTAGAAAGTTTATCTGTATTAGGTGATGTGGTGTGATTTCCAGAGCTATGTAGCCTGTTATCAACTTGGCCAGTGGTATAATGCTCAGCACCAACTTTTCTGAGGGAGTCTTTGTCTTAAACTTTGCTTAGTGGAAAATGCCTTGAGCTCCATTCAGTGGGGCTGTATGCCATCTGCTCAGGTAGAACTCGAGTTCAGAATAATTCTCAAGCAGTCAAATATAATCTCAGATGCATTCTACATCAACTCATCTGTTTTAAAGGTATTGGTGCCCCAAATCCTTACAACCTCTAGTTTTGCAGCTCCTCAGTTATTGCCTGACATTACCTTAAAGCAGTGGCTTCCAAACTTGAAATAGCATAACCCCCTCCCAACTCAGCAAAGTTTTTGTTGCGCCTCCTCCTGCACACTTAGATCCTCGGCTCCACACGCACTCGGGGACCCAAGATTCTAAAACCCCCACCCACCCCCAACCGTACAAGTCCCCCGTGGGCATGTCCCACAATTTGGGAACCACTGCCCTAAAAGTTGGAAGAGAACGCCAGTGATCTGCCCGGATCTGATAGAAATATGTATTGTGGTACTAATCAGAATGATTAAGTATTAGGTTACATATTACATTACCCATTATTGAATTTGCATCTATTGTGATGATTTACGTTGGTAACGTTTCACTCCACCCTTCTCGGCTCCCACATCTAACTTGAGATACCTAGTCACGTGGGTGTTAAGCGCTTTGGGATGTCCTCTCAACTTGTTTTGTAACTTGTCCATGAGGTGATTAATTTGTTAGGTTAATCACCTAACCTAAAAAAAACTTTCTGTTTTGTCGAAGATCAGACTAATCGTATTTATATTCCAAATATAGGGCAGCCCTGTTATATTGCTGTTGCTATTTGGAAGCCTAATTTCAGTGTAGATTGTGAACCAGTCTCATTTGTAAAGATTGTAATTTGTCTAGAAATTGTCAGTGTTAAACTTGTTTGCTTTGAAGGCAAAATATGGTGATCAATGTTTTTACACTAACACCATAGTGTTTCAAGCCATTAGATCACCAAATTACAGTAGATTATAAATGGTACAGGGAGATCCCTGTTCTGTCGAGACTCTGTGAAGTGCGAGTCTGCTTACGGTGCAACATACAGGAAGTGACTTCATTGCTGGCCTGAAGGTGGGCATTTTTCCACTCTTTGTCAACGGGGGTTTTAGTTTATGGACCCAAACCTTTAGTTTCTGTTCATATAATTTCAGGGCAATATTATTTATTGATTTGTAGCTCTTAAAATGCTTTTTGATCTCATACCAGTAAAATTTCAAATCCTGTCTGTAGTGTGATGGACAGTTGTCTGAATTTCGCCGTGTATTTAAGTAATTTAATAATACAAATTATGAATATATATTTCTCTCACAATTTTTTTCTGAACAAAATCTTGATTTCTATGGTTACAAGCATTTAACATTTGCTGCAATTTTTAACAGGTAATTTCACCTGCTGCTTTGTTCTTGGCTGCAAAAGTAGAGGAACAGCCACGTAAACTTGAGCATGTTATAAAGGTGGTACATGCCTGCCTGAGTCCACAAGAACCACAACTAGATGTTAAGAGTGAAGTAAGTTCTCTACAGCATAAAATTGCGACAATAGAATGTAAATGCACTGCCAATTTTAAACATTGGGTCTTAATAATGAACTATTAAACAATTGTACACTTTGTTATTTGATCTCCAGGTTTTGTAAGTTAAAGTAATCATCTTGGTAGAAAATGCTTAGTCAGGAAAGAATGCAAGTCAATATTTTAATTGTATTGTTAGGTGAACACATTTTTAATGGAATCTGCAACTGTTCTTTCACCACATACTTTAATATTTAAACTAGTGTTTATAAAGGGAGTAGCGTTTGTTAAGATCCCACAATGCTCGTGGTTTATAATGCATGTCCTTTAAACTTCAGGGATACCTTCAACAGGCCCAAGACCTGGTCATACTTGAAAGTATTATACTGCAAACCTTGGGTAAGTTTGAGAAAGGGCCTAGGTTACAATTCTAGATAGTCATTTGCATTAACGGGAACTTAACAGATGCAAGAATATAGATTGGCCCCTGGGACCTGACTAATGCCTTTTGAAAGTATAGCCTGTGATAATCTGAATGATTGTGGTTTTAGTCTTCTAGCTTCCTCACAACTGCAAAGTTAGCTCCTGTCACTTTTTATCCTTCATCAGTGGTACATTTTGCAGTGCTTAAAAATCCACTAAATATATTCCAAGTCTGTTTATAGGTGGTAAAGTCCCATTGTCATCTTCTTTCCCAACTCCCCATTTTGATTAAATGGCTGGTTTTATCCTTACCCATCAAGATTGGTGTTTCACTGAGCTAGATAACATGAAGTCCAGGAAGGCTTGTCTCTGGGCTAGCTGACTTTAATTTTTCAATGCATTGTCACTAAAACATACAATATTGCAGAAGAAGAGATGTTTTTCTAGTTAAGTTAGTCAAATATATTTGTTTTGAGTACTGAGCACAATCATTCAGCTACTTTTTTCTTATGCTCTTCCAATAACAATTTTAGATCTTAAGTTTTTTTCTGTAGATCATTACTCTTATAAACCAATATTAAAATTATTGCTGCCACCATTTGGGAAAACAAGTTTCTCTTAGAAGTGAAGGAAGCATTTTTTTAGTCAGTAAAATTAGCAATATTGTGTTCTGGCTCAGCATGCTCCATCAGTAATGATTTGCACCATGCCAAGTTTGTATGTGCACTATCGCTGCAGATTAACTTTATTCATAAATTAGCACAGGAGGGGGAAAAAATCTGATGAATGGTTGGTCATCCTTATGAGCAGAAAACTTGATGTGCTGTTCCAGGATTGGTTTTGGTGTGACATCCACACCTGGAACTCTTCCTCATCCAAATGTGGGAGTTCAGTAATATTTAAAATCTTAAAACTATTTTCAATGCCAATTCAAAATAATTCTTAAAAATCTTGCGAGTAGTATTCAATTATTTGTCTTAATGTAAATACTATGGAAATAAATTGTATGAACTGCAATCTGTGGAAATAGATTAATTTGTCTCATTCTATTGCTTAATAGGGGAGCTTGAAGGTTTAAATCAAAACCTGCCGTAATATTTTTTTTAATGGAACTTGCTGCTTGTTTATACATATGTTGTTACAATGGTTCAGTATTAAGAACTAGGCTGCTTATAATTAATGAGTAGCATAAACTAATCTGTTGTGAGCTACAATTGCATGCAGCTTTGATGTTGGAAGCAGGCGGACAATGTGACATGTCTTAAAGGGGCATTGGTTTCATGAGTTGCAAATAGCAGCTCCTTCCGATAACAATCTGTTGAAATCCTTGACGAGGAAAGCTCCCCTGGATGTAACTTATGCTGGCTTGACTGAGTGGGCTTTTCCCAATTGATGGAAAGTTAATCAGAGCTGTATATAATAGTATGCACAGTTTTCAAGCAAAAATTAGCATTCAAAACCATCAGAAAACAGAATTACAGAATAGTTTATGTGTAATTAATCTGTAATTAATTCATCTGTCTTTCTTGGTCTAGCAAAATGTCTGAAAGCTCAGTGTCCTATTATTTGTATACTTTGGTATTTGAATAAAACTAATGTTCAGTTTTAAGAGCATCACTGCTTGGTAGCAACTTTTTACTGTTTCATTCTTTCTTTTTTTTTCTTTCCTGCCTCTACTAATGTGTGCGAACCACAGTACCCACCAACTCAAACTTGAAATTTCTTCATTTGGAAATTAACACTTGCATTGATGGGATGAATTTGTGTCTGCAGAAAAACTTGATCAATCAAAGCTTTGTGATCCCTCGATTTTTTTTAAAAAAAAGTCCAACTGAGCTAAAATTATGAGAATCCTCTTTATTGTTTTATTCTGTTTTTATTAGAGCTTGTTCCACAGTGATTTGAATTTTACATTTGAATGATATATGTTATCATAAAATGCAAACAGAATGGTTTTTTAATGGACTAGAAAATTGCCAGTTCTGGTCTGTTCACCCAGAATCCTCTGTTGCAGATGTGACCCATAGTATTTTGGCTTTCATCAATTGGGACATGTGCTCATTATCAATCCTTACCTGAACCTAGGACATTGCAGCACTAGCAGCATCTTACTTGACTCATTTGAAAGCAGTTCCATCTGCATATAAAATGCTTCTCTCATCCGCCACTTCATTCAACTTGATGCTGAATTTTTTGTGTATTATCTGACTTGTTTTATCCCTCAGAATCTGATGCTTCTGGAGAAAATAACTAAGGGTGCATTTCAGGGCAAGGTTTTGTTATACCATAGCAGGGGAGAAGGAGCATCACTCACCTATATACCCGTTTAAGGGTGCAAATTTCTTAACATCAATTTCCCTCAACCACATCCTTTTTTTGTGCAACCAATGTGTTGCCTAACCCTATTAGGTGTACGTTAAGTATGAAATAAAGCTGTGGTAGGGAAATCCAATATCTTTATGAATAGATCAGGGTTTCGAATAAGGCAGACCTTACCCATTCTTATCCACTGCTTAGGCATTCTGAAGTAAAAGACTTCTACTATTGAAGAAGTTTTTTTTAAAAAAAACATTTGATCTTACACTCCAGTCCATTAACAACAACAAAATTACATTTATAGAGTGTCTTTCCTGTTGGGAAGACGTCCCAAGGTGCTGAACAGTCAAGGGCCGGGACCCAAGCATGAGGGATGGTAGGGGTGAGGAGAGGCAGATAGGTGGGAAGGCTGTTGAAGGCATGGTCAAAAGGGAAGTAGCCTACTTTAGTTGAAATGTTAAACTATCCCGCATGCCAGTTCTGGTTTACCTAATGTTCCAAATATACATTTAATTTAAAGTGGGTGTTCTCTAGGTGTTTGGAGAGCAATTTTATTTCCCTCATCTAAATTCACTGGGTGTAATGAACACAAACGAGGATTTACTTTTACATGTGTCTTGAAGTTTTTTTTGCTTTAAATAACAACTGGTAACATTTCTAATAGTTTGGTGTAAATCAAATATCATAACGTTATTTCAAACTAATTTGGGTTAATTTAATTCTGCAGGCTTTGAGATTACTATAGAGCACCCTCATACTGATGTGGTCAAATGTACCCAGTTAGTACGAGGTAAGTGTCTTGTCTATATGTATATACTGGAGAGTAGTTTCTAGACAATCTTTGTAAATTCAATGGGCACTATCAGCATTCTGTGTTGTGAATAACATATTTATAATTGTTTTTTTTATTACAGCAAGCAAGGATTTGGCACAGACATCCTATTTCATGGCTACCAACAGGTTGTTATCCTGACCCTCTTTGTTGCACAGTTTCAGCACACTATTGCTTCCTTTACTGCAGGGCCCCCTACTGTGTCTCTAGCCCTTATTGCAGCAGGGAAATGGGCATCCATCTGCAGTGATGGCGCCTCCCTGTTTGCAGTGCGGTGTACTGTACAAGGGCATTTTGAGCACTGAGGGGTTTAATGCACAATGAGAAGTGTAGTGGTGCTCTCTGGTTACATTAACTCGATTCTGAGTGCATAACTCTAAAAATTGGTAGCCTGAATAGCAACTAAAGATTACAAAGAGATAAACTTAACCTAGAATTCACACGCATCTTGGTAAGTATGAAAGCATTTCACATTTTTACACTTCTCGTTGAATTGCAGATTTTACTTTTTTTCAAATTAATTGACTTTCTAACAACATTCTGATGTTTTCAGATCAGAATGTTAAGAACTGCAGGTAGTTGGGTTGTACTTCCAGTCAGTACAGCTGGAAAATTGTCAGTAACCCTATGAAATTTACTGTTGAAACTAAAGATGGGTTATTGACAGGTACATTCATTTCTAAAATTTGCTTCCAGTTCAATATAACTTGCAATGCATTTCAGAATCGTTCAGTATCGTCTTAATTAGCTATGGTATTATTGGTAAGGAATAAGATTTAAATACTAAGTTTAAAAAATGATGCTGTTGGCTGAATTGAGATGATACTGCGACCGGCAGAGTGCCACTTCATTCCACCTGAACTAATGAATAGTGTCACTATTAATCACACATGTTGCAAAAATCAGAATTGTTTTAAAAAAATTGGATTGAAAGATATTGTACCAAGATTATTGCCAAATTATGATAATATATTCTGCTGCTTATAGGGACTTTGAGTTTTATGCACACCTATACAAGCAGCAACTACACACCGGTTTAATAAAAATCACACCAGGTATCTGTTTAAGAGCTCTGCATTTTTTTCCCCTGGGTAACTATCATAAAGGCCAGTGAGAACTCCTTTTAGAGTGTTTTGTATATGATCTTGCCATGCCTTGTCATCTGCTGCAAGAAATTGACATGTTTGTGGCTGTGCAAACTTTGCAGGCCTGAGTTTCTTGAATAACAAATAATGCTCTGATTAGTTTTGTCTCTCGTTGCACCCAAGCGTTCAATTCCTTGCAACTAATGACCAAATTGGTGATCTTTTCTTAATATTCTGAAGGTTTCTTACTCCAGTTTGATAATTGCCTGGTAAGGAAATGTTTTCCATGCTTCTGAAGCCATGTTTTAAATCCAAGCAAATAATGCCTTGCTAAGAATATTTATTAAACCAATGTGTGATTGTACAACTCTGCTCTTGCAAGACAGAGTTGGATGTGTATATCTTCAGCGTGTTCTTCGATGCTGACTTTGGACTATGATCAAACCCATTTTCAGGCCTGTGCTGGAAGTGTGACCCAGCTTCTGCATTTATTTCCTCATACAAGTTGTTCAGTACCTAAATAGCTTCTCTTTTTGTTTCTTATGCTTTTCCTCCTTCCCTGTTCCCCCATGTTCCACCAATTTTCACTATAGTTTGCACCTGACAACATTCTGCTTGCAGTACAAACCCACTGTGATAGCATGTGTGTGTATTCATCTGGCTTGCAAATGGTCCAACTGGGAGATACCTGTATCTACAGATGGGAAACACTGGTGGGAATATGTGGATCCAACTGTGACTCTGGAGTTACTTGATGGTTTGTGTTAATTTTCTAAATTTATTAGCTTTCCAGATTGCAGGTTGTAAATTAGCATTATGTATATTTGTAAATTTATTATATACAGCTTCCCAAAATCTAATTTATTTTTAAATACAAATGCACCTGTGTTGGATGTGCTTTCAGCCACAATGCGCCAAGACTTTGTCTTTTTTTGTCTTCAAACAGGTTCCTTTTGTTGTTGAAAACTAATTTTAAATAGAAAAGACCCCCCTTGTATCCTATAAGTTGATATCTATAAAATGCCAACTTGTGCTTTAATGCACAAAGCCAGTCAACTCTTTCACTATTGCGCAAAGGTGCGCAATAAGATGGTGCTTTTAAACACTGACTGGTTGATGCATGAGAAGCCCAAATGTCTGACTTGGAAGTTAATGAGGTTGCATCCAACATTACTTTCTGCCCAATGCACCACGTTTCCTATTTATATGCAGTAAGTTCCAAAGACCACACTTCCTTTGTAAAGGCACTTTTTGTGCATGTCTGGTGTCATCAGTGCCCTGCATAACCACACATATCGTGTTACCAGGCATTAACAAAAACAGTTCAACTAGAACTTCAAATTTTGAATAACCAATGCAAAGCTTCTGGAAAATGTAACTTGCTATGCTTTTAATACCTTGGATGTTTTATTTGTTTGCTGGTAAATGTAAAAAATGATTTTGGTGGTGTAACATGAGTTTGTCCCAAAGGCATTTAAAATGTGAATTGTGACTTTTGAATTTGTCTTCCAGAGTTAACACACGAGTTTCTGCAAATATTAGAGAAAACTCCAAGCAGATTAAAGAGGATTCGAAACTGGAGGGTAAACATTTTAAGTTTGATTAATTTGTACTTGCAAATTTTATTTACTCTCCAAATATTTCCTTTATTGTTGGATTTTTGTTTTCCTTCTTACAGGCCAACCAAGCTGCAAAGAAACCAAAAATTGATGGGCAAGCAGTTGACAATGTTCTTCCTGGTTCATCTGGGGCCCATGACTCTACGTTAGCTTCTGTTGGTGGTGATGGTGCTTCAAGCTCAAACTTTTCCAAACAGTCAAATTCCACAACAACTGCTCTACCTGCATCATTGAACTCTGGTAGTATTACAATTTCAGCTCATCAAGTACCTGATCTGATGTCTACTGCATCGTTCAGCTCTACCTCCCAGCAAGAGTGGCCTCAACATCAGAACATGGTAGAACAAGCTCATTCTCACAAAGAGATGGCAGGATCTGCCAACAAAAACGATATGATCTGCATTCAGCAGTCAGCTTCTGGACAATTAACGCACCATCGACCTGAAAAAAGTTCAGGGCATTCATTCAGTAAGCATGAACATCTTAATAAATCTGGGAATGGTAGACATCAGGGATTTCCTATGCCTTCTGGACCAGTTCCTCAAAAACTAGCTTTGGACAGGTATAGAGAGAAGTTTGCTGTAGAACTTGCTGTACAGAAACGTAAGTTAGAGACACTTGATGCTGATGTGAAAGAACAGTATGCTTGTGCTGCTCAAGCCCTTGTAGAACAACAGAAGAAACGGGTACCAGTGCAACAGCAAACTCAGAATAATAGTAATACTGTGACTTCACCAGTTAAAATGAAAGTTCCAATTTCATCTTCAGAGAAATCAGAGAGGCATGCAGCAGATAAAAAAGACAAGAGTTTGCTCAAATTACGGATACCCATTCCACCGACAGAAAAGCTTACCAAGGATGATCTGAAAATGAAAATTAAAGTCCCCACTTCTGAAATTCACAGTTCCTCAGATGAGGGCAGTGGTAAGAGCAAACACACAAGCCCACATGCAGGCAAGGAGCATAAAGAGAAACGCAAGGAACATTCTTCTCATCATCATCACCATAGTAGCGGCCACAAGCATTCCCATTCACACAGCAGCAGTACTGGGAATAGCAGACACAATACTGATGGATCCAAAGGAGGAACTCTGCGGAGTCCCATGGGTCTGAGCGGTGATGGCAGCTCCACTGGCTCCAGTTCTTCACGCAAGAGGGTGCACGCCAGTGACACCTCTCACAACCACCATCCCAAAATGAGCAAAACCTCCAAGACTGCAGGTACTTCATCTAGCTCTTCTTCCTCTTCCTCTTCTTCTTCCTCCTCTGTGAAGCAGTGTATATACCCTTACAACTTAATTGTTAACCTTCCCTCCTCCCCTCCTCCCACTGTCACATACCAGGTGGGCTATGGACAACTCAGCACCCTCATGAAACTGGATAGGAAACCTACAGAGGTGAACGGTCATGACGCCAATCCAGAGTACATTGCAAACAGCCAGCACATGGACTACAAAGACACTTATGATATGCTGGAGTCACTCTTAAGTGCCCAAGGAGTGAACATGTAGCCGTATTTCGCAGCCTGTGTTTGAAGCTGGAATTCTGCTCCTTGTTAATCCAGCTGGTATAAACCACATTGCTGCCATCTGATCTGAGCGCTGCTTCCCCATCCTCCACTTTCAAAAGGAAATTAGCGTAAGCATAATCAGAGGTGAATGTTTAAAGGGTTGTGCTCTACAATTAGTGTTATAATTAAAGATTCTAGCATGAAATGTGCATATTTAATTTTGACGGTGTCTCGACAGTTGAAATTTATAAATGGCAGGCTGCTCTTTGTGAAGGTGTAAGGTGTGAATGTGTTGTGCACACCAATAATGTGGCAGTTTACGTTGGTTTTCCAATTGGTCAAAGCCCTTATTCTTGCCACAAACTTCAAAGGAGTGCAATTTTTTTTCAAATGTCATTTCTTTGTCCTTTTATTGTACAGTGGTTTTGCATGTTTCTAGGACAAAAGGGATGTAAAACAGAAGTTAGAAGACAGCTGTATTAGTTTACCAGAAAGTGGAGAAAAATGTACATACATTTTTGTATGTTTAGATGTACTATGAATACTCAGGTTTGGAGCTGCTTGTAAGTATAAAATGTTTAAAAAAAAGAGAGGTTTACATATGACTGACTTTGCTATAAAGTGCATTTAACAATTTCATGGCTTGTTGCAGTAATTTACCCAGGCACCATGCTGTTACTTGATTACATTGGGTTATTATTGTAACCTTTAAGAAATAGTCAAAAAGCTCATGTGGAACAGAAGTTAGTGTTGAATTCATGAGTGTAATAGCTGTATTTTTTTAGGTTAGCTCTTCTATAAAGATTACTTTAAATACATCTTAATACTCTACAGGGATCAACGTGTCTATCAGCATCTTAACTTTTCAGCTTCTATGCTTGGATCATAAAGTAAAAGAAGTTACTGTTAATGATGTGTTCAGGTTAAATACAGGTTTGCAGTCAGCTACACATGCAAGGACAAATCTTACAAAAGTAATATCTGACCATTCTAGCTGATGCAAACATCATACATTAGTGTTAAATTATAATGCATCTTAATTAGTGCAGTTACGGAAAACACTAACATAGTATTTGTGGACAACACAAGAAAAATATGGTGTAATCTAACATCCTATTGTTAGCAATCAGCAAAGACATTTCCATGTCATGAGTATGTGAAAATAGCGTTCAAATCATAATAATACTTTGACTTGGTCAGATATTACCTTTTTAATGTTTAAAATTTCCTAGTTGGATTTCATCAATAAATGTGATAGCTATTCATGTTTCTTGTAGTGTTTCATTGCTCTTTCATGACAATTATTTTTATGTGTATATACTATATATTCATAATATAATATATGTACACATATGAACTTAGTGAGCTTACTCGTAGCTGATGAAATGTTTGTTTTGGGAAAAAAAACTAAATTAAGGCTGCAACTTTGGCTAAATCTATAAAATATGTTTTTTGCCCCTTTTGGTTCAACAGTTTCACAATCGAGGACAAAACATGTATCTGTTAATATTGCTCTTTGACTGGCAAAAGTAAGTTTTGTGGGAGCAGTATGGGGGGAAGTGACCATTTTGTTACTGATGAGAAACGGGTTGTATCTGGGTTAAGTAGCCCAGTAAAGATTATGCTTTTGGCAAGTGGAGGAATTGCTGAGAATCTGTACCTTAATATTCTGAGACATGGCTGCTAATACATACATCAACATTTTGCATTCCGATCCAGAGGTAAATCATGAATATGTAAAATTCCTGAAATGCAATAAGCCTCCATAAAATTATTTTTTGCATCTGCCAGCTTTCGTCACTTTTATTGTTTGCTTTTACTTTGCAATGCAAATATAAATTCATTCATGATTCAATTCTAAGATTGCGCAGTGTCAAATCTGTTCCAGGCACCACTATTAATATCTTTCAATATCTTATGACTGACATTGATTTTCACACTGAATTAGCATAATAGACTAGTTGTACTTTGCTGAGACTTCACAAACCCAATCTTACAATTTTGATCTACTGTATTAGTTTAATAATAATATTAATAATTATTAGTAATAATATTCCCTCCCAAAAATAATTTGGTCATTTAAGTCCACGACTGTTTGTGGTTTACTGTTGTGCGCAATTAGCTGCCATGTTTCTCACACATTTATACAGCCAATTCACTTTGCAATATATTCTGTGAAGTGCTTTGAGGCGCCTAGAAAACATGAAAAGCGCTATATCAAATGCAAAGATTATTATATTGTTTTTCCCCTCTACACATATGGCGTTATTAGCTTCTCTTCTGGAGTAATATACTTTTCACTAAGAAAGGAACCAAAGCAGTATACAGCTGAAATATTATTAATTTCTTCAAATTACAATGGTAGCTAAGTGTGTCTTTGCAGTAGCTTGAAGCTAATTTTCCTGCCTCTGTCCTGGTTTAAATTTTTTTAGATTGCATTCAAACTTTTACTGAAAAAATCTTTTTTGACTTTCTCCTGAGAACTTGGCCGAGTTGAAGCTTCTGCTCTTCAACCAGAAACCAATATGTTTATGTTCTGATATTGGCTCTGCGTTCAGGAGTACCATATTTGGCTGGTGAATGGAAGATAATTGGTATAAAGAGCAGCATTAGAATATTTAAAATTGCAGTATTCAGTTCTATACAATATATGAATAACTATGTAAACGTGTATGGTACAGGGTATTGTTGCATAAGTACAGGTAATATCTAAACAATGCCCAATGCAACATTTTCAAGCTTTGTTTACTATTTAGACATATAGACCTGTACATGTTCATAATTTGGTTTAACATCTTGGGTAACTTTACAGTTATATATTGTATCACTTTAAGCTTGTGGCGTTGTCCTTTTTTTCTCAAGATAAACTTCCATTAGCCAGATATGAATATAGAAGCTTTCAGTTTTGGTGATTGTGAAATCGTCGTTTTTCTTAAAATAATTATCAATTTCTCTGAACTGCACCTTTTTCAATGTAATTTTATTTGAACTAAAAGTACATGCAATCAAATATTGATTGCTTGGGCTAACAATTGTGCCAGTTGAAGAGTTAATTGAGCTTTTGGTTTGAATCCATGCTGATTAAAATATTTAAATCGCTATAATTTTTTCATCCACGTAATAACATCAACAGTATTATTTGGTTAACATCCTTGTGAAATTATGTTCTTGGTCTATTCTGTATCTCCTGTCCATTAGTCGATGCACTTGTGAAATTGTTATCATCTCTCTTTGCTAGAAGTTCATGTTGCCTTGCCTAAAGTGGTTTTGTAATTCAGTAATCATGCTTCAACTTGATCTATGTTGGTATTTAGCAGCTTCAGATGTATTTATTACAGTTCTTTATTCACACTCTACCTACCCGTTTCTTGTGGAGCGGCTTGCATGAAGATTAACTAGCCAAGCAATGGCAGTTCTAGACTATCTGTGTGTCAACTGAACCATTTAGTAACTTCATAACAAGTGTTGATTTGAACTGCTTTGTTTCTTGGAACTGTTATTGGGTGTTAAATGAAATGCTGGGGGGAAGAATTCTCCCTGAAAGAATTAAGAAAATGTACTGCACTAGCTGCATCTTGTCGGTTTCCAGTCCAGACTCTTGTGAAACTACATTTTGATGCTTGATTATACATCACTGAAGGCTGTGTTTTGAGGAATAAGGATAGATGTTTTGCATGATTTGGCGCCTTAAAAGTGGTTGGAAATTCTTTAGCAAAAGACCATTTTGATATAATTGTGGCAGGCCTTTTAATTTTATTGCAATTGGAGCTTAATGCATGTCAGTTTCTAATTTCCCCTTCAAATATGGCAGTTGTATATTTGGTGATGCTTCTGCTAACCCATCAGAGGTCTATGTTTCTTCCAAATTGGCAACCATTATCACATTTTCTTTTTTTACTATTCGGTTAAATTATGAATATATTTCTAAGATAAGATTTGAATATTAAATGGATTAATTTTATTTCTGTAAGGAGGCAGAAAATGTTATTCTTGGCCTACATCAGATGGATTTGATAACCAAAGATATCTTTCATGTACTAGTTACAATTTCATAAATTTGCATGCTTTTGTAATGAATGAAATAGCATAACATATGCATATGTATGCATCAGATATTCTCTAATGCTCCATACTGACTGCTGATGGGAAGCAAGATCAACTACAGCACGTCAATAAGAAATTGCTGGTATACATTGAACTATTTATGCTATACACCAAATAAAGTGGAGGTAAGTTCCAGCAGTTTAGTTTTACTATACATTGTTAGCATTAACTATCTACTTTAAAGAGCACCACATTTTTAAGCAATGTTTTTTTCAAGCAGCATTTTATCAATTTTCCCGTAAGGCCAGGGGCACATTATGCTTTATCGAATCTTGGCTCCAGAAAAGCACTATGGTGATCATGATTTACCATCTTCAGCACACTTATTGGGAGCACATCCAAAACAGTGCTGATGTTCTTTGCGTTGGCTGTAGTATTTACTCGTGTGCATTTTCTAATTATGAAAATCTGAAATGTTGTAACTTGAATAACATTCTGTCAGTGGTATCAGACTAATTGCTCTCACTGGGCCTGTATTTAAGCATGTACCCTCAGTCCTGATTGCTTAATGCTGCACAAATTATGCTAGCATGGCAAACCTAATACTGGGAGCTAAATTAAGGAACTACAATACTCTTTTGGTCTTCTAAACTAGCTTATTGGGTTTTATTGCTTCCATGTATCCAGTTCTTTGCCAATTTATATGGGATATGTAAATCTTGACAATAATAATCTGTTTATTTGTTAGAGCGCCTTATCACGTCTTCAAGAACGTCTCAAAG
This sequence comes from Hydrolagus colliei, assembly GCA_035084275.1. Taxonomy (NCBI): domain Eukaryota; kingdom Metazoa; phylum Chordata; class Chondrichthyes; order Chimaeriformes; family Chimaeridae; genus Hydrolagus; species Hydrolagus colliei. Next base: position 18,044,987 of record CM068747.1, on the reverse strand, counting down.
CGCTTCACAGAATATACTGTAAAGTGAATTGACTATATTTTGTCAGCAAACTCGTGGTTTGAGTGACCAATTATTACCAATTAGAATAGATACCGCACACGTCAATCACTAGATTTGTCTGCAGCCAGGATACTCTAGTAAATCCCTATTCACAAGAAGGTTATTCCAAAAGGAAACTGGATTTGAGCCAACTTTCTGACTCAAAACTAAGGATCATAGACTGTAAGAGTGCTCAAGTACATAATTTAGAATGTATTCATCCTTACGACAATGCTGTTGTATATTTCACAAGTGCATCAAATGAAGAGCTGTGAAAAAGTCTTAAGATGGAGAGGAATGTATTTCTTCACAAATCATGAAAGAAAATATGTGCTATGAGGATGCATTGCTTAAACTTGGCTGGGGCTGTACATTTATAATGCTCAGTCTTTCAAATAAGCATGTTGCAACATACAAATTTAGTGGTAGAATTGCACAACTGATGCTTTACAGAACCCCCATTTTAGGTCCCTTTCATTCTTGCTGAGTCAAATCTCACTAGTAAGGAAAAATGTGTAATCATCTTACTCAAAGCTGCATGCAGCAGTTTTTCAACTACAATACTCATTTTGGTGCTTTCAAATTAGTTCACAAGGATTTCTTTTTGAAAGTACATTCTTTAAAATGTTTTAAAGAAAATCATCAGTATATTGATACTTCTATATTCACCTAATTTGAAAGGGTGATTTGTAAGGTTTGCATGCTTTAAATCACCTTTGATTTGATTTTAGTACGGTGGCTTTCAGGTATCAAAATACATAACATGTAGCATGGTGTAAATTGTATTGTACACTTCGATAAAATTATTTACAAATATTTGTTCCTTTTTTTTGTTCAGTGGAATTGGTTGTTGTGCTTCAGGATGCTGCCCCACGTGAATGGCGCTATATAAATGCAAATTGTTGTTATTATTGTCTAAATGTTTTAAGTCTTGTCTAAATTTCCCCCAAAACTTTTTTTAGCATAATTTTTTTTAATGTAGATTAGTAGATGAATCCCTTCAGAAACTCACATCAACATTAAGTGGGGAAACTTGCACCGGCGATATCCTCATAATGCTTCATAATTGTTCTATCATCAACTATTGAAGGGGACCTTAACTGCAATCCAGCCTGATTTTAACATGCTGTTTGCTTTTAGACCCATCAAAGATTTGTGTGGGTGGGGAAGGGGTAGAGGTCAAAGTGTGACTCTGTACTTAGTAATACTGGGAAATTGTCCGAATGCAATTAACATTTCAGTTGTTTGTACAGTGGAAATTCAGGGTGATCAACAAATGGATCTGTTTTTCCTTAGTGATGTGTCCTCAATAATGAGTTTGGGATTACTGTCACCAATATTTAATAAGGTACTAGCCAGAATAATGTGTCCCCTCATAACTGGGTGCCCATCAAGTAGGATTCTACTGTTTTGGAGAATCTTAGTGGCTGAATTAAAAAAAAGTGGATTATACTAAAAGGTTGCAATTTTATTAACTAGACTTTGAGAGAACATCCTTTCTGCTATTTGCTGTTGTTTTTTGTAATATAGGTTTTTAACATGAATGACAACCTAGTGGTCCTCTGCAACCTATAGTATTTCCAGTACAAATAGACTACAGGTGGAACTGTTTTTTGTGGTATTGTAGTTTAACCTCTTTGGTAAGTAAAATGTTAAATAATGATGAAAAACACTTAAAGGTACTACTGTTTGGCAAAGCAATTTGGTATTCCATTTGCTAGTAATTTAAAACGCATTTTGTGACATTGCCTGTTTAATTTAACAGGTTATCTTTAGTCTACAAAACAATATTGTAGTCTCCAAATTCGTCATGTTGCATTGCAAGCATAATTTCTGAAGGGTTGCAGCGTTTTTTTTACATTTTGCTTTGACCAGTTAATCATACTCATTATTGCTACTGTGAAAATGCAATGTTCATATGAAATTTGTACAAAATAATTGATCATCTATTTAAAAAAAATAAAGCCTTCAAAACTATCGATTTTGGTTTCATTCTTTTAACTTTGTTTTTATGTGGATCATGTGCTGTTTGCAAAGGACTAGTTTTACCGACAGAATAGGGTTGCACATATGAATGGCGGACTCAGTGATCATTTGAACTTCCAGCAACAAAGCAATGAGGGTTGGTGGGGGTTAGAAACCATTGTGCGTGTTTAGATTTTTTTACATCGATAGGTTTACTTCTGTTGCATTTTATAATCTTAGCTTTTGATATTGCATCATTGCGGTGTCTCAATGACATTCACCATGTTTAGTGTAAAGTGTGTGTGTGTATATGTAGACAAACACGGTAACCAATTTGCATACAGCAATATTCCACAAACAGACATGAAGTGAATAATCTATTTCGGAGGCTTATTGGTCAGGACACCTGTCAAAAGTTGCTTCTCTTTTCAAGTGTTCACCCACAAAATAGTCACTCCACTTTACTGTGGACCGCCTTAATGACATCTTAATCACATGATGCAGTTCTATATAGGATTTTTCTTATGGGATCTTTAATGTCCACCTGAACAGGCACATTTAATTTCCTCCCTCCGAATGATACTATTGTACAGATACCTAGGTAATTAATCAGTATTTTTTACATTGACTAGTTTCTAAAAATATATATATATATTTCTACCAATATTATTTCCTGATTTCTTCCCATTTGTGACTGTGTAGACTTGCTGGTTTACATAGCTGCTGCAGTGGGATTTTGCCACTGTCCCACTTGTTCATCAAAAAGAGTGCTTTTGAGTGAATGCTTTTGGGAACTAGGGCCATGTTTTATGGGTTTTTATTTTTCTCTAGGTGACAACATTGCTCCTGGCCTTCCCTCTTTCTTGTTCCTCTCCCCCAATCCATTATAAGTATGAGCCAATCAACAACATTGATCTTCTGTAAATGAAGATCCCTTTGGGAACAGTGGCGACAGAAGTGACATCTGGCATGAGATGGGCCAGTTGCCCAATCTGCTCCACAGAACATTATTTTTTAAGTTTGCTGACTTTGTTTTCCAGATGGTTCAAGGGCTATCAGGATAAACTGGAAAGCTTAGGCCTTGTTTTTCGCTAGAGAAGTTAAGGAAGTGTTTAAAATTATAAAAGATTTGGATGAGGTTAATATTAACGGAATGTATATTCTTTCTATATCTCTTCACAAATAGACCACTGAAATGAGCTTGGTACATTATGCAGCTTTATCTCTATTGCAGCAAACATGACTCGCACTGAACCATCATCCCTTTGATTAACTTGATCTGCAACAAGTGTATAGGGTACTTTCAAAGTGCAAACATTGACCAATTTTTCTTTCCTCTTGGAATAAATTGGGAAATACATTTTTTAATGTTTTAATCATACTTGTGACAATGCAGATATTGTAAGTCATAATTAAAAATATTAATATCAACAACAAAATTATATTTATATCGAGCCTTTCATGTCGGGAGGACATCACAAGGCAAAGTATCATTGAAATATTTTTTAGAATACTACATTCAAATCTACACAAGCAATATTATATTTTAGAGGGGTTAGTTAAAAAAAAGTAAATCTATGTTCAACAGTAACAAATGATATTGATAAAAGTCTCTTACTTTGAGACAGGAAGTTCAGTGTCTGCTACAGTTTGTCTTCTCTGTGTTCTGTCTCTGCTGCCTTACAATGAACGGATGCTGTAGCAGTTGTTTTACTGAGGGACGTTTATGTTGGTCACTGTATGCATTGGAAGAAATTAACAAATAATTGCAGTTATTTATATTGTGGCATAACTACAAGTCTACAATGGCTTTATTGTTACTCACCTGACAAATTCAACAAGAAAATATGGTTCTATGAGTCGGGGCTAGATTAAACATTATGAAATATAATAATACAATAATACTCCTCACATTTGATATAGTGCCTTATCGCGTCTTCTAGATGCCTTAAAGTGCTTCACTGGATATACTCTAAAGTGTATATTTGTGAGTGAAATCCAGGACTCAGTTGTGAACAACAGTGTCTCACAAGCAGTCGGATTGAAATGACCGATTTTTTTTTTTAGGGATTATTATCAGGCATGTGGAGTAAGGAAACTTGCCCACGGTTTGCCCTGCCTGGAATCGAACTCGGATCTCACTTGTAAGGTGAGTGTCTAACCACTGAGCTAAAACGACATGTTCCTTGCCCCAATACAGTACAATGCCTCCCAAGTCAAATTCTTATGTACTTATGTACCCTGTTTACATCCCAAATTACAAAGAAAATAACCTACCTGGTTAGACAAATCTGAACAAAGTCTCTAGAATTCTCAGAAAATTGTTCAGGCAGATGAGGCATTGGACCTCGATGTGCTCCAATATAGAACATGGCTGCAATTTTGTCCATGTGAGCCAACGGGGGTTTTCCTGACGCCATTTCAAACACAGTACAACCTGTACTCCAAATATCTGATTTCCTGCCATACCCTGTCTCATTAATCACTTCTGGGGCCATCCAGTAAGGAGTTCCATGCATTGACTTCAACACCTCACTGTAAGTACCATTCATATTGACACATGCCAACCGTTTGGCACATCCAAAGTCGATGAGTTTGATTATCCCATTAGGCATGAGCATCACATTGTTGCCTTTTATATCTCTGTGAATCACTCTATTGTCATGTAAGTAGCCCACTCCTTGTACAATCTGTTTAGTGTACATGCAGAATACGGCCTCGGGTAAGGGCCCAAATCGGTTTATGACACTGGCAATGGAGCCACCCGGAACAAACTCCATAAAAATGCTGACGACTTTGGCTTCCAGGCTTGTTCCCAGAAAACTCACAATGTTGATGTGCTTTAGATTTTTTAGCAGCTCTACTTCCTCTTGCAGTTTCTGGTATTCCTTTTCTGCTGTAATGTGATTTGTTGTATCTGGAGCAACTTGTTTAACCGCAATTAATTGTCCTTGGCTGGTTAAGCCACAGTACACCTGAAACGAGATTAAAACAAAAACATGACTTAACATGGAAGGTAGATGTTATTTACCTTTTGAAAGGAAAGCAATGAAATAGAACAAAGAGTGCAAAGGTATAATGGGCTGAAAGGAAAAACAACAGGGTTAATATTACAAGATGTTGATCCATGATGGAGAGCAACATTAATAATGTTTTCATTTTATGGCGTTGGTCTATTTATTGTAAATTTACAATATTCGCTTTTTTTTTTCTGAATGATCGTTCAATTGTCTGCAAAACCTGGGAAATGGAAACTGGCATTGACTCATCCCAACAAGGGATTGATTGCTTTTCTGTGTTGGCAGCCCAACTTCCAAATTACTGACTGGTAGAGAGGAAGTCTGTAAACTCAGTTAAGTGCATGTTAACAGCCTGTGATCTGAGTTGAATAGTGTATGAAACTTTCAGCTATGTTACAACCAAGTTATTCTGCAATCTTCCCCACACACCACAACCCCTCCTCCCCACCACCCTATGCGCAAAAAAAACTCATCAAATTAATGATTAACACAGCTGGAATGTGCTCAGCTTTTGGCAAAAAGTACCTTTAGAATGTGATGCACCAATAAATTGATTAAAACATACAAAAACTGTGCAAATCATTTTGTTTTCACTTTTGTAATAGACACCAAAGTTCAGGAAATTTCTGAATATTTGGCCACCAGAAGTAATTTCAAATCACTTCTGGCAGTATAAACCAACGATCCAATATCTGGAAACTTGAAGCAATCATTTTGAAATGTTACAGGGAGTGATTTAGAAGTTGATTTTGGTAGAGTATAAAATTTTAATATTCCTATTCAATAGGACTCTTCTTTTAAAATACAAACATTCAAATACACACGGAAGCAGTTTATAGTAACTATTCCGCATATTTTGCCCACAAAATATACAGTCAATTCATTTTACAGTATGTGCTGTAAAATGCTATGAAGCATGATATCAACGTGATAGTAACAACAACTTGCATTTATATAGTGCCTTCCACACCGGGTGGCGTCTCAGAGTGCTTCAAGTGCCCGAGCCAGGGGAGGGGGAAGGTAAGCGCAGACGAAGAGAAAGGTCTTCAGGTGTGACCTGAAGGTGCGAAAGGAGGGGTTGAGGGAGGGAGTTCCAAAGTTTCAGAGCATAGTAGCTAAAAGCATAGGCATCGATGGTGGAGCAGAGGACTTGGGGGGACGAGGAGGCCAGGCCCAGTAGAGCGGAGACAGCAGGTACTGTTATGAGGAGAGAGGTGTAGAGCAGAGTGGGAGTGATTTAAACACAAGAGTGAGGATCTTAAAGTTGATCCGCTATGTGACAGAATCATTGCAATTTGGCAAGGACTGGATAATCGGGGGCTATGTCAAATGCAAGGATTTAATTTTTAAAAATCATTTGGGTGGGGGGGGTTGATACTTAAAGCTGGTTACTCACTGTGCCAGAGGCTCCTTTGCCAAGAATATTGCCTTTAGTCCATGTGATGGCTTCATCATAGCTGATGGAACTACATTCAGACTTTATGGAGTTGTCGAGGCCACTGTTAGATCCAGAAGTACTCCATAGGTTTGTAAGTATTCTGGATTCTGAATTCTGTTTCAAACAAAATAATCATGTTAGTAGATGTCATCAAAAGCATTACATAATATTTCTGGAATGCACGCATTGCCATATTTGTTGTGTGCTTAGTTCTATTTTTGGAGTCCTGTAACTCAGTCGTTAGAGCACTCGCCTCACAAGCAAGAACTGGATTTGATTCGTGGGCAGGGCGAAATGTTGTGCAAGGTTCCTTACTCCATATGCCTGTTTACCTAGCAGTAATAGGAACTTGGTTGTTAGTCAATTGGCTGATTGCTTTTCTAGGGGGTATTAATTCCTTAAAATCGCCTTGGGATGTCCTCCTGACGTGAAAGGCGCTCTATAAATGTAATTTTGTTGTCATTAAAAAAAATCAGTCACTCAATCCACAACTGTTTGTGGGAAACTGCTGTGAGCAATTGGCAACTGCATTTCACCCACAATTTGTTGCGTTATAAGACGTCACAAAGACATGATAAGGCGCTTTATCAAATGCAAGGATTATTATTATCTTCATGCCTGTATTTGAGCGCTGTCTGTTAATGTTAGTAATGAGTGTAAAACTTGCTTTGTTTACCTGAATATTTATTTCATTTTTCTCTTCTGTTCTACAGAAGTCAATCATCCCTTTGTTTTCATTTGGGATTAAATTTTCTGCAGTTTTCTGATTTACCTTTTCCTGTACATTTTTGACAACTTGAAGAGCTTGCTCATTGGTATCATTTTCTTCTAACAATAATGCTGACGCCAAACAACTGAGCAATTCACTTGTGAGATCATCCTGACTGGGGCATTCAAACCACCGTGATGGAGTCTCTGCTGTCCACTTGTTCCTCAGTGGTTGACCTGGAAAGCTTGCTGGGTTGGAATCCAAATCAGCAGTAACTCTTCCTTCAGATGAAGTCGTATTATTTTGGTTTCCAAATATACATAAAGTAGCAGATTCTGCTTCATCATCCGCAATCTTCAAATTTAATCCACTGGGCAAAAGAGTTGTAGATTCAGACTCATCTGTGTTATTTTGGCATCCTAAACCTTTGCATGTTTGAATTATTTCTACGTCTCCCTTACTTGGGTGATTTTTTAATTCCAATAAATTGGTAGCAAAAGAATCCATGTGGTTGGATTTTTGGAGCATTATATCATTGCTGTCGTTGATTGGACTATGTTCAACCTCCCCTTCTTTGATACAATTGTGATCTGATTCCTGAAGTATATTTACAGATCCCCCTGTTCTGACCAAAACCTGCTCGAGTGAGGCCTCCGTAATGATAGACAAGTTTTGCTTCTCAACCTGATAAACATCTGTTGAATAATAAGGCTCTGAAAAATCTGGGCAATGACCTGAATCCTCCTGGCGGTCTGCATTACCAATTACTGCTTCACTTCTGGAAGTCTTTGTATGCCAATCGCAGCCTGAAATTATCACAATGTCACCTTGTTCTTCATCACTATTCAATAGTGGAGGAATTTTCTCTTGATTTTGTGATATACCTACTTTCGTTTTTTGTATATTCGTGCAATTTCTATTATTTTTAGAATTCCTTTTGATATTCTTTGCACTGTTTCTCCCAGTCGATTTATTTGATTTTGGATTTTCACACGTCGATGCTCTTCTGGGTGGGGTCGAATGAACACCCTGATCATTACTATCTAACGCTGTGGATTCTCGCAGGATCGAATACACCGGCGTGCCAAACATTTCATAAATTCCTGGGCCTTCGGCAACTGGATATATTTCCTGAAACATATCACAATACTTCAACTCTGAGAAATCGGCGAGCGAATGTGACCTTGGAATCGGTGGAACAGACGGTTTGCTTAGACTAGTTGTGCTCCTGTTGATGTGTGGTAGGCTTTTTTTAGGAACTGACCCATTTTTCAAGAGGCATTTTATTTGTGGCTTCAGCTGCACTTTTGATGAAATTTGGTTCCGGCCTGCATTCTTCATCAAAGGGAAACTTGGATCTTGTTTAGATTTCACTGAACGAACATTTGGTTGCAAATGTACATTTTGCTTTGATCCCTTCTGCTTTGGAACAGAAAGGTACTGCGATGCCTTGTAAGCAAGTTTGTTCCTGGCTAGAATTGAGCTACTGTTCCTTTGATTGACAACATTTGACTTGGCTATTTTCTTCTTTGCACCTCTTTCGTTCTGTGCTAAAACATTAAAACTGTGGTTGGCATCATGAGCTGTAATATAACCGTTGTCTCTCCTTTTAATAGGAGTCTGTCTTGAAAACTTCTGTGATTTGCTATGTGGCTGGTTTGCCAATGTAACATATATGACAGGAATGCCTTTTGAACCAGTTTGCACATCTTTATGTGCCACGTTTTTCTCTTTTACACAAGTCACACACTCTGTCCCCATAATCGTTTCTGGGGCAGTTATATTTTCTCCAAGGTTTTCGATTGGATTCTGAACACTGCTGTTTTGAGTTATCACATCTTCTGCTATGTCTGCTTCAAACAGATCATCGCTTGGGTGGATCTCTTGTCTGCAAAGGAAAACTAAGTTACCTGCTCTTTTGTTGCAAATGTTCTCCAGGTTTGTGCTTTGACCCGGATCCCTAGCAATAGATTTTAAAGTATTTCCTTCCACATGTTCTCCAACATGGTCCGATCTTTTACTCAATTGATAGTTCAGATCTTCGTTCTTTATTGAATCTAATAATACTGCAATATCTTTGCAACAATTAGTATGTACCACTTCTTCACTGGACAAGATTATTTCTGTAATATTGGATTCTTTACATTTCGATTTGCTTTCATCTGACCCAGATGCTGTGCGTACTCTATTTTCTATAGCTGCCAAATAGTTTGCATGATTTGAGCAGGAATATTTATCATTCTCTTGAATTAGATGAAGCTCATTACTACATTTTGTATCCACAAAACCCATGGATTCGTCCACATGCATGGAAGATGGTAAATTTAATTTGCAATTGTTCTCAGTGTCATCTCTTCCCTCTGATGTTTGGATAACTAGGCTCTGTGAAGTCTCAACCATATCCAAGGAGTTTGAGTTGCCAGATATACCACCACTATCATACTCACTCATGCCTTTACTTCCGTGATCCTGTGGCAAGGCTTGTATCTTCATTCTTTTTGTCTTTGTGATTGATATGTGAGATGTTAAAGCAGGAAGGCGTGATGGCTTTGAGGGTGTTGACAGTAGGATTGTATTAGAAATATCAAGGGCTATTTTCCGCTGTAGTGGAGCGAGGCGCACAGGAACTGGAGTCCTGATAGTGTTGGTGTTTAGCTGAGGTAAAGCAACCTGCAATATTCAGAATCATAGATTTGGAGTTCATTTGAGTGCATACAATTTATAGATATGAGTCAACTTTTTTCTTTCTTAAGACAGAAAAAGCCGCATATACAATTATGTAAAATATAACCAGTGTTACTCTGTTATAAGTGAACAAATATTACGTAAAGCCTTATGCAAATCAAAACTGGAGGTACTGTCATATTTAAAAAAGGAAATATATTTGAAATCAATATACTGTAGTACCTTGATAGTCTCATTGTTTCCATTCTGCAAACCTAGGGATTAAGCACATGAAATTCTGGTGTGATTTTAAAAAATAATAGTTTAAAAATGTTATTTACCTGCCACAAATAAAATATTTATGTATTATGCTTGTTTCAAATAATTGATTACATTACACCAAGTTGTATTAGCAAGTCAGGTTTTTAAAAATATATAAATGGTAACATCCATTCCAGTATAACTTCAGGCAATGAAAGCTGCACTTTTTTTTTAACTCCGACTTAATTAACATTCAGACTGAAAAAATAGTTTTCAGAAACTTACTTTGCTGAATATGAGTTTTCATGGCTGGTAAGGAATCAAAGTGTATTTCTGTATCAGTGATGCTTGTCTCAGATTGCGAGCCCTGCATTTGTCTGCCTATTTCAAAGCCAGGAACTTTTGTAATATAACTGCTCCTTCTGGTGATGTTTAGTGAGGAGGGTCTCCTCAATCTCCCTGGAGTTAGAAGTATGTTGTCTGGTAATGATGAGTGCCGTTCCTTTGGCCTACTAAGATACTTCCAGGAATTTTCCAATGAAGTGTCTTGACTGTAGAAAACACCATATGTTAATTTACATCATTTTGACTCGTACTTTAGTGATTGTTTGAACCCCCCCCAAAATATACAGTGAATTCACTATATTCTGTGAATGAAGACATCTCAAAAACATGATAAGGCATTTTATCAAATGCAAGGATTGTTATTGTTGTTGGTGACAGCTTTTAGACTACAATATTTATCTATATGGAACATTGGAAAAGAAAAGAAAGTTTTAAATTCCACGGCTAATCTACTAAGAGAATTTGTTTCCATTCCAAGAACTACTACTTACCTACTCATTTCTAACTCTTTGTAAACTTCAATCCTCTCTTGTAAAGTTTGTTTTGCAGTGTGGAAATAAAGAAGAATATTCCGACCTGGAAGGAGCAGATTTTGTTTTGACAAAAAGATGATGGACCATTATTTATTTTCACTGGTGACATTTTCCAGTGAGAATCTATTACATTGTAATGCAACTTAGTCTCCTCTCCAAGGAGAATAAATGTGCCACAAGTGAAATATGTAATTGTGAGATGATTTTCAGATATCTCTGGACAGAACATCACAAGCATCCATCACAACAATAACTCTCAATGAAAAATGCAGCAACAATTCTATAAAACAAAATGTTATTAGGTTGCGCTTGTTACGTTACATTAGCCTACCCAGAATTATAGAATTTCACAGGACAGAGCAAGGCCATTCAACCCATCGTGCCTGTGCTGGCTCCTTGACAGAGCAACTAACTCGTCTTTTGCTCCAAAGCCTGAAATGTTTCCCTTTTGAAAGCTACCAGCAAATCTGTTTCCACCACTCTTCCAGGCAGTACATTTCAGACTGTAGCAACTCTCCAAATTATTACCAAAGAACATTCTGATACTGTATTTCATAGAAATCCAATTATGATATTAAAATTGCCTCAACAAAAATAAAAAATTTAATTGCTATGTCAAGTGTCAATTTATCTTGAAGGGTGTGTCTCATTAACTTTTGACTGGGCTGTGAGATAACCGAAGGCTTTTTATGGTAGGTATAGCCTATGGCTCCTACTTCATATTAAGTGATGTTTGGAGGAAAGTGCTTTTATTTTGAAAACTCCTCAGTTCATTTCCATACAAAGGCTATAAGATACAATATAATCATGTCACATAAGCACACAGTAGAGCTAGTTGGAAAAGAGTTGGGAGTAACGTCATCTAAAGTTCAGATGCAGCTCTCAGGCTAAATATGGTGGAGAGTTATTGAGTAAAAGTGGACAGTGATTAAATTATACTTATCAACCATGCACAGAAACAAAAACAGGGTTTTTCGCACTAAAAGCATCTCCACCCAACATCAATCTTTGCCCCCACACCCCGACCTCATAGGTTTGCCAAACATTTTCATAAAAAGAATATCCAGACAACCATAGAATTGCACAAATGTAAATGTACTTTATGTAATTCAGAAACAAAAAACACTACAGGTACATAAATCCCATACCAAACAACATTAATGTGTACCTGCTGTGGTTTGTAGAGTCTGGATGAGATATGTGTACTTGGGAATGAAGAATCAAACATCAGAAATATGTTTATTCTCTTTCTCCTTGTATAAACTGTCGTACTCTCTAGTCTTGAGCCTCCCGCAAAGCCTGTTTGTTAAACAACTCGCTTCTTAATTACACCACTGTGTGTATTCATGCCTCCTGCTGTATTTGCAGTGACTTGTGACTGGTCTGGGCTGACACAGTAGAATGTGTGTACTAGCCAATGGTAGATGCTTGGAAGACAGGTGTTAATATGTGAAAAGACTACCTGCCCTGAGCTCATCTTACACATTTGGAAGGACAATAATGTACTATTCTAAGGACCAAGGACATGCAATAATAGAGTGCATTATCCATTCATGCAGTTCTAAAAAAAATTACAGTAATACTGTATACAAAGATCCAATTATTTGTGTGCTTCAGTGGTCTTAAGAAGCTTGATAACAATAGAGTTTAATAATGAAACTGTCCAACCTTTGTGTTTCGGAATGATTTGACTAAAACGTGAAATGTAAAATAGTCTTCTGGTGGACTGCTGAAATGTCAACCCATCTTCCTCTTTTGTTAGCTTGCATGTAACATCATTTTGGAATAAGCAATGCAGTGAATTGCAAACATTTAAATTTTGTTTTTCACATTTAAGTATTCTGGGTTTGAATTTTGAGGTCCCGTTATTGTTCTACAATGTTATTTAATCCACCTACTGTTGCTTCCAGAAGCTAACTCTGTAGCTGTGTTTGTCAAAGAGTGTTTTGCATCCTCACTGAATACCTGGAAGGTAGATATCACACAATCATTGTAAATTCTGTCCCTTTGTGTAAAATAGATCCTTTAACCCTTTAGAAACATACTGTGCATTCTGCTGAGAATTTTTTTGACCAAATAGCAATAAACAAATAAGTATTTCTTCACTTTGAAGTTTTCAAAAAATCAATTCTACCCAGTTCTATTCATTCAAAACAATATAATCAGCTACAATTAAATAGGTATTTATTGTGTAATTAAATAATTGTTATACAGTATATGTATAAAATATAATCCTTGCATTTGAAATAGCACATTATCACATCATTGAGATGTCTCAAAGCACTTCACAGAATATATTGTAAAGAGTATTGACTGTATTTTGTGGGCAAAACATAGCAGCCAATCGTGCACAGCAGTGGCTCACAAACAGTCTTGGATTGAGTGCCCAAATTGTTTTTTGAGGGAGTATAGCTCTCGAAATCGTTTCACCAATCAACTAACAGCTGGGTTCCTACTTACTGCTAGGTAAACGGAGACGTGTAGAGTAAGGATTCTCCTTGCCCAGGAATCAAATAGAATATATTCTTTGTCAATAAAAATTTTTGGTTCAATGTAATAATAATAATAATCCTTGCATTTGATGTAGCGCTTTTTCACTTCTTATCAACGTCTCAAAGCGCTTCACAGAATATATTGTAAAGTGAATTGACTGTATATTTGTGAGTGAAAAACGGCAGCCAATTGCATACAGCAGTGTCCCACAAACAGCCATGGATTGAAATGGTCAATTTTATTATTGTGTTTTTTTTTGGAGGGATTATTATTAGGCATGTGGAGTAAGGAAAGTTGCCCAAGGTTTCGCCCTGACCTGCCTGGATTCAAACACAGGTTTCACATTTGTAAGGCGAGTGCTCTAACCACTGAGCTACAGGAGCTCCAAACATTAAATCACCACCAAATTGATGGAAACATCCTGTTCAGTTCCCATTTCTGAAATTATTTCCAGGAATATTGAATAATTTGAATGTTAAGTAAGTTCTGTAAATTTTGGGGTAATTAACCAGAAAAGGTGTAAATTATCACTGATATCATCATTTTGTGAATATTAAAAATAAATCTGTTAAAGTTTAAGGTCTTACCAATTTTATTATAGTGAGTTTTTTTGGACGGACTATTATTAGGCATGTGGAGTAAGGAAACTTGCCTAAGGTTTTGGGCTGATCTGACTGGATTCGAACACAGGTCCCATGCTTGTAAGGCGAGTGCTCTAACCACTGAGCTACAGAAGCTCCACTCGCTTATATTGAGAAATGTGCTTTATTACTAACTCTGGGATCATCGGGAGCCATCTGTTCACAGTTACAAAGGTCAGCTAGCATTCATTAGATGGGTTCAGGTTGTGCTCAGATCAAACCTTTATATTTGCCTAAAAATTAGCTTTTGGAGATGTTTTTCGATCAATCAAATGCTAATATTTACTAATCAATTGGAATTAAAACCATTTGCAAAATAAAAGCTAAAATATAGTTTTGTAATAATAATCCTTATATTTGATATAACACTTTTCAAGCCTTTGTTGTGTCTCACAGCACTACTGTAAAGTGAATTGACTGTATATTTGTGGGCAAAATGCAGCACAGCAGTGTCCCAAGATGTCCAACTTGCCCAAAGTTTTTCCCTGTCGGGAATTGAACCCAGGTCTCTCGCTTGCGAGGCGAGCATGCTCACCACTGAGCTACAGGACTCCACAGCTATTATTTGGTCAGCCAGTGTCTGGAACTTCATCCTGCAATCCATCCCCGTCGCCCCCTCCCTAGTTTCCTTCAAGTCCCGCCTCAAGAATCTCCTCTTTGTCGGTCTCATCGGTCGGTCCACCCTCCCTGATCCTGACCCCAGCTCGGGTCCAAAACAATGACTGTCCAGCGCCTTGAGACGTCCTCCCAACGTGAAAGGCACAATACAAGTGTAATTTTGTGGTTGTTGTTGTTGACACATGTGGATACCCATCACCATGCTTTAAGAGTATCCAAACCAAGCTGAGATTTCCAGGTATCCCACCTACACATGGAAATCCCAGAGATAGATTAGGGACGCATCCTGCTTACCTAATTCCAGAAACTGTTAGGTGCAGATTGGGGACCCCAAATTGAGCATTGAGTACTGATGGAGTCTAACCAGCTAAAACTACAGAGCTTGCCATTGATATTGACGTCTGGCATATTTTTCCGCTGCCCGTCCAACTAAGAGCACCCTCCTCCTTGGGGCTTTGATTTGCTGGGGTAACAGGAGCTGAGTGGGATGATTCCCTGCCCCAGTGACTGGTCTGCCCTTTCAGGTCTTGCCGATGAGCCAGGCTAGGCTGTCTGTGCTGTTATCAGCAGTGCCCTAGAGTACTGCGGACCCTCCCTGGTTCAGGAACCAGACTACGGAGACCGCCACAGACGGCTGGCTCGATTCCAACATCGCCTTGCCAGGAATGTCACCTCAGAGCCCCAGTCGCTGCAGGGAGACCCCATTTATCTCCCCACTCAAGGAGGAAAGTCACTAAGCTATATTTAGTAATTAGACAAATCAATAATAATAATAGCCAAAATAGTAAATAGATACAAAGAATTAAATAAAGTTAGGGAAACGAAAAGGCAGAGAAAGTTAAATGTATTTCAAATATTTAGTTGTGTAGTATCAGGTTAATGTTACAGTGGAAAATATATTCCTATAATCTGAGCAGGTTTATTAGAATATGTCCCAATATTACAGAATTGAGCTGAAAACCTTTTTTGTAATTGAACAAAATGGTGGCCCTGGACAATACAAAATTACATGAATGAACCTAGATGATATTTCCAGGAGCTGCTTGCAGTGTGAGGGTTCCTTGTTTTAGTATTAAATTGATATTACACATGAGGATTTTCACGTACAAAATTGATGTGACAGTAGCTGTCAAGCGCTTTGATATGTCTTGAGAATCATGAAATCCATCCTCTTACCTCTGAGCCACAGGTACTGAAATCAATATTTGTGCAGTTCTTTTGTTCCCAGCCAATGCAGCTGCCTGAGAAAGGCAGCTCTGTGTCAGAAGAGCAGTCAAAGCCCTCCTCTGGCTGTCTGACTATAAGAGTAACCAGGGGTTAATGGTACAAATGTTTCACAAACTTTCTGTTTCATCCTGAGACCCGTGAGCCCTGCAAAATGTTAGATATTTCTCTTTAATTTAAACTTTCTGTACACGGTACCTCATACACTGTAGTTCTCACAACCTGCAAATCCCCTGCAAATAAAGATACTGTATAATGAAAAGACACTGTGTTGCTATTTTTAACAACTGAAATATCAAGTTATCTGCCAGTATCTGTCTTCTAAATTAGTTTCATGTAACTTGGCAATGTTTGCCAAATAGATCAATGCCACTTATATACATATATATATATATATGTGTGTGTGTGTGTGTGTTTACCTTGTAGAGACAGATGATTCAGCAAAATGTCAGTCAACTCCTTTCTTAATGTGCTTTTCACCTGGTCTGCAAACCTCAAGGGTGACCTCCCCTTTGAATCACAAATATTCAGATTTCTGGAAAGCAGAGCAGCAAATCAGTCGGCTTGAAAACTGCAATAGATTTCATGTGTATCGAAATACACATTCAAAATTTGTTAGGAATTTGTACAGCCAAGAATACACATTCTTATATGTGTGAATGTATAATTATGAAAATAAACTGTATATTGTTTAGATTTAGTATTCTAATGCAGCAAATAACTGCAATACATAAATATAAATTACGGATAGCTACAAAGCAGAACTCAACCCCAGCCCAAAGACAATATTAATCAGGAAATTATCAGAATTAAAAGAGTTTTTTTCTTTGAAATGGCAGTATCTACATTTAAAAAAATATATATATATAAACTTACGCATTGTGCGTAATAACTTCTGGAACAATCTCCGCAGGTTTGTACATTGCTGTTGAAAGTTGCACTGGTGTCTCTGAGCTGTCCTCATCTTGTACAGGTAACATTAGTGAAGTCAGTTTATCAAGGTTGCTGCAGTTCACATTTAAAGACTTCCCTTCTGACTGAAACAACATGATATACAGTAGTCTGAAAAATCATTACCAGGTCACACCTTTCACATCAGGAGGCTGTCCCAAAGCACTTTGTAGCAAGCAGGCTGGAGTAACTGTGTTTTATAGGTGAACTTTGTAGCCGATTGTTGACAGCGATGTCCCACAAACAACCATGAAATTAACACCCAATTGTATTTGGGGGATTGTTGTCCAGGACAACAGGAGAAACTCGCTTCTCTTTTCAAACCACAATGGATTTGTATTATTTTATGGGAATAATGTCACTTTATTCATTAAATAAAAGATGCCAAATAATCAAGGCTGATGTTCAGCTCTCATCACATTTCATTTTTTTCACTCAAAAGACCGAAATAAGTGGCAGATTGTGTTTAAATTGTATTTCCTCCTCGACAGACCTGAAACATCTTGCCTACCTCTCCCCTGATTGAATGGCAGCTGCAATTACTTATTTGTTGCGTCAGCTTTCAGTAACCACAGCTATATGCTTGATAATGACATGGTAATAGTTCTCATGTTACAGCATCCACAGGCACCTGCTGGAATTGTTGCAGGTCAGGAGGTCTATGGCAGATGCCTGTTGGGAAAGCTGGTACTGTTTACAGCAGTCGGCAGAATTCCCTGGATGGTAGAAGTAGCCGTGTGTACAGCTGTCTCATTGTTGTGATCACAAAGAGTGATATCTTTCACTTTTGCTCCTTTCTTCCAAAGCAAACCTACAGCCTGTGAATGTTGGATAAGATTGCTATTATGCTTATCCCATTAACCATATTCAATATGAAGTAGGCGTTATAAATTTGGAGAATGTGATAAAAGTCTCTACTTTCCATGTCAGCTGAAAATCTAGAAAACTTTTCTGGGATCAAGTGATTGATGCTTACAGTATTTCATATCAGCCAAGTGGAAAAAATCGGTCAGAGGGCAGCACTAAACGCCACCTTCAATTAAAACCTAATTTACCAATGGTATCCTAAAAGAAACAAAATTAAATGGGCTGAAGGGCCTCTTTCTCACAGCGTTCCTTGTGATTTTATGATCTCTTCTTTCCAGATTGCCAATAAATAGTACGTAGTTTCTTCAACAAGTATCTTTGCCTCAGTCATTTTTCTCTAAACCATTCCAGTTGTTGAATATCCTTGGTATAAATAAATTCTTCCAGTTATCTTTCCTCGACCTGCCCTTTACAGCTCACTGAATCTATAGTCTTTGATTCACATACCTTGGTGAATAGTAAAATATTGCTTTAAACAATGATCATGTGTTTTGAAATATTGGGCATCCTGCCTGGGTTCGATTCCAGGCAGGGTGAAACCTTGGCAAGTTTCCTTACTCCACACCCCTGATAATAATCCTTCACAAAAACAATAATAAATTGGTCATTTCAATCTACGACTGTTTGTGTGTAATTGGCTGCCATGTTTTCTCCACAAATATACAGTCAATTCACTTGACAGTATATTCTGTGAAGTGCTTTGAGATGTCTAGAAGATATGAAAAGCGCCATATCAAATTCAAGGGTTATTATTATTATTATCACAGTAGCCAACAGTCTAAAACACAACTATAACATTGGCATCAAAAATTGTATTGATTCGATAAAAGTGTCTGTGGACCTGGTTTGGGGAACTGTCAAGTACTGTACAGCACATCAACCTGAAATAAAAATAGGTAAGCAATCTAATCAGAAAAGATCAATCCAAACAGTATCGATCTGAGCACTCCACAATTTCAATGCGCAAGGACCTCCTGAGTAACAGAACCTGTATTATTGATTTTTCTTGAGCATAATTAAGCCGAGCCACAACACGAAGAGTGCAATAATCAGGAGCTTTTAGTTCTAATATAGAAAAGATAATGACAGATCAAATACTTAAGTTACAAGCACATTTTTCCTCTCTCCAACCTCCTCAGTTCAGCCCCCACCCCCACTCATTTCTTTGAGATGTCCTCCCAACCTGCAAATCAATACAACTGTAAATTAGTTTGTATTATCTATAAATTAGAGCGGCACGTTAAATCTGCCTTCAAAGTCCAAGGAAAGGAACAGTTAAGACGAACAGTAAGTATTGATACAATGGTCGTATAAACACATGTCTTACCTCTATGTAACTCATTTGAGCCGCTGTACAGTCAGTGATGGGGTGTTTCAAACTGATATTTACAGGAATCCCTTCGCCACTCAGAATTAACTGCTGCATTGTAGGCTCCATGTTACCTTCTGACGCAGTTTCTGAGATGTCCAATGTTGGGTTGTTTTGCTCCATCGCTCATATAATCTTGAGCACCTTCCTCACATTGTAATAAAACGCTCGCACTTCACAATTTCTGAAATAAACAACAACAACAACAAAATTACACTTGTAAAGCGCCTTTCACATCAGGAGGACATCCCAAGGCGCTGCACAGACAATGTTTCAGACCCAGGCTGAGGGTGGAATCAAAAGGGGGAATTTGGGGTGACCGATGGGACCATTGAACACTGGCTTGAGGCAGGACTTGAAGGAGGGACCAGGGAGGGAGCGAGGCAGAGGGACTGCGGGATGGAGTTCCAGAGGTTAGGGGCAGAGTGGCTGAAGGCTCGCCCGCCGATGATGGGGCAGGTGGGGCGGGGGACATGGAGCAGCCTAGGGCCCGCTGAGCGGAGGCAGTGGGAAGGTTGGTATGGGTCACAGAGCTAGGGTGGGGCGAGTCCATGGAGGGCTTTGAAGGTGAAAATAAAATAATTATAAGGAAAACCATTTCAGATCCTTTGTGAAAAACTGTACATTTTCCCCTATGACCTCAACGTGGATTATATTTGTACTGGAAAGATGTATTCATGGTTGGTTGCACTCCTCTCACTGTGTTGGTCCATGGCTTATATTCAGAGAGCTTTTAATGAGCCGCTAAATCCTGTCTTCTGTAATATTTTCAAGCGTGCAATTCTGTAGTGCAGTCCTGTAGCTCAGTGGTTAGAGCACTTGCCTTGCAAACGAGAGACCTGAGTTCAATTCCAGCCAGGGCAAAACTTTGGGCAAGTTTCCTTACTCCACATGCCTAATTATAATCCCTCAAAAGAACCATAATAAATTGGTCACGTTAATCTATGACTGTTTGTGAGACACTGCTATGTGCAAGTGGCTGCTGTGTTTCACCCAGAATTATATCGTCAATTAATTTGATATTCTATGAAGCACTATGAGATGCCTCGAAGGTGTAATTAGGTGCTATATCAAATGCAAGGATTATTTTAATTACAATATCCAAAATACATAGAGATATATGACAACATCAGATATCCTGAAAACTCCCAGTAGAGATTCATCTACCTGCAAATTTTAAATACAAATAAATAATTTACATACATCTCTGCCCCTACACTCCGGAACGCCATCCCACAGTCCCTTCGCCTCGCTTCCTCCCTTGCCTCCTTCAAGATTCAAGACCCTCATTTTCGATCATGCCTTCAATCACCCTCCCCTCGTCCTCTACCCAGCCCCTCCCCCATACATGGGTCCCGACCCCTGACAGTTCAGAGCCTTGGGACGTCCTCCTGACGTGAAAGGCGCTCTATAAATATAATTTTGTTGTTGTTAAGTGTAGATAGACACAGGCGACACCATCAGAAATAAATTCATTAACTGTGGCCCACTTCTAGGGTAAACTGGTTGGTAACTGAAGTTCAATTCTATCCATGGATGAAAGATAGACCACTATTCAAAAGATCCAGTTCATTCAGAACTCCTGCTGCCCGCATAGTTAGCCGAACCAAACTCCGTACCCACATTTCACCAGTTCTCGCTGGGCTCCACTGGCTCCCCATCACTGAATGGATTGACTTCAAGATCCTCACACTTGTGTTCAAATCCAAATCCATTCACACCCGGGCACCTCCCTACCTCTCGGAATTCCTCGCTCCCCAATCCACCATCCAGCGCTTCCACTTGACTGACCCTGTCCTGCTTGTCCCTCGCACCCTCCGCCTCACCGTGGGAGGTCGCACTTTCAGCCACTGCGCCCCCAAACTCTAGAACATTTTCCCTCAATCCCTCTGCCTTGCCCTCTCTCTCTCCCCTTTTCCAAGTCCTGCTTGAAAATCTTCCTCTTTGACAGTGCTTCTCCTCCCACTACCAAGCGCTTCGAGTCACTGCCCTGCATGGAGGGTGCTATATAAGTACAAGTTGTTGGTTGGTTGTTATTGAAAGGTCATCCTTTTCGTTTTTGCCTTTGTGTCACATCAATTGGTGATCTCTGACTTGTTGAGTCCAGACAATCTCACAGAGAACATCAATGTTAGTTACTAAGATAAGAGCATTGGTTTGCTGCTGCGTGTGCTGTTCAACACAAGGCTCCCAGCACCACCAACAGGCAGCGATTTGCATGCGCACAATGCACACGCTTTGCCAAATTTTGTTTTGTAATTACTGTATAACTAAACATACATAGGTTCACAAACCCAAAGCACGATCCGCTGTGACGCCTCCAGTCTTGTTACACAGTAAGGCCGCTGCCTTGTTAAGGTTTGCTGGTTGTGTTCTGTAACTGTCTTACCTTCACAAAGACTGTCGTGGTCAAAACAAAGGGCTGGCCAAGTGGCTGAAGAGTTTTGTCGTCTTCTCATCACCGGCTGAAATCGGCAAACATTCAGGGCGTTTTGAAAACAGTCTCGGTGAATGGAGGGTCAGCCCAGCTACAGGGTACAATAGCTAACACTGGGAGCAGGTATGGAGACCACGTTATTTGAGTGCCTTGAGTTTGGTTTGAGACGCTGTTGCTGTGCCGCCAGCCTTATAGTTTACAGGCTGGTTGTCGATAGCAACGGATCGACCCACTAATCCTACGGAAGAGTTTTGGCAGTGAACTAAGGCAAGGCTGTGGTTGCAGGAGAAAACACCAACTGCAGTTTTTCTAGCAAGAATGTTATTCTAAAACATTCCCTCATCAATCAGTCATTTGTAGTTAAAAAGAAATGCAAAATACTGTTACATTGTTCCAATGAACCACAGCGCAAGCTCGAGGAACAGCACCTCATCTATCTGCTAGGGACCTGACAGTCCTCTGGCCTCAATATTACTTTCAACAATGTTAGACCATAACAGATCATCTTCCCCTCTTCTGCGACCATAACCCCATCATCTGGGTCCCAGACACACATTTTCTCTCTCCAGTCTGCCTGTCCTGTTGCAATTCTCCCCCTCTCCCCACCCTCCACTTCTATCTTGTGTCATTAACAGCTCTTCTCGCCTTCCCCCACTCCCACTCTCCTTCCCCTTCCCTTTCCTACTCCCCTCCCCTGCCCCTACCACCCCCTCGGTTCGGGTCCTGACCTGACTGTCCAGCGCCTTGGAACGTCCTCCTGACCTGAAAGGCACTATACAAGTGTAATTTTGTTGTTGTTGTTGTTGCCCTGCCTCCCCCTCTCTGTTAGTCCTTAAAAGCCTCTCCCTCCCAACATGTCCCTGTTCTGACAAAGGGTCGTGGACCCGAAGCATTGACTCACTTTCCTTTCTTCATAGATGCTGCCTGACCTGCTGAGTGTATCCAGTGACTTCTGTCATTGGAATCATTTGTAATTACTTTACTAACCTGCTTCACTCTAAGGAGCATTCCCTTAGATGTGTGATTATACAGTCAATTCACTTTACAGTATATTCTGTGAAGCGCTTTGAGACGGCGATAAGATGTGAAAACCACTATATCAAATGCAAGTATTATTATTATTATTTTTGTCCAGTACAATGCCTAGCATATAGTTGTATTGGATTGATAGTGTTTATTCTGCTTATAGTTTTAAAAAAAACTAAAATGTTTGGGAATTGTACGTTGTCACAAATGACAATTTGATATAGTGACTTATCACACCTTTGAAATATACTGAATACACTGTGAAGTGTAGTGACTGTGTGTTTTGTGAGCGAAATGGTGACAGGTGTCAACATCTTCCTTCCTGCTTAACATTTTTCACAATTTAAGATTTTGTGAGACAGGAAGATCTCGACTTATTTTACCTTTTGCTGATGAGACAAAAAGATTGATTTATTTTGCTTCAGTAAAATGCTCCATCTTACTGACAATTTAAGAAATAGCAATGAATGCAAGCAATTATGAAAAGTACAGTTAAACTAGAACCAGAATCCAACTCTATATGCTAGAACTCATAGAAAGCCTAATTTCATTCAAATTATATGGTTCTTCTCCAATTTTTACTTATTTTACTCCTATATGACAACAACTTGCATTTACATAGGGTAGTGTCCCAGAGTGCTTCACAGTAGTGGAGTCTGACACAGCCTGCGGGACAGGGAGTGGGGGAGATGTCCCTAAGCATGATCAAAAAGGAAGGTCTTTGGGTGAGATTTGAAAGTGGGGTGTGAGATGGCAATGTGGAGGGATTCAGGGAGAGAGCTTCGGGGCGAAGTGGCTGAAGGAACAACCGCTGATGGTGAAGCGGAGTGGTCAAGGGTCCAAAAGGAGGTTGGAGACAGTCGAGTGAAGGCAGCGGGTGGTGGAGTGGGAGGTAAGCAGATCAAATATGTAAGGAGGTGCAAGAGTCTCATCCCACCCTACCTCTGTGACCTACTTTAATGTTACCGGCTGGCTGCTCCCCTCGAGTCCCTTATCCGATCCACAGGTGGATAGGCTTTTAGCCATTCTACTCCTATGCTCTGGAGCTCCCTCCTGAAGTCCCTTTACCTTGCGCTCGCACCCTCTCATCCCTCATTCATTTTCAACTTGCAAGTCATTAATTATATCAAGAAAACAATCTCTTCTGTTGTGCAAGACTCCATGGGTTTTGTGGAAGGAGTAAGTAAGTAATCCTTAAGTTTATATAGCGCTTTCCACGTCTTATCGATGTCCCAAAGCGCTTCACAGAGTTTGGGGAAGGAAAGTAGGAAAATTAACTGTATATTTGTGGGCGAATATACAGGAGGGGGTGGGGGGGGGGGTGGTTTAATTGGGACAAAAATATACTGTCGATCCACTTACAGTAGATTCTGTGAAGCACTTTGAGACGTGATATAAAATGCAAGGATAGTGTTATTATTCTAAACCTGACATGAAAGCGATTTAAAAAAATGTAATTTTTTGTTTCAGGGATGTTAAGTGCGGGTAGCAATTTCCAGGATTCAGACTAATTCACATTGTGAACAAGCATTGTGAGTGTTTGGGGTTTATCCAGTGCCTTGGAACTTCCTCCCGACGTGAAAGGCGCTATAGAAATGTCATTTTTTTGTTGTTGTTATTATTAATTATCCCTCAAATCACTGTAGTCACTCCACCCATATCTGTTTGTGGGAAGCGTCTGTGTGCAATTGGCTGCCGCGTTTCGCCCACAAACAACAACAACAACAAAATTACATTTATAGTGCGCCTTTCACGTGGGGAGGATGTCCCAAGGCGCTGAACAGTCAGGTCGGGACCAGAGCAGGGGGTGAGGGGTCGGGGTAGGGGGAAGGAGAGTAGGAGAATTGACTGTATATTTGTGGGCAAAACGCGGCAGCCAATTGCGCACAGCAGCGTCCCACAAACAGTCGTGGAAGTGGGGTTAGGGGAGAAAGGGGGGAATGAGGGTAGAGGGGAGAGGGAGGGTGGGGTAAAGTCAGGGAGGAAAATGGGGGAGAAAGGGGGGAGGGGGAGGAGAGGGTGGGGGCGGGTTAAAATCAGGGAGAAATGGGGGGGAAGAGAGATATTATAAAATAGTCAATTCGCTCTCAGTATATTCTGTGAAATGGTTTGAGACGTCTGGAAGACGTGATAAGGCGCTGTATCAAATGAAAGGATTATTATTATTTTCAAGTGCGAGGAGGATCTTGAAACCAATCCGTCCGGTGTTTGGGAGTCAGTGGAGCCAGTGAGCGCATTGCTGTTAACTATTATTATTTCTTCTGGAGGAATAAAAACAACCCCTTTGTGTGTTTGAGACTGTAAATAGACAAATGGTGGGCGAGCCAGAGCCTGCGGTACCGGGCAGCGCCTGCGGGTGGCACTGCAGCCCCCCCCACCGCCGCGGGAACGGCAGGTCCTCCGCTATCCCGTGATGCACCGACAACCACACAAACACAGGTCGCTCTTCAAGATGGCGGCGGACAGCGACGTGAGGCCTTTTCACATTGTTTACTTTCAATCTGTCGGGATTTTATTGATGAATGGATGGAAGCAATGAACGAACGAACGAATAAATGAATGAATGAATGACTGAACGTGTTAGTTGCAGGTTCGCGGCAGCCGTTGTGACCGACTGTGACGCTCCTTCTCCCTTGTTCCCTGTGTTTGTTCTGACAGCCGGAGTCTGAGGTGTTTGAAATCACGGACTTCACCACAGCCTCCGAGTGGGAAAGGTCAGCCCCCCCTCCCCTCCCCTCCTCCCCTCCTCCCCTCCTCCCCCAGCACTAACCGCCGGCCGCTCAAATTTTAGTTTATTCCGGGACAGGTCATCCCTCTGGTCATCACCATCGGTCACTCCGCCCTCACTCACTCACTCACTCACTCACTCACTCACTCACTCACTCACTCACTCACTCACTCACTCACTCACTCACTCACTCACTCACTCACTCACTCACTCACTCACTCACTCACTCACTCACTCACTCACTCACTCACTCACTCACTCACTCACTCACTCACTCACTCACTCACTCACTCACTCACTCACTCACTCACTCACTCACTCACTCACTCACTCACTCACTCACTCACTCACTCACTCACTCACTCACTCACTCACTCACTCACTCACTCACTCACTCACTCACTCACTCACTCACTCACTCACTCACTCACTCACTCACTCACTCACTCACTCACTCACTCACTCACTCACTCACTCACTCACTCACTCACTCACTCACTCACTCACTCACTCACTCACTCACTCACTCACTCACTCACTCACTCACTCACTCACTCACTCACTCACTCACTCACTCACTCACTCACTCACTCACTCACTCACTCACTCACTCACTCACTCACTCACTCACTCACTCACTCACTCACTCACTCACTCACTCACTCACTCACTCACTCACTCACTCACTCACTCACTCACTCACTCACTCACTCACTCACTCACTCACTCACTCACTCACTCACTCACTCACTCACTCACTCACTCACTCACTCACTCACTCACTCACTCACTCACTCACTCACTCACTCACTCACTCACTCACTCACTCACTCACTCACTCACTCACTCACTCACTCACTCACTCACTCACTCACTCACTCACTCACTCACTCACTCACTCACTCACTCACTCTCTCACTCTCTCACTCACTCACGCCGCCGCCCCCGCGCGCACTTGGCTGCCACCTTTTCATTACCACAGGATATACAGTCCGTTCACTTTACAGTATACTCTGTGAAGTCCCTTTGATAGTAATAATGTTCGTGATCCTCACATTCGATCTTGCGCTTTTACACGTCTTCCAGGCATCTCGACGCTCTTCACAGAACATACCGTAAAGTGAGTTGACTGTATATTTAAATGTGGGCGAAACGCGGCAGCCAATTGCACACGGCGGCGTCCCACAGACAGCTGTGGATGGAAATGGCCAAACGGTGTCAGGCCGGCTCGGCGGGTGTCCCCCTGGGGCGGTCGGCAAAGCTCTGGCTTCTGAGTCAGAAAGCGCCGTCCTCTGGACGAGACGTTAAATCGGGGTCCCATCCGCCTGTTCGGGTGGACGGGGTGGGTCACGTGATACTGTTCGAATGGATGCTGAGAAATCCTAGCCGAAAGGCTCCACGTAATAGTTGCTCAACAGCATCGTTACTCCCTTCAAGTGAGATAGCGTCTCAGAGTGCTTAACATTGGCGCAGCCTGATACCCAGCGAGGGAGAGAGTGGAGGTGACTATCAGGTACGGCTGAAGACGTAGGTGTAATCTGAAAAATGACAAGGAGAGTGATTGAGGCAGAGAGTTCCAGAGTCTCAAGGTGTAGAGGCTTAAAGCACGGTTACTGATGATAGATTGGAAGGATCGACGGACGTGCAGGAGACCGTTTATTCACTTCATGACTGTTTTGGGTACTTTGCTGCATGCAAATTGACTGCTGCATTCACGTACAAAATACACAGTAACACCAGGTAAATCCTGTAAAGCAGTTTGCTAGTTGTATTTCTTATTGAACACTTACCCAGATCCTCTTTACGGTGCACATAATACAGTAAAAGCCTGTTTATCCGGCACACTCGGGACCTGGCCAATGCCGGTTGAAGTGCGTGCTGGATATTCGGCCGAAAACACACCAAAAAAATCATTTTGAAAAAAAATGCCTTGTGCTGGATAAGTTCAGGTTAATCGAATGCGGACCTTGTTTTTGAGGTGCTGGTTATACGGAAGTTGCGGTTGATTGGGTCACGGATAAACGGGCTTTTACTGTAGTTTGGAATTTTCTGTAAGTTACCTTTGCTGTTGTTTATTTATGCTGTGAATCTAGAGATCAATCAATCAATGAATCAATACTTACATTTATACTTTCATGTCGAGAGGACGTCCCAAGGCGCTGTACAGTCAGGTGATAGGTGATGAAAGGGTTCCCGATTTGCATTTACCTTTGAATGAAATCTAAGGATGTGGCTTTGGCGAAAGATTGTTTGAAGTATGCTGTGTATTTCAAAGCAACATAGGCCACTCAGATTCTCAGAATGTTTCATTTGGAAGTGTGCTTTGTGTTCTAAATTACTCTTGCGGCTAATGAATTATGTTGATGTGCATGTTATTGCGGTTCTGTCCTCTTTGTTTATCACCTCTTCACTGATGATGGACACTGGGTAACCGAGTTACACGTCATAGCCTGTGATGTGGTTAAGCGGACATGCCGTCAATTGGTTTGTTGGATAAATGGCGTTTTCTTAAGTCTAATAAAAGCAGATTTCTAAGCAAGTAAAGTTCTCTATTTGTGGGAGGTTTCACTTAGTTTCTATCTGTTACTAAATAGGCAGTTCAATTAGGATGATATTGCAAGAATTTGTAATGTAATTGTCATGTTTTGTTTGCACTGCAATATAGGTTTAAGAAAACAAGTTTTCCTTACGTACTGTACACTTTCTATAAGCATGAAGTACTACAATTTACTTTGAAATTCATATCAATTCAAGTTTCAGATTTTACCATCCTTTATTTTCACATCTCCAGATTTGTATCTAAAGTTGAAGAGGTGCTAAATGATTGGAAACTGATAGGAAACACTGCAAGCAGAGATTTGGAAAAGGTCAATTTTATTCTTGTTTGTATTGTATCTCTGTTTTTTGTATTTCAATTGGCATATCATTTAGGAGAAAACAGACTCAAAGATTGATGTAGTGTATAATGAAAATGTAGAAAGATTAAGTGGATTAAAATGGAATATTGTGATATCTCTATGTTTGTAAAAATGCATTATGTTATCTTATGTGTCATTAACCCTCTTTGACAGTCCTTTTCATTAATATACAAATCTATGATCTGTGCTCACAGAAAATGCAATAAATTTGATTTAAATCCTGATAGCTCAACGACGGCAATTCCTTCCTTGTCGGCCACTCCCAATTCTTCCCTTCACAAGCTGCAGATCATCCAAAACTCTGTGGCTTGTGTCCTCTCCCGTACAAGGCTTCACAGCCCAATCACCACAACCCTCGCCTGCACTGGCTCCACATCCCTCAGAGGATAGAATTCAAGATTCTCGTCCTCACTTTCAAGGCCTTGCCCCCCTCCTACTGTTAAATGCATGTGTAGTCGCTATAGGCTGGGAAGAAACAAACACTCACAAACAGAGTTAGCTCAGAAATATAGTTTATTGAATGCTGGCAGCAAGGAGAGGGAAAGCACATCTCGAGAGAGAGAGTTGGTACTCTACCTCTCTCAAGAGGTATTCTCTTGGCACCTTTATACCACGAGAACACGAGTTAAAACAAAGAAAGCATTATGGATTGACAGTTGTCTACAGAACAGTTAATCAACACAAGTCTGTTTAGATTAGGTGCCAGGCAGTCCAAGGACATTCTTTGTGTCTTGGAGCACGAGTCTCCATAGATGTGACATTCCAGACTCCAAAAGTCGCCCATCGAGGTTGAACTAAATGTGTTGTTTAGTTCTCATAGAGATAAAGAACGGATTAATTACTATATGATTGATTATAAATTACAAATTATAAATTATAAATTACAAACATGCCTGGTTATACTTAGTAAATCATAGTTAAAGCGATCTATTTCAAATATGTAGGGGTTAATCTATATAGCTTAAAGTATAATTCCACACTACCTCTGACCTGCTGACCCCCTATCAACCTGCCCACTCGCTCCGTTCAGCAGGCTCCAGCCTGCTCCATGACTCCTGACCCACGCTACCATCGGTGGCTGGGCTTTCAGCCTCTTCGGGTGCCCCATGCTTTGGAACTACATCCCATAACCCCTTCACCTTCCTCCCTCCCTCCCTTGCCTTTGTCAAGGCCGGTCTCAAGACCCTCCTTTTTGACTGTGCATTCAGCTATTCTCTCCCTCATCCCAACTCTGTCGCTCATCCCAACTGCCCCTAAATGCTTGGGTCCTGACCCGTGACTGTTCAATGCCATCGGACGTCCTCCCAATGTGAAAGGCACTCTACAAATGTAATTTTGCTGTTGTTGATGAGCTGAGTTGGTAATTTTCCCCCCTAAAATGACGTTAAACGTATTTGAATTTGAACTGATTTAAGTTTAGAAGTACTTTACCAGTAGCACTACTTTGGTGGGAAATTTGAGCTAAAAGAAAACTTTGCACTTAATAGATTGTAAATGTTGGTTGTTTTACTGTATGAATTTCAGGGTGAATTAACCACAGGAATATGGGAGGAGAAATCCGACGAGATTTCTTTTGCAGACTACAAATTCAGTATAGCCCATCATTATCTCAAACGTGGACCTTTAACTGAGAAGGAAGCAAAAGAAGGTTCTGAGGAAGGTATGGATTATTTATCTATGATTTCAACTGACGTAAATAGCAAAGGGTTTTATTTATTGAAGCCATTTTGTTTATACAATGCTATTTTAGTAGCTTTCTTCAAAGGCAATATATTATATTTTAATAGATGCCCTTCCTGAAGCTATGCAAGATTTACTGTCTGTGGACAACGATTTTCCACCAAGAGCTCACTGCCTTGTCAGATGGTAGGTGCATCCCTATGTTTTGTTTGTAATTTAACCTCAATGTATTTGCATTTAATAGATAAATTCTTGTATATATGACAGTACACACTACACATACCTCAGCCCATGCACTTTCATAATTTACAATATTTAGGTGAATGATCGGAATGAGATTTTTATTTAAGTGGATGTGATAGAGAGCTACCTGCATGTAGTTCTTGTAACAAATTTAGTCTTGAATAGTCACTGAATTTCTAGATCTGATTTATCATTTGTCTCAACAGAAAATAGAGAAATCATATTTTGAAATTCAATTTTGTTTTATTTTGGCTAGGTAGCTAGGCTGGAACCTTGGCAGACTAGCCAAGGTTAGTAAGACCCTCAACTGTCCTTTCTAACCCACATTCGTCCCATGACCTGCTCTGGCTTTCCCAATCTCCATAACATCAATCGTCTCCACCACTGCCTCAGGCCACCACCAAAACCTTCTACACATTTATTATATGTAGGCTGCACTATGCCTACTTCTTGTTTAGTGGTCTTCCCAAATCTTCCCTCCACAACTTGTAGATCATCCAGAACTCTGCAGCTCATGTCCTCTCCCGCACCATGCTCTGTGATCCTATCACCCCCATCCTTACCAATCTCCAATGGCTTCCCAGTCCCAAGATGATAGAGTTAAAAATCCTCGTCCTCGCCTATAAAGATCTCCATGATCTTAGTTCTTCGTACCTCGTATGCTAACGCCATATCAACCTGTCCACTCCCTCCTCTCCGGCCTGCTCCACGTCCCCTGCCCGACCTGCCTTACCATTGGCGGTCAGGCCTTCAGCCTCTCTGCCCTACCCTTTGGAACTAAATCACACAGTCCCTTCACCTTGCTCCTTCCATTACCTCCTTCAAGGCATACATCTCAAGTTCCTCCTCTTCAATTGAACCTCCTACCCCTGCCTTCTACCCTCCTGATCCCAAACCCTTGCTCTGATCCAAATCTCTTGCTGCATAGCGTCTTGGTACATCCTCCAGGCATGAAAGGAGCAAAGCAAATGTAATTTATTGTGTTGATGGATATTCGGAAGAACAAAGTAGTTTTCACTTAGGTTTTATCTTTTAATAAGGTGTGCTTTAATAATTAATTACTTTTTGATAGTACTGAATGGTGATAAATAACGAATTCATCGCGGCTTGTGTGCTTTAAATCTAGGTATAGTTTACGGGAGTTTGTGATAATTGCTCCAGGAGCCAGCAGTGATGCTGTCATCAGTGAATCGAAGTGCAATATTCTTCTCAGCTCCATCTCAATTGCGTTGGGCAATACTGGCTGGTACGTTTGGAAATGGTATCCATGTTGAGTGTTTCACATGTGTGATGTTCTGAAGAAAAAAAATAAGTTTCAAGTTCATTGTGAAATGTTTGGAATTATTACAGGTAAACACCACTTAATGTCGTAGTTTGGTTCTTGAAAAGTGCAACTTTAAGTGAAATGACATTAAGCGAATACATTTTTCCCATAAGAATGAATGTAAAAACTGGAGTTGAGTTCTTTTGGACATTTTTCGTCAAAATGTTCTGAAAAAAACATTACACCCACTCCCTGACTGCCTGCCCGGCTCACTCACTCGCTCCCTTACTGTCTGCCCAGTTCACTCACTCGCTCCTGGACTGCCTGCCTGGCTCACTCACTCGCTGCCGGTCTCACTTGTAGCCAGCTGGCTCTCTCTCTTGCTGCCGGTTGGCTCACTCCCAGTTCCCCGCAACAGAAAATATTGAAAATATTTGCAGAAAATTGTGGGGTGATTTGACAAAATTTGTAGGGTTTTGAGCACTCTGGGATGCTATCCTGTGTGGAGGGTGCTGTATATCCGGCACCCTCGGGACCTGGCCAATGCCGGTTCAAGTGCCTGCCAGATATTTGGCCGAAAACGCCCCCCCCCCAAAAAAAAAAGTTTTTTTTCCAACACATTTTTCCGGATAAATTCCGGTTAATCGAATGCGGACGCTTTTTTGCGATGCCTGTTATACAGAAGTTACGGTTGATCGGGTGCCGGATGAACAGGCTTTTACTGTATTAGAATAAAAGTACAGTAAACTCCTGATCACTCAACCTTGGCTTACCTTGTCAATGCCACAAAAGTCATCATAAAGTCAAAAATTTATTTTTAAAAATTGGTCACTCAATCCACAGTTTGTGGGACACTCCTGTGCACAATTGGCTGTTGCTTTTCACTCACAAAATATATAGTCAATTCACTTTACACCCGTAGCTCAGTGGTTCAATTCAACATAGGATGAAACCTAGTGCAACTCCACACCTAATAATAGTCCCTCCAAAAAAAAATAAAAAATTGGTCATTTCAATCCATGACTGTTTGTGGGACAATGCTGTTCGCAATTGGCTGCCATGTTTTGCCCACATATACACAGTCAATCCACTTTACAGTATATTCTGTGAAGCGCTTTGAGATGTTGAGAAGATGCGAAAAGCGCGTTAACAAATGCAAGGATTATTATTATAGTATAATCTGTGAAAAGCGTTGAGACGTCTCAAAGATTGATAAGGTGCTAAATCGAATGCAAAGAAGGTGCTAAATTGAAAGCAAAGATTTGTTATGCTATCAATATCCCGGCCACATTTATTTATTTAACTTGCCACTCTGGATAACTTGCACCTGTGCCCTTTTCTCTTTAAGAGTGAAGAATTATCAGGAGTCTACTCTATTACTTAATGCTTTGGAATAGTGTCTAAAAAGATGTATTCTATTTCAAGCATATTGACATTCCGATGCAGCCACTAGATGGAGTTGTATGATGTGTTTCAATTTGTAAACGCTTTGTTAACAGTGGAGTCTAACTTGCCATCTGAACTAAGAGATTCCTCGTGTCGAATTACTCGGTTGTTCTCGGGGTGAACATTCCCCGTTCCCGACATTGTCAATGTTTGTAGCTGAAGCTGCCATTGACCATTAATCATTGATAATTAAATGTTGGTCTACTGTACAGCAGTCACAGCTGAAGAGTGCTCTAGCAATCTTCATCAATGGGTCTCGTGACGTGATACTTTAGTGTACACTGTTTCTTGGATGTTAATATTAATGCAGTGCATAAAACTCAGCGGGTGCTTGGAACACATAAACCAGTGAGAATAAAGCACCAGTTTAGAGATCACACATATTGTGTAAATTGTTTTCATAACAACAGTCACAAAATATGATGGCACCTATTGTTATAGCAGCATGATGTTATACTGATGAGCTGTGCTCCGTGTGTTTTGTACACATTTGAGTTTGTATATAATTCGTCTTATGTGATGCAAATTTGCAGTTCCAATTAACAAAAGATTGAATAATGTTATACCCAGGGGTAGAGTGCTCGGAGAGTTCCAGAACATCGCTCCCAATACCTGTAATCCAGAACAAAGAGTCGGGAGGATGGTCCATTGGGAGTATAGGGTGGATTGATAGACAGGAGGATAGTCCAATGGGAGTGTAGGGTGGATTGATGGACAGGAGGGTGGTCCAATGGGAGTGTAGGGTGGATTGATGGACAGGAGGGTGGTCCAATGGCAGTGTAGGGTGGATTGACGGACAGGAAGATGATCCAATGGGAGTGTAGGGTGGATTGACGGACAGGAGGCTGGTCCAATAAGAGTATAGAGTGGATTGACGGACAGGAGGTTGGTCCAATGGGAGTGTAGGGTGGATTGATCGACAAGATGGTGGTCCAACAAAATTTAACATTAAGCAGAAACACAACATAGTGCAGATGCTGGAAATCTGAAACAAAAACAGAAGGGGAACACTGAACCGATCAGGCAGCATCTATGGAGAATGGAAAGTGAGTCAAAGTTTTGGGTCCACGCCCAATTTTGACAAAGGGTCGTTGACCTGAAACGTTGACTCACTTTTCCTTTTTCCATAGCTGCTACCTGCCCTGCTCAGTGTTCCCAGTGATTCCTGTTTTGGTTTTATAACATTGAGCAGTTTTGACTGTATTGTCATTTGATGCGTAAATGTAGAAATTACGTTAAAGTTCGTAAAGTTAATCTGAAATAATTATAATAAAAATTAAGTATTAACTTAATGATTAATGTATTGATAGTGA
Organism: Hydrolagus colliei; assembly: GCA_035084275.1. Taxonomy (NCBI): domain Eukaryota; kingdom Metazoa; phylum Chordata; class Chondrichthyes; order Chimaeriformes; family Chimaeridae; genus Hydrolagus; species Hydrolagus colliei. The sequence continues at coordinate 18,010,795 of CM068747.1, read as the reverse complement.
TGAAGAATTGTCTGATATAGCATTCAGGTTACTAGCTCCCTGCAGAGGTTAGTAAATGAATTAAAATGTTTTTGTACTTTGAATTAGTCAGGTGCCATTGTTTGTGCAAATTCAACAAAAGGCGAGAAGGATGTATGTGGGTGTTTGTGAAGGCTCTGGAGTACGGACAGATTTTGAAATGGTTCACCTTCGAAAAGCGCCAAATCAGTACAATCATCTCTCAGGACTGTTGGATATTTTCAAATCGAAGATTGTAAGTATTTTATTGATGTGGGAACATTCTTTGCCGGATGATTTAGACCAAAGCCTTGGGCCTGTTGCGCGTTCTCCACCTCACTATCAACTGCTGAACCTTTAGCCAGTCTGAAGTCCCTCAATCTCATTTGAACTGTTTTCCCAAACTAAAATCTTCCTCAATCTGCTCTGTATGTGGCACCGTCTCTAAAGCATTTGAAGACGACATGATTCTTCAGTGGAGAGTACCACATCAATTGTTTCTTTTTGTTCCTTTAAATGTGCTTCATAAGGGGATATCTCATCTTGAAATACATTAACCAAAGATTGCAAACTAGAATGAAATCCAAAATTTAATTTGCACTACTATAGTTCTTGGCTGCAATATAGGTTAAAATAAAATGGGTACAATTTTCTCTTCTAGGGATGTCCTTTAATGCCTTTGCCTCCAGTAAATGTGGCTATTCGGTTTACCTACGTGCTTCAAGATTGGCAGCAGTACTCTTGGCCTCAGCAACCACCAGGTAGAAGATTTTAGCATTGAAAATGCTAAGATTTCAAATAGCAGATTTCAAATTTCTCTTTGTGCGAATTGTTTATGAACGTTCACTTTCTCTCTGTGTTTGGTTTCCTTTCTTGTCTTTGCTGTTGTTCTGGCCATTATATAATCACTGTTCCGTTGAGGGGTGGGAGCAGTGGGGGTGGGACAGTTTTTGTATCTGAGGATGCATTGTCTCCCAGAATGAAAGCCACTATAAATGTCAATTGTTGTACACAAATGAAATTGGAATGATTTTAATTTTGATGCCACATTTTTCTATTTAGCAGCGATTTTGTATGTTAGGGACAGATGGCAGAAGAGTAAGAGCTACAGTTTAAGGTGAAAAACATACCAACCTGTATTGCAGTCCATGTTGGAACTCCAGGAGCCTCAATATTCTGATAATTTTACAGAAACAGACACATTGTGTTCTTGTATTCATCTTTGAATGTAAGATTGTCTGATAGTTGTTTGTTTGAGGTTACCGGATTTTATCAGACACAATCGTGGTGGTGCATTTAATGAGTCGATTGTCGCACGAGAGTACAGTTCGATTAGTTCTGAATGCTGCCGGTAGTGGCACTTCCGGTTTTTCCTCTTAAACCGGCACTGTCGGTTTTCTTTCTTTCTTTCCTTTCTTTCCTTCCTTCCTTTGTTTCTTTGTTTCTTTGTTTGTTTGTTTCTTTGTTTGTTTGTTTGTTTCTTTCTTTCTTTCTTTCTTTCTTTCTTTCTTTCTTTCTTTCCTTCTTTCCTTCTTTCCTTCTTTCCTTCTTTCCTTCTTTCTTTCCTTCCTTCCTTCCTTCCTTCCTTCCTTCCTTCCTTCCTTCCTTCCTTCCTTCCTTCCTTCCTTCCTTCCTTCCTTCCTTCCTTCCTTCCTTTCCTTCCTTTCCTTCCTTTCTTTCAGATACTACGTATTGCCTGTGTAGCCTGACTGTATCGTGGGTTTATACACTGTTTTGCTGGGAGGTGAGGTGGGAGAAGGAGAGAGAGGGTGGGGGTGAAAGAGAGGGAAAGAGGCGGGGAGTGGATGAGAGAGAGGGGGTGAGTTGATTAATTGAGATGGAAAATTAGAGGAGTGGAGGGGGTTGGGTTTGGAGCCATTGGGATGCCAGACTGACTGAGTGTGTGTGAAAGAGAGAGAGGGAAGGAGGGAGAAAAAGAAAGAAAAAAGAGGAAAAACGGACAGTACCGCTTTAAGCCCCTGCCCTCCGCCGTTGTAGAAGTTTGCTTTGTGATTGTGTGTGTGTTTATAGACTGTAATCAATATTTATTGCTTTATTGGTAAGTATCCAGACAATATTCTGTTGTTATTTAGTCTTATTATTAATATGGTATGTTTAAAAAAAAGTGTAATGTTTGTGTTGGGTTTTCGGCTGATATCCGACATGCCGTTTAACCGGGATTGGCCAGGTCCGGAGGGTGCCGGATAAACAGGCTTTTACTGTACTTTGTTAGTAGCTATCGCAAATCACTTTTGTATCATGGGCTACATTATTCAGTGTATTCAATTTAAAAAATGTGCTTACTGTTCAAACTCTCTTTATCTACTGTTGACATGCTTTACAAATGTTTTATAAACAATCTTTTCATTCTCACACAAATAGCTTAATGCTTTTAGAATTGGTGTAAAACCAACTGGCACTATTTTTTGAACAAAAGATTGCACATAATTGAAAATGACTCTTTTATTGCTTGTTCATAGCAGAAGGGAGTTAATGTAGGGATTATTTCCTCAGATATTGATGCATTGGTTGGAGGAGAAGTGGGTGGCCTAGAATTTGGAAAGTTACCATTTGGAGCATGTGAAGACCCTATCAGGTGAGATTGCTTTACTTCCTAACTGATGCAACAACAACAGCTTGCATTTACATAGCACCCCTCACGCTTGGTAGTGTCCCAGAGCACTTTACAATGCTGGGCTGGGCGGGGAGGTGACAAAAGGCACCGTTGAAGTGCAACCTGAAGATGAGGAAGCAAGGGCAAGATGGAAGAATGTTCCTGAGTTTCAGGGCGTAGTGTCTGAAAGCGCAGCCACTGATAATGGAATGGAGGGTACGAGAGACATGCAGGAGGCTGGAGCCAGTTGAGCGGAGGCAGGGAGATGCTAGGGTGTGAAAGAATTTGAAGTCTAGTGTGAGGATCTTGAAATCGATCCATTTGGTGACAGGGAGCCAGTGGAGCCTGGCTAGAACTGATATGATGGGGTTGTGAAGTTTAGTGCGGGTGAGTGTGCAGGCTTTGTGGGTCCTGGAGCTGGGGAGACCGGCGAGGAGACCATTTGAATAGTTGAGGTGGGATGTGATAAACACAAACAGCTGTTGATCTATATAAATTAGGATTATGTGAGTTTCATGCTTTAATTTATCCTTGATTTTGAAGTTAGGGTTTCAAAGTTAATTTTGTAAATCCAGGTAATATTAATGCTGAATTTTAGACCTATGTTAATATGTTTCACAGTGCTTTATTTTCGGTGCACTGAAATTGGTAAGAAATTGTACAGTGGTATATTCAATTTACGAGGCTATCTTCTCACGGATTAGGGGAGAAAGTGCCACTATTTGCCCCTCAAACTAACCCCCTGACCCACTGACAAAGTTACAACAGATTATTTGAGATGTAAATTATTGACATTTGTTTCCTGATGTATGAACACAGGTGACTGGTTATTATTCCCATGTGACCTTAGACAATCAATGGCGACAGATTTTTCAACCTTAGAGGGTTCTGGAGGTCAGCCTATTCTGTCCTTATCTGATGCCTTCTATTTTGAGTGTTGTACAGTTACACAGCCAGCAAAGATGAATACATAGCAATCATACCTAGGAATCCGAGGTGATTTTACCAACTGAGGTGTCACGGGGCTCCATTTAATTTATTTTTTAGCATCATTATCACTCATGCCAATTGTGCACCACTCACCAAATGGTTTAAAAGATGGTCCCATGGAGAAGTAGGAAGCCTTCCAAATTGTGAATAGCATGACTGTGATAGAGCCACATTAATACTGTTCTCGCAGCTCCTTTACTACTGCAACTTGATGGGTGGGCCCAGATGATGCACCTCATACAATTCCATTTGCACCATTGCATATCCAGCAACATTTATAACTTTCTATGCATAATTTGAAATCAATTTTTAATGAAATCTATTTCATCTTTATGTCAATAGAATAGAAGCCTTTATATATATATATATATACACACATATATATACATATAAAAAAAAGTAAATGGTGTAAAATTGTGAAAGGATATTTGACATTCTTTATGACTTTTTTCTCAAGGTTTGAGCGTGGAAGCTCAGTGTGGTTGACTGTTCAATAAACAGAAAGTTGTTGTACTGAGATGTACTGAGACTGAGACAGTGTCACATTTTTGTTTTAGTGAATTACACTTAGCTACCACTTGGCCTCATCTCGCAGAAGGCATTGTTGTTGACAATGATGTATATTCGTAAGTGAAGATTATTATTTTTTCCTGATGTATCTTATATTGAAATGCATTTAACATAACATTTTTGAACCATATTTCTAGTTAACAAAAGCTTTGATTTCGTGAAAATCGTATAATAATATATTCCTGCAAAATGTTTAATAATGTAAAATGTTATCTTTCTTTGTTTTATTTGAAACCCAAATTTTTAATGAATTATAGAATTCTGTATACATTTTGTTGAGATTTTGTTGCAATAAGAGATGTCTTAAAAAGTCCTTGATACAAATGTACTGCAATTCAAATGTACTATGTTTTGTTTAGCTCCTGTAGTTCAGTGGTTAGAGCACTCGCCTTACAAGCGTGAGACCAGTGTTCGAATCCAGGCAGATCAGGGTGAAACCTTGGGCAAGTTTCCTTATTGCACACGCTTAATAATAATCCATCCCAAAAAACACAATAATAAAATTGGTCATGTCAATCCATGACTGTTTGTGGGACACTGCTGTGCGCAATTGGCTGCTATGTTTCGCCCACAAATATACAGTCAATTCACTTTACAGTATATTCTGTGAAGCGCTTTGAGACATCGATAAGATGTGAAAAGCACTATAACAAATGCAAGGATTATTATTACTATTTTACAAAATGTATTGCTTTGTATTTGGAACAGAACATCTATTAGGCCATGTGCCCAATTCATTAATTAGAAGCAAGAGTTTGTAAAGATTAGAGGAGATATGAGAAGAGCACTTCAAGAGAAAATTTATAAATTACTCATGTAATATTACATATCTTTGTAACACTCTACCAACTCATACCTACCATGAGTTGGTAACTGTTCATATATGAAAATGGAGCTGTTGCATCAATACCTCATCGTGAATATTGTTTACATCATGGACTAATTTCTATTTGCAATTCAGATTTGTAGCATTAATTCTTTAGTTGTGAAATTCATGGCTGGCACATTGCAAACTCTCCTGTCAACGAAGTCTGGAAAAAAGATGGTGAGTAAGCTGACCGTGAATTTCACAAACCAGAAGTTACATTTAATGCAACAAATCAGGTTTGTGAATAACATAGCCGGTGTTTCTATTCCTTGACCCTTCACCACGCAAATTTCATTAGTTTCTGGTATAATGCGATAGTACTTCAAAGCTACTGGCTTGCTTAAGGAGATTTGAAACATTTTTCATAATAATTCTTTTTCCTTCCCTAGGGATCTAGATCCTCTTCAAGCACCTCATTGGTCTGTCAGAGTGAGGAAGGCTGATAACCCTCAGTGCTTATTGGGTATAAATTTAATCCGCATTGTGGTACAAAAGTAACATATACGATGGAAGTTTACATTTTATAAAAGAAAACTGCAAATGGAAATCTAAACTTTCATTAACCCTTAATTTCACAGGAGATTTTCTGACTGAGTTCCTTAAAATTTGTCGCCGGAAAGAGTCAACTGATGAACTTCTTGGAAAGTCAGCTTTTGAAGAAGATGGCAAAGGTTTCAATCAGATATTTTTATTCCTTTAATTGTGCTCTATACTTAAAAAAAAAATACTCTTCTATGAAATGCAGATTGTGTGCAACAATTGGGTTAGTTATACTGACTTCTTCTTCAACAGAGAATGCAGATATTACACATGCATTGCAGAAACTCACAGACCCAGGCACAGTTCATATTCCTCGATTATCCACTATGTCCAATATAGTCCACAGTGCTCGCAAGAGGATGCACAGAAATAGACGTGTCGAAGAATCACCAATGAATAACGAAGTCCTAAACTCCATTCTATTAGTAAGTGTATTTTATTTAAGTTTAGGCTGCTCAAAATCTCGCAACTTTAACATTACGTTCTTTTTCATTAAGCTTTTGAAAATCGTGTTTCACCTCAATGTGCAGTATTACTATATTTTTAGACCATTTCCAGTAGGCAATTTTAATATTTTGCTGGATTAAACTGGGTAAATTCATTGGTTATACATTTTTCAGTGAGATGATCATCATCATGCAGCATCTTTGCTCAGGGTTTCTATCTTGATAGGCACTACCGACAACAACAACAAAATTACACTTGTATATTGCCTTTCATGTCAGGAGGACGTCCCAAGGCGCTGAATCAAATTTTCCACCAGCAGCGTGGAATCAAACTGTTTCTACCAATTCCACTGCATGTGTTAAAAATATGAATGATTTCAAGTCCTTCTTCTCAATGAAACATTCAGGTGATAATTACAAACTGCAGTTAGACATAATTTGAAACCTTCGTTAAGATTTTTCCATCCTCTATTTTATTCTTTTAAATTTGTGTTAATACAGTAAATCAGACAGTTTGTTTTATAATGTATTTCTTATTCGCCTTGTATCTTATTAGAACTGACAATTTGTACTAGGAATGGGGCAACACACCCATAAAATGATATGGAGCAAACAGCTACAAAATATTTACCAATTTGACGACTGAACATGTAATGCACAGGCTTTGCCTGGACCAGTACAAAGGGCAGGATAGTGGGCCTTTTTTTGTAATATTATAATAGTCTCTTTCTCCCTTCTGCTTTCCAGTGACTTAATCGCTTATAAATAGTTGCAGATTTCTGTATTGCAGTTCTAAATAACCATGTTATACATGTTTAAATATTTCTAAACAGGAAATGAAGCTGGTGAGAATAGGCAAGTTCCTAAAATGTACTGTATTTGCTGTTATTGCATTTGTGTATATTGTTTTAATGGTCAAAGCAAAGTTGGTTTGTAATCTATTGTTTTGTATGTTTAGTTCCTGTTTCCAGATGCTGCAGAAAAGGCTGGCGAGGCATTTGATGTGACACCCAGCGCCTCATGTGGAGTTGGAATGGCTGCAACTAATGAAGATTATGTAAGTGCCACAGTACGATCAAATCATTCTAATTAGAGAGCAGCGCTTTAGTTCTCATTAATTCTTTACTGTCTAATATTGATGTTTATTCAGTATATAAAACCAAAAGAATAAACAAACAGGTCAGGAAGTTGCTCTCAGAATCTAGACTCACAGTAGGGTAATCTAGGGTACCATAACACGGTGACACATATCACATTCAGAATTTTCTTTTGGTACTGTAAATTCTACCATTGATGGCATTAATTACCCTACAGAAGGAAGCTATTTGACCCTCTGAATTTATTCTTTTGAAAGCTTCTCCACTGGAACCGTAAACTCTCAAACCAATTTCCTGCTTTTAAACTCTTTATCTTGTTAAATTTGATTATCTGGCTGCTTGTTCTAATAATTCACATGGACTTTAAAGATTTTATAGTATTATTTTGAGAAAGAACAGGAGTTTTCTTGCCATTCTGGCCAATATTCATCCTTCATCCAGATTTAGAGCAAACATTGTTGTGTGTGACATTATCTGTGTACATTCGCTCCCACTGTTCAAATTTTAACCCCAAACATTTCCATGCGCCCCTGTGCTTGTAGACTACCGCCAACCCATTACCTAGCACACACCCCAGCCTCACCGTGCACCCCAGCCTCACCGTGCTTGCTGTCCTTCAGCTGCCAGAGGTATTGACTTGGATTTGTTTTGAATCTTGCGAGCAGTAAATAGATTATTCACTATGTTCTGCTTGTGGGAATCAAACAATTACAGTGTCAGTAAAGTCATTCTAGCCTTAGAATGAAAAGTACCATTTACCGAACAGTTACTGTTGTGGGATCCTACCGTGTTTCATCAATTAAAAAAAAGTCACAATATGTTCTGTGAAGCGTTTTGAGACAATGTGATAATGTGACACTGTCTATCGAATGCAAGGATTATTATAATATATATATATATTTTTTTCACTCTACTTAAAGCCGGGACTGGTACAAAACAGTAAATTCTGGTACCGACATTGTAATTACACTTACCAGGAAATTCTGGTTCAATGGACTGGATCTTTCCCCCAGTAGTCCATGGAGAAAACTGGGATTTTAGTGTATAAGCATTTATTAGCTTTCGCAAAATATATTACAAATGAAAGAATCATTTGTGCTATTGTGTTTGACTAGTTATGGGTTTATTATTCATAATTTGCATGATTTACTAATTAATCAAAGACTAATGTTTACAGTGTCTAATCCAGTTTACAGCAGAAAAACAAATTGAAATTGAATGCCTGAAATAACAAGAAACATCCGTGTTATGTTAGACACCCACTGTATATTTTGTGGATGCTTTGCCAATAAAATAAATGGTCAATTCACTACTGAATATTTTTAAAAGCATTTTGAGACATCACAAAGATGTGATAAGGCGACATAACAAATGAAAGGATTCTTATTATCTTTAAATCTTCACCATTTTAACAAAAAATATTCTCCCTTGACTCGACATGAACTCCTAATTTTTTTTAGCTTTTTCATATATTGGATGCTGAAAGGATATAGTTCTGTTCGCACATCTCTCCTTGTGTCTCTAATTCTCTCTTACTGAGTTCTCACAGGGTAGATCGTTCTGATTGCTGATTTTGGTCTGTTCCCTTATTTTACTCATAGTTTCACCCATTCAATACCCATTTCTCAAGAGGTAGATCTTTCTGTACTCTTCATTCAGCATTACCTGAGCCATATGCCAGATCAGTATTCCACTGAGTAAATTATGTTTAAGCTGTGGTAGCGGTGTTTAGTTGTCCAATTTTTTGGTCAAGTACCACATTTAGTATGTTAGCAAAGTGCATAATACATTACTCCTCTCTGCTACCTTTTCATTGTGTATACTGGAGGGAGTAATTTCTTTTTATGATTTGTTTTTATTAGAACCTGTACAGCCAGTTTAAGTCAGCTCCTTCAGACAGCCTGACGTACAAGCTGGCTTTGTGTCTCTGTATGGTCAACTTTTATCATGGAGGAATGAGGGGTGTGGCGCACTTATGGCAGGAGTTTGTGTTGGAAATGCGCTACCGATGGGAAAATAATTACCTTATTCCAGGGTAAGTTTTCTTTCTTTCCTTAAAATTTTAGGCTTGAATTTGAATCTTAGACTTGTGACTTGACACTATCAAAACATTTTTTTTGGAAAAATAACCTCTTTTCAAAAAATGCTTGAAGGTGACTTGTGTAATGTGGTGCCTTTAAAAATGACTGATTAATGATTAATTCTGTTTTGCAGTTTAGCTAATGGAGCCCCAGATTTAAAATGCTGTTTGTTGCATCAAAAATTGCAGGTAAGAAATCAATCTTTAGTTATTCGCAGACAATTGTATTCTTCATGATACTCTTAACTTCTATTCTTTGAAATTGTTCAATCTGAAGTGTCAAAAAGTAGAAATTACTGGAAAAAAGTAGCAGATCAAACAGCAACTGAATGTGAAATTCTTCTCCTCCATATGCTTGTTTTTTTAGACTTAAAATTCATCATTTAGCCTGCACCATTACTAATAATGCTGCAGTTCCATGTTCAGACTAAACTTTACGAGTGACTGTGCAAAGTGATTTTCTGTGTTTAGAATGGGACCTGTATTGATATGATTAGTCCTATATCTTGAATACAGTTAGGTGGACTCATGAGAATTTCATTCAGATGAGTATTATAGTGCTATCTAAAATTTATTGTCTAACATTTGTAATTTTTTAAAGATGTTGAATTGTTGTATTGAGAGGAAGAAAGCGAGAGATGATGGAAGAAAGCAACTGTCTTCTGAAAATGCATCGAGTAGTTCAATAGAGAGGAAATTGTCAAACAACAGTATTGATAAAGAAAGGAAAGAGAAAGGGGACCCATCTCAACAGAAATCTTGGGACTCCTGGAGTGACAGTGAGGAAGAATTTTTTGAATGTATCAGTGACACAGAAGAGCTGCAGGACAGTGACAAGAAAGAAGGGGCAGCAAAAGGCGAGAGGACAGTTGAGGAAGGGAAAAAAGAAACTCAAAGGTGGAAACCAGAGGGACGTCTGCATCAGCACGGAAACATGACTCTGCTGCGTAAGGGAGAGCTGCTGTATATACCAGTTACACAGGTAAAAATCCGGGTTATTTTCAGAAAGGAGTGTTCATTCATTTTTTTTACCATATATTGAGACTTAAATAAGGAATAGGTTAGTCGGAGACACTTCATGTATATATACTTTTATATACATACATTAATGGAGTGAAATGTGCTATAAAAATGTAATGTTGTTGTTGTAGAGCCACAATTACAGTGGAATCCTGTGGGGCCAGTCGGGTCGGGGAGGATGTTGTGTCCAGCTTAAGCAGCCCTCGAGGTTAACCGCACTGAACCCCACATCCATGCCTTGACTCTTTCAGCTTTCCCCCACCTCCGCAACATTGCCCACCTCCGCCACTACCTTTCCATCTCGGTCTTGCTCCATACTTCTTTCTCTGTGACCTTCTAATATTCTTCCAATCTGTAGTTCCTTCCACTGGTCTGCTTCATGGTTCCCCCGTCTGCCTGCCTCACTATCAACAATTGGGTCCAATTGTTGATAGTGAGGCTTTCTGCCCCCATGTCTTCACCTTCCTCCTTCCTTTGCTTCCACTAAGTTCCATTTCAAGATTTTCCTCTTTGACTACACCTTTGGACATCTTCTCTTGGCTCCATGCCTCTCGAATTTAACCCCTAGCTTTTGTGCAAACTTTCCACTGTCCAGCACCTTGGGGTGTCTGTCCAACATGAAAGGCACTGTATAAATGCAATTTATTGGTAGAAAGCTACTTTCAAACAATTAATGGAAAAAAGAGTTTCCTCCCTGAACAAAAAAATACATTTGTATACTTGTAGAGTACATTTTCTTATAATTACAAAACTGCAATCTGCATGATTGAAGGGATAAAGCAGATTGCAGCCTTAATTAGTCAATTAAATGTTCAGATCAGACTTTGTGATGGCCATCTTCTTACTCTTTGACAAGTTCTCGTTTCCGGAGAATAAATAGCTGTTTAATTATACAAAGTAATCCTTTTTGTTCCTAGGAGCCAGCACCAATGACAGAAGATTTATTAGAAGAACAGTCGGAGGTGCTTGCAAAATTAGGAACTTCAGCTGAAGGAGCACACCTGCGGGCCAGAATGCAGAGTGCCTGTTTACTGTCAGATATGGAATCTTTTAAGGTATGTGAGAGGAACTGATTGAGATTCACGGTTATAATATGATACTTAAGCACTTTGAGTCCTTCCCTGCCCTTGCCTGGTTTGATTCCTACCTCTCATCACCTACATTTTGTTGCCACCAATGGTTTCTCTTCTGGCCCCCGCACTGTCAACAACAACAACTTTGATTTATATAGTGCCCTCCGCACCGGACGGCGTCTCAGAGCGCTTCACTGTCACCTGTGGAGTCCCCCAGGGTTCTGTCCTTGGCCCCTTTTCAACTTATACATACTCCCAACTTGCTGACTTCATCCGCAGGCATGGGGTTAACTTCCACATGTATGCGGATGACACCCAACTATCTCTGCCTCTACCCTCGATTCCAGGACTACCACTGTCCTGACAGATTCTCTGTCAGACATCAAGTCCTGGATGAGAGCTAACTTTCTACAGTTGAACATCAACAAGACCAAGGCCCTACTGATTGACTTGTGCCAGCGCCTTCTTGCATCAGGGACTGGCTGCATCAACCTCAATGGTTGCATACTCAACCACCTCAAGCCAGTCAGGAACCTAGGTGTCTTGCTCGACCCGCAACTGTCTTTCCTCCCCACATCCAAGCAATGACTCGCTCTGCCTTTCCCCACCTCCGCAACATTTCCCGACTCCGCCATTACCTCATTCCTAAAGCCGCTGAAACCCTCATCTACGCCTTCATTACATCCCGGCTCGATTATGCAAATACCTTGCTGATCAGCCTCCCCAATTCCTCCCTCCACTGGCTGCAGATAATTCAAAACTCTGCTGCCCATGTCCTCTACTGTTCCAAACTTTGTGAACCCATCTCCCCCATCCTTGCCCGACTCCATTGGCTCCGAGGATCACTCAGAGGATCCAATTCAAGATCCTGGTCCTCACATATAAAGCCCTCCACAACCTCGCCCCTCCCTACATCGGTGACCTACTATCCCGTTACCAACCTGCCCGCCCCCTCCGCTCAGCAGATGCTGGCCTGCTTCATGTCCCCCAACACCCGCCCAACCATTGGTGGGCGAGCCTTCAGTCATTCTGCCCCCAACCTCTGGAACTCCATCCCGAAGTGCCTCCACCTTGCAACCTCCCTGGCCTCCTTCAAGTCTCACTTCAAGACTCCTCTTCGATGGTTCCATCGGTGACTCACCCCACCCCCACCCCCCCACGTCCTTAGCTCGGGTCTGAAGCATTAACCTGTCCAGCGCCTTGGGACGTCCTCCTGATATGAAAGGTGCTATACAAATGTAATTTTGTTATTGTTGTTGTTCATTACATTATTGGCAACAGTTCGCATGAATCATTGTGTCATTGCAGACTTGTTATTTTACTTTAGTTATTAGTATTTAAACTGTTGTGAATACAATGAAATCGTTGCAAACATAACACAACATTGGTCATGGAAGTATGCCAAATTTATATGTCCCCGTACCATTTTTCAGTTATAAACTACCCAAGAAATCACAAGATTGCTAAATCTGAAAATAACTTGTGTATACCGTATATCTCCGCGTATAAGGCGCACTTATTTTCAGGTCGGAAGATCTCGAAAGTGGGGGGTGCGCCCTATACGCAGGTACAAGAAATTTTGAGCCTCGGAGATACAGTAAACAGGAGGGGCGGCCGGCGCACTGTCAGCCGGGGTTTGGTCAGTGTCCGGCGGGGGTTGGGGGGGAGCGGGTGACGGGGCTTCGGCCTCGGCCGCCCGGGTGGCGGCAGCAGCAGCGGACTTCAGTGCTGTGCTTACCTTCTGCCGAACCCAGTCTGCCTGCCTGCCTCCCTGCCGCTCTCTCTCCCTCCCTCCCTCCCTCCCTGCCTGATTGCGTGCCTGCCTCTCTCCCTCTCTCTCTCCCAAGCTGCCGACCTGCCCCTCTCTCTCTCTCTCTCCCGGGCTGCCGACCTGCCTCTCTGCCTCTCTCTCTCCCGGGCTGCCGACCTGCCGCTCTCCCTCCCTCCCTCCCTCCCTCCCTGCCTGCGTGCCTGACTCTCTCCCTACCTACCTGTCTCTCCTGTCTCTCCTCCCTTCTGCCGGCAATATCATTGAAAATGCTTCCGTTTTTTTTCACCAAGAAAAGGTCAAAAACGGGGGGTGCGCCTTATACGCGGAGATATACGGTACATTAAAATAGTCTTCACATCAAGGTGTTTGTTTGATTTATTTAGGCTGCAAACCCTGGTTGCTGCTTAGACGATTTTGTGAGATGGTATTCTCCACGTGACTATATTGAAGAAGAAGTCACTGGTGAGATAGGTGGCACGGTACTGAAAGGTGAACTGAGTGCCAGAATGAAAATTCCTGGCAACATGTGGGTGGAGGCATGGGAGTCAGCCAAACCAATTCCAGCTCGAAGACAGAGACGATTGTTTGATGACACAAGGGAGGCTGAAAAGGTAGAATTTATTAGTTTGTTTAAATAGTTACAGCAGGACATTGTGGTTACAAAGAAATCTGTTCTCTTCATAAAGGTATGATTTAGTTTTAAATTATAGTTTTCAGTTCAAGAGGAAAGATCAAAAATTGAAGGGAAATAGTGTGTAAAGGAAAACTAAAAGTGAGAAATTGAAAAATTCGCAAATTCGTTTCTCTCCCCGTCCCCTCGCTCGTAAAGGATAAACGAACTCTGGGAAAAGTGATGGAAGAGTTAAATATTGTACAGAATAATAATAAACAGCAGATTACAATATCTAACCCGAGCCTCAGGAGTAAGGGCTGGTTGTTGACAATTGGCGCTCATAATGCAGACTAAAACTCAAGTGAAGTACCAACAGTACCAACAGTATTGATGTCATTGTTTGGATTAGATATTTAAGGCCAAGTTCCCAAGAGTTCCTTATGGTGGGCTTTAAAATGAGTCTATTTAGCATTCCTTGTAATTTTTGTTGAAAGATTATTGTGGGAAAAACTGCATGCAAGTTTATAAATAATAATCCTTGCACTTGATATAGCGCTTTTCACATCTTTTAGATGTCTCAAAACTCTTTACAGAATATATTGTATATTTGTGGGCAAAACGTGGCAGCCAATTGCACACATCAGTGTTCCACAATCACTCCTGGATTGAAGGGACCAATTTGTTATTGTTTTTGTCTTGAATTATTATCAGGCGTGTGGACTAAGAAAACTTGCTCAAGGTTTCCGGGAATCAAACCCATCTCTCGCTTGCGAGGCGAGTGCTCTAACCACTAAGCTACAGTTGAAACGCAATTGTGGAAAAGTATGATTTAAAAAACCAAAGATTTTTCAATGTTTCCAAGCATGTGGGAAAGGAAGAAATGAAATTCTATCCAGATGTGTTTTTAGGGTGAATTTACAGGATGGTTCGAAGTAGAAAGCTTCATAACTGCTTCTTGTTATTATTATTGTTATTATTTTTTAAGGGTAAACATGCATTTGACTTAACCACTTTCAGATCATGGATTGTACAGAAACAAATGGTGGTATTATAGTAATAAAGTATTTAGCTAGATTCTAAATGTAGAATTTTGCAGAATGAGACTTTAATTTGTGAGATTACTGGATCTATTTTCTTCTTTTCAGGTTCTTCACTATTTGGTGGGATTGAAACCTGCAGACCTGGCTCAGCATTTACTGCCTTGCATTATGCATGCTGCACTGTTGAAGGTCAAAGAGGAAGGTAAATTGCGTAGAAAGTAGATCCAGCAAAATCTTGTTAAATCTTTTTCAGTAATTGCAATTGCTGCTTATGATTAACAAGTTTCAGAACTCCGGCAGAGGTTAGATTTTAAAAGGTAGTTAGCAATAGTAGTGAATGTAAAATACTGTGTTTATTCATTGTCTTAAAAAAGCTTGCTTCTTGCACGTCACAGATAATCTTATCATCTTTGCTTATATGCTGCTACTTTCAGCCATTTTGAGTCTGTTAAGAGGATATAGGCATATTGGGATGTCAGACGTGTGAGTTTCTAAAACAATCACTATTGTTTTAGTAATAAAGGTTCTCCAAGCCCTCCGCTCCCTCACGGGTCAGGTGTGGGAGGCCGTCAGCTGAACTTCAGCAAGTCCGAGGCCCTCCTTATTGGCTCATGCCAGCGTCTCCACACCTCAACAACAACATCCAGATTACATGTATAGAGCACCTTTCACATAGGGAGGATGAGCTCAGGCACTGGCAGCATCAGCATCCACAGGTTACCCTCCACCTCACCAAGCCAATCAGGAACCTAGGGATTTTGTTCGACCCTCAACTGTTCTTTCTCCCCCATATCCAAGCCATGATCAGCACTGTCTTCCACCACCTCCATAGCATTGCCCGACTCCGCCACTACCTCACCCGCAGGCCGCCGAAACCCTCATACATGCATTTGTCACCTCAAGGCTCGACTACAGAAACTCCCTCCTTGTCGTCCTCCTCCCCAACTCTTCCCTCTACATGCTGCAGATCATCCAAAACTCTGCAGCTTGTGTCTTCTCCCGCACTAGGCTCAATGACCCCATTACCCTCGCCCGGCTCCACTGGCTCCCAATCCTTCAGAGGTTAGAATTCAATTCCCTCAACCTCATTTTCAAGGCCATACATAGCCTTGTCCCCTCCAACTTCTCCTGACTTGCTGACCCCCTATCAACCTGTCCGCTCCCTCCGTTCAGCAGGCTCAGGCCTGATCCATATCTCCCGCACCACCTGCCCTACCATCGCCAGCCAGGGTTTCAGCTTTTCTGCCCGCACTCTTTGGAACTCCATCCTATAATCCTTCACCTTGCTCCCTCCCTTGCCTCCTTCAAGGCCTGACTCAAGACCCGCATTTTTGACCGTGCCTTCAGCCACCCTCCTACCTCTCTGCCCTTCTGAATCCCTACCCTGCACCCGTCCCTCCCCATATGCTCGGGTCCTGACCTCTGACTGTTCAGCGCTTTGGCACGTCCTTCCGGCACGAAAGGTGTTCTATAAATATAATTTTGTTGTTGTTGTAATGCTTAATTATTTCCCTAACTTATTAGTCCTGAATATTTTCTATTTTCTTTGAATTTGCAAGATGTTGTCAACACAAGCTTTATCTACTCATTCAAATATAAATACAATGTTTTATGGTAGTCAATAATTGTGATCATTTATATAGAAGGTTTTGAGCAGTAATTCTATTCTGTATGACAAAAAACAATTTTGGAACTGGTCAAGTGCTTCGGGAACATCCTCCTGACGTGAAAGGCGCTATACAAGTGTCATTTTGTTGTTGTTGGTTATTGGATGGGCCGACAGAAAAGTGTGCCCGCACCTTCTGCACATTTTCCTCTACAACGCCCTCGCCCGCGACAAACGCCCTCGCCCGCGACAAACGCCCTCGCCCACGACAAACATCGTTTGTGACCCGCGGTTGCTCACACTGTTTACCTGACGTCACTGTGGGCAGAGCTGCTCTGGACAGGAATACATGGCGCACGTGGCAAATGGGCTACACTCGGAGGCCCCACTAGTGTGATTGTGCGTGTGTTGATATGTGAGTGTGTCTGTGTCTCTTATGTATGTGTGTTTATGAGTGTCTCAGTGTGGGTGCATGTGTGTGTATGTCTCTGTGTCTATGAGTGTGTGTCAAAACTAAATCTAATAATAGTGTGTAGCAACCTCTTCCTTGCGACATTTATATTGTCAAAAGGTGTGCTTTATTTGGTGACTACATTTACTCTTCATAAAACTACTCAACAGAGCAGCATTTTAATCTATTTCTCAAAGTTTAGATTTTTCTTATCTTCCAGATGTTGTCAACCTGAGAACAGTTTTCATTTCTAATGGTGTGATTAACTTTCTTCTTCAGAATCCATTGAAGATATCCCCTGTGTTAGAAAAATAATTCAACAGATAATTACTCACGTTAGCAAACTTTTAAGATATTCAAACCCTGACCTCAAAAAGTTAGAAGTAAGTTTAGTTTACTTTATTTTAAGAGGTTCACAATCAGCTTTACCGAATTGGAGAAACCAAGAAACCATAACTGGCTGACTTTCTTTTTTAGGAAATAATTAATCAGATAATAGCTTCGGAAGCCATTATTGCAAGATCTCGCTCACTTCAAGCCAAATTTGGGATTAATAAATGTGAAAAACAAGATGAACGTGAAGAACTGGAACGGTAAAATATAGTTTGTTTCCTTGTTGCTTTCAAAGTTGTTACTTTGGTTATTTTCTTAAAACTAAACTGAACCAAGCCGTGAATTTTCTTCCGTATTGTATTGTAAAATTAGCTAGACTTTAAATTACAAATATATGTTTAAAATATATTTTAAACATATTTTTAACAAATAT
This sequence comes from Hydrolagus colliei, assembly GCA_035084275.1. Lineage (NCBI taxonomy): Eukaryota > Metazoa > Chordata > Chondrichthyes > Chimaeriformes > Chimaeridae > Hydrolagus > Hydrolagus colliei. The sequence goes on along the minus strand of CM068747.1, from coordinate 17,993,253 downwards.
ATGTTTAAAAAAAAGTCAGCAAATTCAAGTTGCTGTCATTATCAACAAATTACTTAGTAATACTTCTCTTAACTATTCCGTGTTTGGATCAATTAATAAAACTTTCCAAATAGTCAGTCATAAATGTACAGATTTTCATTCTTTCAAATTACAAATAGCCCAATTCAGTCAGTGACGCTGTATTGCAGTGAATAAACTAAAATTGGGTTTCCAATAGAAACTTACGATTGAGAGAGTGGATAAGAGTATGTTCCAGTTCACTGACCTATTAAACATCCTTTTCTCACTAGGTTTGTGAGCTGCCTTTTAGAGCAGCCGGAGGTGCCAGCCACTGGTGCAGGACGAGGACACATTGGGAATATTATCTATAAGTTATTTGTGAATGCACAGAGGGTAAGGAAAATGAATGTAAATCTATATTTCTGTAAATATTTGTGCCTGATTTGTTAAAATTAGGCAAATATGCTTCTATTATATACTATTTACGTATCTAGGCAGCAGTTTTTCATTTGGTGTAAACAATGTTGAACTGTGTAATTGATAAGTAATCCTTATGCATTGCATTGGAAGGTACAGGTGATGGCATCCCATTTGTCCATACAATTGAAAACTCACTGCAGACTTGCACATGAAGACTGCCCACTTGGCTGAAATATTGGCAAGTGTCGTAACACGTGTGAGGTTATACTCCAGCATGTGGCAGTGTCCAGCGGTAGAGCAATAAGAAAGCAAATCTACACTAGTATCCCTCTGATAATTATCATTCTACATCGTGAAGGAGACATTCTTTCCTTTTACACGTGTTTGAAACTACTTAGCTTCTGGCTGAAATGCTCTATTTTAATTGTGGGAACCTCCTTGTTTTAACCTTTCTAAACTGTCATTCGTTGATTATAATACTTAATAAACATTATTAATATGACTACACAGTGGAGAATTTAAACTCTCAAGAAATGTTTTTAATGATATATTATTATTATTTGTTGGGGAGGAGCAATTTGGAAATTAATTTACTTCGGAGTCTTTGCAAAATAACCAGAAAATGAAATTCAATCATTTCATTTTCTGTTAGTTGCACTAAATCAGCATTTTAATACAGCATATTGAATTTAATTGTAAGATGTTTACCTTTGGCGGTATATAGTGATCTGTTTTATTCCACCTTCTGACAATGTGTCATAATTGAGGCACTGGAATAATACTTGAATGTAATCACTGATGTCTGCATACGTTAGACATTTAAAATGTTATTTCATAAATTGCAAATATACAATGTTAAAGCGGTATACATTTATTCTTGTACTATCAGAACACTATTTATTAAATCAGCAAAGATAGTAATTACATTGGTATTTTTGTGTTACACTTAGCACAGTAATAATGTATTCTGGCATTAAAAGAAAATCCATATCCAGGTGGATAATGATGACTTTAATGGGTAGTATTATTATTACAGTATAATGTTCAATCAGATGTTTAACAATGTGGGTATAAAGCACAGCAACTTCAAATGAGATTCCCTAATTAAAGAATCCGAGTATAGCCTCTTTTCAGTACTGTACTTAGAAGTTATTTGAGGAATTCCATTTGAAATTAGCTCTATTTTAAACACATTAATTTTAGCATTTAGTGATATGTGACAATATTACATTTATGCGGTTAATATGTTTAAGGATACAATGTATGAATGTAACAAATACATTCATAATGTATAAAATACATGTTTCCATTTATCAAATGACTATAAGCTCATATCATAAACATTTTGCCTCAGATCTGTTCACTTAAATTTTTCAGTGTAAAGTCACCAATAACAACAACAAATTTACATTTGTATAGCGCCTTCGTGTCAGGAGGACGTCCCAAGGCACTGATATATAAAGCCTGTATAAGTTAAATATCACTCTCAGGAACATGCTGCTAAAGTTTAGTAAATGTTATATTTTTCAAACTTTCACATGTGATATTTCTGAGTAAACACCACCACCAACATTTTACATTAATAGAGCGCCTTTCACTTCTCAAGCGCTGGATTTACACATAAAGGATTTACATGTGGTGCAGAAACTGGTTCAACCTTTTTCCTTGCAATTTAGTTTAATCTAAACCCCTTGTAAATATTTAGTAACCTTTTCTGTTGATATTATTCTAGGGTGAATAAGCCTATATCAATGGAACAATCATTTTTGTGTTTGATGTGGAATGAAGATGCACGTTTCATATCTTTCAATATGAAAATATTTATTTGAACCTTTATTAACCATCTTGACTTTTTTTTTCTCTCTTCATCATTGTGTTCCTCTCCTAATACTACTTTTCTCTCACCCTTTCTCAAGCTGGCTGAATCTACTGAAGAGGTAACAACCAGCCCTTCTCTCCCATCATCCTCAAATTCATGCCTCATGTAGATGCAGTTGTTATTTGGAGGAAATACATAACTCGCTATTTGTTTTACATAGAAGCTGGGCTCACCTAGTAGCACTTCTGTGTCAGAATGGTGTAGGTTTCAGCCTCATAGTAAGACTTAAGCATAGTTTGAGCAATGCCTCAGTGAGTGCTTCATTATTGAAGGTGCCTTCCTCAGGCTGAGATGTTAAAATGAGATCCAGGCTAGCAGTTGTGTTCAGATGGACATTATAGATTCCATGATGCTTCTTGGTCATTTACTTCATAATAATTTTAAGACTTGGTGGTAGAAAACATTGTCATTGTCCTTCAAAACTGTCATTGCACTTCACAGTAATTAGCTAATGAAGCTTTTGACATGAAACACCATTACTTTTTCAAGTTAGTTATTTCCTTCCAAATTGTTTAAATCCTTCAAATCAAAAGTTGTTAGTGGTCCCAAATAAATAACATATATATCTGATCAGCAAAACTTTGTTTTACATCCTAAGATGTAATTTTACCCTTTTTAAATATAATTAATTGTACTGTAATTTACTACTCTTTGAAGACTTTGATTCAAGTGATCCACGTTTTAGTATAATGTATGCTGATCAACTTCAGGATGAGATAAAACTAAGTGGTTTGTGTTTCCTGGAATTTACAAACTCCTGAACTTTGCAGACAGAACTTTGGTAAAGTTGTTGGAAAAGCGAGTTTTAATCATGAAAAGCCAAGTGTATCATACTCCTGGTTGACCAAAAGAAAATGGTATGTGCCGACATTCTTCAGCATCTACATGCATGGCCATTTTCATTTCCCACACGCCTTTGTCTAACACATGTTTATTTTTGCACTTCCCAAGTATATGAATCATGACCATTGGTTAATTGTTTTAATTATTTCCCTTTGTAGTTATTTTTTGTACGAGTATTCTAAACTTGTCTATTCCATTTTAAAGGCTGCTACTCTGACACCAATTGATGATGAACCCAGAAAGCCAGGTTCTTCTGAGGAGCGTAGGCCAAGCTCTGGAGCAGTCCCTGAATTTCCTCCTCCAACTGGTCGTGAAATAATTCTTCGAACAACCGTGCCTCGACCAGCGCCGTACTCCAAATCTTTGCCACAGCGCATGTACTGTGTCTTATTAAAAGATGATTTCCGTCTAGCTGGTGCGTTTTCCTCAGACACCTCATTCTTCTAATTTTGGGGTAATGGAGAGGCATTTGTTAAAACAAAACCAGATGCACTAGACTTGCCATCATTTGGATATTTTGTCATGCACTTGTGTAAACTGTAGATGCGTGTTTGCATGGTGGCTGTTAACTACGTTAAGTAATCTGAAAGCACTACTTATTTTCCTCCTCTTGCTACCATATAAAGCATGCATATTTACAAAAGTACCATATTTGATTTTGTTAATATATCAATAATAGATGATACTGGGTAAATGTGCAATTGTTTTATTGAGTTGAACATTTTTCAGATATCGTGAAAGCATGATTGTCCAATTGTCCAAATGTCAAGCTTTTGCAAAATGGAATTGTTAGTGTACAGTGGATTTTGAAATGCATATTAATTCAGTTGTAGATCTAATGCAGGGAAGTTAAATGTAGACATTTGATAGGTTTAATCAAGCAAGAGGTGGCAGTTAAATGACTTGTAATGTTTCTCATGTTCAGTTTTGTTTCTACTTCTGTATGGTTTTTGAAGATATTTTATGGCATTGGTAAATTACAAGTTTAAACAGTGTATCATTGTTAACTAGTGAAATATTGCTTTGAAAGGAAGCTTATAGAATATATTTAATGGAAGAAATCACTTTAGCAGAATATTTTTCATATGGCATCAATCTGGTAAAACTAGTGGTATAAAGGCTATTTTAAGCTGCAACAAATGTGTTCTAAGTCTTGTTGCTACAGCAACCATACAGGATAAAATTCTGTGTAACATTGCAAGCTGTGTTGGTGTCTGCAAATGGCTGGTATTTAAATAAAATCTTGCCTGCTCACTTTTGAGCACTTAAGTGTTTATACGCCCATGCCAAATAAATATTTTAAAAGATGTAATATACTATAGTTGGTGTTGTTACCGTTAAACATGGGAGAGAAACGGTTAAAATAAAACCAGCTTTCTTGCATCAACTCAGATATTGGTGTTGTCAATCAAAATAAATAGGAAACTTTTGCATACGAAAACAGCCTATCCACAATTTCATCAATAGAACAAGTTGCTCTATAAATCTGAGTGCCAAAGCTAGAAGCATTGCATTACCTAGAACTGACAGCTTTAATGTTACATACAAAAATAAACTGAACTTTTTGCATATTCACAAAGCAAGTTTCTTCAAAAGATGGTGATTTATGGTACCAGATATTTGGGTGGTAGCAGCGGCAGCACCTCCAGTAGCTCAATGAAGCAGTGATTTTGATCTGACCTGAGGACTAACTAACTCGATCGTGGAGGACGTCACCCTTAGCCCTGACCTTTTCTCACTCGATATGAATCCTTGCATTTGATACAGCGCCTTATCATTTTCTCAAGGCACCTCAAACAAAGCACGTCACAGAATATACTGCAAAATAAATTTACTATATTTTGTGGGCGAAACGCAGCAGCCAATTGTGTACAGCAGTGTCCCACAAACGGTGGATTTATTATGAACAATTTATTTTTTTTGAAGGAATTACTACTACCCCTGGAAAAGTGATTATCAATTGACTAACTAATTACTGCGAGGTAAACACGAGGCATGTGGAGTAAGGAAACTTGCTCCTTTCACCCTGACGAAGAAACAAATCCAGGTCTCTCGCTTGTGAGGGGAGTGTTCAAACTGCTAAGCTACAGGACTTCCAATGTTCAGGAGTGATCGCTGGGTACCACAATTTTGGGAATCATAGCCTTTTTCTTTATCTCCCTCAGCATTGAAATGCCTTGAAGCAAGCTCCAGATCCTCACGCCCCTATCACAATCACACACATAAGTACGGTAATTGCACAAATTATACACACATTAGTAATTGCACAAATTATGCACACCACATCAGAAACCTATTGATTGCTATCTAGTGACCCCTGTTGGAACCAAGAAATTTAATTGCAACGTTCCCCACAGTAGAACAGCTCAGTGGCACTGCAAACTTGCATAAAGAATGTCTCCTTGATGAGGTTTGGTGAGTCACACACTTGTGACAATGTACCCTCCAAGCAGTGAGTTATAACCAGAATCTTGCAGTGAAAGACTTGCAGGTAATATAAAGAAAATCTTTTGGATATCATCCTATCCAGACGTAAAAATTTTATTGCCTTTACATGGTAGATATTCAATTTCTTCCTCTGGTTACTTAAAATTTTGCATCATTTCTTGACAAAAAATTTTGTGATGTCGGACCCAAATTTTGAAGCGCTTGACAATCGCTTTCCCTTGCTTCTCTCTTTAGCTTGTTTTGCAGTTCTCTACAAAATGAAAAAAAAATTGTTAACTTCTGAAATAAAGAAACAGTTATATCTGGAATTAAGAGTTTACTGCAGTTCATTTCAGTTTACCATTTTCTTAAAATTGAATAACTTTAAAATTCAGTCACATCAGACACATTTGATTATTGCTTCTATGTACTTCCCACAATATTATCCCAAGTCTCTAGCATTAAAAATAACTCATCTTTAAATTTGATATAGCACCTTGTACCCCTATCACACCAGATGTAGCCAAGCTCCAGTGCCCCCTATCACCCAACGTTTCAAGATCCTTACACTCGTTTTCAAACCTCCCTACATCTCAACTCGCTTATTCCCACCATTGTCAAGTACTCTCGGACACTTCCCTGCATGGTTGGTGCTATACAAATGCAATTAGTCATTTACATTGTGAAGAAGTCTCAAAGTGTCTGATAGGATACACTAATGTCCCACAAACAGTCATGGAGGAATGACCAATTGCATTCATTAGGAAATACTTCCTCTTTTTGAAACGTGCCATGGGATCTTCATTGTCCCCCTGAACAAGCAGACAGGACCTCAATTTAATGTTTCAGAGGAAGGACGGCACCACCAACAATACCACCCATCCACCTCCAGCCCTGCATTATTGGGTAATTCTGGATAAATCATTTCTATCCACTATACTGTAAGCCACATTAGTTTTTATTTTAGTGTTTTCTGTCATGTTGCTTAGGCTGTAATTGTAATAATAATCCTTGCATATGATTTAGCACCTTACCCCCCTCCCCATCACACCAGTTCTAGACAGTTTCTACTGGCCCCTATTGCCAATTAGATCGATTTCAAGATCCTCACACTCATTTTCACGTCCTCGAGATTCTTAAAAGCGCTTCCCAGAATATACTGTAAAGTGAATCACTGTATGTTTTGTTGTTACCCTTTCAGGCAGAGCTATGATAAATCTTTGCAGAGCCTCCATCATGTGACCACAGAAAAATCTGCCATTTATTATTTTTAATAACTTTCCAGTGACAAAGATTTAATGAATGGAAACTGAAGTGAAACGTCAAATTTCACACTTAATGCAGTTCAATACTCTTGGAAAATGGACAACTGTCCTACAACTGATAGTCAACCACCTTATTAAAATACTTCACTTCATCAGAACAAAAGTACAGTACTATGTATCACATTTTTCTCTGTATTCAACCATTTCTTCTACTATCAATCTTGGGAAGTAAGCTACCGGAGGAGCATCCAAATAATGTTTAAAATGTTGTCTTGGGAAAATTATAGGCTGTCAACCATCAGATGACATTAACTACTAATTCACGAACCTCTTTGTGACACACGGTACAGAGAGTCTGTAAGTTGTCAAGTGAGCATTGTCCTCCTCCTCCATAGACTGGTTTGATGTGATCAACTTGCCAAAACTGACCCTCACTTGGGTTCTGAATAATTTCATTCAGCTGAAAACAAACACATGCAAATTCCGTTATTACATATTTAGTACCTGAGATAAAATGCGATTCATTCAAGTTAAATAAAATTACTTGACTACCACACAATGAATTGAATGCAGTGGGATAGTGCAAGTTCACAGTAAAGGCTACTATAGAAATTAGGTTATGTTTGAGGATGACAATAATAATCCTTGCATTTGTTACAGTGCATTTCATGTCACAAGGACATCCCAAAGCACTTCATAGGATTTATCTACATTAAGCGTAGTGACTGTTTTAATGGGTGAACACAGCAGCAAATCTGCGCACAGCAGTGTTCCAATAGCCACACATGTGAAACATTTTTAGTAGCAAAGGCACAAATTAAGGAATGAATGCAATAAAGTGTGGAAATAATTATGAAAAAACACAAAACAGTTATTCCCAAAACAGACAGAAAAGGAACACAAGCAAAGAAACTGATCAGTGCTGGAATTTACAGAGTTAATATTCAAATCTGTTTTGGATGTCAGGCTTTATGGTACATAACTATGCTCCTGATTTGTTTAAATTTTCTTTTTCTCCAGGAAATATAAATTTCCACTTATTCTATCAGCTGCTCATTCTATTTATTTTTCTTGTTCTATAATCAACTGTACCTTCCTGTTTTCCTCTAGGTTAATTATGTGCATGAGGGACAGAGAGACAAATGTGTGCATGGTCTATGAGAAAAAGTTTTGCCTTGTGTATTGTGCCTTGTGTATGATAATCTATTGTGCTTATTTTAGTGAAGGAGGTTGAACACTTTTTAGAGTTGTATACATATCAATGGACCTGCCAGTGTATTCCCCCCTGAAACCTACAATGCTCAATGGAACAAACATTAGAATAGTTCATGTGAGCAACTATATGCTCATGTGAGCTGGCAAATATTGTATATCAAGGCAGACCATTTCTCTTTCACACTGAGCAATAAAGCATACGATAGAAAACTATGTCATCTTGAAAAAGCTTTTAAAAGAAAATGTGTTCCTCTTTCATTGCTAATACATAAAAAAAAACCAATAATTTGGTCAATCAGAATGTTTGCGGGACACAGCTGTATTTCACCCAAAAATATACACTTTAGAGTATATTCTGTGAAGCTCATTCAGACGACTAGAAGACGTGAAAAGCACTATATCAAATGGAAGCATTATTATTAAAAAATTATGATACTCATTAATGGGAGCTAGAAACTGTCCAAACCGTTTTGTACCATCTGCAAATTTAGAATATTGAATAATTTTATTATCAAAGATGTTTTGGAATTGTGTGAACAGAACAGAAATAAACTCAGGCGGATCCCATGAAACTAGTCGTCATTGTCACTGTGCCCTAAACAGAGTCTCTTCCATTGATCACTTTCTGCTTAACCCACTTCATAATCTAATTTTACACACACACCATGAACTTTAACAGGTCCCATATGTAAAGTTGTCAGATGACTTCTAAAAATGCAAATGCATTTACATCCACTTGGGAATTATTTTGTGATTGTGGTCCCTCGCATCCCAAGCACCTCAGTTATAATGTGAACAGTTCTAAATCAATAATGATCCTTATCAAGTTGTCCACCATCTTAACATCAACAAAATTACACTTGTATAAGCACTTCCAGGTTTTACTGCAAAATATAATACTGCAATAACCATGTAGGCAAACCCTGCAGGCAATTCGCACACAATAAACAACAACAAAATTACATTTATAGAATGCCCTTCACATCGGGAGGACGTCCCAAGGCGCTGAACATTCAGGGGTCGGGACCCAAGCATGGGGGAGCAGCAGGGTAGGGGGGAGGGAGAGAGGTGGGAGGGCTACAGAAGGCATGATTGAAAAGGAGGGTCTTGAGACCGGGTTTGAAAGAGGCAAAGGAGAAAGTGATGCGAACCATGGGATGGAGTTCCAGAGTGTGGGGGCAGAAATGGTAGGGCAGGTCGGGCGGAAGGCATGGAACAGATCGTAGTCCGCTGCTTAGAGGGGGCAGGCAGGTGGGAGTCAGCAGGTTGGAGAGATAGGAAGGCGCAAGGCCATGGATGGTCTTGAAAGTGAGGACGAGGATCTTGAATTCAATCTTCTGGGGGATGGGGAGCCAATGGAGCCGGGCGAGGGTGGGAGTGATGGGGTTGTGAACCCTGATGCGGGAGAGGACACAAGCTGCAGAGTTTAGATGATCTGCAGCTTGTGAAGGGAAGAGCTGGGAAGGCCAACGAGGAGGGAGTTTCCATAGTTAAGTCTTGATGTGACGAATGAACAAAATCCGAAAAACAGCCACAAAGTGAACAAATAATTTTATTTGAGGGATTATTTGCTAAGACATCAGAAGAAAATTCCGTTTTTATTTCTGATTGTTTGATGGGATCTTTAACATCCAACTGAAGAAACTGTCATTTCATATTTAATGTTAGTTTAACATTTCATCTGAAGGTTGGCACCTCCAGCAATACAGCAGACTCCCAGAACTGCATCGGAGTGTCAACAACGATAACTAAATTACACTTGAATAGCCTTTCACGTAGGGAGCATGTCCCAAGGTGCTGGACAGACAATGTTTCAGACCCGAGCTGGGACGGGATTGGGGTGGGTGGAGGGAAGGTCTTGAGGTGGGGCATGAAGGAGGGAGCGAGGTGCAGGGACTGTGGGATGGAATTCCAAAGGTTGGGGGCAGAGTGGCTGAAGGCACGCCTGGTGATAGTAGGATGGGTGGGTTGGGGACGTGGAGCAGGAATTTATGAATTTAAGTAGGGAAAAGAAAAATGCTACAATTCATTCCTGCTCTCCTCCTACCACCAAGTACTTTAATTGTAAAGTACAGTAGACCCTCACCGAACGTGGGGATAACGTTCCTGGAAAACAGCGTACTCAGTAAAATCACATTCAGTAAGCTTAATAAGTAATGGGAAAAAAGGCTTAGAGGAATCCATCTACAAGCTATCCAACCTCAAGCCTCCAGGCACATCCACACCCGACCAACACAAGGTACGTACTGAAGCAGGCTACAGCCGGCTGGCCCGCTTTCCCCGCTCGTCACTCTCCCCACTCTCACTGACTCACTTTGCTTTATTTTTGGTTCTGGTCCAAGAAGCAATGTTTTTATTATCTGCATTTCCCATTGCCAAGCAGTAACTGTAATTTATTTACAAATCAGTACTTTCAAATATAAAACATTTATAATGAGATTAAATATTATTACCTCACAACATGATCCAATAGCTTCATAACCCAGTGTTCTTATTGATTACCATTAAAGATTCCCTGATAGGTACTTGCTGATAAAGTACTTTTTGAAATCAATTTTTACTAAAATATTGCATTCTTGATAACTTCAGTTTGCCTGGAGAGCCCTCAGTAACAAACAACTCCTGTATTAAATACAATGAAACCAATTAAATATATCGGCTCAAAGCCTTGGCATCATATTAGTGTAGCAGGTTTAAATTGCCAGACAGATTCTGGATAGATGGAAGTTATCTCAGTTTTAAGCACATTAATAGTAACCCACTGTTATAATATTGAATACAATTTAATATACTATTTGAAATTCTGTGATACAACATATTGCATTTATTTATTGAGTAAGCGAACAGGTTATGTAAGAAAATATCCTTTGAAGTTAAGAATAAAGGGGGAAATTGAGGCAAATATCAAATGGAAATCAAATGCAAGGATTAAATCTTTTGTTTTACACAAAGGGTAATAGATTTGTGGAATACGTTAGTAGGGAAGTGGACTGAGCAATCAGCTCTTCGAATCTAATCAGTGTGGATAAGATAAAATGTGTTTTGAGAGGTAATTTATTTTTCATTATATTAACACTACCCATTAATCTAAATCTGCTACAAAAACTTTCCTATCGTTTGCTACAATACTGAGATAGGTAGAGAGTGAACCAAATGCAATAGTGAGTAGATTGCAAGACAGCCTCAGAAGTGATGAATCATAATTCTTGCATTTCATATAGCGCCTTAACGATAATGTCTCAAAGCGCTTCACAGAATATACTATGAAGTGAATTGACTGTATATTTTGTCCACAGAATAGACAGGCAATTCACTTTACAGTATATTCTGCGAAGCGCTCTGAGATGTCTCGAAGACACTTAGACACAGAGAGACACAAACTCATACAAGGATACAACATTCAAAGAGGAGTGTAGCGGGGGGTGGGGGAAGAGTGGCTAGCCACTACTGCCCTATTTCAAACCTGTCCTTTCTTGCCAAAGCACTCAAACGCGTTGTTGCCAACCAACTCCGCACCCACCTCTCCTCCACTCCCTTTTCAAACCCTCCAGTCTAGTTTCCGCCCTGCCCACAATACAGAGATTGCGCTTGTGAAAGTCACAAATGATGTTTGTGACTTTTTTACTGTGACCAGGGCTCCCTCTGCCTCCTTATCCTCCTGGACCTGTCCGCTGCGTTCGACACAGTCGACCACGCCATCCTCCTCCACCACCTGTCCTCCGTCATCCACCTCAGTGGGACCGCACTTGCCTGGTTCAAGTCCTACCTCACAAATCGCCAGCAGTACATCTCAATAAATGGCTTTTCCTCCCGCTCTCACCCAGTTATCAGCGGGGTACTCCAAGGATCCCTCCTTGGCCCCCTCGTCTTCCTCATCTATATGCTCCCTCTGGGGGGCAGAGGGGAGCGGTGTGTGTGGGGAGGAAGTGGTATGTGGCAGGGAGTGGTGTGTAGTGGGTGGGGGGGGGGGGAAGTGGTGGGTAGCGAGCAGGGAGGGAGTGGTGTGTAGCAGGGAGGGTGGGGTTGGAGGGAAGTAGTGTGTAGCTGGGGGGAGAAAGTGGTGTGTACATAGGAACAGAGTAGTTAGGAGTAGGAGCAGGCATTCGGCCCCTCGAGCCTGCCCTGCCATTCAATAAAATTATGGCTGATCTTCTAATCTAACTCCACCTACATGCCGTATCCCCATATCTCTTAATCCATAAGAAATCTATCAATCTCAGTCTTGAGTATGTTCAGGGACTGAGCATCTACAGCCTTCTGGGGTAGAGAATTCCATAAATTCACTACCCTCTGAGTGAAGAAGTGTTTCCTCAACTCTGTGCGAAAAGGCTGAGCCTTAATCTTCAGACTGTGACCCCTAGTTATAGATTATCCGACCAGGGGAGATAGTCTCCCCTGTCTACTCTGTGTAGAGGGGGGATTAGTGTGTAGGGGGTTGGGGTGGTGGAGAGGGAGGCGAGTGGTTTGTAGCAGATTCCGTGGAAGAATTGCAGCTGCACCTTTCTACTTGCCCAAGTAATCGCTCATTAAATAATAATAATATTAATAATCCTTGCATTTGATATAGCACTTTTCACATCTTATCAACGTTTCAAAGCGCTTCACAGAATATACTGTAAAGTAAATTGACTGTACATCTGTGGGCGAAATGGTCAGCCAATTGCGCAGAGCAGTGTCCCACAAACAGTTGTGGATTGAAATGATCAATTTTATTATTGTGTTTTTTGGAGGGATTATTATTAGGTGTGTGGAGCAAGGAAACTTGCCCAAGGGTTTGCCCTGACCTGCCTGGATTCAAACACATGTCTCATGCTTGTAAGGCATGCTCTAACCACTGAGCTACAGGAGCTCCATGGAGCTTTGACGGGGGAGGGACTAGCAGCACACACACGATAAACTTCACCCCATTTTGTAATCAGGAATAAAGGTTCCTTTTTTTAAAATGTAATTTTATTTCCGTTCACTGCTGTGTTGCAATGGTAACTAACCCTCAAGGGTTAATTCTAAAAAGGCTGGTAGCAAAAGATTGAAATGGAAATGACTAGATTTTGCAACAAGCTATAAGCATTGTGGGTTCAGTGTTGAATATAAGTACATTTTCCAATATGAGGTTGAGAACTCAGCCTGAAGCTCTTCCTCAGGGAGCAAAACACATAAACACTGAAATCTATTGTAATTGTAGATTTTGCAAGCAAATGTGAAAAATTCCACCCAACATTGCAACCTCTAACTTGCTTGCTGAACTAATCAAAAGACAACAGTCCTATCACACCTTACCAAAATAGGAAAACAGGAGCAGGCGAAAGTCATTCAGCAGATTCTGTTATACCAGTTTATTTAATAATAATAATATTTGATCTTGGCAGATCTTTTGATTTCCAGTGACTTGATTCTTCAGCCTTAATACATCTACTACTAAACAAATCTCTGGTTAGGTTTACTGGAGCAGAAAGATAGTACAGGGCAATAAATTTAAATAAAAACAGTCAATTCAATTTACTGTTTCAGTGCCTCTCAACATTATTTTGTTGTTGTTGTGAAGCTCTTTGAGACGTCTCAAAGACGTGATAAGGCACTACTGTATATCAATTTATGAGTTTTGTTTTAGAAAATGTAAAATATAAACTGATCAAAAATGAGAGTTGCTTTTAACTCCTTACCTGATCTAAGGAAAGTTGTGACAACCACATATTTTGAAGACGTTTTTTCCGAAGGGCTTTGGGTGCATCTTTGACAGTAAGGTACAACTCATGAGCATTGAGCTTGCATTGCTGACAGACCCCATGTTCAACCTCAAAAACCTTTGATCTCATGTAACTGCCATTGGAACGGACCATAAAGTCTTCCTGACATTTTTGGGAGCAGAATCTTGTATCCCAATCTGTAGAGTTGTGAGGTTTGCTGATCTGAATTGTTGGCTCTTGACAAGCAAGGCAGAGTGGCTTTCCTTCATGGTTCACTGCTTGAATGTAGCCAATTTGTAAAGCATTGCCAGCCATTTCATCAGTGTTCGATAACGTAGACAAATGCTCACTGTCTGTTTTCCCACTACTGACATTGATCCTGTTGAAAGTGAGAGAAGTACAATTAAAATCTATATAAGGTTTAATTAAGCAAAGACCGAGATTAAAAGGAACAAATTCCCCCCAAAATTCTGTGTTAATTCCTTTAAAAGAAATGGCATTTTTGGGACCATGTAAAGTTATAACATCGAAACTGTTAACAACAAAATTACACTTGTATAGCGCCTTTCACGTCAGAAGGAGTTAAATACTGAAACAGAATGGTTCCTGTATAACTGTTGCATGTTGTTGAAGGGCAGAGTTGAATAGTGAAGACTGGATGGATATTCGGAACTTCTACTGGTTTGATCCCAAGGCCTTATCCTACCCTACCTTTGCGACCTCTTAACTCCCTACCAACTGGTCCACCCCCTCTGCTCAGTGGGCTCCGGCCTGCTCCATGTCCCCTGACTCACCCGCCCCATTATCGGGGGGAGAGCCTCAAGACAGTCTGCCCACAACCTGTAGAATTTCATCCCACAATCCCTCCTTCTTGCCCCCTCCCTGGCCTCCTTCAAGTCCTGCCTTAATTGCCTCAGTCACCCCCTTCCCCTCCTTTCCCTCCACGAACCTAGCTTGGGTCTAAAACATTGACTGTCCAGCACCTTGGGACGTCCTCCTGACGTGAAAGGCGGTATACAAGTGTAATTTTGTTGTGTTGTTAAGGAGAAACACAATTTATTAAAGTGAAATGGGTGTGGTAGAGCCTGCATAAGAAACAGCGAAAAACTCACGTAAGCATAATCTGCCCTGTCCCATTCAATAATTTATATTCTATACGTTTGACATAACTGATACATAAGTCTTATTAAATGTGTGGCCCCAGGTGAAGTTGACCTTTGGGACCTGTGGGATTTGAATGGGCAGATGGTCTTTTCTATTTTCATTGATGTTACTCTTGCCCATGTTTGCCTCATTTTCAACAATAAAGGGGCTGAACAGAAAAACATAAAAGCTCTATACAACAGGTTGTTGCTGTTGCAAATGAGCTGCTGCTTTAATTAACAAATTACAGTCACAGTGAAATCCTGTGAAGCGCCCCGAGGATCTTTTCTGACATGAATGGCTCTATATTGAATGTAATGATTATTATCTCATTGAAATGTCTAGAAGCATTTCACAGAATTTCCATGGAGAATTTGAACATGGCAATGTCTAAATGAACAGCCATGAAGTGAATGACCAATTTTTTTTCAATCTGAAGAACTATTGGCCAAGGCACTAGGAGAAACTATCATCTATTTTTAAATACTGCAATGGGTTCTTTAACGTCCACTTGAACAGGTAGATGAAACAGTTTAATGTCTCATCCGAAACATAACAGCACCAACACTGCAGCAATCAGTAGCATTGCACTGGACGACTAAGAATTCAAGTGAGACTTCAAACCATATCCTTATGATTCAGAGGCTGACAAGATGTTTGGCTACTTCAATTTTTTCAATGTTGTCACTTTCCTGAGAGATATGTTGAATGCAAAGACTGTGCAATTCCCATTTTTTCACAGGCACTTTCGTCTGCGGGAAAGGAAACAATGAAACATACTTGCTTAAATTTTCCCCTGTTGCTGGATTAGATTTGATTTGATTTTTGCCAAAGAACCCACAGTCTTTTGCTATAACTCGGACACTTCCGTTTTCACTGTGTGCCTTGTTCAAGGAGACAGCAGCTACATCTTCCTTTGTTAAGAATCTGCAAATAGGAGAGAAAATAATTTCCAACCAGTTTCCAATAAGACAGCTATTTTTTAATTAAGGAAAAGTAAGCAAACAAAAAATTAATTACATATAAAGATACAAACAAATCACCCTATGTTCTTGTTTGCACTGTATAACTCTATGAGTCACTGTGAAGCTGGTTTCTCATCTACTTCATTTAAAGGACATCTCAAATGAAATGATACGCACCCAAAGGTTCTAGGGTTTGACCCTCAATCTAAAACTCATTTTGCTGAAATGTAGGCCAACAATGTTGATAAGAGCAAATAGAAAGGAGAGATAAATCAAACAGCATCGTCTTGATCAATGTGTGAGCTGGCCGGCAGTCACTGTCACTGTCACTAGGCTCACACACAATAGTAACAACTCGAGGAGGTACCAAACGCTAGCTGGCACTCACTGAACTGTATCCCAGCCTAGTAGTGTTTAGTGAGACAATGTAAATGTGGAAACAATCCCAGGGATGGGCTTTAAAAGCCTGTGCTAAAAGAAAGTGGCTATTTAATTTTTTAAAATTCGTGCATTTGATACAGCACTTTCCATGTCTTCTAGAAGTCTCAAAGCGCTTCACAGAATATACTGAGAAACATGTCTGAGAAACATGGCAGCCAACTGCACACAGCAGTGTCCCACAAACAGTCGTGGATTGAAATGACCAAGTTAGTATTTTTTTGAGAGATTATCAGGCATGTGGAGTAAGGAAAGTTGCTCGAGACTTCAACCTGCCAGGAATCAAACCCAGGTCTTTAACCACTGAGCTGCAGGAATTCCCCGCAGAATGTTTCTATCTTTCAAAAACAAATGATAATTTTAAATCTTTCCATCCATTCAAAAAAAAGAGAAAAAATGTGGTCACTCACTCCACAACTGTTTTTTTGGACCCCTGCCGTGCGTAAGTGGCTGCCAGAGATCGCAGCTATACTGTGTTCAATTCACCTCACATAGCCAGCTTCTGTTTACTCAAATTGCACAAAATTTAGACCCAGATCTTTGACGCTTACTTAGTTTTTTTAAATTGAACTTTAAAAAACAAAATAAAAAACCCAAACAAAAGAACCTGAAATAAGTGGATTTACTATCTGACTAATCAGAACCCTTTGAAATATTCTTCAAAATATCTGACCTTTTAGTACAGCTTTGTCTACGCTGTTCCTTTGTGATGTTTTCGAATGCAAGAATAGGATTGCAGAAAATCTGACCACTTTTCCTGATCAGTTTTTGCTTCATGGCACTTAAGCTGAACCATTCTCGTACAAACCGCAGGACCTCAAAGTTGGGAAGCAAAAATTGATTAGGCAATATTAAATGGTAAGTAACAAATTCAGCTAAATTGCATTGATAAAATATAGATTGTATCACCATATAGATACAAATTGTTTTATTGTTTCTGGAGGATTCGGTTGCAACTTCTGCACAAGTGAAGACATATTAATAAACATAACATAACCTAAAATAATCTGCCTAACATAAATCATTTCATAATCATCATAAATACCCTTCATCCAATATTTCATTTGATTTATTTCATTTGAAATGTGCACTGCAAACTGCTTCAGCTGGAAAGGATCTTATCCAATTCTTTTATTTATACGCCCATCAAGTTGGTTTGAATAAGTCACATAAATTGTTGCTGCTGCACTAACCTTACCACGGACACTGTACACTTAGCTTTTCAGTCACTTATGTAATAACATTACTGAGGTGGTTTATTATACAATTGGTAGTAACGTTTTCAATGGAGACACCAAATTATTTTCAACATTTTTAGTTTTTGAGCAAAATAATAACATGACTCAATTGTTGTAATTAGTACACCATCATTAATGCCAATTTAACAAACACATCAGAATCAAATAACCTTCACTTCATGGCATTAATTTAACAAACACACATAGCTTCCAATAGCAGAACCATTTTGTTTTTATGGTGCCTCCACTGCTGAGCAGTTTGCGTTAGTTTGCAGAATTGTGGTTTGTATAAGTGTTTTTTGCTCCAAATAGCACATGATTCTGACAAAGAAAGGCACTGTCAAATAACAACAATAAACTGCATTTATACAGGGCCTTTCACGTCGGGAGAAAATGAGGAAATGTGGAAAATGAGTGAAGGCGCATTCAAAAATAAGACAAGCAAGACTGAGGCGCTCCAAGGAAGGAGTTCCAGCGGGTGTGGGCAGAAAGGCTGTAGCTCAACCTCTGATGGTGTCTGAGGATAATTATTTTTTATATAATTTGATGTTTGATTACTGTTTAGTTAGGGGACGTATAATACATACACTTACCACTGCATGGTTTTTCTTCTGGAGAAATATTTCTGGTAAATCCTCCCAGTTTTCTAATTTTACATCCAAAGGAATAAAATTGTAGTTCAACGGTTCTGTTTCCTAATTAAAAAAAAGCAACAAAGACTCACAAGAAGCCTTTTTAACTTTTAATACTAAAGTTCAGAACAATCTGTCCAAGTGACAATCAAACATCAGACAGAATAACACAAAGCGTGGTTTAATTCCATTGCATGCTGACTTGAATGAAATTTGTATAGAAATTAGGTTTCTACAATGGAAGAAAATACAGGCTATTTAAACATGTCATATATTTTTGAGGGATGATTACCCCTAGAAAGCGTTCTGCCAATCGACTAAACAATCGAGTTGCAAAGTCATGTGATTGAGACACATGTTATATTGGGGTTCTATTGTAGTTTGTTCAACTGAACACACAATTTATTTTTGCTCTAAATTCCTGTGTCCATTTAGAAGCTAATCACCTTTCTAGTGCTCTTTTGTTTGTGACTTAAATAGTTCAAATCTAAAATATATTCAACATCATTATACTGACTGGAAATGGCCACTTACCTTTGTATAGAGATATATTCTGTCAGTATGCCTGCTTGCACAATATGCAAAACCATCATAAACAGGAATACTGCTGTTACAGGGGATATCCACTTTTTCTATACAAGGGAAAGAAATAAAAGTTAACTTGTAAGAATTGCCACCATTAGTTTCTCTTTTATAAAGCAACACCATATTTTTTTATCATTTAAACCAAAATTACCCTGTAAGCAAAAATACTGTGATAGCCAAAGGGTAGTGTTTTCTTTGCTTATGCACAGAGCTTAAGCTTTTCTAATTCAAATTGCATTATTTGTTGAAACGAAGTGTTTCTGAACTATAACTGTGCAGTGATATTATTAAAAAAACTCTTCATATATTTTTTGAGCATGCAAGAATATGTTGTCTTTGTTTCAAATGGTTATTTCTGTCTAGAAAAGCTGGTTTCAAACATTATGCTTTTTAACTTTTCGATGATGGCATCAAGGAGTCACGGAATATTTTCAGGAAGATTTGACGGTCCATTAGGGAGACACTTGACAACATAAGAGTTTTTAGAATTTTATTGGTACTCCTGCGAATTTGAATCAAAATCTGCCCTGCACAAAAATGGCATGAAGACGCAATTTCTCTGTATAAATCTTGAAATAAATCTATTCTGTGTCTAGAAGTCTAAAGCCTGCAGCCTATGAGTAACGTGTCACTGAAATATCAGAGAAGCAAAGGAACAATTCATCATCGCCAGACAAACTACAAGATAAATTACTTTTCCTTTAAATTATCTAAAAGAATGGAGGTTGGTTATGTGACCAAAGCTTCTTGAATGGTACTTTCAAGTCTTGCATTTTGATCTTTTTAATAAGTACCCATGTTTCATCTCGATTCTTCCAAGGTTTGAGATAAATGGTGGGTCTTGGAGCTAAGGTAGAAAAGGAAAATACTATTACCATGAATGTGAAGTGGTAATTAACAAGGATAAGTACTCTGATAAAACCTAATAGCACTTGAAATAATCTGAAACTGGTTATACTAATCTTGACGATCATTGTGTGGATCTCATTTGGTGTGTTGGTTTGAGTACATCGCTTTCAAAAGGACAACAACAACTTGCACTTATATATTGCCCTCCACGCCGGGCTGTGTCTCAGGGCATTTAACGGTGGTGGAGCCTGATTCCGAACTGGGGGGACTGGGGGGGAATTTGGGGGGAGGTGGCCCTATGCATGATTGAAGAGGAAGGTTTTCAAGTGGGGCTTGAAAAGGAGAAGGGGGCAAGGCAGAGGGATTGAGGGAGAGTATTCCAAAGTTTGGTTGGGTAGTGGCTGAAAGTCTGTCCCCCAATGGAAGGGCAGATAGTGTGAGGGACGAGCAGGAGGCCTGTACCAATCGAGCGGAGACACCGGGTGGTGGATTGGGGAGTGAGGAGGTCAGAAAGGTAGTGGATTTGAACACAAGTGTGAGGATCTTGAAATCGATCCGTTTGGTGATGAGGAGCCAGTGAAACCTGGTCCAGAACCGGTGAGATATGTATGCAAGTTTGATCCAGATCAGTTTGCGGGCCACAGGGTTCTGAATCAATTGGATCTTTTGGATGGTGGATCTGGGGAGAGCAGTGAGCAGTGGGTTGGAGTAATCCAAGAGGGAGATGACAAACGGGAGGTGACAAAAGGATTTTGGCTTTTTGGGATACGGTCATAGGTGGGACAATATGGTGGAGCTGGAAGAAGGCAGTGCTGGTCAGGCACCGGATGTGGGAAAGGAAGGACAGCTGGGGGTTGAACTGGACGTCTAGCTTGTGCACTGCTTTATTGAGTCTGAAGGAGAGCCCATGGACGTTGAGTTTAGAACCACAGTAGTGAAAATTTTGATGGGAGCCAAGGAGTATGGCTTCCGGCTTGTTGTCCATGTCCAGCTACAGGATGTGTACTCTCCTCCAGGCCTTGATGTCTGCCAGACCTGGAGTTGCCCCTGGAGGAGGCAAAGTAGATTTGTGTGTCATCCACATACATGTGGAGGGCTTGGAAGAGAGGAGGGGGATGTGGGAGGAGAGGGAGATGTGCAAGTGTGTCCGAGTTGGCCTTTTCTGTGATAGACAGGTCGGAGATGTCAAGCCATGTGTGATGATGACGTCAAGGGAATGGCCACATTTGAGGGTCGGTAAGTTGATGCGTAGAGTGAAGTTTAGGGAGGAGAGGAGGACAGTGAAATCGAAGAGGTGGTGCAAGGGGAGTTTAAGTGGAGGTTGAAATCACCCATTATGGGCAGGTGATCCGTGTAGAGGGACAGGGATGAGAGGAGTGAGGAGATGTCATTGAGGAAGGAGTCAGAAGGTTTGGGGGGTATAATAAACTAGGAGGATTTTGCAGGAGAGAAAGGAAGGATGGGAAAGTACAATAATGTATTAAAGCCAATTCAGAGATGAATGGCATGAATGAAAAGACTCAAGACTGTTACACAGGGAGACTCATTGGGCTACAGCCACATGCAATATAAATAAATAATCCTTGCATTTGGTATAGCGCTTTCACATCTTCTAGATGTCTCAAAGCACTTCACAGAATGTACTGCAAAGTGAATTGACTATATATTTCTGGGCAAAACACGACAGCCAATTGTGCAGTGTCCCACAAACAGTCGTGGATTGAAATGACCAATTTATTATTGTTGTTTTTTTTGAAGATTTATTATCAGGCATGTGAAGGAAAATTATCGAAGGTTTTGCCTTGCCTGGGAACAAACCCAGGCCTCTCACTTATAAAGCGAGTGCTCTAATCAGTGAGCCACAGGACTCCACAATCTTTTCAGCTAGATGATCTAGTTCTAAGGTCGCTGTATTTTAATAACAATCTCAAATGTCAGGCAAATAAATTGAATAAAAAGCTACAAAATTAGTGTGTTTGTTTTGAAATCAATTAATTTCACTGTGGAGAAACTGTGAGAATGGAGCAGGAAAATGACCAGATTGTGGCTTCTATACAAACTACTTAAAATATTTATCTTAAGGTTTTTGATTGCGAGGAAAAAATGCAGGCACCCAATGCTACACAAAGGAAAGTCTTTGTTTCCACAAATATAAATTTAGGTTAATAGTTGAAATAAACACTATAGTACCGTCTTGCAAGTCAACAGTTTGCATAAGCCGGTATTGCACTTCAGTTTGCAGCTGCATTATTTGATACTAAACGTCACAGATTTACTGATTCTGACTTACTGTGAGACAACATTCATGAAACATGTCAGAAATGTCATAGAGAAATGCAAAATTATTCAGCTCCCTCCCTCCTCCCCCCCACCTGCCTCGCTCGCTCGCTCCCTCCCTCACTCACTCAATCATGGTAAGTTCAGAGTATGCTGTCTGATTATGTGGAAGATCCAATCCATTTTTGTTGACCAGCCACCATGATGAGCATCATTTATCTGCTTCATGAAATAATCCAGTGCTTTTTGCTCAGTGGAACAAATTGTACATTGTGCTTGGGCTGGATTGGTTAAATGTCTTTCTTTCATTCTCAAATAATAAATTGGCATTCAACAGCTGCAGGATAAATTGATCAAGTTTCACCAACAAATTACACAGTCAATTTACAAAAAATATAGTCAATTCACTTTACAATATATTCTCTGAAGCGCTTTGAGACTTCTAGAAGACGTGATGATGCACTAAATCAAATGCAAGGATTACTATTAAAAGTTACCTGGTTGGTTTGCACTTTCATTGTCCACATTTCCTTCTGTTGGAACAGTGTTACCGCTTTCATTCACTTCCAAAGGAACAGTACCTGCAGATATCTCCTCAATGCTGTTCATTATTTCACTATTGACCTGCTTGGATACTGTATTTAGTTCTTTTGGCTCATCTTCTACATCAGATAGAACAATGCATTCAGTCTGAGACTGGCTTCTTCTTTCACTTTTTTTCTCTTCTGGATTTTTATCTTGAGTCAAAGTTTCTTCTGTCTCAATACCTGGGTTAGAGATTGGGTCAGTGAAACATTTCTTGATTTGTTGGATAAAAAATCCCAAACACTTCCTTTTAGTATTAAGGGTGTATTTTTAAGCCATTAGAATATTTGCACAAATGTATCTTCAAAGATTCACCTAAACATTTATTTTCCTATTATACAACCTGATGATTTGTTTTAACTGAATTAAATTGTTTAGATAACACATTACTTGATAGTTTAATCTGAAATACTATCATTGTTAAATTATAGGTTTGTATGAGATTTGTAAACTGCACAAAACAGGGGCTTACCATCATCACTGGGTACATCACACATTTCACAGTAAGGCATTAAGGAATTATTGGTGTATGTACATGCACTGCAGTTCCACTTATCATTTTCACATAGCTGCTTTGAGAGGAGCTGTGCACATTCCAGAACCCTTTCAGTTCCTTGCATGCTGCGTGAGAATGGTTTCTTCCCACCCTCAGCCATTCTCTTTTTCATTATTGCCTCATTTCGGACAGGTGTAGATGAAGATTTAAATCGTTTTGTTTGTGGTTCAAAATCAGTTTCCAGCAATCTATCAGAGTCATTTGTTTGGGAATTCGCTCCATCCTTATTGTTTTTAGCATGTTCTTTTCCACTCAGTTGTTTATCCAGTTGTTTTTGTGGGTGCTGAAATGCTTTGGGGGAATCTGTCAATTCTTGCTGTTCAAACAAGTCAGAGGATTTGCTGGATGCCATCTTGTTTGGAGTCCTCTTGCGTTTCTCCGCAGGGTCACGTTTTGATGAAAAGAACGAGCGGATATCATGTTGGTTTTCTTTCTCAAACTGAACAAAAGCAATGTAATAAAGTTAAAACAATATAAGATTCAATTAGGAACAAGAGTGCTCAACCATAACACAAATAAGCACATGGAATTTAGTTTGTTAACTACTATATACAGTAAAGCCCATTTATCTGTGACCCGATCAACCGTAACTTCCGTATAACCGGCACCTCCAAAAAAAGGTCTGCATTCGATTAACCGGAATTTATCCGGCCCAATGCTTTTTTTTTGGGTGTTTTCGGCCGAATATCCGGTACGCGCTTTAACCGGCATTGGCCAGGTCTTGAGTGTGCCGGATAAACGGGCTTTTACTGTACCATATTTACATTTTATATGGAGACGTTTTCCAGTAGAAAGCAACAATGGTGCGATAATTGTTTTTGGTCAGCTCGGCTGTTTTAAGATTAATCAAATGAGACAGTTATGTATACATATGCCTCTATACATATCAAAATGTTCCTGTGACTGGATTGGAATATATACTCTGTCCCGAGGGACCTTTCCCTAAAATCACGGAAAGAATTTGTCACAAACTGGCAAGAGCCAAGGCCTGGAAGCCCCCTGTATGTGTGAGTTGAGATTCTGCTGGTTTAACCAGCTCTAGCTGCATAGTATGTCATTGTGAGCACTGTCTTCACTGCCTTCTGCTGTCCTCTCAACTCTCTCCCTCCCCTCCTAACTCTCTCCCACCCCTTCCCCCTACCCTGCCCCTCTCCCTTGCTCGGGTCCCAACCTGACTGTTCAGTGCCTTGGAATGTACTCCCAACGTGAAAGGCGTTCTATAAATGCAATTTTGTTATTGTTGTTGTCTGGAAAGCTCCCACTGCAACAACCTGCTCATCAGGGCTTTAGCTTGTATGATATACAGGAGCAGAATGGAGAAGATCTATGCCCCTATGAACTGGTCTGCCCCTCCTTCTACCCAAATGGGAACATATCCGTACCTATTAAGCAATTGTCTCAATCGTTGGAAATGCAGTTTGTACAACAACTGCTCACCACCCTGTACACCAATCCAAATACCCACAATATAAAAGTGTATTCACAATAAGAATAAGAATAATAATCCTTGCATTTGATATAGTGCTTTTCACGTCTTATCAAAGTGTCAATCTCCCAATATTGGAGCACTTGCTTCACAAGCGAGAGGACCTGGGTTTTATCTTAAGTCAATTGGCAGTTTGCTTTTCTGGGGGTAAAAATCCCTTTAAAAAAAATTCACATCGGGAGGACGTCTCAAGGCACTGGACAGTCAGTGTTTCGGACTTGAGCCGGGGTCCACATCTGATACTACCCAGCTATTTACCTCCAGCCAACTGTGTGATCTGATCTAGATGCTCGGATGATGGGCCCTTGCCCATTGTGAAGTTAGCCATGCCCATTGTGAAGCTGCTTTCGTCTCCAGTGAGTTGAGCAACCCTGTTCTTATAAGAAATGCTCTTACCTATAACCACTTGCAACATTAGATTTCATTAGGATAGATGAAAATAAATGAGAACTTTGTGTTTTCAGGCTGTGAAAACTAGGTACATTTGCTGCTGCACGACTTTATATGATTCAGGCAAAGCTGGCATCCTGTTGAACAACTTGCAAAATTCAACAGCTGCAGTAAATGTCAAGATATGCATTTTCACACCTTTGTCGAAACTTTGTTATTAGTAACTGGGGAGTGAACAATGTCATGCTCACCTAGATCTAATATGAATATAGTTAGTGCAAAGCTCCAAGCTTTATATGCAGATATAAGCAGGAAATGTTTCATAGCATTGGTCTTTAAACTTTAACCCAACATTTTAAAAGTGTCAAATCTATATTCGTTCTATGCAAGATGAAGGTTGCATCCATAAGGCTAGTCAAGAACCAGGAATCACAGTTAAGAACAATCTGTAAACAGGGCTAACGGCCACTTCTAAATAGCTCAAAAACAGATTGCATTACAAATGCATTTGTTTGTTAAACCAATTTTACTTGTAATCCTTACATTTAATACAGCGCCTTGCCATTTCATTGAAATATCTCAAAGCACTTCACAGGATATACCTGGGTATATGAGGTATAACCACCTCATATACCCAGGACTTTGGAGGTTTAATCCTTTAGAACTTTCTCAGTACTATTTGCTTTAATGTGGCTATTCGCAATGTATTGCATGTGTGTCTGTGGCACTGTCTATGTAAGAATAATAGAATGAGGGGGGGTGGAGGCTCATGCGGAGTCGAAACACTGGCATGAATGAATTGGGATGAATGGACTGTTTCCATGCTGTAAAGTTCTATGTAAACAGTATGCTACTTATTCTTACATGAGTGAAGAACATTTCATCCTGGCTCCCTTGCAGGTTATCATTTGGTACCCAGGCCATAGCAGCATTCAGGAAATCCCACTGCTCATTGTCAGCCTCCTTGATATCCAAACATTTCTTTGTCCCATTTAATGTGTTACTTGTAACACAAGTCTGTAATCAGAAAGTTACAGAATTCATGTTAATCTTTTTATTTAAAGGAAACATAAAGTAAAATCGCTCAGAAGTATAATATAATAGAACATCAAATAGAGTTAGTATGAATTAGACAATGTCAGAAAACATCTTCACAATACACCTATATCATTGCTGCTTACATCATTGATTAAGGCCAGAGGCACACAAGAAGTGTGTGCTGGTGTGTATGTAGCAGATATCTTATCTACTGGATCATCAAAAATATAATAAATCCTCAACTGTAATTGCAGAACACATTTGTGATTTTTAAAAATATTACCCATAGCTTAAGCTGGGGTGCAGTTGTTGACCTGGTTACAATCAAATAACTGTACAGCTCTAAGTGACTGATTAAAAGTTCCATGTGCTTCATATAATAATCCTTACATTTAATACAGCGCCTTGCCATTTCATTGAAATATCTCAAAGCACTTCACAGGATTTACTGTAATATGTAGTGACTGTGTTTATAAGTGAATGCTTCAGCCAATTTGCATACAGCGATGTCCCACAAACAGCATTGCAATGAATGACTAATTTCACCTGGACGGATTGTTGACACAAGAGAGAAGCCCCTGTTTCTTTTCAAATAGTACCATGGGATCGTTAATACCCATTTGAACAAGAATATCCCCAACAGCGTACCAGAGGGTCAGCCTGTCCCACAGGATGTACAAATAGTCCTTCTGAATGACAATCATGATTTTGATTTATCTTAGGTCATCAGTGTGGAGATGAGCACAGAAAGAGCTTAGTGAGATGATCACTCTATCCTTACACGGCTTCACTGGCTTCCCATCTCCCAGAGGATCGCATTTAAAATCCTTGCCCTCACCTTTAATCCCTTTTTTACTATGCCCTAGGTCCCCCTAAACCCTATTATCTGCTCGGTGGTTACTGGCCTGCTTCATGTTCCCCGCCCTGTCTGCTCGACCATTGATGGTCAGGGCTTTAGCCTTTCAGCATCCAACCTCTGAAACTCCATCCTGGAGCCCCTCCACCTCGCCCCTCCCTTGCCTCCTTCAAGCCCATCTTAAGTCCTTCCTCTTTGACCGCACCTTTGGTCATCCTCCCACCTCCACCACCTTGACCTCCACACCTCTTGACTGCTGCTTGAGTGTAAACCCTTGACTGTCCAGCGCCTTGGGACGTGCTCCTGATGTAAAAGGTGTTATATAAATTTTATTTGTTGTTGTACAACTGGAGTGTAGTGTAATTTCAATGCCCGCTTATATTTTGACAAACATGAAGTATTAGAATATTTTCAAGATGTTTACATTCACATATTTGTCAGTGAGACTGTACCTTGCGGTTTAGCATGCTCCACATAAATGTATCCATGGTTTCTTTGGCAACGAGGTAATGGATATGGACTGAGCTGCACTGACCTATCCGGTGAGCTCTGTCTTCAGCCTGCACAAGGTGGCCAGGGTCCCAGTATAACTCAGCAAACACAACATGTGTAGCAGCTGTAAAGGTTAAACCCTAAGGAGGAAGCATTGCTCTATTTATATTTGTTCTCTTACAAACAATGATGGTGGTTAGTCATTAAATCCCTGGTCAATTAAAATACAGCAGTACTTAGAACACTTAAATGAAAGAGGAATTTACGTGCTGGTCACATATTAAGCCTATGAACTTTCTGTTCAGGCTACTCCCGATCAGGTGGATCACAGACAGGTGTATGTATACAGTAAATACAGTAAAACTTCTCTCGCGCTAGCTGTGTGCATAAAGCTCCATCTCAGATGATTAATCATTTGTAAATGTTCTTTTTCCACATCAGCATTAAGTAAGACAAACAAGTTGAGCTGACTTTCGGGCATTTATGCGCTATTTGCAACTGCTAGAGACAGACCAAAATACATTCGACTTTACAGTTGGCAGAGACCGGAGACATTTAATGGCATTAGCTGAGCTACATTCTAACCCAGAGCCCAGGAGACAGAATAGTGCTGGGTTACCTTTCCTTCTGAAGTGGCAACTATAGTAACTAAGGCAGAGATGTAAGCGAATTGCTAATAAAGTGGATTGTGTTGTTGGATCTTAAAGGCTCAGAGCATTAAGCACCTGATACATAATTCTGATCTACATATTATGCATCTGGTGACTTTTCTACATTAAGAAAATAAATTGGGAAATTAAAATATCAAGATTGATTTTATGTTAAAAATGTGCAGATAAAACCAAATCAAAACGTACAAGAAAGAAAACCTTGAAAGTGATAGAAATAGTTTCCCCTAGTTATAGTATAGTTTCTCTGGGGAAATGTTGAGAAGTTAACGGGTTTATTATGTTTTCTAACATATTTAATAATATCTGTAATATCTATTTATTTAGCAAAAGGCACATATCTTCAAAATAATCTGCAGGTTTTGATAAGTTTCCCAATAAAGTGCTTGTCATACCTGACCAGCAGCTTTGATACTGAGAATTGCTACACGCTTGTCTGGATCATTCTGAAATTGATGGACAAGATGAATCCTTTCTGACGATGGGACACTCCCATCTATTCGGATGTATCCCACCTAAACAAAAACATGAAAAACATGCACAGATTTCATATTTATCCACTGATAATACAAGTGTTAAAGCATCAGAACTGTAAAATTGGACAGTAATCTGGTCCAGCCTAAAACATTCTTGTGGTGTTGGGAAATAATTGAAGATATAAAACAATCTGATATATTGAGATTGGAGGAATTGTGTGTGCAGCAGTGTCCCACAATCAGTCGTGGATTGAGTGACCAAATTATTATTATTATTTTTATTCTTGAGGGATTACTATCAGGCCTGTGGAGTAAGGAAACTTGACAAAGATTTCACCCTGCCAGGAATCAAACCCAGGTCTCTTGCTTGCGAGGAGATTACTCTAACCACTGAGCTATAGGACTCCACAATACTAGAGAATAGAAAATACATAACAGAATATTTTCTCATTACAGTACTATTTTTTGCACTGAATTTCTTAGGACCATTTTATAAGATAGAATTTACTGTAGATTTGGTTGTAGTCTTGGTTAGCAAAAATAAATACAATCTGAAATAATTAAAGTATAAATCCATAAGACACTAAATTTCTGAACTATCTAACTACAGTATAGGTAAAATCTATCCAGCTGTCACAATACAGTGACAAACATATAAAGTCAAAATGCATAATTTATACCATTTCTGATTTTACAATAAGGGAACAGTTTTCAACAAATATGAGGCAAAATATAGAAACTTGTTGCATAAGATTAAACTCACAAGAAGCAAGTTATTGACAATTTGAATTAAGACATCAGATTTAGTACTTACACTCATTGATCAGCCATTGACAACATCTAAAAATCACATTTCAAGCATTAATGAGAACAGTAAGATGGTCGTTGACAATTATTTTCCAAAGCACAATTTGTTCAAACCACTATTTCTAGTTCTAAAAGACACATTTATATTGAGGCAAGTTTAGATTCCATTAAATGCAACTGCACATACTCACACATATACTATATGATCTTTCTCTTTTTTTTAGTTTGGCCTTCATATACAAGAAATTCTGAGGTGTGCAAGGCCTTTTTGTCACTAAATTTTTACTCTGAAGGAAGCAGCATTGAGATTAGGCTCATTAAACTCACAATGAGATCCAATTTCTCTAATGGGTCTTGCCCTCCTGCCAGGGAACAACATAAGGAGGTTCTGTTTTCTCAATTCTATTTGCTATATCTATTAAGTGTTAGGTTAACCAATAATATGGTTCCCAGTCTTTTTAAACTGACAAAAATCAAGCAAGCTCGATGGTCCAAATGGTCCATTCTTGTTCTTATACTACTTAATAATTCTTAATGTTCAGTTGGGATCAATAACTTGGATCATAGTGGATTGGGCTAAAATAGCATGCCTTTACAATGAAATCAGCAAAAATCTAGTTATAACTACTGTATATTATATAGCTTTTCATCATTGATTTAATTAAATTTTGTATTAGGATAAAACATCCTATGAACCACTTTTGTCACATTAAAACCCAAACTATTCGTAAAAAGATTAAATTGCTTTAATAATTATATTACCTTATTTTCTATGACTGCTTCCGTGCAAGCTTGGAGCATGCTCAAATGATAAGCAAACACTAAGAACTTCAGTTTTTCATTTTGCAGCATCATTTTAATGTAGTCTTTCACCGCTCCTGCCTATAGCAAGCAACATATGTATTGTTTATAATAATTTGTACTTTGCAGTTTTCAAACATTATAAGTCATGTATTTCATGCTAGGATAAAACCAAATGCTCCCAATCCCATTCATTCTAAATAGACATAAACTCTAGACTTTGAAAAGCAAACGTTCACTTGTAAGTTGGACTACTGAAATAATACATCTGAATCAGTTTCATTTTCTCCCCATCCCTGGTAAACCATGCAGTCTGTAACAGAAACAAAACATCCAGATGGATCAGCAATAGCAAAAATGTCCTGATCCATACTCAATTCTCAGTGGGGAAAAAAAATACATGTGCTTCTGACTCTCACCGCAGAATAAACGTGGATAACTGAGTAATGCAACATAACCAGAACCAAAAACAGAAGTCGCTGGGAACACTCAGCAAGACAGACAGCATCTATGGAGAAAGGAAAGTGAACCAACATTTCGGGTCCATGACTCTTCGTCAGTATGTTGTACCAATGGGCTGAGAATCCAATACTCTTACCCTGTGAAATTATACAAGTGTAATTTTTTTGTTGCTGTTGTTTAATAAGCCGATAATCTTGAATGTGTTGTCAAATTTATTAGTGAGAAGAGAGCAAAATGTTTAAAATGTCTTCCCGACATGAAAGGCGCTCTATAAATGTAATTTTGTTGTTGTAAGAGATGAAACGATCAGCTGGGAGAACAGGAATCAATATCTTTAGTGTCCCTAGTCACCTACTCTCACAACACATTCCGAATGAGGAGCTGGAAGACTATATGAGGGAGAAAATAAAATATTTGGGAGACACAAAATAACTCATAACACTTTACAAATGTCACCAGCTGGGATAATGTGAAGTCTTCAGTAAATGAACTGCCCTTTTCTAGTCCACATGGATATGAAACAACAGTTCATGATTTTTGGTTATTAAGAATCAAGTTTCAGATCAATTATTGAAGTTATCCTTGACGTACAGACTTAGAATCAAGTTAAGGATCATTACTAAAATGCTAACACAAGTTGCTGGGGAAACTCAGCAGGTCAGGCAGCATCCATGGAGAAAGGAAAAAGCGTCAACGTTTCGGGTCTACAACCTTCATCAGTTCTGACGAAGAGTTGTAGACCCGAAACGTTGACTCTTTTTCCTTTCTCTATGGATGCTGCCTGACCTGCTGAGTTTCCCCAGCAATTTTTTTGTTTCCCAGCATCTGTAGTATTTTGTGTTTTGATTACTAAAATGCTTCTTGACAAGTAATAACATTAACAGTAATCTAAATTGCCTGTCTCAGTTAAGTAACATTTTTATGGATGTCTTTATTACAAATATCTGCAACCTGGTGCTTCAACAGATTATTGAAGAATTATATTTTTGATTGCCTTAACCAAGGTGGCAGTAAATACTTTACTACAATTATTCTCATCAGCATGGTTTACCAGGGATGGGGAGAAAGAGAAAAATAAGTCATGGTCCCTGCTCCTAATTTTTATTAAGTGATCTCTGTTGGAAAATTTTTGAAGGAAGGTTGGGTAACATCAGGATAGGGCTGTTTTCAAATTCTTCCTTGGTGAACACTCGCATCTAGGATCAAACATGAGTGAGGAGAAACCAGATGGTAGCTTCGGTCTGTAGAACTTTGAGAGGGCAAGTCAGCACTTTCACAAGACAGGCAAGGAGAGTGTTGGGTATAAAGCCTAAAATAATCTAGAGTTTTCAGTTTCATATTTTGGTTTGTTGAAATAAGTATATAAAACATTGTGGGAGGTTGCAAGGCATGTTTGGCATGAAAGATCAAATTTCACTAACATACAGTATAATTGTGGGTTTGACTCAGCTAGAGGTACGAGACCAAAGCTTACTGCGCACTGACTCACTCTCACATATTTCCTGCATAGAGATTTGGAGGTGTGAGAGCTAATTGAGCTAAAACTGATTTAGGTCCCTTTCCACACCCCTTAAGTGCCCTTTCTGACACGTTAAGGAATAACACAAGTGTTAACTATGGTAATGCACATATACCAAAATGTAACATTGTCTTCATTCAGATGATGAAAAATAGAAGAATTATAATTAAAATCAAAACATCTAACATGTGAAAATAATATTGTAAAAAATATTGAATGGAAAAAAAAGCCCAGTTTTTTTTCAATGCACACTGCAACCATTCTCAGAAATTTCAAGAGAAATGGTTCACTCCGTGAAAATTTATATCTTGTTTTCCCCTGAAAGTTAGAATTCCAAATATAGCACTACATTCATTGTTAATCCAGTCAATCATTTAAACTCTGCGTTTCATTTACATTGAAACAGCTTGTAAAATGACAAATGCAACAATGCAATTAAGTGTTGATGGCAATACCTTTGCAATAGCAGTTTGTTTATACATGTGAGTGATGAGCCCCATGACTTGTATAAAGGGGTTATTGGTCTCTGTAGAACACGAATGCAGCTTTCTCATTAATTTCTCCCACTCCTCGATGCTGGCATTCATTTCCTACGTGGGCAGAAAGAACAATGTTTTGAACAAAAAAGGGCAGAGCAATTAATGGATCTGTGATGCATGCCCCACTTTCTTGTACGAGAGCAGAGGGAAAAAGAGCAGGAAAATTCCCAGAGATATAAGACTGCTCCTGCAAAAACGTCAATGCTGTGTAGGTCAGTCACATGGCCCATCCAATTATAGAAGCTTATGACAGGCTGGGGGCGAAGATGGAAATTCTTTACTCTGCCATCATAAATCAAGGACCTAGAATTTTTCAAGGAGAAATTGTGAAGTATTTAGAAAGTTACAAAGTCCACAGTCATATAACCAGGAAATACATTTGTGACACAGAATGTTTGACTAAAGACAGTTTTAACCAAGTGTAAGAGAAAAAAAAAGGTTTTCGAGCAATTCAAATAGAAAATTTTAAAAAGGTATTTTGAAGCCCTGCTCAGTCAATTACCCACAACACATTGTTGTCCACTTTGATGGTTAACAATATAATCAATTTCCAAGATAAGATAAATCAAGGAGTTTACATAAAGCTGTTGAACACAGAATGCCACTGTTCAGCGCCTTGGGATGTCCTCTCGACGTGAAAGGCGCTATATAAACGTAAGTTTTGTTTGTAAATGTAATTTTGTTGTTTGTTGTTGCCAGATATTCATCATTATTACACTAATGCAACTTTCTAATTTTGTACACTTTACAAAATTGATTATTTTATTACAGATAAGACTCTAGATAACTTTCTAAAATGTTAAATCAGAGACTGAGTTTAACTGAGTTTTATTTTTAGTCTACAACCTTAAAATAAATAGGACACCCTAATACAATATTTCAGATTTTTTTTCGTCTTTAATTATTTCAAGCATGCCATTTTTGGACTTCCTTTATTGAAAGCTTCTGCATATTACTGCATTAAATAGGTTGTATTCCATCTTAGAATAACTGAAAATCTGACTGAAAGAATTAGTGATGTATCGTATTACAAATTGTATAATGAGGGAAAGAGGCCAGAAAAAATTGGATTAAAGATACATAACACAAATCATTTTCAGACCTAAAAGGGTTTCCTGCATTGCTGTCCCCTCCAGTCACAAGGTGCAAATGTAGGTCATAAAGAACTCTATTCCACTTCTCGATTCAAATTTTTCATAAATTTCATAACCCAGAAGAGTGGAAACCATATGACACGGAATAATCAAATCCCAGAAAAGTAAAAAATGTATTTTTGATACTGCATTCAGCAAACATATTTTTCTTATTAAACAAAACTCTAGACAGCTTGATAGGGTTGTTCATGCAGCTGAGTAAAAGTAACATTTAAATATAAAATCCATTGTAAATTTAAGACACATGAACTGAGAAGAGGATTTAAGCAACAACAAAGTTACATATGTAAAGCGCCTTTCACTTCGGACGGATGTCCCAAAGTGCTGGTCAGTGTTTCAGAGTCGAGCTGTGGTTGGGTTTGGGAAGGGGGAGGGGAGGTTGACTGATGGCAGGGACGAAGAGGGGGTTCTTGAGGCAGGACTTGAAGGAGGCTAGGGAGGGGCAAGGCATAAGGATTGCAGGATGGAATTCCAAAGGTTAGGGCAGAGTGGCTGAAGGCTCACCCGCTGATGGTGGGGGGAGTGGGTCGGGGGACATGGAGCAGGTCAGAGCCCACTGAGCAGAGGGAGAATACAGATTTGTAGGGTGTTAGGAAGTCGCATAGGTAGGGTGGGATAAGGCCATGGAAGGAATTAAGGTGAGGACCAAGATCTTGAATTGAATCCTCTGAACGATAGGAAGCCAGTGGAATCCGGCGAGAATGGGGGTGATAGGGTCATGCAGCTTGGCGTGGGAGAGGACAAGGGTGGCAGAGTTCTGGACGATCTGCAGCCTATGGAGGTGGGAGTCAGGATGTCTGACAAGCAGAGCGTTAGCATAGTCAAGCCTAGACTTGATGAAGGCATGAATGAGAGTTTCAGCAGCCTAAGGAGTGAGGTAGTGGCGGAGTCAGGCAATGTTGCAGAGGTGAGGGAAGGCAAAGCGGATTGTAGCGTGGAGTGGGAGAGAAAAAACAGTTGAGAATCGAACAAGACACCTAGATTGCAGAATGGCTTGGTGAGGTGGAGTGTGCATCCATGGATGTTGATGCTACCAATGCCTGAGGTGCGGAGGCGCTGGTGCGAGCCAATCAGAAGGGCCACGATCTTGTTGACAGTCAACTGTAGAAAGTTGATGTCTGACAGGCAGCAGGTGATCCTGCAATCGAGGGTGGAGGCAGAAAGATAGAGTTGGGTGTCATCTGCATACATATGGAAGGTGACCCTATGTCTCTGGATGACGTCACCAAGGGGGAGCATGTAGATGTTGAGAAGATGGTGAAACAATGTATAGAAGATGGTGAAAATTATGACAGATGTATTGACATAGTTTATAAATCTATTTTAAAAAAACTGAAATACTTCACATTCATGAGTAACCTAGAAAACAGTTTTTATTCTTAAGAAGAAAAATTAATGCACAATAATATAGATAATTCAGCACAAAGTAAGATTTGGTTAAAGCCTGTATCATTATATAAAAACCTCACTTTTGAAGCATCTTTTGCCAAATCAAATGGAATTCGTTGTCGAACTTTGGGAGGCAGCTGAGTCAAAACTTCATCCTTCATTCGGCGGATCATTACTTTGCTCAAACATTGGTGAAGTTCATCTAGATTGGAAGCTCCTCTACAATCCCACTGAGCTCTTTTGCCAAAATACCTGTCACAGCATTGGAGGTAAAATAACGTTAATTTTTCTCAAGCCCAGTGTGGAAAAGATGAGTTCCAAAATATTATTTACGGACCAATTTGCTCCTTCAATTATTTTTTTAACAAAATTATGTTTTTTAAATGACTGCTGAACTTGTGAGACCCTTTCTTGACAATCTACTCACTCACTGAAGGTGTTGACTCATGACGAGTATGGTTTCACAGTGTTGGCTGCCTTCTGGCACCTTGTCTCGTATCTGTTCTTTATGTAAACCTAAGCATTGCTGCCAGGCTATTTGGACATGAATCAAAGCTAAGCTCTGTTAGCTGTCAGACATTCGTTACCCATATCCCTGCAGGAGTTCTCTGGATAGCATATCAGGAGCAAGAATATACTGTAAGGTGAATTGGCTGTATATCTGTGGGTGAAACACGGCAGCCAATTGCGTACAGCAATGTTCCCACAAACAGTCACGGATTGAAATGACCAATTTATTATTGCTTTTTTTGGAGGGATTATTAGTAGGCATGTGGAGTAAGGAAACTTGCCCAAGGTTTTACCCTGCCTGGAAAGAACCTTGGTCTCTCACATGCAGGGTGAGTGCTCTAACCACTGAGCTAAAGGACTTCAAATGTTGAAATGTTAAAATGTTATGGCAGTATTCAGAAAGAGAAAGCTTGGCCAACAATTTTCCAGATACAATGGTTATTCACTTCATGGTTACTGTAGCTCAGCGATTAAAGTACCCGCCTCACATGCGAGAGACCCGAGTTTGATTCGCGTCAGGGCGAAACGTTGGGCAAGTTTTCTTAATCCACGCGCCGTGTTTACCAAGCAGTAAGTAGGAAACTAGTTATTAGTTGATTGATGGATCGCTTTACCTGGGATAATAATTCCTTCAAATAATAATATTAATACATTGGTCACTCTATCCAGGACTGTTTGTGGGACACTGCTGTGCGCAATTGGTGGCAGCACTTCACCCACAAAATATAGTCAATTTATTTTACATTATATTCTGTGAAACACTTCAAGACGTTTCAAAGATATGGTAAGGCTCTTATCAAATGCAAAGATGAATATTATTATTACTTGAGCCCTTGCTATGTGTAAATTAATTTAGAAGTGTTCTAAGATGCTACACTGCATGGGTGGCGCAATATAAGTGCAAGTTGCTATTGTTGTAGTTGCTGGGTTGGCCTACAAACAAACAGTCATAACACTTGACAATGATTCATTATAAAACATTTCAATATGAACTAGATCAAATGAAGCATTATTACAACATAGAAGTGCTTATTTTATCACAAAATTGACCATTTTTTTCAGGGCAGGATCTCAACGTCTGTGTAATATTGCATCATCATACTAGTTCACTCAGTGACAAACTAATTGATAATATTGGATTATTCAGTACAGACAGACATTAAGCACAACAGAAATTGATTGAATTTCAATTGATCCACTCCACCAATTAAGAGTGATTCATTCTAGATCATAAATAATATAATCTATTGGCCACATCATTTTAAAGTACAGGGATAGCAAACAACAAATAAATTAATTGAACTGAACCACAAGAGAATCTCTTTTTTGGATATTTTCAACTAATTGCTATTTCACCACAGTTTGCAGTAGATTATTAGATTCTCTACACATTTTGTGAAAAAAAACGGTTTTAGGTGGATTAATATCACATCTATTTAGCATAAATTGCCTCTTACCTAACATGAGCATTGCAATATTTTTTTGAATACTCAGTCCAAGTCCCAAATTTCCGTGGATACAAAGCGTCAATCTGCATGAAAAGCTATAGAAATATCAAACAAACATTAAAATGCTGAAAACAGACTAATGGACTTTCATAAGAACATAAGAATTGGGAGCAGGAGTAGGCCATTCAGCCCCACGAGCCTGCCCCACTATTCAATAAGATCATGGCTGATCTATTGTAACTCCACCTACCTGCCCTATCCCCATATCCCTTAATCCCTTTATCCACAAGAAATCTATCAATCTCAGTCTTGAGATATTTAATCATATTCATATTTATACATATATTCATATTTACTATCCTTCATATTACCACTGTTAGGAATGAATGACTGTTTCGGGGCTATGAGATGCAACCGCATGTGAAGAGTGCTTGGAAATGCAAGTTGTTGCATGCATTGCTTGAATTTGCTCTTCCTCCTCCCCCCACCCACCATTGTTCAATCAGTTAATGGCAGCAGGATGCAAGAATGGCCTCAGCAATCCTGTGTTAAATGGAAAAAGATTTATTGATAATTGAGGATAAGATTAAGCTAATTTGCCAAAACATTTCTTTCCAACTTGGTGAATTGGACACATAGAATTTCTGTCCTCTCTCTCTTTCTCTCCCCACCACCCCCTCTCTTGGAGCTCATTTATCTTGTTTGCATTTCAAAGTTCAAAAAGGAATTTGTGTCCAAGCTCTGGCTGGCCACTTGCTTTAACAAGACTGCCCTTTGCTTTACTGGTGCTTGCTCATATTGATCCTTATGGCTTAGTGCACTAAAAGCAGCATGAAACTGATTGAACTAAAATTCACGATGAAGAATAAAACACTTCAAATATTTATTAACTTGGTTTTAAAAAGGAAACGAGGAACAAAATAGGAGTGAAGACTGTTAGAAAAAAACTTGAAAATAAGGCTTTTCAATGAGAAGCATTCTGGAATTCAATTTCAGGAATCAAGAGTTCCAAATATTGGAAGGGACTTTATGGATCTTGATCTCCATGACATACCAAATAACGAGTACAATATAGCATTGTGGTATTTTAATTGATAAATTAATCATTTTTTGACTCAAGCTAACTGCTATTTTAAAAAAAATGCATAGGTAGCAGACCAATTAAGTTTAATTAACTGCCTCTGAGATTGGAGAAATACGATATAGCAAACGCTTTGGCATTATTGTTAAAATGCCTCAAGTCATCTTACCCTTGGGATTAAGTCATTTCTTATATGAGAAATGTTAAAAATAGCAAACTATCAGCACTGGAAAAAAAATCTTGCATGACACAGAAAGGCTATGAAGGAATAAACAAGACATCGGTATGGTCAGAGCAAGGTGATGTTGAAAATCCAGATATAGTAGATGATATCCTTAACATAACTTCTGCACAGATTTTTCCTCTCACCGATTTCAAACCCCAAACTTATCTACAGGTACTCAATCAAAGATACCAAGTCGCGTTTTTCTCTCTCTCTCCTGCCCATTCTTTCATCTCCTACTTAACTACCTAAGTCATCTACCCAAATGAGAACACTGTCTCTCACAACAATGAGAGCTGAACAGCTGAAATCATGGAACAGAGACAAAATGAGGAGTGGTGCGTGACATTGCTTTAAAATAAGTTGAACATGTTAGATTTAAAATATTGAAGTGAATAAAAAGCGTGACTTAGGTGATGTAAAATACAAAGTCTAGAGCAGGAAGAGACATTTAAAAATAAATATCTAGCACAAACACCTGATGCAACACAACTAGAATTGCCTTTTTCATGCATCTGTTCTTAACATCCTTAATTTCTACATCTCTGCAAAGAAAATAGGAAAATGACTCAATTACAGTGTTTTATATATTATTATTTTTTAAAGTCCCAGCACCATGATCTCTGTAATCAATAACAACAAACAAAAACAAAATTATATTTATAGAGCGCCTTTCACGTTGGGAGAACATCCCAAGGCAATGAACAGTCAGGGGTTGGGATCTGAGAACGGGGGAGGGGCAGGGAGGGGGAAAGGAGGGAGAGAGCGATCGAAGGCATGATTGAAAAGGAGGGTCTTGAGACCGGCCTTGAAGGAGGCAAGGGTGGAAGTGAGGCAAAGGGACTGGGATGGAGTTCCAAATTGTGGGGGCAGAGAGGCTGAAAGCCTGGCCACCAATGGTAGGGCGGGTCGGAATGGATATATGAGCAGACCGGAGCCTGCTGAACGGAGGGGGCGAGCAGGTTGATTGAGAGTCAGCAGGTCGGAGAGACAGGAAGGGGCAAGGCCGTGAATGGCCTTGAAAGTGAGGACGAGCATCTTGAATTTGATTCTCTGGGAGGGGAGCTAATGGAGATGGACGAGGAAGGGAGTGATGGGGTCACAACAACAACAAACAACAACAAAATTACATTTATAGAGTGCCTTTCACGTCGGGAGAACATCCCAAGGCGATGAACAGTCAGGGGTTGGGATCTGAGCACAGGGGAGGGGCAGGGTAGGGGGAAAGGAGGGAGAGGACATCCTCTCCTTCCCTCCCTAATGCAGGGGAGGACACGAGCTGTAGAGTTCTGAATGATCTGCAGCTTGTGTGGAGGAAGAGCTGGAAAGGCCAATGAGGAGGGAGTTTCCATAATCAAGCCTTGATGTGACGAATGCATGGATGAGGGTTTTGTCAGCCTGAGGGGTGCGGCAGTGGCAATGTTACGGAGGTGGTGGAAGGCAGGGTTGGTCATGGCGTGGATGTAGGGGAGAAAGGACAGTTCAGGATCAAAAAAGACACTCGGGTCCCTGACTGGCTTCACGAGATGGAGTGTGCCGCCTGAAGTGTGGAAGCACTGATGCAAGTCATTCAGGAGGGCCCCAGTCTTGCTGAAGTTCAGCTGGAGAAAACTGTCCCTCATCCAGGACTCAATGTCAGACAGGCAGGCAGTCAGGACGCCGGTAGCCCAGAAGTTGAGGGTGGAAGCGGAGAAGTAGAGTTGGGTGTCATCCGCATACATGTTTAAATTTACCCCATGTCTGCGAATGATGTCAGCATGTAGAAGGTGAAGAGGATGGGACAAAGGACAGAACCTTGAGGAACGCTGCATGAGACCAATGCAGGGGCTGGAGGAACGGGGGAGGGGCAGGGAGGGGGAAAGGAGGGAGCGAGCGATCGAAGGCATGTTCTGGAGGAACAGCTGTTGGAGGACACAAAGTGGAGACGATAGGACCTGAACCAGTCAAGGACAAAACCTTGAAGGTTGAGGTGGGAGGAGAGGCAGTGGAGGAGGATTGAATGGTCCACGCTATCGAAGGTGGGGGATAGGTCGAGGAGGCAGAGGGAGCCCTGGTCATTGGTGGAGAGGTTGGAGATGGGCCGGTAGTTTGAAAGCTGTGATGCGTCAAGGGAAGGTTTATTCAGGGTGGGGGTGATGGTGGCTATTTTGAGGTGGGTGGAAATGATGCCGAATGAAAGGGACAGGTTGATAGTGTTGGCAAGTAGTGGGGTAAGGAAGTGGAGCTGGGAGGTAAGGAGATGGGTGGGGATGGGGTCCAGAGAGCAGTTGGTGGGCTTCATAGTAGATATGGTAGTGATAACAGAGAAGGGGGAGGCAAGTTCAAAGGTGCGGAAGGAGGGATGGGTAGGAGTTGGAGTGTGGGAGGGAGGTGGGAAGGGGAGGGAAGGTGGTGAAAGCTGAGTGGATTCCCTCAATTTTGGACTTGAGGAAATCCAGCATCACCTCGCAGAGGAATTAGAGGAAAGAATCTGTGCAATGTGGAGGGGAGGGCGGAGGAGCCAGTTTGTGGTGGAGAACAGCAGCCTTGGGTTGCCCTTCACCTCCAGGATTATCCTGGAATAGAGGACGATTTAGCGGAGGCCAGAGAGAAGCTGACCTTGAAATCAAGGTCATTTCGTGCATATAAATCTTAGAATTAAAAGTTATTGCCATAGTTGTTCTGGGAGTAGAGACATGTTTTGAATCAAGTGTTCAAAAATCTAACCTGAACTGTGATAAATAATGTTTTAATATTGGTTAGGGACAATTTTACAAATTAGACTTTGTTAAAAGAGGGTAGCTTGCTTTTCCTGTGGCTTGTAGAAACTACACAATAGTCCCATTGGCCAAATCAGTGACTTTATATTGCCAAACAAGTTGGAGATCTTTTTTAAACTGACGATTTAAAGGTTTACAATCAAGGTTATTAATGATATAAGCCTCATGAAAATATTTTAAAAATCAGATAAGTCTAAAAAATAAAATGAGCAAACTCACCTCTTCAGGGCGCCCCAGCGCAGGGGTTCCAGTTAAGAGGACTGCTCGAGCGGCCTTTTGCACTATAGGTGCCAAGATGGTGCTTCGTGCTGCAGTACGTGACTTCATGTAGTGGGATTCATCAATGATAACGACTTGAAAATGTTGTTCATAGAGAGCAACTATTAACGTGCGTGCATCTGTGGTTAACAGGCCATAACCCAATATGGTGACCTTGCTGGTTTGAATTCTCCTGTGGGAAATATAAACAAAAATAACTGATACCTGACATAACATAAGCTCTTTGCCTAAAAACAAAGCTGTTGGAACATAATTGATATTTTTACACCAAAATGCCTACATAATAACAAAATTATATTTATATAGAGTCTTTCATGTCCGGAGGACATCCCAAGGTGCTGGACAGTCAATGTTTCAGACCCAGGTCGGGTTCGACAGTTCATACTTATTTCTAGGAAATATACTATGGGAAAAACAATAATGACCAAATTATATTTGCTACTAAAACAGAAATCGCTGGGAACACCCAGCCGGTCAGGCAGCATCTATGGAGATAGGAAAAGTGAGTCAATGTTTTGGGTCCATGACCCTTCGTTAGAACCCAAAATGTTGACTCACTTTTCCTTTCTCCATAGATGCTGCCTGACCTGCTGAGTGTTCCCAGTGATTTCTGTTTCTATTTTTGTTTCAGATTTCTAGCATCTGCAGTATTTTTAATTTTTGTTTATATTTGCTATTACGTACTTGGTACGAGTGGAGAAATTCTGTTCCCTATGCCATCAATTGTGGAAATAATTCACTGACTGCATTGGGAGTTGACATCAACAATGTACAATTCCCAGAAAATGCTTTTTTGACTTCATTGAAACAAAACACTGAGGTTTAACCATTATTGCATAGAATAAGCAAATAATAATTTGACAATTATTCCAGGATAAGCTTTCAATTCAACTACCATTTAAAAGGTGTAGCTTTTTTAAAAAAAACTCAAACTTCACAGGGGAGTGAAGGAGAAATCAGAAAATCTAATCATTACTGGGGATATTTAGAAATACTTGTGCGTTTCTTATGTTTTGAGGTCCTTTGCATAATTTGTTTTTCGTCGTCCCAATCAGATTGTGCAGTTTACATGAGAATTCCTCAAGTGGGCATTTCATTGCTTTCTCACTTTAGTAAAGCAACTTAAAATCAGAAATCATCAATGTCAATGAACAAAACAACTGGTTTCATTTTTGGAGGAAAAAGAAACATGTATTTAAATTGCAAGTGTCATAAATGGATTGTGAATTCTGGTTGCAAATCTTTTTTGGACACAGGGATGGCAAACTGGAACTTTGCATTGTCTTCGAGCCACAAAAAGTACAATACAATGAAAATAGTTAGCTGTCTTCTAGGTATGGACAGCTCTGGAGCACTCCAAAGCAACTCTCCACCAACACAATGGAGACTGCATGATGCACGTGGCTAACATCTGTGGGTTATATCATCAGAATATCCCAGTAAGAGGAGAATCCATAATAATGTAATAAAGATATTGTATTTTTTTTTACAAACAACTCAGCGGTTTATAGCTATGATTCCCTGCTATACATCTAGGGGTGTATTGTGAATAGCACCGATTTTTCGGCCTCAAGATTTCCTCTTAAAATAGGCAAAATGCCCCTTTGAAAGCACAGCTTTATTCTCTTTGTTCACTCTTTCCTACCCAGTACAGATTCTGCTTTTATAAGCTTTATTATAATGAGTGGAAAATATCGAAAAGGTAACACCATTTTGCTATGACTATGATTATTATGGTAGCTACACACTGCTGAATAAATCTAAGCTTTGAACTGAAAGAATGTTGTGAGATTTACAGTATGTGGTACAAAGTCAAGATGAACTCCTGTCATTTTTCAAACATGATGGAATCACATTCCCTCAGGAAATTTCTACAACGTTGGGGAAGGGCATTTATTTTTCATAATAATGTTACTCATTCTTCAAGGGAAACATCACTGGGGGAGGGGAAAAAAAGACAGAAATTACATTCAAACTAAGTTACTTCCACCAGAAACATGGAGAAAAAAGCTGTATTTATTTCCTAACAGAAAGCAGATATTTCACGGTACAATAAAGTGTTAATTATAGAATCGTAGAAGTTTCAGCACAGATGGAAATCATTCATCCCTTCTCTACTTTGCAATGATAGCTCTCCCACTGGAGCGACCTACTCTAGTCAAATAAAATATCACCAGGAATAATTTGTAATACAGTATAAATAGCTCAGTCACCAAGAATAGGTTCAAATTTGGTCTTAAAGCTTGGTAGGCCCATTTCTTTCAGCCACAGTGATCTAAACATTATTCTCTTGTCTCCAATGGAGCCTAGTAAGGACTGTTGTGATGGGCGTATGGAGATTTGTGCAGGTGATAATCTGGGTGGTGGAGTTTTAATTAATTGAATTCTGTTCATGGTGGAGGTGGGGAGACCAGTGAGGAGGCCATTGGAATAGTCCAGCCAGGAAATGGGAAAGGCGTGGATGAGGGTTACTGCTGCTTTGGTTGTGAGGTATGGACTGAGGCGGGCAATGTAACAAAGGTGAAAAAAAGCAGTCCTGGTCAGGGAACAGATGCAGGGTAGAAAGGAAAGCTGGAGATAGACCTGATGTCTTAGTTGCACACAAATTTGCACTTATCCAAACAAGCAGACCAAGAATCGCAGCTGGAGGACGAAAAGTAGATTTGGGTGTCATTCATTTGCACGTGGAAGTTGACCCCATGTCTACAGATGACATTGCCGAGTGAGCATGAGGATAAGAAAAAGAAGGGGGTCAAGGATGGAGCCTTGGGGTACCCCCCAGGTGACCATGAGGAGGTGTGAGGTAAAACCATTGAAACCGAGATGTATTGCTGACAGTTTGTTAAGTAGGACTCAAACCATACAAGTGCAGTCCCCTAACATGAATGAGGGAGGAGAGGTGGTCAAGGAGGATGGGGTGATCGACTGTGTTGAACGTGGCGGAGAGATCCAGAAGAACGAGGAGGCACAGAGAGCCTGGTCCCAGAGAGAGAGAATGTCATTTGTTACTTTGACCAGCTCTATTTCTGCACTGTGGGCAGGGTGAAAAACACTGGACTGAGCAATGACACATTCCAAAACTTTGGACAGGAAAGGCAGGT
Organism: Hydrolagus colliei; assembly: GCA_035084275.1. Taxonomy (NCBI): domain Eukaryota; kingdom Metazoa; phylum Chordata; class Chondrichthyes; order Chimaeriformes; family Chimaeridae; genus Hydrolagus; species Hydrolagus colliei. The sequence goes on along the minus strand of CM068747.1, from coordinate 17,948,774 downwards.
TTGAGATGAGTTTGGAGAGATCAAGGGTAGGTTGGTTCAGGAGAGCGATGAGCGATGATGAGTGCTTTTGAGGGGAGAGTGGGACACAGCCTGAGGAGAGGGATTGTGTTGACTGTGTCAGCCAGCAGTGGTTAGAGGAAGGGGAATTGATTGACCAGAAGCTGGATGGAGAGGGTTTGAGGTAGCAGGTTGTGGGCATCATATGAGAGAGGTGGGTTCACCTGTCAGAGGAGGGCCTTACTGAGTAGGTGGGTGATGGGGTAGTTGTGGTGGCTGCTCTGGGACAACGATCGATTGGAGCCGTAGTGAGCCTGGCGGAAAATGCCCAGACTGGAGCAGAGAAATACAGTGAAAGGGACCAGGACAGAGAGATAAGACGAGGAGGGCGGTAGGAGAGAAGGTTTGAGTGGGAGTATGGAGGAGGTGCGGGGACATTTGGGGGAAAGGGTGGCTCAGATCGTGTCAGGGGTAGCAGCCAAACACTCATGCCAAGACTGGGAGCAGAGTGATCTTGTAAGCTTATTATCTTAACAAAGTACTGCTAAGGTACAGTAGTAAGCATACAAGATATTGAAAATTAATCAGATCAATTTGGTTTTCTAGATGCATCAATGGGATGTATTTACTAATTTTAGAGTTTAAATCATAGGGCCATTTTTACTAATTTACCATGTATACAATTTAAAATCAATTTCTTAGACAAAAAGCAGACTTGTCAATCCTGAAACAATGTTTTTTAAATTCAGGATAATATATAATTTGACAAGAGTAATACAACAACAACAACTTACACTTCTAGAACGCATTGGACGTCCCAAGGTGCTGAACAGTTAGGTAGGGACCCAAGCAGAGGTGGGGGGAAGGGGGTCGGGGTAAGTGGAAGAAGAGTAGGAGAGGGGGGAGAGTTAGGAGGGGAGCAAAAATTTATGTGATCAATTTAATTGATTGAGAAGGGAATTTTGTTTTCCAAAGTTGGTTTCACATTGACAGACAGCACTGAACACAGTTCCCCTAAAATATGCAGCACATTAAAATAAACATTTTATTTTCAACACACTTGTTGGCTGATTCCCGTATTTGTGTCTAGATCTGAATGGCAGAAATTATGACATATTACTCTGTTGCTAAATGAGCTATCTGTACTAGCATGATATTCTGAATAGCTGTGATAGTGTCCGCGAACTATGTGTTGACTGAAATTGTACTACATTTGATTCATAAAACTCACCCAATGTCAGTTTTATTGTCAATAAGATTGATATCATCAGGATTCAATCCAGGGATCCATTTTTCAATCTCTTCTATCCAAGGATACTTGAGAGAAGACGGGACCACAATCAGTAGAGGCCATTCCTTTTTGTACATGTACGCCACTGCAATTGCTTGAATAGTTTTCCCAAGGCCCATCTGTAGAAAGTACACGAATCAACTTAATTATTCTGTGAATGCTTTAGATTGTTCACAAATTATTGCATTTAAATGTAGAAAATAAATGACTACTGTATATCTCCGCGTATAAGGCGCACTTTTTTTCAGGTCGGAAGATCTCGAAAGTTGGGGGTGCGCCCTATACGCAGGTACAAGCAATTTTGAGCCTCGGAGATACAGTAAACAGGAGGGGCGGCCGGCGCGCTGTCAGCCAGGGTTTGGTCAGTGTCCGGCGGGGGTTGGGGGGGAGCGGGTGACGGGGCTTCGGCCTCGGCCGCCCGGGCAGCGTCAGCAGCAGCAGCGGACTCCAGTGCTGTGCTTACCTTCTGCCGAACCCAGTCTGCCTGCCTGCCTCCCTGCCGCTCTCTCTCCATCCCTTCCTCCCTGCCTGCGTGCCGGCCTGCCTCTCTCCCTCTCTCTCTCCCGGGCTGCCGGCCTGCCTCTCTCCCTCTCTCTCTCACGGGCTGCCGGCCTGCCTCTCTCCCTCTCTCTCTCCCAGGCTGCCGGCCTGCCTCTCTCCCTCTCTCTCTCCCAGGCTGCCGGCCTGCCTCTCTCCCTCTCTCTCTCCCGGGCTGCCGGCCTGCCCCTCTCTCTCTCTCCCGGGCTGCCGGCCTGCCTCTCTCCCTCTCTCTCTCCCGGGCTGCCGGCCTGCCTCTCTCCCTCTCTCTCTCCCGGGCTGCCGGCCTGCCTCTCTCCCTCTCTCTCTCCCGGGCTGCTGGCCTGCCTCTCTCCCTCTCTCTCTCTCCCGGGCTGCTGACCTGCCGCTCTCCCTCCCTGCCTGCGTGCCTCTCTCCCTCCCTCCCAGGCTGCCGGCCTGCCTCTCTCCCTCTCTCTCTCCCTCCCTGGCTGCCTGGCTGCCTGCCTCTCTCTCTCCCTACCTACCTGTCTCTCCTCCCTTCTGCCGGCAATATCATTGAAAATGCTTCCGTTTTTTTTCACCAAGAAAAGGTCAAAAACGGGGGGTGCGCCTTATACGCGGGTGCACCTTATACGCGGAGATATACGGTATCTTAAAATTGCAGACTTGCCAAAACACTGTATGATCTTTCCCCAAATCCTACAATTTTTCTTAGTTTGCCTAATTTGACAATATTAGACTCTGGACTAGTCTTTTAAATAGGCATGAAAATAGCATCCAGAATAGTCTAATAAATTGATTTTTAAAAATGTTACCACCAAAAGATAAAACACCAATAAAATAAATCAATTTGTATTAATTTAGAAAGAAAAGAGAGAGTCCTACACTCTAAGGTAATTATATATTAATCTCCCTCAAGAATCAATGTTAAACACCAACAGACCGAGAAAACGTTTTGCCAGAAGATCATTTTGGGTTTAGTTACTTATTCATGGAGGTATGTTGGATTATGTTATCCTTGCTTCTCATCAATGCCAAAATTAGGTTTGATAGCAAAGTGGCAACAAACTTTGATTAACTTTTAAAAAACTGCAACAAAATATGATCAACCAGCATACAACTTGTAGGTCAGAAAAAGCACCACATCAATTATACCAATGAAGTGTTTGCCTTAATGATTTCTAGAAATAGCTTAGAAAACAACTGATCCAATATGGAATGATGGTCTGGAAACCGGAACACACTGACAAAGCTAACAATGGGCATTATTTGGTTTGTTGATTTGCATTTTGAGTAGACTAAAAAGAATAAATGACCAAAAACAGTTTTGCCTAACAATTAAAAGAAACTTTTGGTGGAAAATTCTAGATTTTCTCTATTTATGTAGCATTTTAGAGGGTACAGAATTTGCCAAATTGTTTAATTCTGCCTAAACTTTCAGTAAGTGCTAAAAATAACTTGAATGCGTTGAATATTCTGCCTCAATACCCTCCCCTTCGATGGCCCCATCAGTCACCCCAAATCCCCGCTCTTCCCTCCCCCCTCCCCAACCCTAGCTCGTGTCTGAAACAATGACTTTCGAGTGCCATGGGATGTCCTTCTGATGTGAAAGGTGCTATATGAGTGTAATTTTGTTGTTGTTGTTGAATGTGATAAATTCAGAACAGCCTTAATTTTCAAGCCTGCTTTCTTTTGAGGAATGCAATAATGCTGCACTGACAGTAAATTTAGACCTGGGTGGGATTTCTTCCCATTTGTGAATAAAACAATAATTGAATAAGTGAAATCACAAAATATAATGCTTTCAGGATTTAAATTATAATGTCCAGACCATGTTCAATAACAGATTAAGTCTACAATTTACCATTTTGTCCATTATATATAAAGAACAGACTGATATTCCCATAGAATCTATACTATAAAACTACAGAATTTAAATTTTAAATAAATATTACTCAATATATAGGGTTCAAAGGAGAAAAAAAAGGTGTAGAATACACCTTTACTGGATTAAATTGTGCTTGTTTAGCACCTGAAAAAAAAACTGCTTGTATTTGGGTTACTTGCATTTATATAGCACCCTCCATGCTGCGTAGCGTCCTGGAGTGCTTAACAGTGGTGGAGTTTGACCACCCCTCGAGACGGAGGGGGTAGGTGACTGTAAGCCTAACCAAAAAGGAAGGTCTTTGGGCATGATTTGAAAGTGGGGAAGGGGGAAGAGTAGAGGGTTTGGGGGAGAAAGTTCCAGAGCTTCAAGGCGTAGTGACTGAAAGCACGGCTGCTGATGAAGTGGAGGGGTCGAGGGAAGAACAGGAGACCGGAGCTGGCCGAGCGGAGGCAGCGCCTGGGTGTTGGAGTGGAAGGTAAGCAAGTTGGAAAGGGAGGGGAGGTGAGAGTGCATGAATGGATCTGATAGTGAGAGAGAGGATCTTGAAGCAACACATTCGGAAACTGGGAGCCAGTGCAGCCTGGCAAGGTTTGATGTGATGGGGTTCTGGAGTTTTGTGATATCTTTTCAATTTCCATATGCTCCCCCTTGGTGATATCAACCACAGACATGGAATCAACTTCCAGGCTATGGGGATGACACCCTACTTTATCTTTCTGTATCCACCCTCAATTTCAGGACCACTGCTGTCCTGACAGACTGCCTTTAGGACATTAAGTCCTCGATGAGAGCTAACTTCCCACTGTTAAATGTCAACAAGACTAAGGCCCTCTTGATTGGTTCGTGCCAGCACCTCCGAACCTCAGGCATAGGCAGCATTAACCTCCATGAATGCGCTCTCCACCTCACCAAGCCAGTTAAGAACCTAGCTTTCTTGTTCAATCCTCAACTGTCTGCTCCATGTCCTCTGGCCTACCTGCCCCGCCATCAGTGGGTGAGCCTTCAGCCACTCTGTCTCCAACCTTTGGAAATACTCACAATCCCTCTGCCTCGCCCCCTCCTCAGCTTCCTTCACATCCCGCCTCAAGACCCTTCTCGGTCACCCACCTTCCCTTCCCTTCAACCTCTCCGATCCCAGCTCGGGTCCGAAACGCTGACCGTCCAGTGCCTTGGGACGTCCTCCTGACGTGAAAGGCACTATACAATTGTAATTTTGTTGTTGTTTGTTTGAGTTAGTATCTGGCCAGCAGAGATCTGAATTAATTTTATTTTGTGTATGGTGGCACTGGGGAGGCCAATGAGGAAAACATTGGAAAATCCAGCCAGGAAGTAACAAAGGCGTGGATGAAGGTTTCGGCTGCTGTGGGTGTGAAATACGGACGGAGGCGGGCAATACGGTGGAGGTCGAAAAAAGCCCTCCTAGTCAGGGAATGGATGTGGGGGAGAAAGAAAAGCTGTGAATCAAACCTGACACGTGGATTGCACACAGATTTGGTGATTCTGAGGGAGAACCTTGGGGGTTGAGGAGTTCAGACCAGCAGGAAAGAAGACATTGACGGGAGTCAATGATTATGGCTTCTGTGTTAGTGATTGCAGGAAATTTACACTCATCCAGACAAGCTGACAATGGACTGGGAGACACAGCTGGAGGAGTAAGAAAAGTAGACTGGGGTGTCATCCACATACATGTGGAAGTTGACCTGATGTCTGTGGTTCACATTGCCAAGAGGGAGCGTGTAAATGATGAAAAGCAGGGGCCAAGGAAAGAGTTTGGGCTACCTCACAGGTGACTGTATGGGGGCAGGAGGAAAACCCGTTTTCCGAGACAAATTGTTGGCGGTTAGTCAAGTAGGACTCGAACCATGCGAGTGCAATCACACCAAGGTGGATGAGGGAATAGTGGTAGTGGAGGAGGATGGCGTGATCGACTGTACTTGAAACCTATGTGATAATTTACTTTTAAGTAGTGTCTTTTTTTTCCACAATATTCAATATGAATTAACTTAAATAATGTGACTATTAAATCGTTTTTTGACCGAAACAGATGCTTCACAATGCACAAGCCTCAAAACAGGGACACACCTCTATATCTCCCTTAAATGCAAGGATTATTATTATTATTATTAAGTCTATGCTTTATCCTAGAATCTACAACATTTTAGAAGACAAATATCACATACCCCAGATACTTCTTGATTGATCTTAATTTCTCTCCTGCAGTTCAATGTTATTGGTAGACTAAACTATGGGCATCAGCTCTTCAATTAGATTTTCAATAATGTAGACAGAAAGAAATATTCTTACCTCGTCTGCAAGCATGCACCTGCAAAACAAACAAGAGAAATGAATGGAAAAGCAGTGTTGTGGGACTCATTTTAGCATCAACTTGTGACAATGTTGGCCTTCGACTTTTCAACAAACTGAGCTATTTTTGGAATAAGTTGTAAAATATACCATTCTGTCAATCATCCAAAATCTAAATTCACTTTCTTAATACAAAATCTGCATAACATGCAATGATCACCAAAGTATAACCTTTAAGACAATTTCAATACATGCAATTAATTTTCTCTTCTAAATCTACATCATTTACAGCCATTCATTCTATCAGCTAATTTTTTAATTCAATAGAGAATTTTTTTAATATGGTACAGATCTCATTTTATTATTAAAGTATCACTTTAGGCCTCTCTTGTCACACGGGTGACCATTTTTGATGAAGCAGCAAACCATCTCAAAAAAGAGTCACCATAGCAACCGGAGCCATCTATATGCTGAACTCTGCACTACTGCCAACAAAAGAGTCTTTACCATGGTACATATTGCGTATTATAAGCTTCAAAAGGATAGATTTCCAGGTCAAACCTTTAAATGTATTCTGTATGGTATGGGAAAAAATGTACTGAGTGAATTGCACTCAAGATTTCTATGCAGTGTTGTCCTTCAAGCACAATTTTAATTTTGTTTTCAGCGACAACAGTAATTAGCATTCCAAACAGCAGCATAATTTTTTTCTCAAGGTTTATAATCAGTTTGAATGCCATTTTTAGAATCCATGCCATTGGTCTTAGGTTTGGTTTATTTCTCTTAGCGGAACAGAAAATGTACCATTAACAGCTCCTACATACTAGCAAAAGTAAATATTTACTGTAATGTTTGCATTTGATACAGTGCTTTATCACGTCGTCAAAATGTTTCAAAGGGCTGCACAGAATACACTGTAAAGTTACTGTAATTTGTGGGCGAAATGCAGCAACCAATTGCACACAGCAGTATTGCACAAACAGTCATGAATTGAGGGGCCAAATTATCATTATATTTTGAAGGAATTATTATCCCTGGAAAAGCGATCCACCAATCAACTAACAACCGGGTTCCTACTTCCTGCTAAGTAAACAGAGGTATGTGGAGTAAGGAAACTTGCCCAGCGTTTTACCCTGCTGGGATTCAAACCCAGGTCCTCTTGCCTGTGAGACAATGTTCTAACCACTAAGCTACTTTGAAAGTGATAACATTTGAACCTTCCTCATGGATCGACCCCCCCTCCCCACCTCCCCCCACCCACCCCATGGCTCAGAGTCCGTTAAGTGCTCTGAGACGCAACCCTGTGTGGCGCTATATAAGTGCAAGATGTTGTAGTAAAGAAACATGAAAAGAAAATAACAATAAAATAACAATAACTGGATGGTGAGGCAGAGGTGAGGGATGGTTGGTAGGCTATGCGATTAACATGGGTGCCTACGGATTTTTAAAAAATGTTTTGTTTCTGGCTTGGTCCAGCAAGTTTCCAATTTTGAAACCCAGAGGTCTGTCTGATAAGGTGGGAGAGTATGGTATTCTTAAAGAGTAATACATATATACACAATTATTCTATTTCAGAGTCTGAGAGGTTTATCATGTAATACCAAAAACATCAGTGGGCTAACGGGACCAATGGGTGTGAGGCTAATAATGAAGAGGTGCAACTGCAGCCCAAATATAAACTGAATTGTATGTTATATATTGTAATCCAAATCTATCCATTACAAGGACATTATTGAATGAATTATTGCAAACAAGGCTGGCTATTCAATTTTTCCACATTGCATTAGTAACATTTTTTTAAATCTGAGAACAAGAGCATGAAGAATTAAATACTCATATATTAAAAAAATTCAACCTTGGTTATCATCACACAGTTTCAACACAAAAATAAATGATTCATTTAAATGGGTGGACAAGGATATTAAACTCTAGAGCATTAGCTGAAAGGTTGCTAGGTACAACAGAGATATCTTACAAACTCATGACAAAAATCATATTGATTATTGCTCTTTTTTGACAAAGATGTTCACCAATTGGATTGCTTCTAAGCTACCATACAACATTTACATTTTGTTAGCCAATGCTGCAGGCTATACATGAATCTTTTGGAAAGGAATATATAATTATGCCTGAGGACACAATGAACATATTGAATCTTACAAATTCTAAATTTAAGCCACCTTTGGGACAAACAGTCAGAAAGGCTTTAACACGTACAGCAAAGAGGGCAGTAATCACACTCAGTAATAAATATTTGGGGGTCCCATAAAAAACTTTTTTTTTGCAAAAATCAAGTTGGGTACAGTAAGCCACCATATAAGACTGATTACTTTAAATCAAATATAAGGTATGTGTTCAGGATGAAAGACCTTGGCAACAATCCAAAATTCTGTTCTCAGTGAAAATGAATGGACCACTTTATGATAGATGCTGGGTACTGGCATTAAAGCTTCAACTATCAGTAAAGGCCAAAACCGGTATCAAATTGATAAATCAAATCCACATCTAATGGTACAAGAAATATGCATAATTAAAAGCAACGTTTGTGTGGTAAATATTTATCATAGTATTTTCTTTTTCTTTATCCTCAAAATCACCATTAACTTCAGGATATACTAAGCTCCTTTTCCTTATCCCGTCAACGATCTACTCCTGTTCTAATTTAATGTTATTAAAGCTGCCGATAGCAGCTGTTAACATGTCATTAATGTGTGACAACATTCACTTCAAAGTATTGTCTATTCAGAAATGTGGCTGTAAATAAGATTGAGATATACTGCAAATGGGATTAGTAGAATATTGCTATTAAAAAGCTGTCCATAAATTACAAATCACATAATAACCATTTGCACTTTTGATGATTAAATGTGAGAATACAATCAAACAGTTAATCTAACATAGTTTGAGGGTCTTCTGAAGCGCCATTACTTTTTCCAAAATACATTATATCCAATTGTACCAAATCACCAAAACTTGCACTGCCCCAGAAACTACTTCATGAGGTTTTAAGTGGCAAGATCTGAGGCAAATCACTTTTTGCCCCAATGATATCAATCATGCAATGCAAGCACAGGAACTTGTCCTGTATGATTGATTCCTCTGTGCTTTTTAAACAAAAGTAGAAGGCGCGAGTTATCAATTTCCATTAACCAAAATAAAATATATTTGAATCTGAAAGGGGTTTAAATGACAATTTTGATAAGTCACATGTTTGCATCCATAGCTTCAAAATAATAGGGACAATTCCTATGCTGCAATATGTTCAAGCGCAGGTAACGTTGGGAGAATAAATGGTTGAATTTCTATTGCAATTACAGGCCAGTTAAATGTGAATCTCCATTTACAAAACAACATCTGCTCATTAAAATATTTCCTGCATACAATCTAATGAAACTGTTGATGTGTAGAACAGTTTATACTGGGGTTACTGCGTTACACGCACTACTTTTAGCTAATATTTAAATAGATACTTCATTAAATTAGCAGATATGATTGATATGAGTTATAGTTACCATGATCGAGTACACTTTTCTTAACGTCTTGCTTTTTTTTTTGCTTAACTTTTTTTAATTATGCATTTGTTATAGCACCTTATCATGTCTTTGAGACGTTCTCAAAGCAATTCACAGAATATATTGTGAAGTGAATCAACTGCATATTTTGTGGGCAAAACGCGGTAACCAATTGTGCATAGTAGTGTCTAGTCTAGGATTGAGTGACCAATTTTTTTTCATTCCTGCTGGAATAAACAAATTTCTGGAATGCAAGAAAGAGGGCAGTTGGACACTATCTTATTATCTCATTTAAGTCTTTGTTACTGCCCTATTCAACTTTTCGAACTCACTCGTCACTAATGTCTCTAGTTCACAATTCATAAGCTCCAGCTCATTCAAAACGCCATACTTGCTTGCACCCTCATCTCCATTGAACTACATACCCATCACCAGAGTCCTCATGCTGATCCAACAAATGGAGCCTTCAACAATGCCACATTTCAATACTTTGATTTCCACCACTATGAGCCATCGGACTATAGAATACAATACATTCTAAGCAAATATAAATTAAGATTTGCTTACCTGCCATTTTTTTCAAGGGCAAACTTGATCCCTTCTTTTTGGAAAGGAAGTAGTCTCTGCCTGAGCTTTTCAGGCAGTGCTGATAAGAGACTGTCAGTCTCATTTTCTAAACATTGATTTTCAGAGGAGGGATGAGCGTTTTGCTGAAGTTCCTGTACTTTGTTCATGACTCTCCTGTAAAATATCATACTGCACAGTAAACTATGGAACAAATTATTTTTTGCTAAAAATCAAAACAGAATTTGATAATTTTATGATATATTCTAAATAATGGATTGCTTACAATCAATACAACTAAAACATCCTATTTGATGTTATGTTGTGATGAAGGGACGTGGACCCAAAACGTTGACTCACTCTCCTTTCTCCAAAGATGCTGCCTGACCTGCTGAGCGTTCAGCGCCTTGGGACTTCATCCCAACATGAAAGGCGCTATATAAATTTAATTTTGTTGTTGTTCTCAATGATTTCTGTTTTTGTTTCAGATTTTCAGCATCTGCAGCATTTTGCGTTTCTGCTTTATAATCCTTCATTTGACTTCTGTTGTCTACTTTCCACTTTGTCTACTGGAACTCCATCCCAAAGTCCCTCTGCCTAGCCCTATTGCTTGCCTCCCTCTAGACCCACCTCTTCAACTGCGCTATCAATCAACCTCCTTCCCCCTATGTCCTCCACCCGCTCACGAATCCCTACTCCCAGGTCCAGTCCGAATTACTGTTTGATAGTGCCTTGGGACATCCTACTGACGTGAAACGTATTCAAATGTAATTTTGTTGTTGTTTCAATCTACTGCATCTTTCATTACAGCAGACTGAAAAGGGAGATTTTAATAATCTTTCACATTGGGAGATGTTTTATAGAAATTCACAGAATATACTGTAAAGTGCAGAGACTGCACTTTACAGAGACTGCATATTTTGTAGGCGAATGTGGCAACTAATTTTGCTCAAAGCAATGTCTCACATACAGTGATGCAGTGAATGATCAATTTTACATGGCGAATTGACCAGGACACCAACTGAAACTGACATAATAGAATATTTCACCAGCTTCTCCTTAAAAAGCAATTTGATACAATCAACTATCTTTATTTACCGATGTGAGATATATATATATATGTAGAGGTGGAACGACGATAAACCGGAGACGCTTGATCCCAACCTACCCTAACAATATGTAACTTTACCAATGTTGCTTTATTTACCCAATATAGTTTTTATCTGTTATTTATCGTTTTTTATTTTGTTGTTGTTTCAATCTACTTTGCTCCCTGATTAACCCAGTCTCGCCAAACTTCACTGGTTCCCTGTCAGAGTGGATCGACTTCAAGATCCTCACTCTTGTGTTTAAATCCCTCCACTCCTCTGCACATCCCTATCTCTCTAACCTCCTCTCTCCTTACAGTACCTGCTGCCTCCGCTCCACTAGGTCTGGCCTCCTCCTTGTCCCATGAATCCTCCACTCCACCCACCATCAGTGGCTGTGCTTTCAGTCACAACGCCCTGAAACTCTGGAACTCCCTCTCTCTCAATCACCTCCTCCTTTTCCATTTTCAGGTCTTTACTGAAGACCTATCAGTTTGACTGCGCCTACGGTCACCTTCCCCCTGGCTCAGTCTCGGGCTCCGCTATTGTGAAACGCTCTGAGACACTGTCTGACATAGAAGGTGCTATATATAGTGCCTAAGTTGTTGTTGTTAATATAATTTAACATGATTTATGTGTGAAAATATACAATATATAAAGAAATAAGTGTTATTATTTAAAAATAAATTGTAAACAAATTGTAAATTTAAATGTAATATTTTTAAATCCTGCCGGTTTTAGGGAGTTGCCGGCTTTTGGCATGCCAAATTATCGATGTTCTACACACACATATTTATATATACAATTTGTGTTACACAAAACACAAGATGCTGGAAGTCTGAAACAAAAACAGAAATCGCTGGGAACACTCGACAGGTCAGGTAGCATCTATGAAGAAAGGAAAGTGAATCAACATTTCAGGTCCATAATCCTTCATCAGACAATTTGTTGTTTGGCAAGCATATTAGTACTCAGCAAGTATCCTCCCTTGCCTCAATATAATGGTTCACTGGAAGCATTTCATTGCGGTCTCCAGTCACAAAGATGAGTACAGCTGCACAGTTGAGTACAGCTAAGAATGGATACTGAGTTAATCCAGTTGGTATACCAGTCAATTTTGGCTCCAAATTTGAAACTGAAGGCTGCTGCTCACTGACAACAGACAAGGTGGTGGCCGAAATGATTTCAAATTGCAAACTAGACCCCAAAAGATGGGTCAAAGTCAGAAATGTCATCCTGAATAAAATATTATTTCTAATAAAAGAAATGTCATCCCATGAAGCACTTCAGTGGCACAAAAGGCCCCAAATCACATCCTTGCATTTGATACAGCACTTCTCATGTCTTCCAGATGGCTCAAAGCGGTTCACAGAATATTGTAAAGTGAAATGACCATATATTTGTGGGCTAAACGCGGCAGCCAATTGCGCTCAGCAGCGTCCCCAAAAACAGTCATGGATTGAATTGATCAATTTTTTTGAGGCATTATTATTAGGCATGTGGATTAAGGAAATTTGCTCAAGGTTTCGTCCTGCCTGGAATCGAATACAGGTCTCACGCTTGTAAGGCGAGTGCTCTAACCACTGAGCCACAAGACTCACAAATCCCTTTATGTAAAGATCCAATTTAATTTTCATCTGCGAGAAACATACTAGTTTATGCATCTCCCGATGCAAATCTTCAGTGGCTGTATCATTGGAAGGTCAACAAAACATCAACAAAGTTGAAATTAACACAGGAATTTTGTTTCAAAGCAACTTCAGTATCAAAATTTGAGAAAACATTTTACTTTTCATCAAAATGCTGTAATCTCACAAGTCAGAATATATGGCCTGCAAACATCAGATAGATGTGGGACGACAGAATTGAAAAAAAAAGTTCTTCCGTGCAACTGGTTTTCCTTCACACGATGTGCATGGGCAGAAAGACCATTTGAAAACGGTTAGAAAAATCTAAATAAATGACATTTATAAGAACACTTGCCTTCAGTTATTTATTTTTATAAAAAAAGCGCCAAAATAGTGTGGTATAAATAGAACCTATACAGAATAGAAAGGCTTGAGATATCCAGCGTCTGCATCTAAGCTGATCGTCGTATCAAATACAACGATTATTAATATTATTATCATGAATAGAGTAAATAAATAGGCCAAACTTTACACCGACTCACTTCATGCGGTGGGAACACCGCGCGCCTCAACCGCTGCCGAGAACAAGTAACTGAAGCTTGCGTCTCACGCCACCGAAGCATGTGTGCGCAGTGACGTCATCCGCGCCCACCGAGCGACGTGGTACGCGATGACGTAGACAGGAGGGGGCGCGGTCGGGCGGGGAAGTGGTGGTGGGGGGGAGGTGTGATGTCGGGACATTGTCTGGTGGGGTGGGAGGGGGTTAGTTTGCTGAGTGATTATATTTGGCCTGCGTCCCCGCTACCCCACCTCCCCTTCCTCTCGTTCAGGTTGTATTATGTGTTCTGTAGCTTTTCCTCTTTCAGTCGTTTGATGGTTTCGGCCATTAGTCTTTGTTTTAGTTAAGGGTTTGTTTCCTTTGTCCTACTGAATGGCCCGGCAGGGTGTATGTGTATGTGGTGGGGGGTCTGTGAGGCCGCTGATTGACTCCAGACAACCCCCCCGCCCCCCTTCCACTCCCCTCCCCAACCACCACCGGAGGTCGGTATTTCAAATCGAGCTCGAGCTCAACTCCCGAGCTCGCGTCGCCTCAACCCAACTCGATTGCTCGCGCCGCCTCAACCCAACCTGATAGCCAGTGGCCCCCATGCCATTGGCTCGCGCCTGTTGCCCCGCCCTCGAGATTGACAGCTGTCAGGACATGTCGGGGGGGGGAGAGAAGGAAGGAGAGGGAATAAAAAAAAGCATTAGATCAGATGAAATGGAAGAGAAACTGTTGCATACGGGGTGGGGGGGAAGGGATACACGGCTATTTGCACAAAATCCACAACTTTCCCTGAATTCTTTTTTTGAGGGGGGGGGGGGGGGGGGGTTTGCTGTTGTCTGTTTGCATTAATTTGTTCCGCAGTTACACACAGTATTTAGTAAAAGCAGCACAATTTGTGCATAGCACAACCTGTTGCAATCTATTAGCACAACAATTATGGTGATCTCAATTATCTCCGTGCTCACGATATTAACAGCAAGCTGGGTAGCTCAACGTGAACACCAAGGTGAGACTCGCTGAAATCAGGCGGCGTTTCTCCGTACAGTAACCCCGGCATCTTTAGCGCGAATTGTCTCGTGTTTGTGGTGGAGTGGGGGAGGGGAGAGAGTGAAAGTGAACAGCAAGCACTCGCCCTTTAAATAACGTGCATTATTGTGCACAAATGTGACTAGTCGCCTGCATGTGATGTCTGTCTTGTACATCATGCGGTTTCCACTGTCTCCAAAACATGTGTGTGTGCCATATTATTAAATGGCTCTTTGCACATAATCCTCGACAGGCAAACGGTACAGTGTGAATTGAGTGCGTGGTACTGTTTTTTTTGGGTGTAGCCCCTTGAGCCTTTTAAACATTTATATTTAGGGTAACCCCCGGGGCTGGATTGGCCGCTTGGCCTGTCAGTCGGTTCGCGCGTCACCACTTCCTCCGCCAGGTTTGGTTGGAGCCAGTGAGGGAGGGAGGTTTAGCCATGCTCCTTACTCGCTGCAACAAATCCTCTCTGCTGGCGGCCGGTAAGATCATCATCACCATCATCTCCTCCTCATACCATTCGCTTTTTTTTCCTCCCTTTTTTTATATAAAAAACACACACACACGCAAATCGGAGATATATTTTTTTTACAGTTTAAAAGCTTCGAAAATGCACACTAGGCTCAATTGGAAAGTAGGTAGTGACGGGTGAACCGCGGAAGCGACGGGTTTGACTGGGTAAAATTAGCCCGACGGCCTAGTTCCTACCCCATCTTTCCTACACCCCCCCCCCCCTTCCCTCACCAATAGGCCGAAATAGCAGCTCATGTGCTAGGGAGATGCAGTCAGTAATCACTGGGGATTTGGAGCAGACAGTTCGTGTGTATTGCAAGACTGGATGCTACAATGCCTCATCTCTTTATATAGATTTGTGCTTTACTTATCGAGCCGAGCGTACGACATGTTAAAACCAGGTGAGAGTTCGCCTCGGTTCATGGCCAGTCAAGTCTAGCCATATTTGAATCTAGTAATACATTGTGCTGCCTGGGTGTGAAGATTGCCTTTAAAAATAGAACCATTGTAATGGGAAGGTTAGTTGTGTATCTCCGGATGAATGATAGATAAAAAGCTGAAGTCATGTAACTGACGACCTTAAATTAGACTGTGTAAAATCAGCAGACATTATCTTGTCGCCTTGAAACTAAAAAAAATGCTAATGAAAACGCCTATTTTCGTTCTCGACCGATTCGGTAACAGTAATCGGTTTTTTTAAATATAAAGCTGGTAACATTATGATTTGTTCCCTAATGCAGATCTCCAATTTTGTTAATCTTTTAATGCCAATCTTATTCTTTCAATCGGCAACGGTCCTTGTAATCTCATCGAATTGAAGATGGATTTGGTATTAAGGACGGTGTAAGATATCTGATCCTTATTACTGAATAGTTAAGATCATCTGCAACTGGAATTAACCATCTTTGTAATGTGGCAGTTATTTTATCTTACTGATTCCACATGCACACCACACATTTAGAAGTTGTTTAGGGAGAAAGACAAAAGGGCACACTTTTATTAAAGGTGTTGGTTGAGACAGAATATAATTCTAATGCAATAAAGATGGTTAATAAATAGTTTTTCGTATGGCATGAATATGAATGTTAGAATACATATGGACTTTCCAGGTAGCCCATGGAAGCACAAAAATTATTCAAAAGCATGTTGTATAGAGAGTAACCAATAACTGGGAGTAGCTAGCAAATTTGTAGAGATTGATAATCCATCATATTGAACTCATGATCCACTATTGAGAGATTGTTGCAATTCATAATCCATAATATTGAAACTTGGGTTGAATCCAAGCCAAATAACACGCTATAAATATATATTTGAAATTTTAATTTTAGATTTCTTCCAATCTGTACCCAGATCATTGATGATAAATCTGCTTTGTAGCTGTTACCAATGGTGCTTTTGATCTAGTCACTAAGAAATGCATTATTTATACCTTTCCCTGCACATTATTGTGGGGGGGAAGGTTGATATCTTCATTGTTTATTTCCGTGTGACCGAAACATAGATAAAGCTGCGTTTCTTCATCCTTACCCCTTTAATCCCTCAACATCACTGTGACAGTATTCAGAATTCTCGAAAAAGAATTAGGCTATGTAACAGAGTACCAACAACAACAAAATTACATTTCTAGAGAGCCTTTCACGTCAGGAGGACGTCCCAAGGCGCTGAACAATCAGGTTGGGACCGAGCAAGGGGAGGGACAGGGTAGGGGGGAGGGGTGGGAGAGAGTTGGGAGGGCAGCAGAAGGTACTATCAAAGTAATTAATAGAGGTAAATTAAATGATACTCTGAACAGTCAACACACGGTTAGGGTTAGGGATGTCCCACTACCTTTATCCTTCACCCAACACTTATGCTCATTACCTTCACATACATTAACTATCAGTCTGACTAGCCATATGGAGCCTAGTTTTACTTTCTTTGGCCAATTTTCTCCTTTCCTAAAAGCACCCAGGGGATATAGCATCCACAGATGTCTGGCGCCCTCCCATGTGCTCATGGGTGAGCATAAACACAATGGTATTGTGCTATTTGACTTTAGGTGCTGCACAGGTAATCCCAATTCTGTTTTCACATGACATCACATAGACTCCTACTATAATTAGTAGGGGTAATCAATGATAAACTGAAAAGTCAACATAGAGTCAGCCTAAAAATGGACATATCCATCTTTACACATTTTCCACCTTGGGATTGTGATCATGTTTGGAAGCCTATTCAGTAATGCGCTGAGATCAATTATTGCATTTATATTCATGAACTGTGATCAGCTAATTAGCAGAAATTAGAGTTAAAACCTGTAACCTTCTGGCCTGTATTAATTATTTGTTTATCATGGCAACCTCTGAATAAGACCACATTTCTAATACCTTTTAAGTTCAAATGAAGTACTGTATTAGGAATTAAGTGATCTGATCAAGCATCAGCCTGGTTCAGTGGTAGCTCTCCCGCCTCTGACAGAGGTTGTGGGTTCAAGTCCCATGTCCAGACTTGAAATTGTGAAATCACATAGTCTTGAGATAACGTTCTAATATAGCGCCTGGGGTGGTGGGGGGTGAAATTTGTATTATTATAGGTACAATAATGATGAGACATTAAACCAAGGTGCCATCCACCTGTTCAGATGGAAGTCAAAGATCCTATAGGACTATTTGAAAAGGGAAGGGAGATTCTCTCGGTGTCCAGAACAAATCCTTCAAATAAAATTGGTCAGTCACTTTGTGACTGTTTGCTGCTATGTTTCACCCACAAAATACATATTCAAATATACTTTTCGGTATTTCCTATGAAGTGCTTTGAGATGTTGGAATCAATCCATCAAATCAATCAAAACTTACATTTATATAGTGCTGTTCACGTCGAGAGGACGTTGCAAGGCGCTGTACAGTTAGGTAGGAATAAGAGCAGTGGGGGAGGGGTCGGGACAGGATGAACAAGAGTAGGAAAATTGGCTGTATATTTGTGGGGATGACATGATAAAGCACTGTATCAAATGCAAGGATTATTGTTACCTAATGTAGTTTGGTTCCAACTAAGGTTTTTAGTTGAGTGATCAGGTGTAGCTACTGACAGACTGGAAAGGAGACAACAGAATGGACGAGTGTTTCATTTTCCTTGCCTTGTGTGATCCCTACACACACCACCATTTCTACTTCAATATTGTCTCAACCATTTTTGCCCATGTGTGTATTTGCTAACTGCAGTGGTAGTAAACATTTATGTTTATAGGGAGGAGGCAGAGTATGACCATCATGGTACCCTATTGAAATAGTTATTTTAAAAGAACACAGAAGCCAAGAGAGAACTTGAATTTGACAAACAGCATATGCAAAGTATAATGGCAATCAAATTATTACAGAAAACTGATAACAGGTAGGAGGTTGAACCTCTAAAATATCAAATGGAGTAGAAAATTAGGACAACAAACAGATTTTGCTCGCAAAATATCAATCAATTCACTTTACAGTATATTCTGTGAAGCGCGTTGAAACATCTCAAAGACGTGATATGGTGCTATATCAAATGCACGGATTATTATTATAATGAATTTTTGCTTATTGGAGGATTATTTTTCAACCAGGAAAGGCATGAGCGACCTCAAATTTAATTGGTCAGGTTGGACTTCAAGGTCCAGTTCAGCTCAAGTGGCTGAATATCAATAAATTCTCCCACGGTGAATGAATTGTATCCTAGATAACCCAGATGCAAGGGCCAAGATTATGTGCAACCCTGGTGACTTTTTAAACAAGATTGTATGGAGCACTGATTTTTTTAGTGAGTCATGGAATACTAGCATTAACAGAGACAAATATTATTTCGGAGGCCTTCAGCCTCTCTGCCCCCATGCTCTGGAATTCCATCACACATCCCTCTGCCTCGCTCCCTCCCTCCCTCCTTTGACTCCTTCAAGACCAGTCTCGAGACCCTCCTCTTCGACCATCTTCAGTCACCCTCCTACACCTCCCTGCCTTCCACCCCTCCTGAACCCAACAACAACAACTTTGATTTATATAGCGCCCTCCACGCCGGACGGCATCTCAGAGCGTTTCACAATAGCAGATCCCGGGACCAAGACAGGGGCAGGGGTAGAAAGGTGACGAAAGGCGTGGTCGAGAAGAAAGGTCTTCAGCTGGGACCTGAAACTGAGAAAAGGGGGGGCAAGGCGAAAGTAGAGAGGAAGGGAATTCCAGAACCTCGGTGCATAGTGGCTGAAGGCATGGCTGCCGAAGGTGGAGTGGAGGATTTGGGGGACATGGAAGAGGTCAGACCCAGTGGAGCGAAGGCAACGGGAGCTGGTTTGAGGAGAGAAGAGGTCAGAGAGGTAGAGGGTTGCAGAAGAATGGAGGGATTTGAAAACAAGGGTGAGGATGGGTGTGATCAAGGGTGATCACAACCACCAGCTTGGGTAGGGATCCCTGACTGTCCAGCGCCTTGGGACGCAATTCTTACTTGAAAGGCGCTATACAAATGTAATTTGTTGTTGTTTGCGACTGGCCTCATTGCAGGTATGGAAACAGTCCCATTCAAATTGTGATTTTGGATAGCTCATGCAAATACTGTAAACATAAATTCCCACAATCACAACTTGACTTGACTTCTGCCTTAGAAATCAATGAGAATAGTAGATGGGTGACTGGTGGTGTTTTATTATATTTCCAAATCAGGTTCTTAGACATTGTGTTCAAACAGTCCCCTGTTCAGGCTATACTTGAAGTTGTGTCCCAATTCTGGTCATTGCATATGTCTGATTGCTGTGATAAATGGAGCTGACCATGCCATAGAGGGAGCTTGAATAGAGCAGAACAAAAGTCTTCAAGGACTGATTAGGTAAGATGGTGCTGTTCATCCTTGAAAATAGATTTCTCAAAAACCTTTTATAGATGTATAGGATCCTGATAGAATGGAAAAAGGTATATCTGACAGTGTCAAATATGCCAGTAGGACACAGGTTGTAGGATTGAAGGTTGTGAAGGAACTCATCTGAGACAGACACTAAAGTTTGCTTACATGGATGATAATGAACAGGTTACCAGGGAGGATCATTGAGGTCATGGATTGATTCATTCAATGAATTCACTTGATGTTTTATTGTGAACACTGGATATTATGAAAAGATAGACAAAATGGGCTGCAAGCTGTTTAAGTGAATCTCTGTTTAATCTACAAGTTACTTGAAGATAATCATTTCCAAACTATGTTGAAGGTGCCTGACTAGTTCAGTCCATGTCATTTCAAAACTAAATAATTCAGTCAGAACTGTTTGGACTTTTCTATTAAATAAAAACATCATTTTGGAACAATGGAAGTGAAATATAGGAAATTATTCATTACAAAAATTGTATCATCCTCCTGACATAAAAGGTGCAATGCAAATGTTGTTGTGTTTGTAATAGAATTTAAGGTATTTCAATCTGGTATACATTGTTAACAAGACACTTATTTCACCTCCAAACCCCATACCTGTATTCTTGGTTGACAGAGCTTCTTGTGCTAATTTATCCTTGTAAAGTGTATTGAATATATATTATTGTACTGTTTTGTTCATAATGGAGTAGAAGAGTGTAGATACACAGGGATAACATACAATAACAAGTTGCATTTATAGAATGCCTCTCACGCAGAATAGCATCCCAGAGTGAGTATAGAACGTTAAAGGTGGAAGCCAGATAAAAAGCAGAATTCGGATGGGTGATGGCTCATGTGCAGTATGAGCACAGCACGGACTAGTTGGATTAAATAGTCTGTTGGTGTTGTAGATTTTGTTTAATTGTAAAAAGGAGCAATTTGGTGAAGAGGCAGGTAAATGTGACTGAATGGATTGTTCTTTCGAAGAGCCAGCATAACTGCATTGGCCTTCTGAGTTGTAAATTTCTGTTCTAGTACACTATATCAAGTGAGTCTGTGTTAATGACCAGAATTAAATCTTTGGATACTAGAAAATTCAAACTTTATTTAGTACAGAAATGCTTTGAATAAAATAGAATAACACAAAGGTGGGATTAAAAGCTATGTATGGTGTTATTTTGTTATTTTAAGGATATTAATCTCTGCTATATGTAATTTATATTTAATTGGAAAACAAGATTTATTATTCACACCAGGGTTCACTGTAGGAGGCAACTAAAATTTTGTCCCAAAATAAAATGGTATGAAGGCATGCAATATGTAATAAGTATTGTAATAAAAATAGGTTTTCATAAGATACTTGGAGAGATACTTGGAGAAATAGTAAGAGGTTAGGAGATATGTTTGTACAGAAGATTATTGGGAGTGGAACATCCTATTGGATTGTAAAGCATTTCTTTATTTACCTATGATGTAAAAAGGGAAGAGTGAAATTGTTCACATGTTTTGTGGAATAAATTCACCCTTATTTCACATGAATCAATTTTGAAAGTGTGCCCATCTGTAGTCTGTAATGTTTAATTCAATCCATGTTAATAGAAAAAATATATGCTTAAAATAATCAATTCCAGCGCCTTCGAATGACCTCCTGACGTGAAAGACACTATACAAATGTAATTTTGTTGTAACAATCCAACTTACATTTCTTCCTCTAGATCTGCTCTTGTCAATTGCCAAAGCATTCTTACGTTTGAATTCAATGGTGTGCAGTTTGACCAGGTGCACTCAGATATCTAATTGGCATGGCGTGAAATGGACATTAGATTGTTATGCATATGCCACAATATAAAACCATACTTTATTGCTTATTCGCACACTTCAAATAGTTTGATCACCAGTTTAGACTAAATTGACACTTGCCTTACATGCAGCTTATGAGGTGCACATTGCAGATGGGCGGAATTATTAGGTACAGGTGTTTGTTATGTTTGATAACAAATTTACTTTTAAAAAAAGTAAACGCAGCTCCCTCTAATGGCCTATGATGTAAAATCACACCCAGTATAGCACTAAACCATACAGACCAGACGGCTTGCACGTTAAATCCTGATTCGTACTGATCTAAGCCAGGTTGCCACTTGTCATTTTAAGATTCAATGTTCTTTGGTGAGAGAGTAAAATCATTCAGGTTTTCTGCTTCTAATCTTCACTCAGACATCTGATGGAAGGTGTGTGGATGTGTGAGTATCAACTTTAGATGTGAATCTTTTACGTATTGCATAGATATCTAATATGTCCCTTTTTAAAGAGTATTCATGGAATGATACTGAAAACTAGCTTTCGACATCCTATCACTTGTATGGATCTGAATGCGCCTTGCACCTCCTGACATGAAAGACGTTCTACAAATGAAATTTTGTTGTTGTTGACTTCCTTCAGACAAGCTTATTGTAGTTGTTCTCTGGTATATTTAGTTTTCTGCTGCTTTCTTAGAATTGTGTTTAGTCGATCTTGGGTGTATGGTAAAAATATATACAATATCTCCAAACGATCAACAAGCAGGTTTAATTAAATGAACCTTCCATGACTCCTTCCACTTCTTGAAACAGAATTGACAGATGACTGCTGCTGCCATTTTCTTTCTTTACTGCCCAATAGTTAAATGAAATACTGTGTCTACATTTTACATATTTTAAATATTAAATTATTGTCTGTTTAATTAATTGGTATGCATATGGACTACCAGTTATTATAGTAGGCTTGGTCCTCTGTTTTAAATGTTGAAAGAGGAAATTTTCTATCATGTATATCTTCTTAACAAGATGCTGACAGAAACAAGTAAAACTATTTTCAGTTTACAATTCAGTTTTACGTAAAACTCAAGTACAGTATTACAGATTATAGAAATCAACACTACTCTTAGCAAGATTTCAGGTTTGCAGTGATTGACTTGTACATTTAATTGAATCTGTACTCCTTTAACCAGATTCCATAATAGTAAACGTATATAAGCTAGTTTTTCTGGTGCTTACCACATTGTTGGTACACAAATTATTTGTTTAACTGAATTGGAGTTCAAGGCAGTAGTTTGTCTAAAAATAGTTTTTCATCCTTATTTTTATTGTATAATGGAGAGGAGGTGCATTGTCAGTGATGCTGTCCTTCAGATGAGATGTTAAACCGAGGTCCCATCTGCCTGTTCAGGTAGATGTTAAAGATCCTGTGACACTATTCGAAAAGAGAAAGGGTTTTTTCCTCATGTCCCAGCCAAAAAATCCCCCAAATAAGATTGGTCACTATTTGTGAGACATTGCTGTGAGCTATTATTATTATCCTCTCCTGTAGGTGGTGATGTCGCCATGCTGTGATTCTAAGAGTGGTAGCAGCACTTCAGTATTTCAGTCAACAATAACAATAATAATAATAATCCTTGCATTTGATATAGCGCTTCCGTTTTAAGATGTCTTCTAGACATCTTAAAACGGAATATACTGTGAAGTGAATTGACTGTATATTTGTGGGCAAAACGTGCACAGCAATGTCCCACGAATAGTCGTGGATTGAAATGACCAATTTATTATTGTTTTCTTTTCTCGAGGAATTATTATCAGGAGTGTGGAGTAAGGAAACTTGTCCAAGGTTGTGTCCTGCCTGGAATTGAACCCAGGTCTCTCGCTTGCAAGGTGAGCTCTCTAAGCTCTCTAAGGCGAGATCTACAAAACAGTCAAGTAGCCATCATGCATGATTCTGCACAGTGTCATTGGATTTGTCAGTTGGTTATGGAGGGCATTAGAGTTGAATCTTGATTCTGCATTCGACATAATTATGTGTTCATTTCTAGCAGTTGTCAATAGATGATCATCAGGGAGGGGAAACTGATTAATATTCTCTTTTTGAATGTAGCTACATTAAGGCCCATTATATATTTTTGTTTTAACAGAGATCTGTTAACACAAATTAGTATAGTTTGTCTGTTGGAGAGGTTGGCTTGATTGGTTGAAACAGTGTTTTGTTTTGCTGCTTGGGTGACGTCCAGGACCCCATCATTTCTCTACCCCCAACACATTTGCTATCTAAATCTCTTCAGATTGTTAAATCATATTACTTTAGAATCTCTTTTATGGAAATAATTCTTAGGATCCAGTTATTGCCAATGCTAAGATGTTTACTAACTTAGTAAACTAGCTCCAGTTAATACTGCAATCTGTTTCAAATAAATTTCAAATACATGGGTAACAGTTCTCTTCCTTTGAGGAAATATACATGTTGGATTAACAAACATCATTTAATAGAGGTAGGTGCTTTATGGCATCATTGGCTTTTGAATTTTTAATGAAAACCTACATTTGGCTGGTGTTTGCTTTTGTTTTGATTGACTGACTGTAACAACAGTCATCACACAATCCCAGATTATTTTTTAATTCCTTGGACTGGAACCTGTTTTGTAGCTTAATCAGGTACAAATTTACAGATTGGAGATTGGTCTGTATTGACAGCTTTTTGCTCTTTACTCAAAGCAATGCGGAGAGGGAAAGAAATAGGAGCAGGAGTAGGCCAATCGGCCCATCGAGCCTGCCCCGCCATTCAATCATGGCTGATATTCTATTCTAACTCCAGCTACCTGCCTTATCCCCATACCCCTTAATCCCTTTATAAATGAGAAATCTGTCTAACTCAGTCTTGAAATTTGAAATTTCGTGAAATTGTTTTGTTGCTGTTGTCAACTGGAGAGGATGTGTTTTTGTATGGGAATTGGGCCAAAGTAAACCAAAGGCTTCTGCAATGCATTTGAGCTGGCGTGCCTAGGGCACCCAGTGCACCCGCATCAGTCACAGTACTCCTTGTGGCCACGGAGGACTTATTCCTAACTCCCCACTCCGGACACTCGTTACTGAGCCCTTTTTCCTTTGGCGTGATGTGTTATCCAGAGTTTACTGTGCTAATTTAGCAGAGAGCTTGTAGAGATTTCTCTTGCTGTTATTTACTTTTTTTTACAGAGTCTTAAATTGATAGCTAATTGGTTAACGATTACTACAACTACTACCAGCAACAAAAGTTGCATTAATATAGCGCTTTCACATTGGGAGGATGTCCTAAGGTACTGGATAGTGAGGCATTGAAGCGTTTGTACCCAAGTTGGGATCAGGAGCGGTGAGTGCGTGGGGTGGGAGGGTGACTGAAGGCATGGTCGAAGAGAAGGAAGGTCTTGAGACTGGCATTGAAAGTGAGGGGCGAGACAGGGGCTCAAGAATGAGGTTCTTCTATAGGGTGAGGACAGAGAGGCTGAAGGACCCGACTGCTGCTGGTGGAGCGCACAGGGAGGGGAAGGTGGAGCAGACCAGTGCCCGCCAAACAGAGGCAGCGATCAGGTTGTTAGCTATTAACTGGAATATTGTGTATGACAATTGTTTGAAGTTTTCAATATGAATTTCACATTTGAGTTTAAAATATCCTAAAGTGAGGCTTGTATTATTGCCTGCTGTTTCTTATGTTAGTATTCATACTGCTTTCCAACTCTAATAAATGATGCAACTGCTGTACAATCTTTGATGATAAGATATTTCATGATTCCCAATTGGGGATCTAAAATTACAATAGCAGAAATACATGCCTTGCATATGAGATAAATGGTTGGAAAAGAGAAAGCATTTTAAGATGTGGATATCTAGCATTAGTGGTAAAAGGAGCAAGAGAAAGCACTGGAACATCAAAAATGGCTAGATCTATCAATTGTCTTCCTCAAAGCACTAATTAAATTGAGATTACATGATAAGATTATCTGAAAGGACAAACATTTTCTTAGAATTTTACTGAATAATTATCACTATGCGTGTGTTCCAAAATGGTGCTGAGTTAAATTAAACATTTTTGTCACAGTGACTATTCTTATAGAAAAATGTACTGATCATCTGTGCAACTTTTTGAGTTCTTCTAAACCCTTACCAACTTGCCCGTCCCCTGTACTCAGCTGGCTCTGCTCTATGTCCCCCGATCCATCTGTCTCACCATCGGCGGATGAGCCTTTAGCCTCTGCCCCCAACCTCTGGAACTCCATCCCACAGTCTCTCCGCCACGCCCTCTTCCTGGCCTTCTTCAAGTCCTGCCTCAAGACTCTCCTCTTCAATGTCAATGGTCCCATCAGTAACTCCTAATATCCGCCCCCACCTCCCCCTCGCATCGTTCCCAGC
This sequence comes from Hydrolagus colliei, assembly GCA_035084275.1. NCBI lineage: Eukaryota > Metazoa > Chordata > Chondrichthyes > Chimaeriformes > Chimaeridae > Hydrolagus > Hydrolagus colliei. The sequence continues at coordinate 17,922,882 of CM068747.1, read as the reverse complement.
CAGGGTCTGACTGTCCAGCGGCTTGGGACGTCCTGAAGTGAAATGCGTATACAAGTGTAATTTTGTTGTTGTTCTAGTATTAAAATTATTAGCAGAAAGGCTATTATCTCACCTGAAAGTGATTTAAAAATGTTACTATGAAGAGTTAATCACGTTGCTTACACTCTTTTTACCTACATTGACCACATTATGCTCCTGCTTGATAGTGCATTGACTTAGATTGATTGAAGCTTTTTGATCTCCATGGTGAGTCATTCTCTGTAGGTTTCGTTAAACTGCAACGTGTGGGCATAAAAGAGAATGGTTAGTTCTGAAAGGGACATTGTGTGGGTGGGAATGATATGTTTGATTGGAATGGAAAGATGGAAAGGTTCCTGGATTTATATTTTATATTGAACTTGAACATTTTGAGCCAGTTGTCTTGCAGCTTAATATGTAATTTACATAATCAATTGACAAATTCCTTTTGAATGGCGACAAAAAAAATGACTGCACTCAGTTAATGTTGGTTCCCCTAAAAATAAGATAATACGATGAGATTATGGAAATTCCAGGATGCATGTGTCACTTTTTTACATTAAACAATGTACAACAAACACCCTTTTAAAAAAAAAAAGATTTTTAGCCCCCTATATATTGTTCATTCCAATTGGCTGTCAGAAAGTCTTGGCTTTATGGGGGACATTGCTTTGCGCAAATTGGCTGCAGTGCTCACCTATGAACAAATACATAGTCACTATAATTAATAGTACAGGTTGAGCATCCTGAATCTGGCAACCTCGGGACCGAGGCCGAGCCTGTGAAGACCTAGCCTGGAACAGGTAGGATTGGCGATTTTATTCCAGACGACCCTGCCACCAATCGTCCCGGATTCTGGAACATTCCGAATTCTGGAAATCCGGATTTTGGACGCTGAACCTGTACAGTAAAAGCCCGTTTGTCCGTGATTAGATCAACCGTAACTTCTATATAACCGGCATTGCAAATAAAAGGTCCCCATTCGATTACCCGGAATTTATCCCGCACATTGTATTATTATTTTTTTTTAATTGTGTTTTTGGCCAAACATCTGGCACGTGCTTTAACTGGCATTGGCCAGATCCTGAGGGTGCCGAATAAACGGGCTTTTACTATAATTATTGTGAAATACTTTGAGATGTTTCGAATTATAGATGCTTAATTTGAGCAAGGATGATTATTAATGTTACTCTTTTAAATCTTACAAAGTGTCTTGTGACAACAACTTGTATTTATATAGCACCTGTAACACAGGGCAGTATCCCAGAACGCTTAATATCCTCCAATGTATTGGGATGGCCTCACTAATAGCACTGACTGCTATCAATCAATTGCATTTTGACTCCTCCCATTTCCTTTTTTTTTGTTGATCTTCCTTCCTGGAACTTCTCATGGCTGAATGGAGCCACTTGAGTCAGAAGGCATGAGTGAGAACATTCAGCAGTGACTAGCATGTTGTTTTGTCTGGATTAATCAAATGGTTGTACAAATTAACAGGTATGTTTAAAATGGGTAAGAGTACAAATGAATCCAGCCTGGGCATTTTATCAATTGACTGAGGTTACTTTGAGTGACATGATTATTTCTACCATAATTTGTTTGAAATTAATAAAATCTTTGGAATAAAGTTAAAGTGGCTTCCACTGTATCAATCAATTCATTTTCTTTATTTAATGAAATTGTGTTGCCATGTAAATCTTTCATTCCAAAGATTTTATTCATTCAAAATAAATGATGGTAGAAATAATCACATCACTCACAGTACGGCTGTCACTTGCTCCCTCCACTTTTCACCCTACTGCATTTAATGGAGTTCTGTCAGCACTTTCTGACACCAATTGTCTTTTTCATTTACTGCTAGGAACCGTATGGTTGTGCAGCTGTGTTTTTATAAACAAATTATGTTAATACTTGTTTTACTTTGTGGATGTACTCGACTAATTTTTTTTAAAAAAGCTCTGCAATATAAATACAGAAGGAATATTGTGGGAAGCTAGTTCTATTTGCATTGCCCTGTCATTTCTATTCTCTAAAATTGCCACTAGATATTGAAATTGCCAAAATGTGACAGAACCACAAAACATTTAACAAAAATTACTGTAGCACATTATCTCCTCTGAAATAGAGAAAGTTATTTCATCCATTTTATCTGTGATCACAGAAGAAATCTAGAATGTGTGATCTAAATGATCTAAATTGTTTTATAATACAAATATAATTGTATTATTATAAAAATCAGGTACTTTTTTTGTTGATCTTCAAGTGACATGTAATGTAAACAAAAAACACAAGTAGTTAATGGGGCACTTTCTCGTTGAATTGTTCTAAGTTTACATGTATGTACAACAAACTGATAACTCGATCCTGGCTTAACTTGTCACTTGAGTAATCATGCTGTCACATTTATTTATGTATTTATACATATGTCTAACTCACCTCTCTGGATAATTGATCATTTAGCCTTTTTCCTTGGAGTTTCACTTCAGGAGTTCACTGTATTTTCACAATGAATGCTATCCTGCATTGTTCTATTAATTATATCTTTGTAAATTAGTTATTGCTAGATTTGAAGTGTGGATCTTTTCTATAACCTTGAACCTTGCAACTTCATCAGATGTCCAGTCCGTTCCATCACAGATTTCTTGTTTGGAAAAAGATTGGGTTTTTTCCACTGAATCCATATGTATTACTCAGGACATAAGTATATTGTATATTAACTTGGTGCATTTGACTTGTCTTGTTCTGATATACAGGTAGTTCAAAAAGCACGACTTGTAAGACATTTTCCGGACTGGGAATTTGAAGTTACGGTATCTTGTTTTTGCTATAGGTCTTTGATGGGAATCGTCTACCAGATCAGTGGCAGGAGTATTCAAACCAGGACTCTACACTGGTGATAAGGACATGGGACTCCTCTTACCATCTTCCAGCAGGTTCAATACAACTGCTATCCTGGTCAAAAGCGGTAAGGGGCAACCTTGGTTTGGTTTATTACCTGATAATCACGGAAACATCACCGTCAAGAGCTGAAGGTAATGATTCGTAGCAAAAACTTATTTATAGCTGTTATTATAATTATAAAGAAAGCTGTTAACGGTATTTTTATAAAATGTAAATTAATCAAAAATTGCTAAAATGATGGCTCAGGTAAATTTAAGATCACTATGGTCCCACCTGTTTTGCTTGAACAGTTCAAGTAATAGTGCAGGAAAATATCTAAAACATTTTAAAAAATTGGTAGAGAGGAAATTTAGTGAAATTTTGAAGAAGACTTTTTCTTTTGAATCTTAAGTAGACCAAAGATAATCCCTTGCCAATACAACCACCTTGTAAGCAGGTCTCCTTACGGCCTGAGCTGACGAACTTGGCAACAAAATGTTGGAATTAAGTAAATCCTCTGCCAGTCCAGTTCCTTAGCCAAGCGGGTCCAGAGTACTCCAGCACAGTCTTGGTGGGTTGAATGGCCTCCTGCTCTATAAATGAATATGATTCTGTCAATGATATTTGTTTATACAAATGACTTCACTTAGTTGGTAGAATTTTTGCTTCCTAAGTCAGAAGGTTGTGGATTCAAGCCACACATCAATGGGACTTTTAATTCATAATCACGGCTATGCAGTGCTGGAGGAATACTGCATTATCGAAAGTGCTGTTCTTCAGATGAAACGTTAAAGCAGGATAAAGTCTGCTTGTTTGGGTGGATGGTAAAAATCCAGTTGGCATTATTTGAAAAGAGAAGGAAATGTCTCCTGGTTTCCTGGTCAGGTAAAATTGGTTATCTGGTTAAAATTGACTGTCTGTGGGACAATACTGTTGTCAAATTGTCTACACAATTACATAGTCATTACATGTTATGGGAGATCCTTTGAAGCATTTTGAGACGTTTCAACTATGATAACCCGTAATATCAGTTGCATGAGAAAAAACTCACGGACTGTTTTGGCTGTATAAAGATTGAGATTTGCATGAAATTTCTGTTTGGTATATCTTGCTGCAGGTACCACATTGCTGGTAGCGTGAGCTCAGCTTATGAGGATGTCTGATACAAGTATTGCAAAAGAAGAAGCTGAAGCAATGAGGAGTACAGACGAACATCTAAAGCAATCGTCGTTGGCGGAAAACCTGATAAAATCAGAAAGCGTTGAGCAACCAGAAGTGGAAAAAGATGAAAGCTGTACAAATAACAAAACTGATTCTCAGGTGAGACCAATTGAGCTTATCTGTGCTTTGTTGTGCTAGTAGTGCAGTACATTAGTATCTGCAGGTTACCTGGTTTTATTCTAATAGTATGGAGTCCAGTTTGTTTCTATTGTTGTTTGGTTTGTTAACGTGCGTACAACTACCAAGCAGCCTCAGTATTCTTCAACATTTCCTTTACATTTGGTAGCTAAGAATGAAAAATAATCAACAGGATTCTGCACAGATCATTATCAGAAATCATTATGTTTGAATTAAGTAGTTTTTATTTTATAATTGTGTGTGTTTATTTCTGCATCAACTGGTATATGCCCGTTGAACAACAGAGGTTCATCACCACTCCAGTACAGTCTGTTTTCACACTTCTTTGGCCTTGCTCCTGAAACTGCGGACACAGTCTAAATTTAGAATATACGGCAGCATACTGTGTCGGGCTGCATAATACAATTTTCCCTTCCTCTATACTGTGCTTGCTGCATTGAGGACAGTAATTGGTTAGCAGTGACTGCAAAATAAACTGGAGCTAACAAGATTTGAGAGGGAAGAACAAAGGAAATTGAGAGCCTTCAGAGAATTACCGGTAACCAGAATTCTGTTATTCAAGCCACACTTCCACTTATCATCACCTAACTATAATAATGATTGACTCTTATCTTGATAGCTCCATTTACGTCAACAGTGGAACTACTGTATAAACCAATGCAAAATACTGAATTTTAGGTATGTTTAAAAAAATTGCTGTATAGTTTCTGGAAAAAAAAGATTTTTTGCGGCTCTACACGTTACAGTACCATTGTGTAATAATCAATAGTATTCAAATGAATGATCATTTTTTACCTTTTGTGTGCATTGAAAAATAATTTGACTAGAGTTTATTAATTTCCATTGGGTTTGAAAGTATCTTCTCTGCTTTGATTTAGATCGAAATAATATTGTAATGAAGACGAGGGAACAGTTTCATTTTCTGCCAGGAATTGTACTTTATGCACCTAAAATGAAAACCAGTTATTGAAATGTAGGCAAGGAGCGCTTTCAATGCTTTTAAAGCTACAAAGGAGAATGAAAGTTTATTGTGAATTATTATGTACTACATCTGGCAAAAATCTTGCAGTTACAATTTTATAATTTTTCTATTCATTTTTTTCTATTTCTCAGTGATGTTTCAATTAAGAACAGAAAACAGTGACTTTTTAAAATTTTGACATTGCTAGATTCACTTGGCGATGAATGAATTAGTTCAGTTCTTATTTAAATTAAACAGGCAAAAAGAATCTAGGAAATAAACATTACTCATACTTTGTTTCTCTTTTTAGAATTATAATGGAGATTCATTGTAACATGATGGTTTGAATCCACAAAATCTCTATAAAGAAGCTGAAATATCCAGTGTCGATATGCATGTCCACAATATGGACACAGCAAATTGAAGGCTTCCGTTTAACCAAAACAATAAAAATTTAACCTAAAGAACCTAAAAAAAGAAAGATGTATTGTAACATTTTATTTCTCATACAATGGTTACATTTTTGTACCATTGCAAAGTATTGGTGCCATAAAAAGACCTACATGGAAACAGTAATATCTCTGATGCGGAAGCTGAATAGATGTTAATTAAAACCCTATTTAGATTACAAATAAAGGTTCTGAAATCAGTCTAAATTGGATTTTTATTGATTTAGTGCAAACACCAGATCTTTTGGCTTAATCTGATGCCAATATCAGATGCAGTCCCTGAGAACCAAAGCCAACTAAAGGACAATACATTAAAAAAAAATCAAGGGTCCTTAGGACTCCATCCACTCTAGCATTTGGAGTTTTTGTAAGAATGTGCCTATATAGATTTATATATTGACAGTTCTACTTCAACTACCTAAAACAATCCGTGCATGTATGCAATGACTTGCTTTGATCTATCGGTGTATGAACAAAGCTACCCGTTCTTACAAAAATTACCTTTTTGGTTTTTTATGGAAGATCCTTTTTTAAGAAATAGGTCATTTTTGTTAAAAGCTGTAAACGTAACTCATGAACATAGAAAATCTAGTTCACCTGTGTGCAAAAATATATTTCCCTGTGACTTTTGAAACCCTGTTGTGGAAACTACACAACAGTGTAAGATAAGCTTCTACACTTAGTCTTTTTTGAGCATGTATCACACCACTTCAGCATAAACAAAGTAAGAGATATCAAACCTTCCCAGGCTAACTACTGTGCCATCAGCTGTGCATCTCCCCTATACAGTATGTTAATTCAACTTTTGTGTTTACCTCAATAAATCTCAGTAACTGTTTCAAAAAATTTTAACCAATGCGACCAGAACTTGTATTTACAAATTTTAAAAAAATACAAGATCAATGATTGCAGGTCTTTTAAGAACACTTTTTAATAAATGCAAGATATTTTATTGTCATTGTGAGAAATATTTTGTTGTCATGCAAACTGATTGGAGTTTGATATTTGTAGTTAAAAGTGTGAATTTCATACGTAATTAATTTTATATTGCATGGAAACCCCCCTGCCAATTAATTCATTTTTAAGATATAGCATTCTTAATTCTTATTAAATATTTTTCCCTTTCAATTTTTTTTGTGAAGTTAAAACAGTTACATTAAAACATGGGACTAATTAACAATTGCACTTCTTCAAGCTGACACGTATAAAAGTAGAATTTTTCCCAGCTCAAGCTTATTTTGTGCACATTTAAAATGGGATAAACTAATATATTATGAAAATATATGGAATATAATGGTTTAATTGTTGGCTTTGTCTAAAATGTATAATGATATCTAATTAATCTTTTTGTGAGGCAGAATTCCTATCCCACTGATTCTAATGCTGTATTATTTGAGTTATTAACAAGAAAATTACACTTATATAGCACCTTTCACGTCAGGAAATCCCAAGGTGCTGGACAGTCATTGTTTCAGACCCGAGCTAGGGTTGGGGATGGGGAGGAGAGAAAGGGGGGGATTTGCATGTTTTAATTAAAACTCTCTTTGGAATGATAAGATTTTCAAAAATGTTATTACAAAGCCCATTTGTCATTCATTGCAAGAGCAGATTATTAGTAAGTTTTAAGCATTTCGGCCAATTAGAGTATTCCATATTTTAATCAGTTTACCAATGAACAAAGGTGATGATATCATTTCTATTAAGTATTCTTTTTGTTGCTCAGCGATGTTTCGATTAAGAACATATAACACTGACATTTTTTATTGTGTCATTGGTAGATCTACTTGGCAATGAATGCATCTGTTCAGTTCTTATTTAAATTAAAAGGGCAAATAAAATTAGGAAATACATATTATTCATATTTTGTCTCCCTTTTTAAAAAATGGCTTATTTCCGAGTCATTGTGTTGCTGCCATCGCAACTCCTTGTATGCTGCACATGTGCGAAGAAGCAAGTGGCATCTTAATGACCTGATAGTTGGCCATTTTAGTGCGAGGGTTAGCTGCAATCATTTGCCGTAAACATGCATTATATCCAAATATGTGCTATTTTTTCAAAATCATGTTATAACAAGGCTGTAAAAACTGTAGTTTGTTTTTTATCATTAAATGATCTGGACTGCTATTTTAATTAAAGTATTTTTCAGGAAAGCAACTTGCTAAGTTTCCATTTCAAACCAATTTCCATTTCAAACTTAACAAGAGCTAAAAAAAAATCTACTGGTTGTAGCACCATGGAAAAATACCAACAAGCATAGCGGGAACGATAAGTTATAATGGCGGTAGTTTCACAATGTTTCAATCAGCTGATTGTCAACACAGTCATATTTGAAGCAGGAACTCAGCAGGTCATTTCACCCCAGCATGCTTCATCACAATGCAATAGGTACTGATGACAGTAATTAAAATGGCATGCCTGTTCCTGTCAAAAGTAACCTTTTTCGGGGTTGGGAGGAGGGAAACTTCTACCCAGCTAACTCACGAAGTATAAATCTGCTCCATTTATATCCTCTCTTTAATTACTTATTTTGCTCATTATGGATGAAAATAGTTTTGCTAGCCATGAGACAGAAGAGTATTTATCAAACAAACTTAAATTGCTGCTCCTTGTTGTGTATTGGGGGAAAAATGTGAGCAATTGTCCAAAATGACCATGTTTTGATGTATCAACTTCTTCACAGAAAGCCATCTTTAATAATGTGCAGTATTTCTAACGATGTGATGTGTTTTGTCTGAACTCAGATATTAACTCAGTATTATTGTGTGGTTACCCACTCAGTGGTTAGACCATTCACCTTACAATCAAAAGACCTGGGTTCATTTCCAGGCAGGATGAAACCTTGGGCAAATTTCCTTACTCCACATACCTGATGATAATTCCTCAAGAAAAAAAATAGGTCATTTTTAATCTGCAACTGCTTGTGGGACACTGCTCTGCGCGATATACTGCAGCATTTCACCCACAAATATACAGTCATTTCACTTTGCAGTATATTCTGTGAAGCGCTTTGAAATGTCTAGAAGACGTGAAAAGCACTATATCAAAAACAAGGATTATTATTATTATATGATATTCTAAATTGGCTATTGTTCAAAGTGAGACATGCAATTTTCACTTGAACATGTCTGACAATGTAGTCAAGAATACCTGGCAGAGTATATTATATTTAAGAGTTGATCTACTATGATATTCAATACAGATTTTTTTTCAAAAAAAAGCACGGCATGTTGTGAACTGATGATTATTTTGAACTGTATGGAGAATAACATAGTTCCTCCGTCTTCTATTTCTTGGCCCAAATCATGAATGAATTCACAGGTATAATATTTAATTCTAACATATTCCACCTTGTCTTTTTCTTAAATGCACATGAAAAAATACAAACAAGCAGAGTTTATAAATGAATGGCATTCATGAACGTAAGGACATTCATGTACAAGTGTTGCGAATTATCTTTGTGCACTCAATGTTTAGCTCCTGTAGTCTCAACCTACCTTTTATTATATTCTCAGTATGGCCTTGAAGAATTGCATCCAAGGATACTTAGTTATTAATACAAATGAATCATTTATCTTCAGTTCTTAACAAGAAATGGCTTCTAAAATTAAATTCAAGATTTTCGTACAATCCATAAACATTAAGGCATAATGGTTTTACAGGATTGGAAGTTGGAATTTCAGCCTAAATATCCTCAACATTTGGGGTACACACTACCATTTCCCACCGTTTAAGTAGTGAATGAAGTACATAATTAATAATAATAAGTGTGCTGCATTGTGGTATTGCATATTGAAGTGCTCTGAGACATTACCCAGTGTGCTAAATGCAAATTGTTGTTGTTATTTGATTAGTTGGAGTTCTGTAGCTCAGTGTTGAGCACTCGCATTAGAAGCATGAGACCTGTGTTCAAATCCAAGCAGGGAGAAACCTTGGGCAAGTTTCCTTACTCCACACGCCTAATAATAATCCCTCAAAAAAACTATAATAAATTGGTCATTTCAATCCACGACTGTTTGTGGGACACTGCTGAGCGCAATTGGTTGCCATGTTTCGCCCATAAATATATAGTCAATTCATTTTTACAGTATATTCTTTGAAGAGCTTTGAGATGTCTAGAAGACGTGAAAAACACTATATCAAATGCAAGGATTATTATAATATTAATATAATTATTAAATAAGTGACTCCTAACATTAATGTGACAGCATCCACAAAAAATTTCATAAACCTTTCAGAAGTGTAGAAACATTTGATCTCATCATCTTACTGCTGATAAAAACATGAAATGCGATTAATAACCTTGAGTCAATCCTCCTTTTGATGAGGTTCACTTGGTAAATTTCAGCCATCAACCTTAAAATAATCTTGGCATGGATGTACATTGCCAATTGGAATCCAGGGCTTGACCAAGTACCTGAATAGCATCTATCTTCTTCACAACAGAATTTGTCAGTAGCTCAAGAGCATTCTAGAAATAATTGAAAACAATTTAAATGACTTACAACGTTCTGGGATGTCATATATAACCACAACTTAATTCCACATATTCCTAATTTGTACCAGAGCCAGCCTGACCCTTTTTGATCCGATCCTAGTCCACCAAAGTGCATCTGAGTAAAAACTGCAACATTTCATAAAAACCATGTTGCTCGTTGGTGGTAGTACTATTTAGTTTACATTCTCTCTCAAGTCAGTTTTCTTGTGCAAAATGGATAGTAGAAGTTTGCTCGAATATTGAATCTATACATGTTTCACATTAAATTGTCAGTCACGAGACATGATTTTAATGTCTGACATGGTTCTTTAAATGCTTCACTATTCCTCACCTCTCTGTGTAGCCGCACGTGATGAATATGTTAAATTGTAACAACACTTGTAAGCGAAGACTTCAAGCCATGCATTTGTAGTTTGTTTTAAACAATTTTCTTGGTGGGAATTCTGGTCAAATGAGAGAAGTTTCAACATTACCATCACATGTTGTCTTAGGTAAAATTAAATTCAATGCTTCCTTCTCAGTTAATTATAAATGAGCATTTAGAGAAATGACACCTTTAGTTACAACCCTAATATTCCTTTTGAACTCCTAATGTTATGTCACTAGAATATTGCTCCTGCTTTGGTATTCTTCATGGTGACAGTTGGACAATTCAATAGCTTGTACTTGGATGTGTTCTTTTAGACTGAGTTACATTTAAATACTTGGGTATAATTGTCACGAGTTCGCATATTAATGCAGTTTAAGTCCTTCATTAATATTGTTGTATCGATTTTTTAAAATACAAGTCTTTTACTGTAATGATCTCTTGTCCACTGCGCAGAGACAAATGCAAAATCTTGGACAGGCGGGAAAAAGGTCAAAGGTATAGTAAAAGTGTACCACAGCATGTTGGAGGAAGTCATTCGCGCTTGATGACTGTATTGTGATAATTGTTTGCCAGAATTGTACCTTGAGTCCGTTTAGTTAATTGCTGCATTTTTACCTCATGCATGTTTTCTATGCTCTAATTTAGGTTGTGCTGCACATACTTCTTGGAGTGTTACTTTATGTATTTGCTTGATGCTTCACTTAATACTGCCCACTGATGCTATTATATTTATTAGAAAATGAATCGAAGTTTAGGTGGTTTTCCACATATTTATAATTTGTGATTGTTGAAGTCAGTGTATTGCTTTCATTTTCCCGTTCATGTTTTTGGACCAAATGCCAAATGTGCATGTTGGTATGCTTGGAGCTATCGTTCAATACAAATGTTTTATTTGGTTTGTGGGAGTTTCTTGTTGTATAAGAGCAAGTTGTCAAGACGTTTTTATACTTATTGTTTCATTTGGGGAAAATTAACACGTTTTTTCCAAAAGTACCTTTTTGGTATATTTAAAATTTGATGTTAGTAAAATGATTACACTAAATCATTCTGTGAGAATGTATTTCACTTGTCTTCCACTTCAATGTTTGTTAAATTAGCAAATATTTAAACCATCATGAAAAGTAGTTATGATTTAAAATGATAATACTTAAAAATGATTATAGCTGGCTTGTGCAGATGAGTCTATTTCACTTACGTGTTTTGGAAGAGTTCCACAAAATTATATATTAAAAGAATATGTAAATGAATTTAAAAAATGATTTGGGTTAGAAAATAGATTCCAGATGTAAGTGAGACACAAATATGTTGCCACAGGTTATGTGAATGATGTATCCGCAGTAACATTTATATAATTTTAATCGGGTCAAATTTCTGTTCAACTACTTTTTTTAAACGAGTTCATATTCCAGCAGTCTTTTGCTTTAGCTGATGTTTTTGGCTATATTATTGACCATTATAACAATGGAAAAATGTTACAGGAGTATACCATTGTTGGAAATACAATCATAAACCTTTATGAAGATTGTTGCACTTTCGCAAGCGATTTGTTTGGGACTCATTGGAATCAGATTGCATGAAAATAGATATGTATCCGTTATGGATTCTGCTGGTTATGGATTCAGATTTTATGCACTTAAGTGGAGTATTTTGTTTTTATCATTGTTGCAGGAAAGCATTTTGAAATGCATCTAACTGTACCCTGTAACAAAATATATGGCTGGCAGTGGTTGTGTGATTAGTCTTCTGATTGGATATGCATAATCCAAACTACCCAAATAGTTAGAATGAAAAATCTAATTATCTGGTTGGCAATTTGAAGCTAAAGGGGGATGTTCTCTACTGTCCACTGTCATCTTAAGCTATTGCAGGGTATAAGGTTAGAATGTGCATATGCTTAAGGAAATAAATGCATTTGCTCTAATGACTGTTTTCCTTTAGTCAAATGTAAAGTTAAAACTAGTACGGAGCCTGGCTGTGTGTGAAGAGTCTTCTCCTCCGCCCACAGCTGATGGTCCAGAGGACAATCAGGTAAACTGCACGAGTACATATGCCCAGGCTGACACTGATGCAATCATCGTTTTTGCTGGAGTAGTTTTATTTCTTCAGAGTATAAATCATAATTTGGGAAAAGGGAATTTACTGAATTTATATGTTCAATTAACAGCAATGATTGTAGTGCACCCGACATACCTGCTTGATAAATGAGACACAATGAACTGAATGAAAATAATCAAACATGGTTTAGAACTGGACTAAAATCTACACCTGTCAATGGATGCTGTGGTAATATAATTCCAGCAAAATATTAAAGATTGGGTGTTTATTGCATTTTTGTAACGCACATAAGTATCAGTTCACTTTTTCAGTTTTCATGATTTTTCTCTCCAAGAAAGGCACTCATGTTGTATTCCTGTGCAGAAAATGTTCAGGATGAACCCTAAAACTATCACAAATACACCCAAGCAAAATCTTATTGCTACTGGAAGGCAAGTTTCACAGGTAGTGATGTGTATTTTGTGACTTACCTGCAAACTCAAAACAAATGTCAACCTGGCTCAGTTAATAGCAATGTTGTCTCTTAAGTCAAACATTTGTGGATTCCATTGAATATCATTGGGACTTTGAAATCAATTCAGGCTGACACTTCAATAAAGTGTTGGGGGAGTGCAACATTGTCAGGGGTGCTGTCCTTCAGGTGAGCTATTATACTAACTTCCAGGCTACTTGTTTTAGGTGGTTGTTAAAGATCACATGGCACAGAGTTTTCTCCCGGTGTCTTGGCCAACAATCCTCCAGATAAAACTGGTCATTCACTTTGTGACTTTTGTGGGACATTGCCGTGTGCAAATTGGATGCCACCTTTTACCTGCAAATACACAGTAATATCCTGTGAAGTGTTGTAATAACATGATCAGCTATCAAATGCAATAAATGTGAAAACCTGATAGTGGTTTTCTTAATGTGCAATGGACTACTATAACGTCTCCTGGTTTAAGCAATGTGTGTGCTGCAAATATTTGGATTCAAGCTGCTATTCAAGGAAGAATTCAGAATTCAAATTTCCTCTGTTAAGACACAGGAGGGGGTGAGGGAGAGAAATCACTGCTGATAGTTATCAAGTAACTCCTCTTGGAAAGTGTCCATACACGGAAGTTCTCTAATGCGCTTTTATCTTGTGACTATCAGATACAATTCTTGAGACTAGTTTAAGCTAGATAAATATCTGCTTGATTTTACTGTTTCTTCATGCCCAAGTCTTGCAGAAATTTACTTGCTTGACCTTATATGACGAATGGCCACTTGAGCAAATTACCACCAGAACTTTCGGTACTAGACTCAATATCTTCAGGAGATAATTAAGTTTTTTTTTAATGTTTCCTCTCTCTAAAAAAAAGTTATCTGAAATTGTCAACTTTTCAATAATGGTATAAAAAGGTTGCAATGTAGCTTATTCTACTACCAATAGAATACAATATTAATTACAGTTTACTTTGCAATATTATTAAAATTTTATAGATTTAGTCTTTTTTGATGTTGTGTAAATCAAACTGCAATCATTGTATAAGCTGAGCTAATTTGGAAAGAGCACACAACCAAGATGTTTAAAATTGAATTATCCGAAAAAAGTAGTGTTCATTCTCAATCAATTTTCTTTATTTCTCTCCCATCTTTGTGTAAAATAAACTAATTTGGAAGGAGCCCTCAAACGCTCCTCAAACGGAGAATGGCATTGAACAGGATGCACAATGATCATAGTGATGGGTACCAAATTAACAACTACTTTTATTTTTATAGCGTCCTCCATATTGGGATGTCCTCCCGACATGAAAGGCGATCTATAAGTGTAATTTTGTTGTTGCAGGACACTTAACTGTCAGAGCCTGAGCCCAAGCCACAACCTGAAGATGGTGAAGGATGGGTGAGGGGGAAGGGTTGCGGGAGGGAGTTTCAAAGTTTTGGGGATGTAGTGACTGAAAGCACGGTCACCGATGGGAGCGGAGGATTCTGGGGACAAGTAGGCTGGACCTAGTAGACCATAGGTGTCGGGTACCTCTGTGAGGAGAGAGGAAGTTAGAGAGGTAAAGGAGTGCCAAGGAATGAAGGGATTTAAACACTAGAATGAGGATCTTGAAGTCGATCCGTTCTGTGACGGGGATTGGAGTAATCGTGGCACAAAGTTTGGTGCGGGTGAGAATGCAAGCAGTGGAGTTTTGTATGAGCTGAATTTTGTGAATGGTGGAGAAGGGGAGACTGTGGAGGATGGTGTTAGAGTAGTCCAGCCAAGAGGTAACAAAGGCATGGACTAGGGTTTAGGCAGCTTTTGGGGTGAGCTAATGACGAAGATGGGCAATGTGACAGAAATGGAAGAAAGTGGTGCTGCTCAGGGTCGAAACCATGGGACAGAAGACGTTGACAGTAGCCAAAGAGTATGGCTTCCAATTTGTTGACGTTTAACTGCAGGAAATTTGCGCTTATCCAGCTCTTGATGTTTGACAAATAAACTGACAGAACATCAGGAGACGGGGTTGCAGCTCGAGGTGAAAAAATAGAGTTGGGTGTCATCCGCATATGTGGAAGTTAATCCTATGTCTGTGGATAAGATCACCGAGGTGGAGCAAATAGATGAGGAAGAGAAGGGGGCCAAGGATGGATTCTTGGGGTCTATCGCAGGTTACTGGATAGAAACAAGAAGAAAAAACATTTGCAGAGATGTCGCTGGCAGTTTGTGAGATAGCACTAGAACCAAACGAGTGCAATCCCACTGAGGTGGATGATGGAGGAGGATGATGTGATCCACTGTGTCGAACTCGACGAGAGATCCAGGAGGACAAGGAGGCCGAGGGAGCCTAGTCACAGATAGAGAGGACATCGTTTGTGACATTCACAAGCGCTGTCTCTACTGTGGACAGGATGGAAACTGGAGTGGAAGGGTTCGAGTAGCATGTGAAGGGAGAGATGTGGGTGAAGCTGGCTGGCTGGCAATAACGCATTCCAGAGTTTTTGGAGATAGGGTGGTGATGGTCAAAGTTGGAGGAATCAAGGAGGGGTTGATAAATGCAGTTTTGAGTGGGAGTGGGACTGATCCTGACGAGAGGGACTGGTTAATAGTGTCTGCCAGCTGTGGGAAGAGGAGGGGGAGCTGGGTAATCAGCAGTTGGGTGGGCAGGGGTACAATGAATTGGGCAGGGGTACAATTGCCCTCCTCAAAACTGCTGCCATCACCCCCCTCCTTAAAAAACCCTCCCTAGATCCCTCAAACCCTAGCCACCACTGCCCTATTTCTAACTTGCCCTACCTTTCAAAAGCACTGGAACGCGTTTTTGCAAACCAACTCCGCACCCATCTCTCCTCCCACTCCCTCTTCGAACCCCTCCAGTCCGGTTTCCGCCCTGCCCACAGTACAGAGACTGCGCTTGTGAAAGTCACAAAGGATGTCCTCTCTATCTGCAACCAGGGCTCCCTCTGCCTCCTTATCCTCCTGGACCTGTCCGCTGCGTTCGACACAGTCGACCACACCATCCTCCTCCACCGCCTGTCCTCCATCATACACCTCAGTGGGAGCGCATTCGCCTGGTTCGAGTCATACCTCACAAACATCTCCACAAACAGCTTTTCCTTCCACTCTCACCCAGTTACCTGTGGGGTACCCCAGGGATCCATCCTTGGCTCCCTCCTCTTCCTCATCTATATGCTCCCTCTTGGGGATGTCATCCGCAGACATGGGGCACAATTCCTCATGTACGCAGATGACACCCAAGTCTATTTCTCCACTTCACTTTGTGACCCCCAGTCCCCTGTTGTTCTGTCAGCCTGCCTGTCAGACATAAGGAGTTGGATGAGCGCAAATTTCTCGCAGCTGAATGTTGACAAGACGGAGGCCATACTCTGGCTCTCGTCAACGTCTCCATTCACATGGCTCTCACCTCCTCCACCTTCCTGGTCTGCCCCAAAAACTCTCCAAACCTGTGCGCAACCTAGGTGTCAGGTTCGACCCCCAACTGTCCTTCCTCCCCCACATCCGGTCCCTCACCAGCACCACCTCCTACCACCTCCGACGGATCACCCATCTCCAGCAATACCTCACCCCAAAAGCCGCTGAAACCTTGATCCATGCCTTTGTCACCTCTTGGCTGGACTATTGCAACGCCCTCCTCTCTGGTCTCCCTGCCACCACAATCCACAAACTCCAGCTAATTCAAAACTCTGCCTCCCGCATACTCACCCACACTAAGCTTTGTTCCCCCATTACCCCAGTCCTTGCCAGACTTCACTGGCTCCCTGTCCCTGAGAGGATTTACTTCAAGATCCTCACCCTTGTTTTCAAGTCCCTCCACTCCTCTGCCCCCCCCCCCCTATCTCTCTGATCTCCTCTCTCCCCAAACCAGCACCTGCTGCCTTCACTCCACCGGGTCTGGCCTCCATGTCCCCCGAATCCTCCGCTCCACCCTCGGTGGCCATGCCTTCAGCCACTATGCCCCAAGGCTCTGGAACTCTCTTCCTTACTCCCTTCGCCTCGCCCCCTCTCTTCCCAGTTTCAGGTCACAGCTAAAGACCTTTCTCTTCGACTGCGCCTTTGGTCACCTTGCTACCCCTGCCCCTGGCTCGGTCCTGTGATCCGCTACTGTGAAGGGCTCTGAGACACTGTCCGGCTTGGAGGGCACCATATAAATCAAAGTTGTTTTTGTACAATGCAACAGGTGATAGGTTTAATTGTATGATGTTGCCTGGCATAGGCAAGAACTGCTCACCTAGAATTTTTAGGCAAACATTGATGATTCAAGTCTATGTCATACTTAAAGTTTTTTTTAATTGCTCAAATTAATAATGATTCAATTTGCCAGTTATAGTTGAGTTACTATCTTTTATCAGTGTACGTACATGGAATGCATATTGGTAATGTATTCATACAGGCTTCATCCTCTTGTTGTGATGTGCACTGTTGTAATACTGTATTATTGTTGCTCAAGAATACTGTCTTATGAGGACATAGGATTGATCATTTTTATAAATGTAGGATTCGTGAAGTTTTTTTTGAAAAATAAACAACTCAAATAAAAGATAGAAGAACAATTGACTGACAATAAATAAGATGTAAAATTAATTGCTCATTTACAGCAGCTCTTTATCGTTTGTGCTGTGGTTCAGGAATTATCTGCATCAACATTTATATACGAGGGAAGGCATTGAAGTAGCTTGCAGATGAAAACGTGTTCAAACCCATCAACCGCAGAATGTTTGTGAGACAGTGTATTATAATTCTAAGTGATAAGAAATTTGTTTAGTTGCGATCAGTACCCATATCTTTCGCATTTAGTTCTCAAGAATAATATTTTACCTTTTTAACTTTTTTTTAATAAAAGGAAGTCTGATCCCATGTTTGTGCAATGTTGGTTAGTCCAAATTTACATTGATTCTGTTCTGGTTATGATAAATAATGTTTATCTTAAATCATATGGGCATACTTTGTATATTGTCTGATGATTGAAGCAATGTTTCACATGATGGGGTGAGTTGTCAAAGCTGTATAGGTTGAAGACTGTTAAAATGTTTGAAAAACATTGTGTGAAACACAACATTGTTTGTTCTGTGTTACACTGTACTTCTGGTCACCATTGATTGTATGAGAAATAACCAGGCAATAGTTACAATAGTTACAATGCAAAGAAGAGCAGCAAAGCTCATATTATACTATTAGAGGCATAAGCTATGAGCAACATCCAGATATGGGCTTGGGCTCTTAAACATTGAAAGGAGATGTGTCAGACTGGATCTTTTTTGAGAGCTATGTAAGGTGATGAATAAGATTGTGAAAGTAAAGCCAGAAAATAGTTTTCAAGTTCTCCCAAATAAGAAATCACAGCTTCAGAATTGTGAAGGCCCATTTTTAGGATAGACACCAAGAAGTATTTGCACAATTCACAGCTGGAACTGGTTGCCCTGAATAGTTGTTTAGGCCTAGTCTCATTCAAGAAATTGGTCCATGTTGTAATGGTAATCCTGAAGGATAAAATCAAATAGCTGAATGGCCTTCATCTGAACCTACCATGTGATCTTATTACCACTCCAAAGATATTAAGTATATTCGTGGATTTTGGTATGATGGTGACATTGTTTATTTTGTGTTTATATAGGAAACAATTCAATTACATTTAACGCAAGCATTTGATCAAGAAGATCCTGCAAAAGATGACCCTGAAAAGGAAAATTGTACAGACAAACCTGATAAAATGCATAGAAAGATGTTATCCAGAGGTTTGCATTGTATTTCGTCTTCACTCATAATTTCAGCTTCTAAGTATCTATTGAATATCTGTAAATGAATGGAAACTTTCTATTTCTCTCTTATCTAGATTCCAGCCAAGAATATACAGACTCCACTGGAATAGATCTTCATGAATTTTTAGTAAATACGTTGAAAAATAATCCCAGGTAGATACTTCATTGATTTTATTGAATGAGCTTTTGATATTATAAACAGTTATATTTTATTCATGAAATGTGTGGTTCAGAGCACAATGTGATTATATTGTTGAATGTTGTACAAATTCCTCAAATTTACTTGAAGTATGTTGTTCAGTGCTTTGGGACGTCCACCCAATGTGAAAGGCACTCTACAAATGTAATTTTATTGTTGTTTTGACTTTGACTACATCAATTAGTTTTTAGAGAAATGATCTCTGCTGAAGATATTTTTTGTTCTTCAGGGATAGAATGATGTTGCTGAAGTTGGAACAAGAAATCCTGGATTTTATCAGTAATAACAAGTAAGAACTGTATCTATGTAGTGGCTAAATATATTTTATTCTAATGTGTATGGTTCATAACTGACTCTTTCTTCCGGTTAAGTATTCAATACAGAAAATTTCCTCCAATGACTTCCTACCACCGGATGTTGTTGCATAGAGTGGCTGCATACTTTGGCTTAGATCACAATGTTGACCAAACTGGAAAAGCTGTGATTATAAACAAGACCAGTAACACAAGAATGTAAGTATTTTTACTTCTGAAATGAATCATTTTATTTCTAACAGTTAAATTCATCTCATTTTGTACACAGAGGGGAGAACAGAGGAATCAAGGCATATTGATGACTAATGATGTCAAACATAATAAATATCTGTTTCAGTGGAGGGACTGTGTATATGGGAAATCAGGAAATTTCCTGAGTGCCCCCATGAATGGTTCCCAATGCTTACTACACCATGCCGGCCTCGAGGGGAAAGTAAGCATTTGGGAGCCATTTATTGGGGCACTCAAGTGCCGAAAAGCATAATACAGTAGAAGCCCGTTTATCCGTGACTCGATGAACCGGCACTTCCGTATAACTGGCACGCCAAAAAAAAAGTCCCCCATTCGATAAACCAGAACTTACCTGGAACAATAGCAGTGGAGCATTTGTAAATGCAGAATATTGTATTGGTACTTATTGTTAAAACTACTCTCTTGTGCTTCTCACCTTTACTGGTAGATGCTGCGCTTGAAGCTATGATGCTGCGATTGAGGTTTATAGTCCAGCGATTATTTTAAAAATGGAGCACACCAAGCGGGTGAAAAAAAGGAGTGCGACTTTAAAGCCATACTAGTGGCAAGCCGATAACGCTAGCCGATAACCCACATTGTCACGCAGGTGCAGTATTTTGGTTTGCCGCTAATAGAGTCTAGAGCTATAGGCTTGCCACTAGTAAAGTCGCTCGACTTTAGAATTGCGCTGCCATTTTTTTCACCCACTTGGCGTCCTCCATTTAAAAAAGAATCGCTGGACTGTAAACCTCCATCAGTAAAGGTGAGAAGTGCAAGAGAGTAGTTTTAACAATAAGTACCAATACAATATTCTGTTATTATCTGTTATTATTTAGTCTGGTGTGTATGGTGTGTGTTAAAAGAACTTTAATTTTTTTGTTGGGGGGTTTCGGCCACCCGAATATCCGGCAGGCGCTTTAACCGGCATTGGCCAGGTCCCGCGGGTGCCGGATAAACGGGCTTTTACTATACCCCACATTTATCCTTTTGCCTCTTCCCTCCCCCTGTCACACACACATACACATACAAATCAGTGCCCACTACCATGAATCAGGACCCCCAATTTACCTGAAAATCCAGTCCTTAGACGGGGGAGTCCACAGCTGATTTGTTTAATCAATTTTGTAAAGATAATTGCAAAACTTAACGAATTATAATCTTTGTCCCACGGTTTAATACATGAAGTGTGTGTGTTGTTTATTTGTTGAAAACATTACACAATACATTAGTTAATCTATTTCTAACTGTTTGTAGTAGCCTCCTTTGTTTGGTGTGAAATTGGTTTGGAATGTTAACTAATACATTACTATTGTTTTTTTAAAAAAAAACTATACACATAGAATTATGGAATTATACAGAGCAGAAGAAGGCCATTCGCCCCATTTTGTCTGTGCCGGCTCTTTGAAAAGAGCTGTCCAAATCATTCCCACTCCCCCACGCTCCCCCCATAGCCCTGCGAACTCATCCTCCCCAAATAATTATCTACTTGGAGTCCTGTAACTCAATGGTTGGAGCCGCCTCACAAGACCTGGGGTCAATTCCGGGCAGGGTGAAACCTTGGGCAAGTTTCCTTACTCCACACACACAATAATAATCCTCCCCCCAAAAATTAAAAAATGTAATTGGTCATTTCAATCTATGAATGGGATACTGAGGTGTGCAATTGGCTGCCGCATTTTCTCCCACAAATATACTATCAATTCACTTTACAGTATATTCTGTGAAGCACTTTGGGATGTCTAGAAGACGTGTAAAGCACTATTATCAAATGCAAGGATTATTACTTCTCTCTTAAAAATTATTATTGAATCGTTTATTGATTCAAAGTTGTTATCAAATCAGCTGCATGTACATATAGGCATTTTAAATTATTGTTGTGGAATTTTGACATAGCAAGAGTCCTGAAAATGTAACGGCAACGCTAACTTTCAGGAGCTAGGGAACCTGTAGTTTAATTATCGAAATAATTTGATTTCAACTAGCGATTTTAAGCAAACTAATAAATGATATCCACACACAACTTTTGAATGAGCTGTAACTGACTCTTTTTAAGGTATCTGTCTGGTTCCCTTTTGAAGGCCAATATAGATTTTACCTCAGCTACGGTTCCTGGCAAGGCATTCCATAAATACTCTAGTGTATGAAAAAAAAATCTCCTAAATCTCTGCACCCTTTCTATCGTTGTGACATCTTTTCGAAGTGGGGTGACCAACATTGAACATAATATTCTTACTGATCTAACGGTTTATATTAGTTCACCATTACCTGCTTGGTTGAATATTCTATACACTTATTTTAAAAAACCTAAGATTCCATTAGGTTCATGCCAGCTTTACCTACCTGCCTTCCCACCTTTAAGGATTGATGTACGTTAACTCACCTTTGCTTGTCTATTTTAATATTTTACTACCCGATGTATATTTGTTCTTATTCTTCCTCACCTCACATGTGTGCATATTAATTTTTATTTGCCATTTCTCTGCCCAATCCACTAATCTATCTATGCCCCCTGAAATTCCTTAGAATCTTTTTAATTGTTAGTTACATTGTATGAAATACTTTGTGATGTTTTGATTTTGATCAACTGTTATATCAAAACCTAGTCATTTTTTTGATTCAGCCACTAGCCATCTCTTTGATACCATTGATATTAAATTGGTGGGATGCTTTCTACAGGCAAACACGAAATATAAGTATCAAATAAGTTTGGAGTCAAATTGCTGTTCTCTTAGCTAAGAGGCTCAATCAATGATCATTGCTGCTCACAAGATGATATCTTTCAGAATTGGAGTTCTGAATGGACCAATCAGTTACAATTGACTGGATTTGAATAGAGTTCTCCTCTCCTGTCTTTATGCTCTGTAAGGGTATTTATTTTTACCCATATTGACAAAACTTAAATGAAAGGCCAAGGCAGGATATCTCCAAATTTGGAAAGATTAGGAAACAAAGGTAGGATAAATCAATAAGTGATTGTGTGGCACGGAGCTTGGGTTTGAAAAAAAATTATAGGAGGAAGGAGATACATGATTTTAGGAAAAATGCAGAGGATCAATGGGCACGTTAGTATTAACAGAGTAAAAACATTTGGAATATGAGTTGTTTCCAGTGAGTTGAAAATATGGAAATTTATTCAGACAGATTAAAAGGCTTGTTGTTTCTGCTTTTGACATCCAAGGTCAATATCAAGCATGGGTTGAATACCTCTTCTCTGCCCCATAATGTACCATTTGCACCATACCAGTAAATTTTCCATTTCACTGTAAAGTACTGATCATTTGCCTTGTTGAACGCAAAATGCCTATTTTTCACTTATTATTTATTACTGCACATTTTTTTCTTGTAGACCTGATCAGAAGTTTTGTGAACATATAAAAGATGATAAAAGTGATGATTTCCAGAAGAGGTATATTCTTAAACGTGATAACTCAAGCGTTGATAAAGATGACAACCAAGTAAGTACTGAACTTCTCATCTGATCTTCTATTTTGGGGGATATTTAAATTTCTAATCAGACATATCTGAGCTGCCAATGATTAATCAGTTTTCATTTACTTCATAAATTGTTGGCATTTAACTGAGTTTTCAAAAATCAGAATATGGTATTTATTTCCTGAGATAATTTTTCTGGTGTGATATGTTTCTAGATAAGAGATTATCTAAGAACATAGTCAGTTCTTGACTATATATAATATTATATATTATAATTATATAATAATTATATACAGACTGTATATAATTATTATACTGATCCAATCATGTTTTAGTTCAACAAATGATCTAAATACAGTATTTAACTATGAATTATTTGAAAATTTGGGGTACAATTTGAACATTCTTAACATCATTCCGCTTTGCGTATTTTGCCAGAATCTGAATATTTACATGAATAACTTAAAACTCTGTTTAGAGATTTAGGTAGTTGCACAGGTGGCACAATCTCAGTAGATTAGAGGGATACCACTTGATTTACGCCAACTGCTATGGAAGATGTTTAATGAAAATTCAAGAATGGTAATTTCACATCTGAGAGAGAAAATGCAAACATTTTGATTTTGGGGATGGAGTGAATCAGTCCTGACTGAAGGACTCCAGGAGGTCACCACCTCCTGCTCTCAAGACATGCCAACGCACATAGAGAGTCACACACACACAGAAAGAGAGACACACACACTCATAGACACAGAGACTCACACATGTAGAAGAGAGAGACGCACTAGACAATCATAACAGCGAAGCCTCACGGTGAGTTAAGCCCATTTCCCGCTCACTCCGTGCATGAGTGTTCTGAGCTACTCTGCCCACAGAAGCACCACCTAGTAAAGGCCAGGATCCAGCACACTGTGTTTATAGGTTTGTAGCGGAGGACGGCGCTTGTAGCCGATGGGGGTAGTGGGGTGGGTGGGCAGGGAAATTCCAGCTACACTTTTAGTCACCCATGACATGATCTAGGAAAAACATGGGTAGGTTAAGACAAATTCAGTTTTTGAAATAAAAGTTAACATCAAGAGGCAGGAAATAGCTTTTAACAGATTGTAAAATCTCCAGGAAAAGTCAGTGGCAGCCAGTAAGACGTGAAACAACAGTAGAAATTGTACTGGAACAAGAGTGGGAAAGGGAAATTAAAAAACCAATACAGTGAGATTCAGTGGGAAATCTGAAAAGAAATAATTAATTTTGAAAAAGCTGAATATTCCTCACAATAAATTGCAGCTTTGAGTAGCCCCAAGTCCTGTTGTATCATTCAGCAAGCACTGGTGATCACTTTCATATTTTTTTTAAATTAATTAATTTGAAAGGTAGTCTCAGAACTAAACTTTTGACTGATCAATTTAATACTTCAGCTGTCAATTTAATTTACGCAGTTTTGCCTAGGAACTAACTTTGCAAAGTTCTTCGGACTAAAATATACAATATGTTCATCCCACACTCCTTGTGCATCATATCCTATATATCCATTGCAGTATTATTTTACATTCTTAACATAAGGTGAAAGTTTGAATGCAATTGTGCTGTACATTTAACAGGGTATCAAATGTTCCTACTGTATGTGGAAAATATATTTTTTCAGAGAGTTGCTGTAAATGAATATACAGGTTAGCCCCATTATTGCATACATTGCTGTAGCACAGATAAGCCGAGACCTGGGGTATTCTGGATTTGTGTTACACTCTGGCTTCCAGTTCTGACTGGACAGCTGTTGTAGAGTTTGAGGGTGATTTCCCCTTCCTGCGTTTATGCACCACTGATGTTATCTCCTGTGCAAAATGACATCAACAGGGATTCATGCGCATAATCCAGGAAATACTATTTTGCATGTGAATTGCTGTTGATGTAATTTTGCACAGAGTATAGCGCTGCTTACTGTGCATCTACACAGGAAGGGACATCGGAGATAATCTGCTGACCTCAATGCATTGACGATGGCCATATTTAAAGCATCTGGTTTCAATGTGAGGTCTCAGTTAGAGATCCAAACAACCACTGAGTTATAATGGGGTTGGCCTCTACAATTCTCAGCTATCAATTATTTAATGATCAAGAAGTACATGTGTTTTAATCAGTCATAATTGTTTCTCACTAGAATAGCCAATAAAATCAATATGAAGCTTGGTAATACACTGCATGCACTTTTAGGTAATCTCATGAATAATTGCTCCATAGTAAGTGTTCCAGAAACATAAATGATTGTTCATGAGTGTTGCTGGAATGTTTCACAGCAAAGGCAGTTTTATAAGTGAAGCGAGCTGATGAATCGGATTGATGAATGCATTCAAAGTCAAAATTGTGCAATGATCCAGTATTGTCAGGAATTACCTTTTATATTGCTGGTAGATTTACAGGGATAACTATCTGGATACTGATTGATTCTGGATATTTTCAGCACATGAACTATTACTGGAAAATGCGGATATTGCGGTGACAATGTTATGAAGATATTAGGAATAGCTTTAATACTGTAGCAGTAACTTTAATTCTCTAAAAAAAACATAGTTCAGAATTTTTTTAAATTAAAAATATTTAAAGAGTACTTGCCTCGATCTTTTTGCTCTATTTCTCTTCTTTCCAATTTCTACTCATTTTAACCTTTGTTTTTTCTGAAGTTTTCTATCTTTTCATTGATCTTCCTCCTTTGAGCAACAACTGTCTCATTCTAGTAGGTGAGAGCAGCCTCCTTTTTTTAGAAAAATACTTTTGGATTGGCTGAAAACCAGCCTCGCAGACTGTTTTACCTCCAATCAAAAGATTTGCTGGGCTGGATTGTGGAAGCAACCTGGTAAATTCACCACCAGAAATTGAAGTAGATGGCTATGACTGTGGATAGTAAATATGAATATACATCTATAGTACCCAGGCAAGGACAACATCCTGCAATAATTGCGCTTTCATCAGACTAAAGTTGAGGTAGTTAAGACAGAAGCATAAACTGCCTTCAAATAATAGAAATTACATCCTGGTAAAACATACAATGATGCTAAAATACAAATTAAAAGTTCAAAGAACACATTTGGGGGATTTGTTCAAACCTATATTCAGTACTTTTATTTAAAGCTTTTCTTGGATTCACTTAAAATTTAAAAAAAACTTTGAAATATTTCAATCTCCTAAGAAGGCATGTGTTCAAAATTTCCAGATACGTATCAGATTGCGGGATGGTAGAAGAAGCAAATCAATAGAGGAGAGGGAAGAGGAATATCAGCGGGTCAGAGATAGGATATTTGCTCCAGATGTAAGTATAGGGTGGGAAAAGAGAAAAGTACATAATTCGTTTAAAATTGGTTGTGGAAATAGATGTCAGTTGTATATGAATATTTCAAAAATTAAAAATTTGGTTCTGGAGATATCAGACTATACACTGCTTTGGTAAAAGTTGGATGGTAGCCTAATTTCAGGAATCTTGTTTGATAGCGAGCCGGACCATATTCCACATTTTTTCATAAATGGATGAAGTGTTTTGTTACTTATGTTATTACAGTAAAACATGCTGTGAGAAATGGAGCCTTATTTCTGTTTGTGAGCAGGTAGTATATTGAATGTATCTGAACGGCATTGTGGAGATTTTTGACTTTATATTGTTATTCTACTATTGTCATTGGTTTCAAGCCTCAACCCGTTGTAGTTCAGGCAATTTTATGCTGTTCAGAAGTTTAAATATTTAAAATGTTTTTGATTTTGTTACTATGATGTGTTTCTTTTTAGAGAATTAAAGTTACTACTACTGTATTAAAGCTATTCCTAATTCATTTTACTGTTTGTTGGATAATGAAGGTACCAGAATTATCTGCAGACCAAATCGTCTTAAGACTTTAGTTATTGAAAGTGGCTTGTTTGTAAGCTATTATTTGAGTTGGAGTACCTTTCAGATTTCACGTAGTATGTTTCGCAAATGTGAACTGGAAGCTTAATTATAAAGGATCTGGTGTAATATAGGAAACAGTTTCAGAGTGGTAGTGTGGAGAAAAATAATGCTTCTGACGTTTAGGACTGATGCATTTAAATCCTTTGAAGGAGAAGATGAATCTTAATGTTCAATTAATTTCCTCCAAAATATTATGCTTTGATATTCATATGTAATGTAAAACAGTTTGGTTATTGCAAATAGTTAATTTAAGAAAAACATTCTTCAATTTGATTAACTGCAATAGTTCATTTACGACGTAAAGGTGCTATTTGAATATAATTTTGCTGTTGTTACTATATTATGGTTGAGCAGGAAACTTAGGATATTGTTGCATTCCAAGGAATTGTTTTCTTAAGCATGACTATTTATCACATTTCTATATGTGTACAGTCTCAAACTAATCATAAACCTAAATTTTGAACCGGGGTGTGTGGCTGAAAGTGCCAAACCATATGTATATATGAAAAAATAAGTAATATCAGAGAAATCAACCGAATAAAGAAACATCATATCATATGATCTAATAATAATCAGTAATGGCCTCAGGTGCTTTTGAGGAACATCTTGGCTGTTAATGATAACAATGGAGAAGTACTGTAAAGCTGCATTTGGGGCTTTAACTTTGAATGTAACTGCATTTGCACAGAGACACATTTAAAAATGGATAGAATAAATATTTCTCCCAAATGCACAATTATATTAAAAATATTACAAATTACAGTAAAAGCCCGTTTATCCAGCACCCTCAGGACCTGGCCAATGCTGGTTAAAGCGCATGCCGGATATTTGGCTGAAAACAGAAAAAAAAATTATGTATTTTTCCAGATAAATTCCGGTTAATCGAATGCGGACCTTTTTTTTGCGATGACGGTTATACGGAAGTTACGGTGATCGGGTGCCGGATAAAAGGGCTTTTACTGTATATGGATTACTCTGTTTCCTAGACATGTCTTAAAAATTCTTCTGTTGCTGTTTTTGAGCTAAATGTCATTATGTTGAAGTACCATTTTGTGGACTTTCCTGTAGCTCAGTGGTTAGAGCACTTGCATTGCAAGCGAGAGACCTGGTTCAATTCAGGCAGGGTGAAATTTCCTTACTCCACACACCTAATAATAATCCCTCAAAAAAATTGTTCATTTCAATCCACGACTATTTGTAGGACACTGCTGTGCGCAATTGGCTGCCGTGTTTCACCCACATATGTACAGTCAATTCATTTTACAGTATATTCTCTAGAAGACATGAAAAGCGCTATATCCAATGCAAGGATTATTATTATTATCTTCATCCTGGAAAGGTGAGTGACAGGTGACAGTCTTTTGAGGCTATTCCAAAGTTAGCAGGAGCATTATCTAATATTCCAGTATTATGATCTTTATGTTTTGGGGGTGTTTAAACACTGACATCTTCTTATAGGTGCTTTTCTATGAAGAACATTTTAAATTTTTATTAAAAACAGAATGTTTGAAGAAATTGAAATGATCATACATTCTGCCCTTGTACTGCTAAGCAGAATGTTTACTTAGATATTGTTTTACCTTGCCAAGATTTCTTGCATACCTATAAAGGCATTCTGTCATAAATTATCAGCTGAGTATCACAAGTATCATAGAATCATAGAATTCTTCAGCCAAAAGGAGGCCATTCGGCCCATCAAATACTATTGCAGTCTAGTAGATTTGAAGTATAATTTGCAGTTCTACTTTGCTTTGGCAATTCAACAACCATTACACAGAGTTGTGTTTATAAATAGTACTGTGACACAATGTTCATTAATGATTGAATTGTAATCACTGCACCAATTTTAATTTGTATGTGGTGGTGAGATGAAATGAGTAACAGCAAGTTTATGAATTGCCAAAACACAAAATACTACAGATGCTGGGAACCTGAAACAAAAACAAAAGTTGCTGGGGAAACTCAACAGGTCAAACAGCATCCATAGAGAAAGGAAAAAGCGTCAACGTTTCGGGTCTACAACCGTCCTGACGAAGAGTTGTAGACCCGAAACGTTGATTCTTTTTCCTTTCTCCATTGACGCTGTTTGACCTGCTGAGTTTCCCCAGCAACTTTTGTTTTATGAATTGCCATATTGCTGACTTTTTTTTAAAGAATAGCATGCATTGCATCATTTAAGATACTGCAGTATACAGCTTTTAAAATATAGTAAATGATGCACATTACAGAGTAGATTTTTATCTCTTTAAGATAAAGTAGGAATCTTCATTTCAAAATAATAATTTGTTCTCCAATTGTTTTTAATGAAACTAATAATAAAGCTTTTCTGTGTTTTCAGTCATCATTCTCCCAGGATAATTACTTCATAGACAAAAGGTTAGTTAGGTTATTTTAAAGAGATAACTTAATTGATTCAATTAAGTTTATTTAAGTTGCTTGATATTTTTACGTTAATATTTTTATTAATGCCAACAGAATCCAAGAGGAAGAAACCGCTAACTGTACACAACAAAGACGTCAGATATTTAGGTACTGAAGAGCTTGTGGAATTCTAACTTTTGGGATTGCTTTTTTAGGGGGATAATACTGAATGCATGTTAATTTGTTTTCCACATCGCAGAGGAAATAAAGATGGAGCAGGGAGATCCTCCAGTAGTCGCCATAGCAGTACTGAAAATGAACTGAAATGGTCAGAGCCTCGTCCTTGGAGCAGCACTGACTCTGACAGCTCAAATCGCAACATGAAACCAGCAATGACGAAAGCCAGCAGTTTCAGTGGGATTTCTGTCCTGACAAGAGGAGATAGCTCTAGTAGCAGCAAGAGTACAGGCAGGCTTTCAAAAACAGGTACATTTATACTGTATGCAATTATATGCCAGCGCAATAGAGCACTAGTTTGCCAAACGTTGAGCTCCAGAGTCAAATCAGCCTTTCTATTTTATCATCTTTCAATTTCTTGTCAACTTATTAAAGTGATGGTAAGTTGTTGAACAAATTACTGTTTAATCTTTGGCTAATTAGTGCTACTGTATACTATTTTAGATTTATTTGAGTTTTCCAAACTAATGTGGGCTATAATTCATTAGAAATTACCTCTTTATATTGGTGAATCGAAAAAATTAAATCTTAAGCACTGTTGGTGATACTAGTACTAGAATATATGGTGGATATTATTACTTCAAATTTCAGTATATGGAAGTAGTTTTACATCTTAACCAAGTGTTTGTCTAACTGGTATTGCTTATTATTGGCTGCTGCTCCTTACATTGACGATTAGAAAATATTTAATCTTACGAATATTGCATGAAAAATAAAAATGGCCTACATTAATTTGTCTTAACCAATCTGAAGTGCACTTAAATGAACTGGCTGGTGTGGTTGAAACTTGTTTTTCTCTTTAAATTTAATCTCTAATATTAAGGTTAACATTTTTAGGTTTTGCCTCAATTTGCTTACTTTGTTTTGCTTTTTGTTCTGTGCTGTCTGTACCTAGACACAGAAACATCTTAACAGCACAAATAAAAAGCTTGGCTCTTTAAATCTTCAGCTTTCAATGAGGACTGCGAGTTAATTTTGTGAAACTTAGTTTGTGATAAATTGCTAACCGTTTGCATGTTGTGACTGCAGAATTATTGATTTGGGATAAGGATTTACTCAAATAATAATGCATAGTTGTATGCTAGAACTTGTCAACACAGTAATGGAATTTATGGAGGGGGTTCTTAATATTATGCACGTTTGAACTTTTCATAAGACAATTAATCTTAATGCATTGAAAGAAAAAGCATGATGTTTCTGTCTCTAGGTAAAGATTTTTCATTACTCCTTTCCTAGGTTCAGAGTCTTCTAGTAGTGTAGGGTCATCTACGGGTTCCCTCTCTCGTACCCACCAGCCTCTTCCAGTCACAGCTATGAGCCAAACTCATGGTATGCCAGCCGTCTATTCAGCTGTCAGCACTAGTAATTCTCTTTCCTTTGATGGTGGCATGAGTGGGCAAGTGATTCCTACTAGTACTAGCTTCTTTTTGCTTCCCTTGGAAGCTGCAGGCATACCTCCTGGCAGTATTCTTGTGAACCCTCAAACAGGTTGGTATTCGCTGATAGGATTTGTATGACATATTATCATTATCATGTGGCTCTTTCTCCACAACTGCAATATAATAGTCTGTTAGACTTTATTGTATTAACTTTTGCAGATAATTGTCAGATTAACATAATGCTACTCAGTTTTTCGTGAAGTGTATTTTATTTCCAAAATGTATATTAATTCCTTTTCCAAAGTTATGCAATCAGATGTGCTTGTATGCTTAAAGGTATTCTACTGTTTTACATATGTTTTACTTGCTTTAAATTAATATTTTAATGCATATAATGGAATACTGTTGAGCTCATTGAAGATTATCCGGGATTCAGTATTTTGCCAAAGTCAGTCCCCATCTTCTCTGTATGTGACAAATATTCAAGATTTTTTATATAAAGGAAACTTTTTTTTTGTAATTTTTGCAAAATAAAAAGATCTATTGGTGCTTGTCCGTCGATGGTGAGGCAGGTAGGTTGGGGGACGTGGAGCAGGCCGGAGACTGCTGGGCAGAGGTGCAGGCAGGTTGGTAGGGGGTTAGGAGGTCGCAGTTACAGGGTGGGACGAGGCCGTGGAAGGCTTTGAATGTGAGGACCAGGATCTTGAATTGGATCCTGCAGTTGATGGAGAGCCAATGGAGGCGGGCAAGGATGGGGTTGATGTGGTCACGAAACTTGGAGAAGTAGAGGATGCGGACTGCAGAGTTCTGGATTATCTGCAACCTATGGATGGAGGAATTGGGAAGGCCGACAAGCAGGGCATTCGCATAGTCGTGCTGGGATGTGATGAAAGCGTGAATGGGGGTTTCAGTGGCCTAGAGGGGTAGGGGGTGAGATAAGGGTGGAGTTGGGCAATATTGCGGAGGTGAGGGAAGTCAGAGTGGATCGTTACTTGGAGGTGGCAAAAGATTGCGTCTTCAATTGCACTCTATATGCTATATGCTATGCTGCTTAAATGTTGATTTAAATGCTTCAAATCAGAGTTGCAGGGTAGCCTCTTATTGGATGTAAGTCAAAGCAAATAAATTCAAAAATTTGACAGAAAGGATTGAGCACCTACAATTTCAAAAAATAAATCTGATTATTTAAATTATCTTGTACCAAGTCTTCACCTTAGATTTTGTGAGGGACTCCCATAGCGAGGGGTTGATTGTGTTTGTGTGTGACAGGAAGTATAGAGATTTGTCACAGTTGACTCCTCTAATGCCATAGTGGATAGTTAGTACAAAGCCAGTTAATACAAAGCCAGATGTATCAATTCCTGAGATGCTGGGTAAACTAATCTCAGTTGACGTTGTAGGAAAAGTTGAGGTAATAAAATTTGTCACTCAATCCAGGACTGTTTGTGTGACACTGCTGTGCACAATTGGCTGCCATGTTTTGCCCACAAATCTCAAGTAACATATATTGCATGCAGTGTGTGTCTTAAATTGGAGATCTTATGAACATTCTGAAGCTTAGCTGAAACTGCAGCAGTTTCTAGTTGAGCTCACATTTTGCCCTACAACGACGACAATTTGGATTTATAGAGCGCTCTCCATGCTGGACGGCGTCTCAGAGCGCTTCAAAATAACGGATCCTGGGGCCGAGCAAAGGGGAGGGGGAAAAAGGTGACCAAAAGCACAGTTGAAATTCTGGTCTTGAGCCATGAAGAAAATGGAAAACCTGAAATGGGAAAAGTGGGGGGGCGAGGCGAAGGGATTGAGGTAGAGTTCCAAACTGAAGGCACGGCCACTAACGGCGGAACGGAGGATTCGGGGGAACAGAGGATTCGGGGGACGAGGAGGCTAGACCTGCTAGAACGAAGGCAACGTAGGGAGTACAGAGGCACTCCTCTGTACCCCCTATCTCTCTGACCTCCTCTCCCTGTGAAGGGAGAGGAGGTCAGAGAGGTAGAGGATGCAGGTGAGTGGAGGAATTTGAAGACAAGTTTGAGGATCTTGAAATAGATTCACTCCTGAGACAGGGAGCCAGTGAAGTCTGGCAAGGACTGAGGTAATCGGGGAGCGAAGTTTGGAACAGGTAAAAAGGCGGGCAGCAGAATTTTGGATCACCTGGATTTTTGTGAATGGAGATCAGCGAGGAGGGCATTTGAATCTTCCAGCTAAGAGGTGACTAAGGCATGGACCAGTGTTTCGACAGCTTTTTGGCTGAGATATTGGTGGAGATGGGCGATGCATCTGAGATGGAAGAAAGCGGTGCTGGTGAGGGACTTGATGTGGGGGAGGAAGGATATTTGGGGGGGATTGATGTAGCACCCTGCACGCCAGACGGTGTCTCAGAGCGCTTCACAATAGCGGAGCCTGAAGCCGAGGGAGGGGGACAGTGACCCTAGGCGCGGTTGAACAGAAAGGTCTTCAGGCGTGACCTGAAAATGGAAAATGGGGGTACATGGAGGAGGCCAGACCCAGTACAGTGGAGGCAGCGGGTACTGCTGTGAGGAGAGAGGAGGTTAGAGAGGTAAGGAGGTGCAGAGGAATGGAGGGATTTAAACACAAGAGTGAGGACCTTGAGGTCGATCTTCTCTGTGACAAAGGAGCCAGTGAGGTCTGGCGAGGACTGGGGTAATCGGGGAACAAAGTTTGGTTTGGGTGAGAATGCAGGTGGCAGAGTTCTGAATGAGCTGCATTTTGTGAATGATGGCAGAGTGGAGACCGGCAAGGAGGGTATTGGGAGTACTCCAGCCAAGAGGTGACAAAAGCATGGAGCAGGGTTTCAGCAGCTTTTGGGATGAGATATTGGCAAAGACAAGCAATGTGGCGGAGATGGAAGAAGGCGGTGCTGGTAAGGGACCGGATTTGGGGGAGGAAGGATAATTGGGGTCGAACCTGACGCCTAGGTTGCGTACGGGTTCAGAGAGTCTTAGGGTAGGTCAGGTAGATGGAGGAGGTGAGAGCTGTGGGACTGAATACGTTGACGAGAGAACAAAGTGTATGCAACTACAATAATAGTTGTATGTAGTTTGCTAAATCACTTGTGTGACATTTAAATGTCATTGAAACAAGCAATGCCACAATATTCAAAATCTTAATTTAATGTCCACTTTCAAAGGTAATGAAAATAAGCTTAGCGCAATTAAT
Source organism: Hydrolagus colliei (assembly GCA_035084275.1). NCBI lineage: Eukaryota > Metazoa > Chordata > Chondrichthyes > Chimaeriformes > Chimaeridae > Hydrolagus > Hydrolagus colliei. The sequence continues at coordinate 17,888,812 of CM068747.1, read as the reverse complement.
GGCCTAGAAATTACTCCATATCATTTTAAATGATGGGATTTTGAATTGATCCCTTTTCTGAATTAGCTAATCTCATTTGGGGAAATAGTTTGTGTTCTACAATTGGAATTGGAACCAGGGCTACCAAGGATTCACCCCAACAACAAAATTAGTGTGCCGTTTCATGTTAGGAGGACATCCCAAGATGCTGACAGTCAGGTCGGTACCTGAGCAAGGGAGAGGCACAAGTTAGGGGGGGTGAGAGAGTTGGGAGGGTGGCAAAAGGCACGATTAAAGAAAAGGGTCTTGAGACCGCCCTTGGAGGAAGCGAGGCGAAGGCACTGTGGGATGGAGTTTCAGAGTGTGGGGGCAGAGAGGCTGAAAGTAGGGCAGGTCGGTTGGGGGACATGGAGCAGACCGGAGCCCGCTGAATGGAGTGGTTGGGCAGGTTCATAGGGAAACAGCAGGTCAGAAAGCTAAGAGGGGGCAAAGCTGTGAATGACCTTGAAAGTGAGACAAAAATCAACCAGGGTTCCCATTCATGATCTGATTTCTGTGGGGATGTGCCCAAACATTATGTGGATGTGAGATGTAAACATATTGGGAGTTGATTCACTATTTAGGATCACACAGGACACATTACCAATTTGATAAAGTATCGTGAGTGAACTGTGCACAGCAAGAGTCTGAAATTAATGACGAGAGATTACACTTATGTGCAAGTCTACACTCTTTGCGCATGCGGTATTTTAAAGTGTACAGACTTTGGCAAAATGTTAAATAGTTTTGATTTTGAAACTGGTTTATGCAAGCTCTTTGAAAAATTTAAAATTACAAGCTTAAAACTAAAACTTTTAAGAACTGCGGATCAGTGGTTTCCAAGTACAGTATACCTAAAGTGGTATATAAATAGATCACAAACCAGGTGGAATTTCTTCCCCTAATTAGGCATTGGCACAAAAAAGTCTTGCCTTTAATGATTGAACGTATTTCAAGGAATTGATTAAGTTACATGTTTATTTTTGTCCGTCTCATTCTATAAAATCTACTATTAATTGTAATGACATTTAGACTGCTTTGTTTTGTGTAGGTCAGCCATTCATGAATCCGGATAATACGACAGTAGTATACAATCCACCCCCTGTCTCGCAGTCTGTGAGGACCCCTATACCAGGTCCTGCACAGCAACCACCACCAACTGGTCCACAGCATCAGCAAGCACCAAATCACATCCTCTCCCAGGTTAGTTGAATATGACTTTAAACTGAAATGTATGATGGGAATTGAGGCTATAGTACTAATTAGTTACATTGAAATTGTTCCAACTCTTGTTTCACTTAATTTTGCACTGATTAAATATTTTACTTTAGCCACGTTTTAATAAGCGGGCCATTAAGCAGCAGGGTTGATAGATGCTAAAATATTGTACATGTGAAAAATATTTTCTCTCGACTTTTTACCTAGTGCCAAAATCACTGTTGTGGGTTTTTTTCAGTGGTTTAAGTGGAACAAAACAGTCCCACTTTCTGCCAAAGGTCTGCTTCTGATTCCTGCCTTGGGCTTGTTCACACTGCTTCCCGAGTGCTGCTTTCACCTTCAACCTGTCCTAACCTTTTAAGTGCATCTGCCTGTCTTACCACCACCTGAAAAATGTTATGGTTACCTTGGTTTTGATTTTATGTTTGTGAAGTATATATTTATCACAGCCTACTTTCTAAGCCTGGATGCAAGCTATTTTATAATTTATTTGATACCTTTCTGTGTGAATTATAAATATTGTTTATTAAGTTTAAAAAGTAGTTCCTAATTAATTTTAAGAGTTCCCGCCTTTACATAATTAATTAATGATATTGGCCTATTAAGTACAGAAAGTACACAGGAAATATTTACAAATGTCCTGTTTTGCTGCCTATAATTCATATTCTCTACAATTTGTTTTACAATTTTTAATTCTTTGACTGTGACAGAGATTTAGTTATTTGACTGTGCACATGTTTCCCCAATAAATAGTAGGTAGGATCAATAAGGAAATCTAATTGTTAGTGCTTTGGCTTCAGGGTGGGAAGAATCTATTAGGAAAGAGAACATCTGCTATCATATATTTTCAATAATCGGTGTTGATTGGAATATAGTTTAATCTCCATTGTTCTTTAACAACCACCACAAAATGTTTTGATCTAAATTCTCTCTTTCAATGTTCTGAAACAGATATAAATGAGCATTAATACTGCAGATTGTTGTAGTTTTTCTGTTATGGGACTTATATTAACTTATCTGAATTATTTTTCATCTCAGGATACATATACAGTAAAAGCCCGTTTATCCGGCACCCTCAGGACCTGGCCAATGCTGGTTAAACGGCATGCCGAATATTCGGTCGAATGCCCGACACCGAAAACCCAACACAAACAAAAACTTATTTTAACACATACCATATTAATAATAGACTGAATAATAACAGAATGTTGTATGGATACGTACTGATACGCAATAAATATTGATTACAGTCAATAAAAACATAGCACACAATCACAAAGCAAACTTCTACAGTGGCAGACGGTAATGGCTTAAACCAGCACAATCAGTTTTTCCTCATCTTTTTTCTTTCTCTCCCTCCTTCCCTCTCTCTCTTTCTCAGACACACACATACACACACAGTCATACTCAGTCAGTCTGACATCTCAATCACTCCAAACCCAACCCCCCCTCCACTCCTCTTATTTTCCATCTAAATTAATCAACTCATGCCCTCTCTCTCCCCTCCTCTCTCTCCCCCTCCCACTCCTCTCTCTTTCTCCCCACCTCTTTCCCTCTCTTTCCCCCCCCCCACCCTCTCCCTGCTTCCCTCTTCTCCCACCCCATCCCCCACCAAAAGAGTGTGTAAACTCATGATACAATCAGGCTACACAGGCAATATGTAGTATCCATCAGAGAGAGAGAAAGAAAAAGAGGGAGGGAGGGAAAAAAAGGAAAACAGACAGTACCGTTTTAAGCCACTAAGCCAATACCATCCACCATTGTAGAAGTTTGCTTTGTGATTGTGTATTGTGTTTATAGACTGTAATTGATATTTATTGCTTTATTGGTAAGTATTCATACAATATTCTGCTATTATTTCATCTGTTATTAATATGGTATGCTTAAAAAAAGTTTTTAAATTTTGTTTTGGGTTTTTGGCAGCTTGCCTCCCGAATATCAGGCATACCATTTAACCAGCATTGGCCAGGTTCCATGGCTGCCGGATGAACGGGCTTTTACTGTAGCAGGATTATTCTTGACCTACAGTCAGTCATCAGAACTATTTAGGACGGTATTGTTACGGTATTCTTATGTCAAATTACATGCAGCCAGTTGCACTCTGAAAGGAATGTTCCTTCTCTTCTCATTTTATGTTGAAGAGACGTCCCCATCAGAGTGGTCTTGCAAATTACACCAAACACTTGGCAATTAGTAAAACATTCCTCATTTATTCAAACTGACAAGCTATATATCCGGAGCATTCTACGCAAACAGGCACACAATCCTTATATAACACATTGATGTTATATCAATATAATTTTTAACAATATAATTGTTAAAATCCCATACTCAAGATATCTAATCAATGATCCTCCTTACTTGGATTACCAGGGGTAAACAAATAGAATAACCTTACCTCGAATTCACATATCCTCAAAGTTCCTGAGATTCACAGTTTTCATAATTAGTAATGTTAGAGTCAAGTGTTAGTTAAAACGCCAAACCTCAACAACCCAGTGTAATTCCACTTCTCTTTTGTACCCCTCCTGTCGCGTATGACTTTTTTTTACCAGTTTACCACACTTTTAACAATTTGGAAACATAAAACTTGCAAACTTTGGTTCAGACCAGAAAAGCCTGATAGAGCCATAAAGCCCATTAGCTCTCAGAATTTAACAAAAAAGCCATAAACCCAAAGCACTTAACTAACATTTTACCCGTTTAGAAAGATAAATAGATTGATGCCTCAATCTTAAAACAAATTTAACAGACTATCTGGCTCCAAACCCTCTGTCCCCTTTCCCTGTATACCAAAGTATTCACCTCATTACTATCTCACAGTGTCTTCTGTGAGCCATATTTGAATGTGAAAATTTGGTTGTTAAGTTTTTGAACTTGGATAGTCAAAATCAGTTTTATGACATCTGATGTGAAAATTGGAGGTATTTAATTGTATTGTATTTAACCATTAGTAAATGACTTATAAATAGTATAATTCATGTTTGAGAAAGAATCTAGTCATCTGGAAGGCAAATAAATTGGAGGCGGGTGGTTGAACAATAATAATGGATCTACTGAGTGCAGGCTGTAATTGACAACATGCAGCCTCATTGAAAGTTTTAGTTGACATTCTTGTATTTTAATTATTGGCCAAGCCTTAGTTACAACCACTTTCCACTCACTCATAACTGCTAAATTAAACTTGCTGTTTCCAGTATAATGATAGTTAATTACTGGAATGTGGTTTAATGAACTTCGTGGCCCATATAAGGATGCAGTAAGTAGGAACTCGGTTGTTCATTGATTAGCCGATTGCTTTTCTGGGGGTAATAATCCCTTCAAAAAAAAATTATTTTAAATAATTTGGTCACTCAATCCACGACTGTTTGTGGGACACATTTTTGCACAATTGGCTGCCGCATTTCTCCCACAAAATATACAGTCAATTCACTTTACAGTATATTCTGTGAAGCGCTTTAAGATGTCTTAAAGAAGTGATAAGGCGCTATATCAAATGCAAGGATTATTGTTATTTATTATTATATTCTGAAAGGAATAATTTGGAATTTATTGATTAATTTATAATAGATATGTTTTTGCTGCAACTATGATCAATATACCAAATTATTTTTAAAATGTAAATTTTTTAAATTAATTGTTGACACTTGTTCTACTGCTTGGGTTTCATTAACTTAATGTATACTAAATTAACAATATGAAAACTGTTGCTTCTTCAGCCAATTCGGGCTCTGCAGCCTTCTTCACAGCCTATCCAGTACTCTGCGATATCTTGCCCTCCTCAACTACTGCCAGTCTCACCCTCCCAGCAATATACTGTGGTACTGACACTAAATCTTTTCTCATCTTTCTGTAGTTCTTTAGTTTGTGAATAAGTGTTTCTTTTCACGTCTGCTTGTTATTTGTATATGTTGCTTTGTGTGTCTTTCTGTTGGCAGTAGTTGATTTAAGCTTTTTTGTTAAATTTACTAAAAAAAAATCTATGCAGCTTTTTATCAATGAATCACAAATTAAATGATTTTTAAAAATCTGCATATTTGTTGTTGACAAAGCGTATTTATTGATGGCACATTGAACGTCTAGTTGATGCATTCTCAATGTTATTTGAAACTTGAGCCTGATGAAGGCCATCTCACGTCATAATAGAGTTGTGCCATCATACTGGATTACACAGCCTTGAAGCATGAGAGACTTGAATGGTTGTTGGAGAATGGATTACTTTATTACAAATGTCTGTTGAGGCTGCAATCATAACAGTTGAAAATCATTAGATAAACCTTTAAAAATTTAAAAACCTTTAAAAATATCAAATGGTTATTGCGCTTAAATACATTTGTTACACAAAAAATAGCTTTCAACTGGGGTATTCTGGCAGTACATACTTATTGATTAAAACATACGGTTTGGGTCTAACTTTATCATTTCATAGTTTTAACTAAAATATGGAACCAATGAAATACAATGTTGTATTTATGTATAAATGATTTAATTGGTTACAGAATAAATGACCAATTGGAGAGAGGATATTATAGACTCATGATATTTTTTAATGCAAACTTATATTTCCTATGCAGCAAGACAGTCTGGGAGCCCAGTTTAACCAGATGGGCCTTGGGCGGCAGCTATCTACCGAAGCTCCCGATCACCACACTGCCATGTTTCCATCGTCTGTCGTGCTTCAACCTCCACAGCAGCCTGGGTTTATCATGGCATCTCCAGGACAACCTCTTCCTGCTTCTAACTATTCTGCCTCTGGCCCAACTGTTAATCAGCAAGTACTTCAGGCACAGGGCTATGTGCAGCAGCCTTTGCAACAGGTAAAGAAAATTACAACAAAGTGATTGTACAGATAGTCCCCACTTAGCATCGTAGTTTGGTTCAGAGAGATAAATAAGATGAACCAAAGAGACGAAAGCCAAGATAAATTTGTTTTCCTTTAAAATAAGTTTAATCAAGGACACCTAGGTAATGTACAGCAGTGGTAAGTTTGTGTGTTGGTGATTTTCAACAATATGTCCACTGGCATAATTACATAATTGTACAATTTTATGGAGGCTGTGAAGGGTATGACATATTGACCATATATTTGGTTAACCCCCTAACCTTCACCACTCCTGAACCCAAATCCCAGCTCAAGTCCCAAACCGCTGACTATCCAGCACCCTGGGATTCCTTTCTGACGGGAAGGGTGCTGTAGCCTTCACATGTGAAGTCCTATAGCCCAGTGGTTAGAATATTCGCCTCGCAAATGAGAGAACTAGATTTGATTCCCGGCAGGGCGGAACGTTGTGTAAGTTTCTTTACTCCATACCCCTCTATTTATCTTGCAGTAAATACTGTAGGTTATTAGTTGATTGTTAGTCGATAGGGCACAATATCAAATGCATGGATTATTATATAGTATACAGGTAAAATTTGTTGTTGTGCATAGTATTTGGAAATTAATGCTTCATATTTTGTCAAAAAAGCCTTGCTATCTAAAGATAAGCAACAGACCCACCTTTTACATAAAACCTTTTTCCTTTTCAGCTGTCTGGTTGTTACTGTGCTCCAGGTCAGTATCCCCACGCCAATCACCAGTATCGGCCGATTGCTCCTCTCTCTTACAATACTCAGCAAAACCAGCCACTGGCACAACCTACCCCACAAACAGGTTGGTTTCTGCTCGTGCTTTCTGGTGTGAATGCTTTGCCGTTTTTTCCAAAAAAAACTTTTTCCTAATGAACAATATCAGGATTTTTTCTGAAGTGGATGCAAACGCACTTAGAGATGAGCAAGATAACCTGATAAACATCATCAGATCACGTTGACTCTTGTTTTTTTTTTAAAAAAAGGTAGCTTAGATTCTTGACAAAGTGTATCTTCTGGGAGATTCTTGTGAAAACTATAAGAGCAAGCTGGCTTGTGATCTCTTTGCTGTGAATTCTCATCCAACTGTCGATTTGAATTCTGAATTTCATTTAAAATCAACATTTCTGTGAGCTGTTGAATGCGGGGCCAGAGCACTGACTGAGAGTACTATATTTCTCACAGTGAACCGGTCTCTTTTTCAGCTGTTTCATAAGCTACAGGGGGAACTTCCTAGATGGATAGTTTATGCTATCAATTAGGACTTCACTGAAACTCTTCCAATTTAAATTTTTTTAATTGAATAGTCTCAAGCCTAGGTGGTAATATCGGACATGTACTTACATACCTATGAATATTCAGTTATTGGAATTAGTGATGTACCATTGAATCTTTCATTTTTAACACATTTTTCTGGTTTGTTTTTCGTAATCCTTATCCATTGATCAAGTGTTTCCTGCTTGAAATGTGCTGATGGGGGAATGATGAAATGGCTGTATCTGCTAAACACTGATGTATTTTTTTCTGCACGTTAAGGTGACCAAAGGCATCTAAAAATAGATTGCTTATGACCTGTGGGAAAGGATTGAAGCCATCAATTTATTTTGCCCTAGTTTTTGTGGAGAAATTGATTGCAGTTTCCTTTGCACTACTGAAATAAGTGAGAAATATTCACAGGGGGGTATCCTGTCAGTTTCAGTAATATAAGATTAATGTCAACATTGTTCATCATATAATTTAATTACATACTTTTATGAAAAATAGAGCAATTTTCATTTAGCAAGCATGATGGGAGGTGTTGCTATTGAAACAGAAAAGTTTGATTCATCTCAAGCCTCTTCCTTTAGATTTTCATTGGATAGTTAAAAATATATCTGAAATGATATTTTAACTGAATAGAATAGAAGAAAGTTGCATTTGATATCAGTGAATTATTTCACAATACAGGTATGACATGATATTTTTACATGTAAAAAAAAACCTATTTGGAATTATACATTATCAAAATACATCACCATAAAATATTAATTTAAGTAAGTTAATTAAAACAATGAAAATGATTAAAATATAACAATGTAAACATTTGTTTTAAACATTGCAATGTCTGATTAAAAAGCCCACTGTTGATTTGTGACCTTGATTATTATTTCGGGATTTGTGATCTTTATTAAGGAGGTTATGAAACACTCATTCTGAAATAACATGGTGAATAAATAGAATTCTATCATGCTATATGCTGCAGTTGCCCTTGAAATCGCTGCAAGAAATTTTCAATTTGTCCTTGAAACTGAGAAATGTCATTTTTAGGATGAAATTTGTATTACACCATTAAATTCTCTATGACATATTTAAACAACTTTAAGATTCAGTGGGAAAAGTTACTTGTTTAAAATGATTACCTTGCTAAATGAATCGCCAAGGCAGCAATCTGAACTTAGTTTTTTATGCTGATGACAATTATGGTTAAACAGACATCATTTGGAAATTGCCATTATTTCTACATAGTGAAAAACACTTTATGGAATATCCTGTGAAGCTCTATGAGACGTCTCAACGACGCAATAAGATGCTCTTTCAAATGAAAGGATTATTATTATTCTAAGGTGATGCACAAGATCATCGCTCAGATTTTATAACCTTCTATACAATTACAATTTCATAAAATGTAATTGTTGCAGATATCTCAGTGAAGAATGTAACTGAAACCTCATGGAAAATTGGGTTGGTGGGGAGGAGAGTCAAATTGACCTTTTTTAAAAACAAATCTGGATAAAATATGGATTTGTTTGGCCCTTCATGTCTGTGTCTGCTATTTGGAAGAGCTACCCAATTATTACCTGCACTCGTTCCCCATATGTTGTTTTCCTTTTTGAAGTACCTATCTAATGTATATGAATAATGTATTAATAATATATCATGTATATTAATAATATATATTGTATATGTACATATTCCTAGAATTGTCTTACCAGTCTCCGTAATGTAATGTATGTATTTTCACGAGTTTAACATGAAACTAAGTTTGAATTTATTTTGTTGTAGGTTTTCAAACTGTGATGTCAAGTCAGCAAAACTATCAGAGTTTAATAGGTGTTCAGCAACCTCATAGTCAAAACTTAGTGAGTGGCCAGCTTAGCAATATGGGGAATCAGATACAAGGCATGATGGTTCAGTATCCTTCAATACAGTCTTATCAGGTATGTACGTCATCTTTGATATATTTCCTCAGATATCTCCTATGTGGGCTGGGAGACGAAGGCAGGGAAGAAAGTGTGTGTGTGTGTCTGTATGTGTGTGTTTGAATAGTGAGAAAATAAATGATATTTTACTCATAGTTATAAAATATATTATTTAATTTTTATATGTTATGCATAATATGTTAGTTTTCTGGATCTCCAAATGCAATCATTGAGGCATATGCATTACTGTTTTACCTGTTTAAATTTCAGGTGTCAATGACTCAAGGCTCCCAGGGAATGAATCAGCAATCCTATCAACAACCAATTTTAATCCCCAGTCAGTCAAATCAAGGGGCTTTACCTACCGGTGGAATGCCAGTCTATTATAGTGTTATCTCACCTGCTCAACAGAATATGAGGTCAGTGTTTTTTTTTAGCAGAATTTAATATTTTTACATGTACGTTTGCATCCCCTTATAATTCTGCATTTAATACAGAAAACACAAATTTGCAATAAATTTAGTTCCTAAGACAAGTCCTCTTTATTTGTATCTTTAAAAAAAATTAGCGTTATTCTGTTTTTTTGGTGAACCAAGTATCTGACACGTGAAACCATCACTATGCTTAAGAGTATCCAAACCAAACTGAAAATTCCATGCATCCCACCTACACATGGAAATTCCAGAGATAGATCATTGGAATGGAATGCACCCTCTCTTCCTGATGGGATGTATCCTACTTATCTAATTCCAGAAAGTATTAGGTGCAGGTTGGCAAGAACCAAGCTTTGGGGAGTGGGCATTGGAGTGCTGCTGGAGTCCAACCAGTTAAAACTGCGTATTATTGTTAACTTTAGAAAATTCTTAACATTTCATTTATCTTTATTGTGAACTTATAAACTCAAAATGCTTGTATTTAAGGGTGAGGTTTGTATTGCAATAGTGTATATATTATTTTGTAAGACCCATGTACAATAGAAGCTCGTTTATTCGTGACCGGATTGCTCGACCCCCTCCCGGGGCAATTCCCCATTCGAACAATCACAAATATACTCAATTTGCGCATGCGTGCAATGCGTGTACATGCGCACTTATTAAACTTACGAACTTTGAGGTTTTTACCGATCGGTAAAAAATGCTTTTTCACCGATTTTTTACCGAGTGTGCTGAAATCTTTATTGGTAAGTAGCTATACAATATGCTGTTACTATTTACTATTTACTATATTATTAATATAGTATGTTTTAAAATAAGTAAATTTTTGTGTTGGGTTTTCAGTCAATTAGTCCCCCCTCCCCCCCCCCCCCCCCCCCCTCCCCCCCAGCATGCCGGATAAACAGGCTTCTACTGTTTAAACTTTTTATGCAACTTTTATTCTGCTGATATTTGTCATAGCATTCAGCAGTAGTGAGATTCAGACGAGGAAAGTTGATTTATTATGTGTTTGCCCTGTTGAAGGATTTTGCATTATTCAAAGCACCTTCAAGAATGCAATTACTTCTTTATATAGGTCCAATAGATCCTCGTCTGAGTGTTGAATATAATTATCTAAAAATAATTTGTTAGAATTGGCTATGTTTATACTGTAAATAATATCATTTGTAAGGCAGATGCTCTTGGAGCTATAGCCAGGAACAGAATGTCAGAATCACTATTAATTATCTGTTTGTTTTAATAACAGTACTGCGCTTTCCCAGATAATTTGGCAATCTAGGTACACAATCTAAGTGTATCTTTCTACAGTTCCTCAGTAGGTTTCCTGCAGCCTCCAGGATCAGACCAGATGCAGTTCCCGCGACCATCTTCCCCGTGCAACTCCCAACAGCTACAGAGCCACCAATGTACAGGTAAGTCAATTATGAGTTTTTTCTTTTCGTTAGAAACATCCACTGTAATTCAAATTGTCTTCAATTTGCTGTTCAAAAGGGAACACATTAGTTTAAAATTTAAGTTGGGTAGCCTGCTTACATCCTTCACCTATGCCATATCATTGTAAGAAATTGGATAATTTATTTTCAATTATTCAGGTATTTGCTAACGACATGACCTCTCAAACCCCAGAATAATTTCTTTTGTTTTGTTCCACAATTCAGTGCATTTTATTTTATGATTATTTTATTAGAATTTTGTCGCTCAATCCACGACTTTGTGGGACACTTGTGCGCAATTGGCTGCTGCATGTCACCCACAAAATGTAGTTAATTCACTTAACAGTATATATTCTGTAAAGTACTTTGAAGCTTCTAACAGACGTGATAAGGCGCAATATCAATTGCAAGGATTATTATTACGTATTGACACTTGAATAAATTGTATGATCTGTATTTTGTTCTGTTTCAGCTGTAGCACCCCATGGAAGTGGAATGATTATGATGCAGCTTAGCATACCCAACAATCCTCATTCACGGGCTCACTCTCCACCTCAATGGAAACAAAATAAATATTTCACCATAGACCAGAGACTGCAAAAATCCAGTGACCTTGGTAACCCAGAGAATACCACGCAGGTATGCAAAAAGTTTTCTTTTAAATTGGTAAATAATGTTCTGAGATATCTTTTAACTGTTATTTTATTCTATTGTGTATGGTTCCAGCAATTTATTCATTTTAGAAGAAAGGATTACAAAGATTATACTTACACCAACAAAAAATTGCATTTGTTTGGTACCTGTAACTTTGAGAGGGTGACCCAAAGCACTGGACAGTGAAGGATTTGCACCCAAGATGGGGGTTGGGATCAGGAAGGATGGAGAGCAGGGAGAATGGGGTAGCAGGGTGACCAAAGGTGTGGTGAAAGAGGCAGGTCTTGGGGCGGGCCTTGAAGGAAACAAAGGAGGGACGACACAAAGGGTCTAGGAAGGAGTTTCAATGGGTGGGGGCAGAAAGATTGAAGCCCAACTGCAGATGGTGGGGCGGGCCGGGTAGGGACATGGAGCAGGTCAGAGTCTGCTACGCGGAGGGTGTGGACAAATCGATACGGAGTTAACAGGTCATAGAGGTAGGGAGGAGGAAGGCCATGGAGGGCTTTGAAAGTGTGGCCGAGAATTTTGAACTCTAGGTGATGGGGAGTCGGGTGAGGGTGGGTGTGGAAGATTCACGGAGCTTGGTGCGGGAAATGACATGAGCTGTAGAGTTCTGAATAATCTGCAATTTATGGAGGGTGGAGTTGGGAAGACTGTGAAGCAGTTAGTTAGTATAATCGAGCCTGGATATGATGAATGCGTTAATGAGGGTCTCGGAGGCCTGCTCCACCCCACCATTGATGGGCAAGCTTTCAGTTTATGTAACTCTCCTTTCTGAAACTGTAACCCTGCATCTTCACCCGCCATTTCTGTTTTTTCAAAACCTACCTTAAGACCCTACTTTCAACTTTAAGACACCTTCCTTCCCACCCACCCAACCAACTCAGGCTCCCAGTAAGTTTTGTGCAGTACTCTGACACAGCCTACTAACATCACTAAATGTAATTGTCATTGTTCACATTTGAGGATATAAATAAAGATAAGTTGTCGTACTTCACTCTTGACTCCCAGACAAACGTTTCCTGTCCTATCAGTCCATGGTATTTAAGATAGTTATTAGAGTCCACGATATGAAGATAGTTATTCTTTAGTTGTTGGAGATCTGAGTTTGAGATCAGATGGCTGTAAAAGTTTTAGAGTAACTTGTCTTGAGTTGATATTAATTCTTTGTTTAAACAGAGCAGTCCACAGCTGGGAAGTGCTGCCACATCACCAGCCCAGTCTCCAGCATCACCACCAATGACAACAATAAAGAATGTCCGCTCTGGATTAGCTCCGCTCCCAATAATGGCACAATTTACTAGGCCGATGGTTCCTGGGCAAGGTACGTCTTTCACAAAATTACCTAAACGTTTAGTTGAACAGCTTTCTATTTTCCTGTGTAACTTTATCCAATGTACTTCACAGAGAAATATAACAGAATGATGTAAATTTATATTTTATCTTATTCATTAAGGAACAAGAATAACATTCTGAATTCTTCATTAATTCATTTTTATTATACAGACAGGATCATTTTCTTTTCAGGGAAAATCGTTTAGGGACCATGTTGTTTTTTATTAAAAAAAAGCATAGCCCTGTGTGAACAGGGAACAGGCTTTCCCTGTTTCTGTTCCCTTTCCCTGTTTCCCTGTCTGTGCCCCCACACTCTGAACCTCCATCCCACAGACCCTTCGCCTCGCTCCCTCCCTCGCCTCCTTCAAGGCCAGTCTCAAGATGCTCCTCTTCGACTGTGCCTTCTGCTGCCCTCCCAACTCTCCCTCCCCACCTAACTCTCTCCCGCTCCTCCCCCCTACCCTGCCCCTCTCCCTTGCTCAGGTCCCAACCTGACTGTTCAGCGCCTTGGAAAGGCACTCTAAAATGTAATTTGGTTGTTGTTGTGTTCTGTTGCAAATCAATTGCAGCATTTCAGGATGTTGCTTTGTTGATGCAGCTTGGGGATTTAGTTCTCAGGTGACTCTCAGCCCAAATCGGATAACTTGTTGAATTGCATGAAAGAGTGATTACATATAGTGCAGTGAAATATAGAACTGTGTACACAATATTAATAAGGTAAATAATTCCTTCAAAAATAACATTTGGTCACTAAATCCACAACTGTTTGTGGAACACTACTGTGTGCATTTGGTTGCCGCTTTTCACCAACAAAATATACCATCAATTCACTTTACAGGATTTTCTGTGAACTGTTTTGAGACATCTTGAAGATGCGATAAGGCACTATTTCAAATGCAAGGATTATTATTTGTTTTTTGGGAGAATGTTGAAATATATCAAAATTAGAATCAGAAAGTTCACATACAACTGGTGTACTATTTTTTTCTCTTTCTGATCTGGAACTATTTTGCGTGCATGTATAATCTTGAAGGGACTGTGTACAGTAAAAGCTTGATTATCCAGCACCCAACCAACCAGAATGATCAACCAACTGGTATCTCCCAATACAATTAACGATTCCAGCAACCGGATCTTATACCGTAGCCATCCGGGACACTCGTGGTATGCTCACTTATTAAACTTACCAAACCCTGGAATGCTTTTTTTACCGATCATTTTACAGAGTGTGCTGGAATGCTTTATTGGTAAGTATCCATACAATATTCTGTTATTATTTAGTCTACTATTAATATGATATGTTTTAAAATACCGTATATCTCCGCGTATAAGGCGCACCCGCGTATAAGGTGCACCCCCCGTTTTTGACCTTTTCTTGGTGAAAAAAAACGGAAGCATTTTCAATGATATTGCTGGCAGAAGGGAGGAGAGACAGGTAGGTAGGGAGAGAGAGAGGCAGGCAGCCAGGGAGGGAGAGAGGGAGGCAGGGAGAGAGAGAGGGAGGCAGGGAGAGAGAGAGGGAGAGCGGCAGCCAGGGAAGGAGGGAGAGGGAGAGAGGCAGGCCGGCAGCCAGGGAGGGAGGGAGAGAGAGAGGGAGAGAGGCAGGCCGGCAGCCCGGGAGAGAGGGAAAGAGGCAGGCCGGCAGCCCGTGAGAGAGGGAGAGAGGCAGCTGGCAGCCTGGGAGAGAGAGAGGCAGGCAGGCAGGGAGGGAGGGAGAGAGAGCGGCAGGGAGGGAGGCAGGCAGACTGGGTTCGGCAGAAGGTAAGCACAGCACTGAAGTCCGCTGCCGCTGCCCGGGCGGCCGAGGCCGAAGCCCCGTCAGCCGCTCCCCCCCAACCCCCGCCGGACACTGACCAAACCCTGGCTGACAGTGCGCCGGCCGCCCCTCCTGTTTACTGTATCTCCGAGGCTCAAAATTGCTTGTACCTGCGTATAGGGCGCACCCCCCACTTTCGAGATCTTCCGACCTGAAAAAAACTGCGCCTTATACGCGGAGATATACGGTAAGTAAATTTTTTGTGTAGGATTTTCGGCAATTTGCCGCTCGAATATCCGGCATATTTAATTAACTGGCAAAGGTCAGCTCTCGAGGGTGCCGGATAACAAAGTTTTTACTGTACTTTGTTTTACTATTACCCCATTGGATGTCAGCAATACCTTCCACATGCAAACACAACCGGTTTAGATATTTTTAAAAGAATGAGGGAGATCAAAACTAAGATGGGTATTGGACAATCGCCTGTTTACTGTGATGATAAACAATAAAACATAAGCACATAGTCCCCTGCCTGACTGCCAACCATCAGTAGTCGAGCCCTCGGCCTTTCTGCCCACACTCACTGACGAGTCCATCCTGGAGTCCCTGCACTCGCTCCTTAAGACCTCTTTAACCACACCTTCGATCATTTCCATCTCACTCCCCTCTCCCCTGTAGACTACCCTACAGACAGTAAACTCTCACTATAGTTGTATTTTTTTTTATCCGTTTGAAAATACAAATGAGAGAAGTGAGGGGTCCCAGCATTTTGGCTAACAATCCTCCAGTGGGGGGGTAAGCAAACTGGGTAGATCTTGAGATCCAAGGGCATGCAGTGATCAGAAAACAAGTGAAATTTTGAAATCTGTCCATTTGGGGCGGCTTTAGTTGTGAGGTACTGAGGGAAGCGGGTAACTCTGGAATATTTTAAATGTTTCAATGTAAGAAAGCACTATCAAATGCAAGGATTATTAATTATTGAAATCTTAACAGAATGCTTAATCTAATGCTTCTTAATCTAATGCTTCTTAATCTAATGCTTCTTAAGAGTTGTAGCTGGAGAATTGTATTTTTGTGGTCGGGTGGGGGAAGAGGATTAGAGGAGGAAGCAAATGAAAGCTTTGAATTCTGTTTAATGACACTTTTGTGATTCAGTTAAATAATGAATAAATAACACCTAAAGTTAATTTTGAAAAATGCATTTTCTTTTAAAGGAGATGTACGCTACCCTTTGCTTGGTCAGCCACTGCAGTACAACTCAACAATCCATCCCACAGCTCTTCATGGGCCACATGTCGTCTCAACACAGCAGGTAGGCCAGGAAACTGTGACCAAATCAGAAATCTTGCCCATTTGTGGTCCAAATAAAATAGTGTTTAGTGGCTTTTATATTGTTCATATATTTACCTTCCAGGATTTGCTTCAATAAGAACTTGTTATATTTGAAAATACACTTTTTTATTATTATTATGTTGCATTTGTCTAGTGTTATTGCCTCATTTTAGTAGTGTACTTTAAATTGTTTAGGGTCACAATGTGAGTCGGCATGGAGGAAGGGGTAAAAGGCCAACAAGGAAAGCGTCATCAACAGATCTTGGTGGAGGGGAGCCAGGTAATGTTATTGAATGTGTAAGGTGGAAAGATCAAAACACCAAAGAACCAATCTGATCCATTCCTATTTTCCGCAGCAACCTGATTCTGAGTGTTGTTACCCTGTAAACACCAAACACGTGGAACATAGGAGGAGGAGACCATTCAACCCATCGATCCAATGAATGACTTAATTCAATTTTCCTGTATTTCTCCTTCCCTTTAATATCCTTACATCCTCAGTAGCCATCTGATCTCCCTTTAAGCATCTCAATTGATTCTGTCTCACTGACCTTATTCCATGTTAATACTGTAACATTGAAATTATTGAAATATAATGAATAATTTTATAACCTAAAATAAACACTTAAATCTTTCATTTTACTCTTTCCTATCTCACTTTCACTGACTGAAAATTAACTTTAAATTCAGCCTTTTTTTAAGCAGCTAAAATGTAAGATGGGCCTCATGACATTGGTTGGATGCACCATTTCGAACATGCATAGACTCTATCTTTAGTTTCAAAGGATGCCAGAAAATGCATTTGTTATAGAGTATATAATTTTTGAATCGAGTTAACTTTCACTTTGTGATCAGATGTTACTGGGCTGGAACACACATTAAAGGTTCGAAAAATGTTTCTTGACTCTTGTAACAGTTTTCCAAATCTTTAAGTGCTTCCAACAACACAAGATTGACGTTGTGAATATCTGTCCATATTACAATTATTTATAACTTATTAGATCATCCAAGGCACTTAGAAATTTGACAGTTAACCTTTTGTTCAACTGGGAACATACAGGAACCCGTCACCGTGCTTAAAAGTAACGAAACAGGGTTCAATGCACATCCCACCTATACATGGATATTCTCAGGAATTTATTGGAATGAAATATGTACTCTCTTCATCGAGGGACACTTCCGGCTTACTTAATTCTGGAGAGTACGGTTTTAACAGGTACAATCCAAAACGGTTGTATTTTATCACTTTTTTTGTTTGCATATGTCACTTTTTTCTGTCTTTATTTCCAGTTGTTGGCAGAGTCTTGGAGGTGACTGACCTGCCAGAGGGCATTAGTCGTATAGAAGCTGATAAGCTTTTAAGTGAACTTTTTAAAGCTGGTGCCAAGATCCGGTGGCTGCGGGACACTCCTCCACATTGTGGTGGTGGCGACAGTAATGCAAACACAGAACACTCAAAACCTTCCAGTGACTTGGCGTCCATGTACACAATCATAGCGCTGTTTCCTTCAAAACTGGCTGCTCAGAATGCACTGATGAAACAAAATAACTCCATAAATAAATTCAAACTGAGAACAAGCAAGAAGCACTACGATTTTCACATTATGGAAAGGGCTAGTTCTCAGTAGTATATACTGCACTGGACTTGCAGTCTCTTCCACTTATCTTGTTTCTCTCCTCGATTGGGCTTGTAAAATGGGTTTCTGTTGACTTATGCAGACCCCTGGAATGTCGTGTTTTATGATCGAGCAATTGAGGAAAACCAGTGATCCAGTAAAAAAAAGTGGCTACGAGTTATCCAGTTTGTTTCCACAGTTGTCCAAACAAAGAATCTGAACATATCACAGAACAGCTTCTTTGTATAGAGAATGCTGGAGAACCAAAATACAAATTTTATAGCCTTTTGTTTTATATTTGTGAATCTTGAATCCAATCCAAAACTCCATTGTACAGCAACTGTTTCATGTCAATAATAGCAATTTTTCACAAGTTTACCCCAGCAAAACCAGCAAAATATGACCCTGTTAGGAAAACAAATTAAATTGGAATGATCTGAAATAGGTTGTGAGAATTGTTTCATTATCTGCCTTGAATTACTCCTGATGTACAAAGTAAAAAATGTGTGAATACAATGCCTCCATATTACAACCTAAAGATTTAACAATTTGCAATCTTGGATGAATCTGAAACAATTTCCCCAATCTTTTTTAGTTAACATTCATACTCACTAAATTGGTTCTTTAATTTATCAACTGTGTGAACATTCCTGTATTTGTTTTGAAATCCCAGATTGCAAGGTTCCTTTTCTTTGTGGTGTGTTTTTTTTTGAAATGCTGGACATTTGTTATAAAGTTTCTAAGTGTTTTAAGTTAATTGAGGATCACTGGATGCGACAGAATTATTGCACATATTAACATCCAAACCTATTGTTTTTTTTCCATTTGTGTGTGAATACCGCCAGGCTGTACAATGTGTGCTGATGCAAGTTTTTTTTTCTTTTTTCAGTTTTTCAGTTCAAGAAAAATAAATGTTTACAAATACTTTGCCTTTGTACTTTATTTGGGTCTTGCAGAATGAAGTACAGAAAATTATTTTGGAGCAGATTTGTGAAGTTAGATAGATATCCCAACATCATATAGTAAACACCCATCTATTCCCCCAAGAACTCCAAAACTCCAACCACAATGTGGAGTCCTGCAGCTCACTGGTTGGAGCACTCGCCTGGAGAACTGTGTTCATGTCCAGGCAGGTCAGGACGAAACCTTGGGCAAGTATCCTTACTCCATACACTTAATAATAATCCCTCCAAAAAAAAATTAATAAAATCGGTCATTTCAATCCATTACTGTTTGTGGGACACTGCTGTGTGCAATTGGCTGCCATGTTTCGGCCACAAATATAAAGTCAATTTACTTTACATTATATTCTGTGAAGCGCTTTGAGATGTCTCGTGAAAAGTGCTATATCAAATGCAAGGATTATTATATATACAGTATTATTATAAAAGTCTATCCAGCATTTTCAAATTCCCGCCAGTGGTCAGGTTGACATTGATAATAATAAAAAATCCTTCTATTTTATATTGTGCCTTATCACGCCTTCTAGATGACTCAAAGCACTTGTTAAAGTGAATTGACTTTTGTGGGCGAAATGCAGAAGCCGATTGCACACAGCAGTGCCCCACAAACACTCGTTGATGAAGTGCCCAGAAAAGCCATCCAACCAACAACCGGTTATCAGGAGTAAAAAAAAACAACGTAAAATGCTGGAAATCTGAAACAAAAACAGAAATCGCTGAAAACACTCAGCAGGTCAGGCAGCATCTATGGAGAAAATAGATACTCCATAGCAATTTTTCTCCATAGATGCTGCCTGACCTGCTGAGTGTTCCCAGCGACTTGTGGTTTTGGTTATGGTGTGGGGGGGGGGGGGGGGGTGGGGGGTGTTGGTTGGCAAGATTCAAGCCTTGGCTACTGACCATCTGAAGCTGCACAGCGGGCCGTTGACGTTGCTTTCCGGCAAACTTACAAACCGCTTGTCCAGCGAGGGCCGCGCTGCCCGCTCCCGACCGTGGCTTGCGGGGTTAACGGGAGCTGAACGGGCTGACTGACTGACTGACTCAGACTGTGAGCTCTGAGCTGCCCTGTTAAAACACTTATCCAGCAGGTGTTGTTCTGGAAACCGATGTCAACGTTGTCTTTCTACCACAAAATGCCCACAAACTTACATTAGTGAAACGCAGCCCGACGCAAACCCATTGTCTTCCCCGCTTGACGTTTAGAAGCCTCAATGATTCATTTATAGCCGAGAGAATCAACACAGGCCCCTCACCCCAGAGTAAGTACAGAATGTTTGTCTGTTATTTTAAATGTTAGTGGGTGGGGGGGGGGGGCGGGATTTGATTTTTACTTATTTATTTAAAATATTTAGATATTAAGATTAGCAGTTGGCTAGAAAATTTAGTTTGCAGGACAAGATCTCTGCCCCCTCCCCCCCACACCCCCGCAACTAGCCAGAAGTTCAGTGTAGTTACTGAATTAATCAGTGTCTGGCTGAGTGCTCAGTTGCTTATACCAGATACAAGGATTATTCATTTTAAAGTGCAGCCTCCAGTGCCCGCCCCCCCCCTCCGCTGATTGGTAGCTCCCAGTGCCCGCCCCTCTCAGGTGATTGGCAGCCCCCGGTGATTGACAGCCCCCAGTGCCCGCCCTTCTCAGGTGATTGGCAGCCCCCGGTGATTCGCAGCCCGCAGTGCCCGCCCCCCGGTGATTGACAGCACCCAGTGCCCGCCCCTCTCATATGATTGACAGCCCCCAGTGCCCGCCCCTCTCAGGTGATTGGCAGCCCCGGGTGATTGGCAGCCGCCCGTGCCCGCCCACCCCGGTGATTGGCAGCCCCAGTGCCCGCCCCTCTCATGTGATTGGCAGCCCCCGGTGATTGGCAGCACCCAGTGCCCGCCCCGCTCTGCCCACCGCTCCCGTAGCGCCGTCAGTGAAGGTCGGCGCCTGCGCAGAGGGTCCGGGCCGCGGTGGTTGAGGCTGACACTCGGAGGCGGCGGCTGCTCGGCCTGGGGAACCATGCGCTGGTTCAGTGGCTCCATCCCTGCGGCCATCGACGCCGCCAAGCAAAGCAATGCGGTGTTTATAGTGTTTATATCAGGTACGGAGCCTGAGGGGGAAGGAGGGAGGGAGGGGGGGGGGGGAAGAGGCCTACCCGGAAAGCAGCCTCGTCATCCAACGGCCGCCTCAACCCAGATTTAAACCGCGCTCACCCCCCCCCCCCCCCCCCGCCGGCCTCACCTGACCTGGGGTTTGTTCCCCTCAAACCTGCCCCCCCCCCCCATCATCATCATTATTATTGTTGTTATTGGTAACAAAAAAGGCCACGAAGCTTTCGTTCAAGATGTCGGAATGTTCACTGTCCAGCTCACCCAGTAAACAGTAAACACCCCCCCACACACACAGTAACCCCCCCCCCCCCCCACACAGTAACCCCCCCCCCCCCACACACAGTAACCCCCCCCCCCCACACACACAGTAAACACCCCCCCCCACACACACAGTAAACACCCCCCCACACACACACACAGTAAACACCCCCCCACACACACACACAGTAAACACCCCCCCCCACACACACAGTAAACACCCCCCCACACACACACTAAACACCCCCCCCACACACACAGTAAACACCCCCCCACACACACACACAGTAAACACCCCCCCACACACACACAGTAAACACCCCCCCACACACACACACACAGTAAACACCCCCCCCCCACACACACACACACACATGGTAAACACCCCCCCCCACACACACACACACATGGTAAACACCCCCCCCACACACACACACACAGTAAACACCCCCCGACACACACAGTAAACGCCCCCCACACATAGTAAACACCCCCTGACACAGTAAATACCTCCACAACCAGTAAACATTCCCCCTCCCCCACCACAGCCAGTAACCCCCCCCCCCCACACACACACTAATGGTAAACAACCCCCCCCAGTCAGTATTGTATATTATATTCCCCTCCCTCCCGCCCCCCCCCCACCCCCCCGTCAGTATTGTATATTCACCACAGTCAGTGTGTACTACTGACAACTATTGTATACTTTAAAAATCTAAACAATACTGATGATCTGTGTGTCTGTTTTGTATTTATTTATTTATTTGCAGACGTGGGGAGGGTGCGAGGGTCTGGCCAAACAAACTGTGTATTTGTTGCTTGTTGAACGAGCGCTACTCACCATCACAATGTTGTCCAGTTGTACAGGAGCCACAATGATGTGCTCTTTGGTACCCCAAGGCCACAAGAGGTTACCCAGGTCCTGTGTTTTTGGGTGTGAGACTATTTTGACCTTTGAACTATTTAAAGGAACATGTTTTCTTCTCACTACCCCACATACTGTAAATGGGTGAATGTGAAAGCAGGTCCAGTAGTTTACTATTATAGTGAAAGGAATATCTCCCTATGTTCCAGCCAACAATCCTTCAAATAAAATATGTGTTTCAATCAAGCTTAATATGCACATTTTCATTTAAAATTAACACAACTTATCATCTGCCCGCAAGTACAGGGATACAAAGGTTACAATTCTTTCCTGCAGAATGTTGGCTATCATAACTTGATGTCCCCCTGATGTGAAAGGCACTATACAAGTGAAAACATTTTTTGTTGTAATTTAAAACAGGTTTCATGAAATCCAATAATTTGATGTAACTACAGCATTACAGTTACTTTCAAAAATTAATCTGTTGGTAATTGTTCCTCAACTGTGTCCCTTAATGCCACTTCATTTGATTGAGTGCCCTCGAAAATTTTATTGTTAAGTAAAAATATAAATGAGGTGAATGTAAAGCAACGTTCAAAATTCAACATGAGGGAATAAAGAGAATAAATACTTTCTTCTTGATCATTGACTTTTTCCAGTTTTTCTTTTGTTGGTATGAAGTTCCTGTATCTGGTTGGTTGAATTGTCATGGCCTAGTAATTGGTGAAGCCTGCCCTAATGTTTGAGTTGCTTGAACCAGCCTTTTACAGCAGGGTCAGCATTGAATAAATAATTAATTCTAATACAGTTAACAGAAGATTGAAACTTGTTTTTAAGATGAAGAGCTATTGCTTTGCAGTATATGTAGAATATGGTCATTGCTTTGTGGACAGTCAATTTAACTTATGAGGACAAGTGTGAACATTAATCAAAGTCAAAACTAAAAATAGTTGGAAAATATGGGCATCAAACCGAATTAATACTTAACGTTCATGTAGAAAATAATTTTCTTATTACTGTATTTGCTCAGTCACTCTGATATTTCTGGGTGTTTGGTTTTGGAGAATGAACAGAAACTACCAATTTTTTTTAAATCCACACTTGATGCCTTCCACGATAAATTGTGAGTTAGGTTAAAACAAAGTCATAGGAAATCATCACAAGATGCATGCTTTGTGGCCCCAGCCTCTGCCAACATGTATCTAAATTATTACAATAATAATAATCCTTGCATTTGATATAGCGCTTTTCACATCTTTTAGACATCTCAAAGCACTTCAAAGAATATACTGTAAAGTGAATTGACTGTATATTTGTGGGCGAAATGCGGCAGCCAATTGCGCACAGCAGCGTCCCACAAACAGTCGTGGATTGAAATTACCAATTTATTATTGTTTTGTTTGAGGGATTATTATAGACGTGTGGAGTAAGGAATCTTGCCCAAGGATTCGAACACACATCTCATGCTTGTGCTGATGAGTGCTGTAACCACTGAGCTACAGGACTCCACATAAGATCCCTAAATATGCATATGTTCTTTAAACTATTGAACTGTACTATTATGCATATCCAAATTCTACAGGATTCAGTCAATTGGGTATGTTTCTTTGGGGAGAAGGTATGTACAACATATCAGATAAATGCAGAACTTTCAACAGTTTAATTTGTGGAGCCTGTAGCTCTGGTTAGAGCACTCGCCTTACAAGTGAGAGATCTGGGTTCGATTCCAAACGGTGAAGCCATGGGCGGGTTTCCTGACTCCACACTCCTGATAATAATCTCTCTCAAAAAAATTGGTCATTTCAATCCACAATCCAGTTTGTGGGACACTGCTGTGCACAATTGGCTGCCACGTTTCACCCACAAATATACAGTCAATTCACCTCACAGTATACTCTGTTAATCTATTTGAGAGGCCTAGAAGACGTGAAATGCGCTATTATCAAATGCAAGGATTATTATTATTATTCGGTTTAGTGGACTCTTGTGGATGGGATTTCCCGTCTCCTGACTGGCCAAAGTAAAAAGTTAAACTGTTTCATATGCTATATTTGAACATGGTAATAATTATTACACTTGGATATGCATAATAGTACAGTTAAATTAAAGTTTAAAGAACATGTGCATATTTAGGGATCTTATGTTCTGTACTTCTAGATTGTATCAATATTAAATACAGTTACCACGTAATAGATATACTGTATAGGAATGTAAAAATCAGTCTTCAGTCATAATGATTTTATTTTTAGGGAATGATGAACTGTCGACACAGATGGCTGAATGTTGGGAAGCAGAAGAAATAGCGGAAGCAACTGCAGACTGTTTTGTTGCTATAAAAATAGATTCTCTAAGGCAAGTCTCGAAAATGCGCCATTTGTCTTAATCATTCATATGGAGCTGTTTCAACTTCAAATCTGTTTTACATTTATGTGAAATTTGGTAATGTGATGTCACAATGGAAAGATTTTAATTATTTTTTTCTCTACAGTGAATCATGTGCGCAGTTTTCTCAAATATGTATCCTTTTTACGATGTTGAAAATAGAATTGTAAAATGCTGCTTAGCACATTCAAGCAATTTATTTAGCAAAACTTCATATGCCACCTGGTTCTTTAAGGATTTGCTTCCTTTTCCTTTTGATTCTTTGTGATATAGAAAAATAATAACAGTAACATTATTATTTAAGAAATATTTAAATATACTAAACGTACTTCACTGTTAACTATTTATTTCTATGGAAATATAATTTGTATTTTAGATAAATATTGTGTCCATATTTGTTTTTTTTATTTACCTAATGTGTAAAATGATGCAATTTTGACCCTGATTGCATTTCATGAACGATGGATGATTAGATCAGCCCATTTATGGAGATATAAATCATATGTTGTAGATCATGGCTTTCAATTCTTGAAGATAAGGAATCTGCACAGTGCTTCCAATATTCTCTTAATAAACAGCAGGGTATTGGACAGGTATTGGAAGTTTTGAATGCATTAACAAGCTATTAACAGCATTACATACACATGTAGTTGCTGAGTTTAGATTTAAATTGATAGACAAGATTATCTATTTTTAATGATTTTTTTAAATAGGAAAATGGCCAATATTGGTCATAAGGATGCCACCAGAAGTCAACCATTAGAAATCAAAACTGTAATAAAATGTTTAACAATATGAATTAATTTTCCTTTGTTTGAAGAAGATTGGAAAAGCAGAAAAATACTGTTTTATTTTAACTGATTAAAATTGGAACTGGCAAGATTCAATCATGCAGTTAGTAAATTAAGTGGTCAATGGTGAGTTTATTTTTTTGCTCCCTTAATAGCTCAATATGATTATTCTAAGTGAGTCTGATAATAGCCCTGAATGGCCTAGATTTGATATCTTGTCTGTCCCTAGTTAATTCTCAGCTCATTGGCACTATAGTGCTACAATTAATTTCCAAGTCCTCCATTATATATTGGATCTATAAAACGAGTCTTGCCTTATAATATTAATGAGCCCCCAAACTAACAGGCCCTATGTTCAGACAAACAACCTAGACTTATAATAGGTAGAACTATTGTTCTATAATTAACTTCAGGACAGAAGTGAATGCTGTTATTGATGCCGGTTGCCTGGTCGGCCATAACCACACTGGCTCGGGTTTCCAGCATTTGCTAGGAAGTCTTCTGCATTTGGATGCTATGCACAGGAAGCCATCCAGTCTGTGTAAAGTGCACCACACTTGTCCACTGTGCACCAGTGCTATATACAAACAGTAAACTTAACTCTGTGGTATAACGGGTGTCGCTGCAGCAGAGTAAAACAATCTGATTTCTCATCCTGATTGCCAGCCAGTGGATCTGGCTTCAGGGGTGCATCAGTTAAGAACAGGATTGGGTTTAGCTGCCAAATACTTGCTTTACAGGGATGTATAATGCTTATATCAGTTAAGGTTAGCTTCAGCACAGCTCAAAAACGTACGGTATTAGGGCAAACATTTAGGACAGAAAGGTATTTCTATTGGACTGAGACGCAGAATTGTGGATCTAATTTCACTTATACTTTATATTATTGCTGGCTACAAAGTCTAACTGTCTACAAACCTCAGTATAATTCCCTGAACTGATACCATCCAGATCCTGTTGTGTGCCTCCCGTCAAGCTTTTTCATAGGAAACGATGGAATCCCGTTGGAAGTTATTGCTGGAAGCATCAGTACTGAGGATCTAGTAGCTCGGATTCAGAAAGTTAAGGAAGTAAGCAATTCCAAATTATCCTTTTCTGAAAAGAAATAATGGTACACATATGTTATATCAGGTTCTAATAATATTAATAATCCTTGCATTTGATATAGTGCTTTTCACATCTTCTAGACAACTCAAAGTGCTTCACCGAATAATTGTTTAACAAAGATGAAGGGAAACCATTGGAAACCAATGAGCAACAATGCATCATCTGCTTTATGGAATCTCTGAAGTGGTAGCTTTGAGTGTTGGATAATTGATTAAAGACAGCTTGCTTTGATAAGTGAACTGAATTTTGTGCTGTTTTCTCCTTTGAAAATACATTGTGGTTCAATTGAAGCTATTTGTTTTGATGTGGAAAGTTGCCTGTTCCTAAATTTACTGAATTATGATTGAATCTAATTAGATGTCGTCTGGCGTGGAGAGCGCTATATAAATCCAAGTTGTTGTTGTATTTTGGTTATGTCTTGGGCTCTTGATCCGTATTTATTTAAGCTGTATCTTCCCTTAAACCTGTTCTATTTAGTCAATTCTCAACTAATTACATTATTTTCCTTACCTTTCAATTGCCTTCTCCACCAAATGCTTCTTTTGAAGAAAACTTTCAAGAGTTCAATACCTACGTAGTCAAATACTAATTAATTTGCATTTTCTTTGCTTTTTGCAGATGCATGCAGAAAGGAATGCAAGAAGTGCCTACAATGAAACCAATTTAGATCAAATCCAGGCTACAACATCAAATGCAGAAGCAACAATTGCAGAAAAAACAAATGAATCGCTGAGAATTCCAGAAATTGTCATACCACGTCAGCCACCACCTCTTTGTGCTAAATTAATCAAGAAAACATTAGTGGGGAGCTCGCAAACAGAAGACAATGGTAAAGAGGATTGACTTTCTTTGATTTCAACACCTTGGGATGTCCTCCCGACGTGAAAGGCGCTCTACAAATACTATTTGTTGTTGACCTAGCTATGCTGTAGATACGACTGCCGTGTCCATTATCACTTCTTAGCTCAATCCAAATGCAATTTAGCTCAAAGTGGATTTTAGCTCAGTAGTGTGTTCAACCAAGGTGTTGAATCCTCCTGCTTTTCCCCATGCGCAGCTTGTTAATGTGTTTATTTTTGTATTACTGGCCTGTTGCACAGCAGTGAAGATGCATGGTCAATAAACAGATATAATTCTTGTGTAGTTGCTGGGCAGTTCAGTTTACCTCACGCTGTAAATAGGGTGGATTGTAAATAAGTTATCTATAAATAAGATGTGTTGGACTGCCAAGCCTTTTCTATTTGAAAGCAGATTTATGTTTTTATTTGTGCTTTATTTCAGAACAACTTTCCGATGATAATCAAGATCCTGACTTGAGCTCTAATGAAGATATCACTTTTATCACAGAGAATATGACAGGTCAAGAGGAAGAACTCGATATCCGAGTTGAAAGGTATTTCATAGGTTTAGATGATGGATGTTTCCTAAACAAATAATTATTTGCTTGAATAGTGGGGTGGGGGGGTCGAATAGCCACATAGATTTGACTAAATTGTACTATTGCTGAATTTAAATACTTTTAAGGATCAAGATTAAACTAATGATCTGAATCAACATTGACTCAAATGGCCTTTGTCTAACCAACTTTATTTCTACTGATTTAACATTATGATGCATACACATCTTGGCTCAATGCCGGCCATTTCAAATATACAGTATTATTATGCTCTAGGTCAGATTGATCCATATGTTTTGCAATGTGTGCAAATATAATTATTGACCAAAGGAATTATTACACATATATAAGTTTGGGGAGGACAAATTTGTAGACTGTGCGGAGAGAACAGGGGAATGGGACTAATTTGGAGAGGTTTTTACAAAAAGCCAGCATGGATAAGATGGGCCAAATGGCCTCCTTCTGTGCTGTACGATTTTATCATTTTATGATAAGTCTTTTATTGTTTATAGGCTGTCAAAGAAGGTGGAGGGCAAGAAAGATGAGAAGAAGAGGACAGAAGCAAAGGTTGTGGTCGCTCACTCTGAGTGAAATGTTTCTTCACCATTCTTAATCTTAATGGAGCCGTAGTGTTTCAATCCTGCCTGAGAATTTATTTCATGCAATAATGGAATGAAATGATTGGTTCTTAGTGTTTTTTGAAAATGTTACCTTTGCAGGTTGAAATTAAAACTGAACTTGAACGTAGAAAAATGGGCAAGGACATGATGGATTTGAAGAGGAAACAGGAAGAGGACCGTATGAAACGAATTCTGGAAGAAAGAACCCGAGAAAAGGAGGAAGAGCGCGTAGCACGAGAAAGAATACGACAGCAGATTGCCTTGGTGGGTACTTTGTGAAAGAAGATCCCATTCCACAAATTGTTAGAACATTTCTACTTGGATCAAATTTATAAATTGGAGAGTTGGTCAGAAAAGGAGAAGGTTAGTCTTATTTCCCCACAGTGGGACAACTGCAACCATACATTTTATATTCAAACAGGTAAGGATAGACATCTGTGGCCACTTCTGTGAACATTAAACTGTTGTCAGCTAACTTGGATGCAAATTAAATTTAAATAAGAAGGAACCTTACTTATCTTAACTTAATTCACTCTGATTGGTCTTTTCACACTGAGATGAGTTGATTTGGTCAAGAATAAAGTTTGATTTCAGCTTAAAGCTTGAATTAAAAATACTGAGATTCAAACATGTTTGTTATTCCTCTCGTTTGTTGTCCAGTGTTCTTGTAAAAGGCCAGATCTTACAAACCGTTTTGTTTGTACATTTATTATTGTGAGCTACAGATATTATGTTCGTCCAATGTTTTACCCAAACATTCCAAATCCAGAAGAAACCGAAATAAACATTTAAAAAGTTTTTATGATTTTCAAACTTGAGTTGTGCACAGGTGGTCAGAACCAAATTTTGGAACATCTTTAGAGGGATAAACTAATCAAAGCTGCTTGACATAAAAGATAAGATGATAGATTGCACTAATACTGTAATCTAGATTGTAATGTAGATATATGATGAATGGTTGAGGTAACCCATGGGAACTTTGTTTCCTTATCAGGATCGTGCAGACAGAGCTGTACGCTATGCAAAGACCAAAGAAGATGCTGAAATAGCAAAAAGAGCAGCTGAAAAAGAAAAGCAGGCTGACATGGAAGCTAAAAGAACGGCCCTACAAAACCAAAGAAGGTACTTTGTCAATGTCAAACTGAACTTGGAACTGAACAAGATTTTTTTCAGTGGAATAAATTGCACCATAATTATTGGATTTTTTTCATCCCAACATTTGAAAGTTGGACTTTTGATGATAATAATCCTTGAATTTGATGTAGTGCCTTATCATGTCTTCGAGACGTCTCAAAGCGCTTCACAGAATATACTGTAAAGTGAATGGACACTATACAGTAAACGCTTGTTTATCCGTGACCTAATCAATCGTAACTTCCTTATAACCAGCACCTCAAAAAAATGGTCCCCATTCGAATAACCGGATCTTATTCGGCACAATCGCGGTGGCGCATTTAATGAATCAATTGTCGCACGAGAGTATTTCGGAATGGTGCTGGTAGTGCCTTAAAAGGCGTTGCTGTTTTTTTCCCTCTCGTCTCGTCCGCCATTATAGAAGTTATCTGGTATGTGTTAAAATGGTATGTATGGTATGTGTTAAAATAAGTTAATTTTTTTTGTGTTGGGTTTTCGGCGTCGGATATTTGACTGAATATTAGACTTGATAAATGCTATTTAACCGACATTGGCCAGGTCCCGAGGGTGCCGGACAAACGGGCTTTTACTGTATTTTGGGGGCGAAAGGTGGCAGCCAATTGCACACAGCAGTGTCCCATGAACAATCATGGATCGAGTGACCCAATTATTAGTATTGTTTTTTTTAAGAGATCGTTACCCCCGAAAAAGCAATCTGCCAATCGACTAACAACCCGGTTCCTACTTACATCTAAATAAACAGGCATGTGGAGTGCGAAAACTTGCCCAATATTTTACTCTGTCTATTTTACGGGAATCAAACCTAGGTCCTTTTGCTTGCGAGGCAAATGCTCTAAACACTAAGCTACAGGACTTCTTTTAAACCTTAGAGTATCAGTAACATGAGTATTCTTAACTTTTATCTTTTTCAGATGACATGATATATATAATATATAAATATGTATATAGTCATGATATAATTCGCAGCTGGAAATTTGACCCCAAAAATGTAAATTGTACCACAATGTTATCTAAATGCACCTTTCTGTTGATTCCATGTGTTTTATTTACTTTTGGAAGCACATAAATAATAATTAGGTTAATAATAATTAAGTTGTGTAGCTTGAACACCTGGCGAGATCATCAGTTCAATGATCCAAGGATTAAAATGTTGCAATTGTTGATAAAATTCAGTGCAACAGAACAAATGTTATATGATCTCAACAATCTTTAGTTGTAGGTGATATGACATGGTTATTCGTATTCAGCAATTAATGTTTTTAAACTTTTTGTACATTAAATATTCCTCGTTATCTATGAATTGGACCTCGGTTACTTGATGTAAAAACGTGTGCAATTTACCAATTTCTGGTGGTGATTTGCTTCCAACGTTTTGAATGATTCAAAAGCGAAATAGGCTGGATATGGCATTGTTTAGATTCTCAAGCTTAATTTTGATTTTGAGGAGAAAAAGTAGTAAGCTTGATAAATCATTCACTTTGAAAACATGATTCTTGTACCTTTCAGCAAAATGTGTAGACTCCAGTTCAGACTTCCTGATGGATCCTCTTTCACAAACCAGTTCCCATCAGATGCACATTT
This sequence comes from Hydrolagus colliei, assembly GCA_035084275.1. Taxonomy (NCBI): domain Eukaryota; kingdom Metazoa; phylum Chordata; class Chondrichthyes; order Chimaeriformes; family Chimaeridae; genus Hydrolagus; species Hydrolagus colliei. Next base: position 17,857,781 of record CM068747.1, on the reverse strand, counting down.
ATCAGAAGCTAGGGAATTTGCAGAAAGGGTAAGTTTTTGTTCATTTTTCAAACTTGGTTCAGTGATTTTCCTCCTTTGATTAGTTTGTGCCCCTTGACTTCACTACCTATATTTTTTCTTACCAGACCATCCTGAGCAACCTATTTGCTGTCAGAGTCTTGGTTTCTGTTAGACAAATTGCAAGTGATGTATAAAGGATTTGTACAGTAACATGCTAAACAGAGGAAACAAAATTTGGGGAGATTTTAATTGGAGTGATTTAAAGGATGTGTGCTGGGAAGTGTCTTAATTGTAGTACAGTAAATGCCCATTTATCCGTGACCCGATCAACCGTAAATTCTGTTTAACCGGCACCGCAAAAAAAAGGTCTGCATTTGATTAACCGGAATTTATCCGGAAAAATGCATTTTTTGAAAAATGTTTTTTGCGTTTTCGGCTGAATAACCGGCATGCGCTTTAACTGGCATTGGCCAGATGCCAAGGGTGCCGGATAAACAGGCTTTTACTGTATATACTGAATATCAGCCTACCCACACCCTCTGTTCAGCAGACTCAGGCCTGCTCCGCGTCCACTGCCCTAACCACCCAACCATTGGTGGCCGGGCTTTCAGCCTTTCTGCCCCCACACTATGGAATTCCATCCTGCTGTCCCTCCGCCTTGCTTCCTTCCTTGCCTCCTTCAAGGGGGGTCTCAAGACCTTCCTCTTCGATTGTGCCTTCAGCTGCCCTCCTAACTCTTCCCACTCTCCTTCCCCGTCCCCCCTCCCCACCCTGTTTGGGTCCCGACCTGACTGTTCCGCGCTTTGGGACGTCATCCCGACATGAAAGGCGATATATAAGTTTACTTTTGTTGTTATTGTTGTTGTTTATGCATGAGCCGATCAACCATAACTTGTATAACCGGCACCTCAAAAAAAAATCTACATTTGAATAACCGGATCTTATCCGGCACAATTGCAGTGGTGCAATTAATGAGTCGATTGTCGCACGGGAGTACACTATGATTAGTTCTGAATGCTGCCAGTAGTGGCACTTCCGGTTTTTCCTCTTAAAGCAGCAATGTTGGTTTTCTTCTCCCTCTTTCCTTTTTCTCTCTCCCTCTTTTTCTTTCTCTCTCTCCCTCTCCATCTCCTCTCTTTTTCTTTCTTTGGAGGGGGTTGGGTTTGACTGTGTGTGTATATGAAAGAGAGAGGGGGAAGGAGGGAGAGAAAGAAAAAAAAGAAGACAAAACAACAATATTGCTTTAAGCCATGACAGTCTGCCGTTGTAGAAGTTTACTTTGTGATTGTGTGCTGTGTTTATAGACTGTAATCGATATTTATTCCTTTATTGGTAAGTATCTATACAATATTTTGTTATTATTTAGTCTATTATTAATATGGTATGTTTAAAAAAAAGTTGTTGTTTTTTGTGTTGGGTTTTCGGCAGCTGGTCACCCGAATATCCCGCATGCCGTTTAACCAGCATTGGCCAGATCCCGAGAGTGCCAGATTGGCTTTTACTGTGTGAATATATAATCACTGCCCCCCCCCCCCCATGCTAATTATATAAGTTACGGTTGATCGGGTCACGGATAAACAGGCTTTTACTGTATATAGATATATATATAGTATGTATAAAAATTGGAGATAAAGTGAGAGAGTTGTCATGAAACTCAGTGAAATGTGCTGTGAAATTGTATATGGATGCCTGTAACATTTCTTTGTTCTGAATTTGCTTGTTGGATTATTACAGGTGGATTGTTATTGACTGCTGTTCTGGAGAATATTTATTTATACATTTTACAGTAGATCAATGTTTTATGCAAAATATCAAATATCAAGGATGATTATAATGAATATGTTTGATATCCAACCCAAACGTTTTATGACAGCAAGTTCATGGTGTATATGGATCTTTTGAATTGGCAACAACGTTTCCAAGGAGAGAGTTTACAAGTGAAGATTATAACCGAACATTAACTGAGCTGGAATTGGTACCAAGTGCCTCAATTATCCTACTTCCAGTAAGTTTGGGGAAATACTTTCTCTGCTTCTCCTGCCTGCCTTCCCACATAGCTTTCTAAAAAAAAAATATTTTTGTGTATGATAAGTGGAACAGCAACAATATTTTATTTAAAGGAATGTATAAATAGCAATTCAATAGGATATACACAGATTAAGAAGTTAAATCAGTTTGGAAATTGAGTGAATTAGGTGGCTTTAGTACTGCATAGTGAACCTATTATGTCCAACCTGCACCCACGTTTTAGAACTCCATCCCACAATCCATCCGCCTTGCTCCCTCTCTTGCCTCCTTCAAGACCCTCTTCGACCATCCCTTCAACCACCGTCCTACCTCTCTACCCTCCCTCATCCCAACACTGCTCTCGCCCCCGCCCCCCCAAATGCTAGGGTCCTGACCCCTGAATATCCAGCGCCTTGGGACATCCTACCGATGTGAAGGGTGCTCTACAAATGTAATTTGGTTGTTATGCTACTTCATGAAGATCCGCAATCAATTTGGTAGATGGTCAGAGAATGTTCATTTTTGACGCTGACCAAAATGCCCATTGAATATTTCTTGAAAAAATTATATAAATACGATTATGTACATCAAAGAGTATTTTCCTTATAGTGAAAACATTATCCTAATTTCCCTTTAATTCTCAGAAATACTCATTAGAAAAATCAAATCTATTTTATGGATTTGGAAATTCAACATTTTGTAAATATATGCTGAGAAATTTATCTTTTGAAAAATTTATGGATCTGAGCAATTTGGAGTAATGGACTGTTACTTTATTAGCAAACCTCCACTAATTTTGAACTCCTCTTGAGCTTAACTTTTCGATAGGAGACAAAATTCTTATTGACCTGTTTGTGGTAGAAAAATTTACATTTCGCCCTGACATTTTAATTGATAGAGATTACTGTTTCTAATTCAAAACAATTTACTATGGAAGGACTAGAGGTTTTAAAATAAAGTCATTTATTCCAACTTTTGTTGATCTATATTATATTCAAAGATGTAGCCCCCATATAAACTTAAAGATCATAATTTGCCACCACACATTTGGACAGTTTAAGCTTTAATCCCTCTTTAGAACTGTTAAATAGGCTCTCCATTACACCATCGGTGGCCAGGCTTTCAAAGCCACTATGCCCCAAAACTCTGGAACACTCTTCCTCTATCCTTCTGCCTTCCCATCTTCAGGTCGTGCCTGAAGACCTTCCTATTCGACCGTGCCTTTGGTCTCCTCCCCCCTCCTGCTAGAGTTGTACTCCATCGCTATCAAATCCTCTGTCACACTAACCTGCATGAGGGGCATTATATAAATGGACGTTGTTGTTAAAACCTTAGTTTTTGTAACCATATAAACTCATGGGTTCATTAACACTCTTGTTCTTTTCATAGAGTGGGAGATCACCTTCATCGGTATTGCCATCTTCAGGAGGAGGATTGTGGGGTATCATGAACGTGTTATTTTACCCACTTATTGCAGTATGGCGGATTCTGAGCCGCTACATGTTTGGCAGCGATACCACACCAAGCTCATCTGGCAGAGATGTCCCTCAGCGAGAAACCTCTGGACCATCCACTTCCAGACCATCGATCTCCTTTGCTTCAGATTCAGACAGGTAGTCGGTAACATCTTTACGTTGTCGTGTTTAGACTAAATTTGTTCAAAGAGAAACATTGCATAAAATATTTTGAAATTTCACAATCGAGTAGTCTGAAAATTTCATTCATAAGACCATAAGAATTAGGAGCAGGAGTTGGCCATTCGGCCCTTCGAGCCTTCCCCGCTATTCAATAAGATCATGGCTGATCTTCTGACCTAACTCTAATTACCTGCCCTATCCCCAAAATCCCTAATCCCTCTATTTTTAAAAAACCTATCGGTCTCAGTCTTGAAAATGTTCAGGGACTGAGCATCTACAGCCTTCTGGGGTAGTGAATTCCATAAATTCACTACACTGAGTGAAGAAATATTTCCTCAACTCCATTCTAAAAGGCTGACCCTTAATTTTAAGACTGTGACCCCTGGTTATAGATTCTCCTACCAGGGGAAACAGTCCCTCAGTGTCTACTTTATCCATCCCTTTAAGAATCTTATATGTTTCAATAAGATCCTTCCTAATTCTAGAGAGTATAGCCCTAGTTTATTTAACCTATCCTCATAGGTCAGCCCCCTCATCCCAGGAACTAACCTAGTAAATCTAAGCTGCACCCCCTCTAAGGCAAGTATGTAATTTTTTAAATAAGGAGATCAAAACTGTTCAATTTTGACAAACAATCATCTTTTACCATGACAGTGAAAATCATTCAATGCACTTGAATGTTTACGATGACTGTTTTTGACTGCTGTCCCCAGGTGATATTAAGTTCAATGTGAACTTTAAAAATATATTTATTTCGACAATATAAATTCACCCTTATCTCAAATTTCAGTCTGCTTTCCAGGGGAGGGAACGCAGTGCGAGAGGCATTGCCTCATGTATATTTTATTGGATTTTCAGGGAAGTAAGACGCCGACGGTCGCTTGAGAACCGAGGCGAGGACTTCAAGAGGGAGGGCAAGGTTTACAGACTGCGCACAGAGGGCGACACGGATGACGATAACAACACGTGGAATGGGAACTCAACTCAGCAGATGTAACTTCTGCCTTACTAATAGAAACCAGTTGTACTGTTTGCTCTTAATTATATACCAATACTTCCAATTAAAAAGAAAAGGAGACAGAAGAAGTTGCATTTTGTACAATTTAGCCATAATCTGTTAACTCCAGCTCAGCTGCATGGATTTTATGATTTTAGTAATTCTGGAGGGGCAATAATTGCTACTATGCGAATGTGCAAAAAAAAACCTTTTAGGCAAATTCATAATTATGTTTCCAAACATGTTTCTAAGTAATTTGTGTCTAGGATCCCATCTTCAAGTTTATCCTTCCTTGATTGTATGAGACACTAACTGATAACCCTGGCCACCTTTAAGGTTTGGGCACTTTTAATTTAAAGCTGACAATAAAATGTTTAAAGTTTTCAACAAATTTCTTTGTGTGCTTTACACGTAATGTAAATTCCTAATGCATTTACAACACATCTGCAAAATAGTATACATGGAATAACAAAAGGTTGCAATGTATTGCATACATCATGCAGAGTTTGAAGTGTTACAAAGCAGTAAATTATCTCAATGTTCAGATGATGTAAACAAGTTCAAGTGGTTTTACTACTGTTTCGATCGAGAGATGCACTTCATCTTGTCTTTTATATCCTGTACAGGTAGAGTTTTTAAGGAATGGTTTCATGGTCAGGATTTGTTTTATGTAAGGCTGCTTTGCGAAAAGGTTTCCATGATTAAATTGCATGATTCTAAACTGAAGTGCTAGCAGTGATATTATGTTGTATTTCACTGCGTGTTGCAGAGAAGTTTGATGCACTGTATAACAAATCTATGTGGCTTGAGTAAGTTTGGGAGAATTGTTTGCATAAATGGCAGAACTGTATCTTAATTGTGGTTCATTTGAAAGTCCATCTTGCTTAAGCCACAGTTTCAAAAACTAAAGGAATCACAAAACTTGTAAATTACTGATAATTACTGATCATAGTAAAAAAAAACTGCTGGTTAAATCATCTCTCGCATCTCTTGCACTATGGTATTTGGTTTAGTTCTAACTAGTTTGTGGTGCATTGGCAGTTCAGTTACTGTCAGAATACCATATTTGTGACTTTGTTCTGGATGAAACCAATGAATGTGTTGAATTTTCTGGAGGTACATTTAGAGAATATCACTTCAAATTCCCATACACCGCAAGCATGTGTGAAATGCATAGTAGACGCAAGTGAAATATATCTTAAGATTTGAATGTGGTAGTGTGGGTGGAGGTGGGGGGAGGAGAGGGTACATATGATTAAATTTGGATATTACTGTTGGATGGAATTAATTTCTGTGCCTCCCCTGTATGAAGTTACATTTTGAGTTTGCAGGGATAACTGGAATGGGATATTTAATAAACTAATGTATTTAACCGTAACTGCTTTGGCTTTAAAGCAAAACTAGTTCAAATATTTTAAGCAATTTATTAAGACAGATTAGGTTTTCTATGCCAGATTTACAATAAAAATGCAATAAAGCGAAACAAGTGATTGAAGGTTATTGATAATCTCGGGCAATACCCAAGTACTATTCCATTTCTATCATTTGCAGTGCAGTTTTATCACGTTCATTTAACTAGCTTAAAAAAAGTTTTGTAGCTCTTCCATACATAAATGGAAACATAAGCAAGAAGGACAGCCATAATTATTGAAATACCAAATGAAGCATACTGTGCCTTTTCTGCACTCACACTAGATATTGCTAAGAAAATAAAATTTATTAGGAGCAAAAGATCTGGCATCTGATTGTTTCAGCCGTAGTTTCACCATCAAGGGCCTGAGGTGGGATCTGAAAAATTAAAACAATGAATGTTTAGGTGGTAGATCATTTCATACATTTTCGCCACCGTAATGTATAATCAATTCACTTTATGTTCTCTGAAGTGCTTTGAGACATCTCGAAGGCATGATATGATGCTACATCAAATTGTATTATATACACTATACCATTCTTGATCTGTGCTCTGCATTTTTTTTAGTTGCAGCTGTTAAAATATATTTTAATCAGTTTCAGAACTGCATCAACATTTAGTACATGAAAGTACTGGATTAAGAAATATTACCTTATTGGAGTCTTGGAATTCTTTGGGTCATTAGGTGTAAGGAATCGGTTAACTTAAAATGATTGAAGATTTTTTAAAAAAAGATAATCTGATCTTAATTTTCACTGACTTAAAACAGTCTTATATATAAATACCTGAAGAAACTACGAAAAACGAACTTTTAAAATAATTTTGATTCACATCAATAAATTCCATCTGGTAAAATTTCAAGAAACAATAGGTCATGGATCCATCTAAATTACACATAAAATTTCTTTGATCTAATGTAATATGATAACATGGACTCAGCTAGTGTTACAAATCTTCACCAATTTTCTACTTTCAAACCTAATATCTTAATAGTTCCATCGTCCACACACAATTGTCAGTATTCTCTAAATACCTTGGGTCCCGAAACCGCCGACCAATTTGTATAAAAGGCCGTACTTCTGAGTTACGCTGAGTCCACAAAAGAGACGAAGGAATTGTCTTGGCTGAGCTTTGCTTCAGTCGCCTCCTAAGGGTCGGGAGGACCTGTCGGTGGCTAATTTGGGTCCCGGCAAAAAAAGGTGGGGAACCACTGCTCTATTTGAAAATATTTGTTCATAAAGCAGAACACAAGTTACCCGTCAAGTAATATACTCGGGTGGGGGGAGAACATTGATTCTGAAATAATCTTTACACCTAGTGTTTAATAAGGACGACCAACAGAAAAACACAAACCCTGTAACAATAAGAAATGTATTTGATTTTAAAAAAAACGAATTACAAAATTACAAAGTATTTTGAGCACATTACATGTAGCCTTTATTTCTCATATTTATTTTATTACCATCGGACTGTAGACATTGGTTGGGTCCCATTGCAGGATCAGGGAAACCGTTGCAGCGAATGATTGAAGAATAATACTTGACAGAAGCTTTAGGAATGCGAGGTAATGAAGGGTCGGAATGATTGACGTGGAATAAACCGAATCTGTCATCGTAGCCCATCGCCCATTCAAAGTTATCCATTAATGACCATGCCGTGTAGCCGCGGATATCGATCCCATCGACATTTATAGCTGTGTGCACCGGGAAATAAACGTTATTTTACATCTTTCCAACATTACAAAGGTGGTTCGATTCTGTTTCTCCTTACATGTTATAAATGCAGTTTGGACATTTGAATTCGAACAATTCTTAGTTTAAGAAACAAAACCTAAAAGAACCACAACAGTTTTTTTCTTACAATTGATAATTCGGTTGAGCAGTTTAAAAGTATATACAAAAACAAACATATTTGGCCTGTATTAAATCTTGCATCGTTTAAAATTGTGCTCAGCATGGTAAATAATGCCAATGTTGGGAGGGAAACCAGTTTTCACTCCATCCAGTCAGTATTCAAACACTGCTGTGCCAATATAACAATGTGTTGATACTATATACAGTATCATCAATATGCTTTAAAATTCATCCAGATAAGATCATCCTTTGCTGCACCAATATGCATGATGCTCAAATGGTTTTTTCCACTACGCACAATATCATATAGCGGGGACTCAGGCTATCAGTGTGGGCTGGATTCAAACCTGGGTTCCTGAGGTAACAGCTCACTGCACTGATCAGCACCCTGGAATACAAAGGTAACCAATGGTGTGGGACCAGAGTTTATTATGGGATACTAGGCTTTATAAATAGGGGTATAGAGTACAAAAGTACAAAAGTCACGAAGTGCTGACTAACCTCTATAAGACTTTGGTGAGGCCTCAGCTGGAATACTGTGTTCAATTCTGGTCACCACACTACAGAAAGGATGTGAAGGCATTGGAAAGGGTACAACGAAGATTTACTAGGATGGTGCCAGGATTGAGGGACTTCAGCTATGAGGAGAGGCTAGATAGGCTAGGATTATTCTCTCTGGAGCAGAGAAGATTGAGGGGAGACCTAATAGAGGTTTATAAGATCATGAGGGGTTTCGACAGGGCAAATAGAGAAAAACTATTTCCACTCGTGGGTGAATCTGTGACTCGTCACAGATTTAAAATAGTTTCAAGGCGAAGTAGAGGGGAGCTGAGGAGAATTTTTTTCACTCAGCGAGTTGTTCGAATCTGGAATGCATTGCCTGAAAAGGTGGTGGAGGCTGATTCGATAACAACTTTTAAAAGGGAATTAGATCTTTATTTAGGGAGAACAGGTCTATTAGGCTATGGGGAGCGGGCAGGGCAGTGGGATTGAATCGCTCTTGTCAAAGAGCCGGCACAGACTAGATGGGCCGAATGGCCTCCTTTTGTGCCGTAAAATTCTATGAATCTATGAATCTATTCTGGTTCAAACTATCCGTGTTTTCTTACATGTAGAAATCCTTCGCTTCTCCTCACTGGCTGAAGTGATTCTAAGATGGATGAAGATAATTGAACTAAAACCTTTAATGACGCAGCTGCTGTGCGCAATTGGCTGCCGCGTTTTGCCCACGTATACGCAGTCAATTCACTTTACAGTATATTCTGTGAAGCGCTTTGGGACGTCTAGAAGATGTGAAAAGCGCTATATCAACAACAACAATAACTTTGATTTATATAGCGCCCTCCACGCCGGATGGCGTCTCAGAGCGCTTGCATATCAAATGCAAGTATTATTAGCAAAAGAGAAAAATGAAGGAGAACCATTTTACCTTTTAAAACTTCATTTATATAACTCTGATGATAATTTATTCTCCAAGTGTCATTCAGACCTTTATCCCCGTGCTCTGAGATGCCATTTTCCGTGATGTAAATAGGCGGGTTGTTGAACTCTTCTTTGATCCAATTAAGGATTTTCCTGAACCCCCAAGGAGTTACTTTCAGCCAGAAAGATCCAGAATCAAGCCAGCTACGGTCTGTCGTTGTCCCTGTTCCTCTGGAAATAAAGAATGAATTACTTTGCACTACTACAACAACAACCACAACAACAACATTACATTTATAGAGCGCCTTTCACGTCGGGAGGACAAACGTTTGTGAAAACAAATTGAATATTTCTTACAATACCATCCCTGAAATCCTGTTAAACTGCAATGTCTTTGTCTGCTAAACCTGAGTTATAATCTCTGCTCTTCTTATGTACAATAATAATTTTCTATTTTATAATTTCCTGTATTCTAGTTAAACATACATTTAAACGGGGTAAAGTGGGTTCACACACACAAACCTTTGAAGGTTGCAGGACAAGTTAACAAGCAGTTAAATGGGATCCTTTGCTTTATAAATAGAAGCACAGAGTATCAGAGCAAGGACATTATGTTGAACCTTTACAAATCACTGGTTAGGCCTCAGCTGTTGTGTTGAATTCTGAGCATCACATTTTAGGCAGGATGTCAGGGCCTTGGGTGCGGAGAAGATTTAAAAGAATGATACCAGAGGTGAGGGATTATAATTATGTGAAGAGATTAAAGAGGCTGAGATTACAGTATTCTCTTTAGAGCATAGAAGGTTCAGTGGAGATTTAATAGAAGTGTTCAAAAATATGAAGGGTTTTGAGGAGTAGATCGGGAGAAACTGTTTCCTCTGGCGGGTGGGTGAGTTACCAGAGGACACATGCAATTGGCAAAAGAACCAGAGGGGAGAATTTGTTTTACCCAGAGAGGTGTTACACCTGCCTGAAAGAGTGGTGGGAGCAGATTTGATAAGAGCTTTTGAAAGAGAATTAGATAAGTACTTAAAAAGGAGACATTTGCAGGGCTGGGGGTTAAGAGTGAGGGAGGGGGACTAGTTTCAAAAGAGCCGGTACATGCCCGATGGGAGTAATGGGCTCCTTTTTTACTGTATGATTCTAGATTTCCCTGGTTCACAACAGCACACTCCTAGTTGTTGATTTCATTTTGAGAATTCATATTAATCAGGTGGAAACACCGAGTGCCTTTTGTCAACATTGATCACCGCAAGATGTAAATCATCAGCAGGTTTAATCAGGATTGGGCTCAGCTGTGATGTCTCCTGTGGTGAATTAGCAGCACCCCCTTCGGGCCCACATAGTACGAATGATTACTTAAGTGAGGTCATGGAGAGCTACTGGGATTAGTCACCGCCTGCTGGAGAGGATGGGTGAGATGGGTGAGTGAAGAAGACAAAATAAAGCAGTTGAAAAGATTTAGGATAAGAGAGGCAAATTTGTTAAGGCTGGCAGTCGGTTAAACTCCAAGCCTATCAGCTCAGGAAATATTACCATAAAGTGTACAAAATACAGAAGGATTATTAGCCAATCTGTTTGAATTTTTTACTCCAATTAAAGGATACTTGAACTTACAACCCTGAGACCAAAGCGGAAATACCTGTATTTGAACAGTCTATTTCAATCTGATCATATATTTAAAATTATTATTTATTTATTGGATTTACTGCAAATATACATATATTCTGTTATATCCTCCTCACCTCTTCAGTGTAAAATATGCACACAAGTAAGGTGAATAATGATGGTAATAATTTCTGCAAAATTATTATTTAAAATCGATGGATTTAATTTTCTATACTGATCTGGGCTATTATTTTCTATGTGAAATATACAGTTGGCCCTCACTGAACGCGGGGGTTATGTTCCTGGAAAACACCGCACTCGGTAAAATCGCGTTCGCTACTTAATAAGTAACGGGGGGAAAAGGGGGTTAGGGGAATCCATCCACAGTCCTCTCAAATGCAGATGTGTGCGGGGCCAGCCAGCGCGTATACGCAAATTTTACTCGCGTTACGCAAAAAAGTGCTGCATTTATTTCTTCGCGTTTAGGCAAATCTGCACTTGAGAAAGTCGCAGGGTTGACTGGAATATTAAACAAAGAATGAAAAAGAGCCTCTCCGGGACAAGTAATGTACCTTTTAATCTGCAACATCTTGCAGTGTAGAATTCGAAAGTTGCAGTGTAGAATTCGAAAGTTGAGGACTTCATTGTGTAGCAAACACTATTTTATGGTCAAATACTTTGCTGGATTTGAAACGTGTGTTTTACTGATTGTCATTCTTAATTGTTTTCCAAAGTTAGATAAAATACATACCTGTCTCCATCAAACAATGGTATCAGATCTCCAAAGTTGACATTGAATGCCAAGACTGTGGTGTAGTGATTAAACCCCATATAGTCGTAAGTCCCTTTAATCCTCTGTTTTTCAGATTCAGTGAATTCAGGGAGTCTGAAAGTCAATAACAAATCATCTCATTGTAACATTTTGTAGTCATTACTGACATTGTTACTGATCATGTGAGGTGGCTTTCTACTCACTTTATAACATGTTAGATAAATTTGCAGGATTTGAGCCAAAAGACATTCCTTGGAGTTGTATCAAATGCAAGGATTATTAAAAGGCAGGCAAATGGAACTGAAAGGATAACACTTTCAAAGAGCCAGCACAGATATGATCGGCTGAATGACGGTATTCTGTGCTGTGAACCTCTACAGTGGTTTTTTTTTTGCAGGTTTCAGTTGTGGAAACTATCTTGAAATTGGTGAGCTTTAGGAATTTGATGTATGAATAATAAATGAACTTGTATTTCTTATGTTGCTTAAAAATGAGAGGACTGAATCCAACGTATATTTGTTACAAAACAATTTTTTCAAAAATTAAAAGAAACTTTAGGGAAATTGTTTTCCATAATTGTAATCCTATATTTATTACTTTGGACATTTGATACGTATTCAAGTTTCCTACCGTGATTTACTTAAACCTTGAGCCAAACTCTTCTCTTTCACACGTGCTTTCATTATCTCATTGTAGTCACCATTTTTGAAGATTGGATATGCAAACCATCCACCATAAAACTAAATTAACAAAAGAGTGCAAGATATTACCATTTCATTTCAATGGTGCATTGCCTATAAAATTTATGTCGCAACACATTTGTGATAATTCCTTAGTTACAACTTAAATCTATCATGTAGTATTATGACAAAAACTGAGTTACGTGAGTTACCCAACAACAAACAATAAGTTTAACCAAAATAGTTGAATTTTCTGTATGATATAATGGGATATCAAATGGTACAGAAAGTCAGGAAGTTCTGACTAAAGTCTATAAAACTTTGGTTAGGCCTCAGCTAGAGTACTGTGTACCATTCTGGTCACCACACTTTAGGAAGGATGTTAAGGCATTGGAAAGGGTACAAGGGAGATTTACCAGGATGGTACCAGGAATGAGGGACTTCAGCTATGAGGAGAGTCTAGGTTTATTCTCATTGGAACAAAGAAGGTTACGAGGGGACCTAATAGAGGTTTTTAAGATCATGAAGGGATTCGACAGAGTAGATGTGTATCAGTGACTTGTGGTCACAGATTTAAAATAGTTTCAAAAAGAAGCAGAGGGGAGTTGAGGAGAAATGTTTTCACTCAGCGAGTTGTTCGAATCTGGAATGCATTGCCTGAAAAGGTGGTGGAGGCCGATTCTAAACTTCTAAAAAAAAAGAGGTAGACGTTTATTTGGGGAAGTAGGGTTTACGAGGTTATGGTGAGAGAGCTGGGAGTGGGATTAAATTCGTCTTTTTAAAGAGCCGGCACAGACTCAAAGGACCAAATGGCCTCCTTTTGTGCCGTAAGATTCTGTGATTCTATGGCAGGTTCCTGTTTTACTTTGGTTCTGTGTATGTATTTATAAACAATTTGTTAAGATGTACACATTCCTGTGCTAAGGGTTCAACATCATACATTTCGCTCACAATAGAGCATTTTGCTATTTTTGTTGGAATGGGCAGGGGAGAATTGTTTAATTTGGACTGGCCAGAAAGAATCAATGATCTTTTCTGATGTGTTTGTGTGCATATGTGTGTATGTTGTGTGTGTGTGTCTGCATTTTTATATTCCTCGTGTAACTATTAGGAAAACTGAAGCTTATGAATGTCACAAAAAAAACCTTACTTATGTATAGACACTACCTGACCTGGTGCAGAATTATCTTAAATTAACAAGTAACAACAACGATAAATTACATTTGTGTAGCGCATCAGGTGAACGTCCCAAAGCAAAGGGACTATTGGAGTTCCAAAAAGTTCCAATGGGGGGGGAATGGACCGGTCGGGGGACGTGGAGCAGGCCGGGTCCTGCTGAACGGAGGGAGAGGACGGGTTGACATGGAAGGGGCAAGGCCGTGGAGGGCTGTAACTAATAAATAAAATGTGAGGCAAGTTATTGAATCTAACCATTAAATGCCTTCTTGCAGCATCGACATCCTCTTGTTTGTAGGGGTTTCTTGGTTCAGTCCAGTCTGAGTTGATAGTGATGGAGATCAGACCGCCTTGCTGTGCTCGGTAAGTTTCATTATACAGGTGCCAAACCTCCGCATGAGCCTTGATTAGATTGTGAGCAACAACATAGGGAGCAGTGCCTAATCTTGAACCAACACCTTCCAAAGACATGATTTGTCAAAGAGAGAGGATTTCATTAGCATCAGAATAAATATCATTGGCTGAATTTCGGAAAAGGAAGAAAATATTTTATGTTATGAGAAAATTCCAGCTGCCTATTGAAGGCAGCTGTGTGTTTTCTCTGACACACTTTATACGGTGTAACACGGAGCTTTGTGTACTTTACCTGGGGCAGCTGTGCCGTATCCATAGCCAAGGAGTGCGGTGTTGTAAGGCTCGTTCAAGGTTATCCAGAACTTCACTTTATCACCCAACTTCTGAAAGCAGAAGTCTGCATATTCTACAAATCGGTCGATTGTGGTGCTATTTTCCCAGCCGCCAACATTCTGCAGAGCCTGAGGCAGATCCCAGTGATACAGAGTAACCTGCAGACAATCAATAGGTAATGTTTACTAGAATAGTATAGTAATAATCCTTGGATTTGATATAGCGCTTTTCACGTCTTCTAGACGTCTCAAAGCGCTTCACAGAATATCCTGGAAAGTGAATTGACTGCATATCTAAGTGGGCAAAATAACAACAAACGTTGCACAGGATATAGCGCTTTATCGTGTCACCGAGAGGATAGAAAATCTGTTCAGCAGTTCCTTAAATAACCAGAAGGGGGCGATCAAGGACGACAATTACCCTGATTCCTTTGCTTTCCTGCTTTGGGATATGGATCCTCATGCGATGCTGCAAACCGAACGCTAAAGTCAAAATCTCAAGGCTTGCGCCTTATCGATAATGGCTGAAAGTATATGTACATTATTTTTAGCTCCGCTGATCTGATCTGTATATGATTATTATTTACTTATTCATTTATCACGTAGAGTGCACATTTCATTCCAACAATCTATCTCTGGGATTTCCAATGTGTAGGTGGGATTGGCTTGGTTTGGACACTCTTAACATCGTGGTCGGTTTCCATGTGTCAGGCACGCAGCCGACCAAAAATAAAAGCCCCAATCGATGGTGCTTACCTGAGGTTTGATATTAGCCTCAAGAAGAGCATCAATTAACTTTACATAGTAGTTTAATCCGGCTTCGTTCACAAAACGTGTGGTTCCATCTGGGAAAATGCGTGGCCATGACAAGGAAAAGCGATAATGGCTGACATTGAGCTGCTTCAGACTCGCTACATCTTCATCAATTTTGTGATAGCTGTCACATGCGATGTCTCCAGTGTCGTCATTGCCAATTTTCAAGGGAGTGTGAGCATACTGGTCCCATATACTGAGTCCCTTCCCATCAGATCGCCAAGCTCCTTCAATCTGTGAGATAACAGTAAATACAATTGTTCAGTCTCTGTGTATTTCCTTACTACCTCAGTGCCCACCCTATTTACTGCCGCGGCAGTGGGGAGAGGTTTTTTTTTTGTTCAAGCTGAGTTGACGGGCTCGCCAATAGAATACCACGGTTATGTGTGTGTGCCAGTCTGGCTCCTGAGCCGAGCAGTGTTCCAAGGCGCTGATGGTACTGTACAGATGAGGTAATCTAGCTTGTCGACAGGACTTAGAGGAACAGATGGAGACAAAGGAGTTTTTCTGCTCAGCTTGTGTTTACTTTACCTCAAAGGGAAGGGTGATTCTACATGTTTGCCAGACAATGGTCTCAATGGCAAACTATGTGATTTTAGCTGATTAAAGTGCGGCAATTAATCAGCGCACACGCTGGCATCCACAAACTTTGGCACTTTGGCCAACCTGCACCTAATACTGTACTGTGTAATTGGGCAACCAGAGAGAAAGTGCAGATTCGATTCTACATCTGTGGAACTCTCTGTTAATTTGGATACTCTTCAGCATGGCAATATGTTTCCGCGTGCGTCAAAGTTTTATAAAATTCTGCTTAATTACAATCTGCCTCCTTCACCTTGTGGCCCAAATCATGAAAAATAATGAGCCCCTGACTGATCACAATGGTTGACGGCTAACCTGATAGGCAGCAGTAGCTACGCTCCAAACAAAGTCCTTTGGGAATTCTCCGTACAGAAATTCATCTTCTTTTCGAATTGGAAAACCATTGTCACGAATGATCTCTGCATAATAGTGTGCCGAACGCTTGGGCGTTCTTGGTCTATTAGGATCCGTGAAGTCTACATGATGGAGCCCAAACCGCAAGCTGTAACCATTTATCCATTCAAAGTTATCCATGAGGGACCAGGCAGTGTAACCTTTGAGTTGAACCCCATCCAATTTGTAAGCTGCAAATATATATACAGTATATATATATACACAATATAATTTTTTTTAAAAAAGGAAATAACATTTGGTTACAGATTCAAGAGTTTAAAGTTAGTTCCTCTCACTGTTTAAATTGTTACCGACTGCAATAACATTCTCCAGTTTTTCTGGAATTTCTATAGATTATAAAGATACCAGAATAGCACATTACACGATACAGTGAAATCCCGTAAAGCATTTTGGAACTTCTGGATGATGCATTAAGATGATATATCAAATGTAAAGATTATTAATATACAGTACATGCAATGTGTAATGCAATATTGTCAATGAGTTTAAAATAATTTTGCATGGAGCAGAACTAGTTTTATCCAATCTTGACCCAGTGAATTTTAGATATCTTTCTATTCCCACACAATTGCATCTCACATTATTAGTTTTCTCATTTGTATTATAGTCTTATGAAATGAAGAAATCAATAGAGATCATAATTTTAAACTAAGACCCCAAAAATCAAACTTAATTGACGCAGTATAACTGTATATGGAAAAGCAATTTAAATAGTTTCTAAACATTCAGATATACTGTATTGATAAAAAAAAATCTTTATGTTCTTATGTAGGTAGTTTGGGACACATATCAAGGTGACTGCCAGGATGGTGTTCTTATATAGGTAGTTTAGATGGCCTTTGGTCTTTTTTTTATTCAGTATTTCTTATGTTCTTAAATTGTGTTGAATAAGATGAATAGAAGTAACTAAATGAGATTACTAATGATTATTAATGCATTTTAAAATAGCAAATTCTTCAATTGGTATTTTTGAATTCTAATAAATATCTGAGACAATCAACAAAAAAAACCTTTTAAAGCCTCATTGATGTATGTTTTGTAGTAGAATATTCTCTCCGTATCATCTACACTGGACTTGTAATTTGTTGGCACCCCGTTTTCAGTGACGTAAATCGAAGGGTTGTTGTATTCTTCTTTTATCCAATTCAATAGTCTCCTTAGGCCCCATGCCACAGGTCTGAAGAGTTCAAAAGCTGAAGTTGGCCAGCTTGGGTCCACCTCCAAATCTATATCACTGTCGTATTCATAAGAAAAAGGTTTGAGTTTTCTGATGCGATGGCGTACAATTTTCGCAGTGTACGTATTGAGGCAAAACACATCAGCGGTGCCTTGAATAAAACTCTTCTCTTCATTTGTAAACCCGGGAAGCCTCGAAGTTGTTAGATGTTGCAAATCACTCCTGTTTCCAACCTGCCATTTCATGACGTCTGGATAATCGCCATTTTTAAAAATGGGGTGTGCAAACCAGCCAAAGTGAAACTGCAAGTAACGGTCTGCGGCAGCGATTTCTCTGAGTTCATTCCTTTGCTTAGGTTCAGCCCAATCCGCATTAAGGCTAATGGAAATGACGCCTTTCTGTGTGCTCCGGTAATTATCATCATACGTGTGATAAGCTTTGGCGTGAGCTTTCAATAATCTATGTGCCACTATGTACGGGACTTCTCCTGGTCTTTCAACAGCAGGAGGGAAATAACCCGTGCCATATCCAATCCAGCTGATTACATAGGGTTCATTTAACGTGATCCAGAACTTAACTCTATCTCCAAACGTTTTGAAGCAATAATCTGCATAGCCGTTAAACAACTCAATCAATTCCTCGTTCTCCCAGCCGCCAATATCTTGGAGGGCCTGAGGCAGCTCCCAGTGGTAGAGTGTCACCATTGGCTGTATGTGACTTGCCAGCAGGCCATCAATCAGCTTGTTGTAATAGTCGACACCCGGTGGGTTCAGGGACTCGAGTCTCCCATTCGGGAAAATACGAGGCCATGATATAGAGAAACGGTAGTGCTTCACACCCAAGGCTCGAAGCATGTAGAGATCTTCATCAATTTTGTGGTAACTATCACATGCAATATCTCCTGTGTCACCATTCACGATCGTGTTAGGCTGATGAGTGAAGTTGTCCCAGACACTAGGTCCTTTTCCGTCGGCGTTCCAGCCTCCTTCAATCTGATAAGACGAGGTGGATACACCCCATGCAAAATCTTTTGGAAACGCACCATATTCAAATAAGTCCCGTTCCAAAATGTCCTGCCCTGAAAACTTCTCCCACACAACTTTAGCCATTGAAGGGACTTCAGATGCTGACAAAGCCTTCAATCTCTTAAAGTTGTTCTCTGGCGTCAAGGCTCTATCTAAATTGCTCGAGGGATTTTTCACAAAGCCGTTATCTTCAATCAGTTTTGTGTAGAAGTAGGCAGATTCCTTTGGAGTTCTGGGCCTGTTGGAGTCTTCAAACTTGACATAATGTAGTCCAAATCTATGCTTATATCCTTGGGGACCTTCAAAGCTGTCCATTAATGACCTTACCGTAAATGCCCTGACATCCACTCCATCAGTAATGAAAGCTGCCAAGTGTGGGGGTGGGGGGGGGGGGGGGGGGGGGGTAAAAGTGACAATAATATGAGTCAAAGTTTGCAACTTTAGCACATATCGCAATTTAATAATAATTAATTTAGAATACAGTATCATGAAAATAATGCTTTAGACGTCTCCATAATGTAATAAGGCACTAAATTAAATGGAAGGGTTCTTCTTATTATTATGAGCTTGTTGGAAATCAACAACCAAACAACTGTCATACTTTTGCAGATGTACGCTAGTAAGAAGTGGATTCAAAAGCTAACACAAAATATTACCAAGTGCTCTTGTTTTTCTGACTTGTTTTACATTCAGGGCAGCTCTCACAATAGCATCAAGATGTTGAGCATTTTATTTTGGGGGCTTTATTTTTAACTCAATGCAAACAGTAGCATTCCTGCGATACAACCAAGACATTGTTTTTCCAATTTCCCACTAATCTTTCTAAAATAGCACATTGCACATCCAGCATTTTGGATAGAAAATATGTATTTTTCTCATAAAGCAAACAGTTAATTTGTTAACAGTTAATTCCTTTGAGGTCTGCACTAAAGCTAGGATTACAAAGTCATGGTAGGTTTGTGGGAAAGTGAATGAGAACAATTCAGTACAGGTCAGACTGGAATTATTAATGCAGTGATATTGATGGAAGATTATATTATGAAATACATTTTGTTAGGGAAACCAACTCTCCTATTGAGAAGCCAAATCTGATTTTTAAAGATTTCTTTACACAGTGCACATTGCTGCAAGCACAGTGTTGATTTTAGTCCCTGACTGGGTGGAGGGAATTGGGAGTAATTGGATGGAAGACTGCAATAATTTAAATGTGTATTTCCCAGAGGGGAATGTTGTAGTGTGTATTTAAAAAAACATAGCCAGCTGTTCTTTACAAACTGTTGCAAGATATTTTGGTGTGTGGTGAATATACAGCTACAGCACAATTTGCCATTTGTAAATTTGCTTATGTTAAATTATGGTATGACACCTAATACCACAAATCCTCTCTCTTCCCCACCCCAAACCTCCTCATCCAACTCCACCACCACACACACACACACACACACACCACACAAATGCAACCGCAAGGGTTCGATTTGATATTAAACATAGAGCAGCCTCGGCCTACAACTTTTTAAGGTGATTGTCCTATTTTCACATTTAGTTTAATTTTGGCAATCATTTTCTCAAACACGGGTAAGACTTGAACTCACCCTTCAACGCCTCATTAACGTAGGCTGTGGTGTGCTCTATCCTTGAGGTGTCATTGATGATATCACTGCCGTCGTATTCTGTCGGAACTCCATGTCCTGTTATGTAAATTGGAATGTCAGCACCAGTGTATTCGTGGGTAACAAAGTTTAACAATCTCCTCAGGCCCCAGGGCACCACATATATCCACGGGGAAGCAGTCTGAGGCCACGACGCGTGTGTCTTTGGAGAGAAGTCCCCAATGCGGTTGTATTCCATGACACAATGTGTTTTGTTAGCGGCAGAAGTGATCAGTCGAGAAGTGTAGTGACTGAGACCAAAAAAGTCAGAGGTTCCTTTTATGTACTCCTTCTCCGTCTCTGTAAATAACGGGAGATGGACGGGGGAAGCGGCACATTCCTGGTTATATTTCTCGATTTGGGATTTTAAGGCTTCGGGGTAATCACCGTTGACAAAGATGGGGTGAGCAAACCAGCCCAGCATAAACTGCAGGTAGCGATTGGCTGCCATGGTGTCTGCTGGATCATTAGGGGAGCTTGGCTCAGCCCAGACTGAATTCAACGCTATCCCCACTTGACCGTTCTGCTGAGGACGATAGGCGTTGTTGTAAAGGTGCCAGGTCTTGGCATGAGCTTTGATGATGGAATGTGCTACCCCGTACAATGCTGTGGGCAGATCACTGATACCGGGTGCGTGCTCTCCAGTGCCATATCCAGCGTAACTAACCACCCAGGGCTCGTCGAACGTGATCCAGCGCTTCACACGATCCCCAAAGGCGGTGAAGCAGAAATCTGCATAGTCGGCAAAAGCCTCGATAACAGTCTCGTTCTGCCACCCGCCGACATCCTGCAGGGCCTGAGGAAGATCCCAGTGGTACAGGGTCACCGTGGGTTGAATGTTGGACTCCAACAACCTGTCGATTAATTTATTGTAGTGGTCGATCCCCCTTTGGTTTGGTTTGGCGCGATAGCCTGTGGGGAAAATTCTCGGCCACGACAAAGAGAACTGGTAAGAGTTGGATCGTAATCCCCTCATTAGGTAGACATCATAGTCGATCTTGTTGAAGCTGTCACAGGCCACGTCTGCTGTCTGGTTATTATCTACATTGCCCGTATGAGCAAATCTGTCCCAAATGCTCTCCCCCTTTCCTTGTTCAGCCCAGCCCCCCTCAACCTTAAACGATGCGGTCGACGTGCTCCAGAGAAAACCGGAACGGAAAGTGCCGTACAGAAAGGCGTCTCTCTCCTCCTCTGTTTGTTTGGAAAACTTCTGCTGCACGGTTTCGTAAGACGAAAGGGGAGCGGAGCTATGTTGGATGACTTCATCCTTCTTCTCAGCAACCCGCCTTTCTTCCACAGAAGGAACGAGTCTGAAAACATCAAACAGATCTTGCTCCAATACCTTGAAAGTCAAATGATTGTTTGTGAAAAGTTTTACCCGTTTTGTCTCAGTGAAGAGCTACAGAAGTTTTAAGGAATCTTATTTTAAATAATAATAAGGTAATAACCACTTCAAAAATAATAATTTTGGTCACTCAATCCACAACTGTTCGTGGGACACTGCTGTGAATAATTGGCTGCCATGTTTTGCCCACAAAATATAATTGATTCACTTTACAGTATATTCTGTGCAGCACTGTGAGATACAGTATATCGAAATCGTGATAAGGCACTATATCAAATATTGTTATCATTATTATTATCTAATGCAGTTTACAACAACAACAAAATTACACTTGTATAGAGCCTTTCGTGTCAGGAATCCCAAGGCACTGGACAGTCATTGTTTCAGACCCGAGCTGGGGTCAAGGACGGGGAGGGTGGAAGGAAAGGGGGGGGATGTGGGTTGACCAATGGGACCGTCAAAGAGGAAGGTGGAACTCGAAGGAGGCCAGAGAGGGGGGCGAGGCGGAGGGACTGCGGGATGGAGTTCCAGAGATTGCGGGCAGAGTGGCTGAAGGCTCGTCCACCAATGGCGGGGTGGGTGGGTGGGTCGGGGGATGTAGAGCAGGTCTTTTTACTTTTTAAAAAAACAGCCATGAGTTTAATGACCTATTTGTCCCTGGGGGATTGCTGTCCCAGATACCAGCAGAAACTGCATAGAACTGCACTGGGGTGTCAGACTGTTTGAACCCACTCCATTCTGACTCTGAGGTGAGAATGCTACCAACGGAGCCAGGCTGACGTCTCTCATTGTTCACCTTACCTCTTATAGTTAGTTCCATACCTGTCTTTGTCTACGGAGGCATCTTGGTGAGAAACAGAGAACTTCTCCAACAGTTTGTTTGCATCATAGCCTGCAATCTGCACCTCCCCTGAAGTTACGGCTGCAAATGAGAAAACATAACTAACACTGTGATGCAACAATAATTTCCTTTTTTTTAAACAAAATATATATTTATTTGTTGATATATATTTACGCTTCTCTCAGGCAGTATCAAGGCGGAGATGGGGGAGAGGGGGTGGGTGGGTGGGTGTCTCTGCGCTCTCCACATTGGTGAAAGGTCCAAGGCTTCTCACCACAGGGTTCTGTTGCTGTTTGTAGAGTCCTGTAGCTCAGTGGTTAGGGTACTCGCCTTACAACAACAACAACAACAACAACAACCAAATTACATTTTCGAGCGCCTATCGTGTCGGGAGGATGTCCCAAGGCGCTGAACAGTCAGGTCAGGACCTGGGGGGAGGGGTCAGGGTAGGGGGAAGGAGCGTAGGAGAATTGACTGTATATTTGTGGGTGATATGCGGCTGCCACTTGCAAGCGAGAGACCTGGGGTTCGATTCCGGGCAGGTCAGGGCGAAACCTTGGGCAAGTTTCCTTACTCCACATGCCGAATAACAATCCCTCAAAAAAAATTGGTCATTTCAATCCGTGACTGTTTGTGAGGCACTGCTGTGTACAATTGGCTGCTACGTTTCATCCATAAATATACAGTCAATTTACTTTACAGTATACTCTGTGAAGCGCTTTGAGACGTCTAGAAGACATGGAAAGCACTGTATCAAATGCAAGGATTATTACTATTATTTTTGTTGTAAATGCACACGATGGAATATGTACTGTTTATCTAATCACTAGTATTTCCATGCCTCACCCTGCAGCTAATCTCCACTACAATTTCATTGCACAGACATTGCTTACCAGTCTTGCCAATGCTGGAGAAGAGATAAAATGCCTTGGAACATCCTCCCAACATGAAAGGCACTAGACTAATGTCATTTTGCACTTTGTAGGTACATTTGTATGTACGTTGTATATCAAAGGAACTGAATTATTCTCACAAACCTTTCAGAATTCCATCAAATACAACGTTTGGATACTCTTGAGAGCCTGCAGGACATCTCGGAAACTTTAAGCTGAAGACCAGAATCTGTAAAGTGTTGGTACTCTGCAAAATCAAAATAAATCCTCGTTGAGAAACAGGAGCTTTTCCAAAACATATCAAGCATTGATTTGAACTCTGACTTTATAATTTTCCAAAAGAGTATCACGGTTGTTTATCAGCAACTCCTCATTTAAATCTTACTGTGACCCTCATTGGCTCTGCTTTACAAAGTACAAACTGCAATTTATTATTGGGAAAAGTACATCTTATTTTCTCTCACCGACGAATGCTTACGTGAGTTACTATATTTGGTTTGTTTCAAGGAAAGATGTAATGAATAAGGAAATGCTATAGTCTAAGTAGAGGTTTCTCAGCAGATAACAATAATTAAACTCGTGGTAAATTTCCAACCTGCAATGCCTTCATGCTATCTCTATATAATCTACCATGTTTCTATTACAGTAAAGACATGTAATAAAAAATTTTTTTACTTCCTATTAATTAACGTTAGGAGTTGCAAACATTTTTTTTAAAGCAAAAACAATAAAATTACATTTATAGAGCGCTTTTCATGTCGGGAAGATGTACCACGGTGCTGAACAGTCAGGATTCGGGACTTTGGATGGGTTGGGGTTTTTAGGGATTCGGAGTGAAAGTGGGAAATTGTAATTGAAAGGATTTAAGCTAAGTTAAGTTACATGCAAGATTACAGTTGTATGTAATCATCATCTTGCATTGTTAATAACTAATCCTACATTTCATTTTGACATTAGCAGTACCTGAACCTTTTTCAGCTTTTCCTGTAAGGAATCTTCTTTTGCGTTTGTTGAAGTCTCCATCTGAAACAACAGTTACTGAGAAGGTAAATTAGGAAGGAACAGGTATTGCATGCTGACTGCACACATAGAGTACATATCGAATCTCTTCCAAGATTCTTTGTGAGTCATGTTTTAGAAGAACAACAGAGTGAGTGGACCTTTCTTGGCCAAGTTGCCATTCCAAGATTGTATGAGGATGGTTAATTAGGAGGCCTTTAACTTGGGGGAAAGATAATAAATACAATACTAGAAAGGATCATTGCCACGCATAGAAACAGGCAGTCACTGGCATTAGTAACCAGTAGGATAGGTTGGATGATGGAACAGCACTAATGACATCCAATGGATCAAACTGCACACTTCATCAATGGAAATGATGTGTCTCCTAAGTGTGATGTAAGATAACATAGTAAGTTGTGCATGATATACTTCTGATTATTTCCCTGATATACTTCAGAAGGATTCCCCACTTGGAATTATTGCATGTTATACTGTTTCTTATTATCTACTTATTGCTTCCTTGTAAGATTGATACAGTAATACTTTTGTAACTTGATCTCACCTCAAGATTTTGCCCACAATCGTATTGTACAGTTACAGCAATCAAGTCTACCATTCCCTGAAAGTAGAAAAACAGTGTTTAAGAGTGAAAACAAGTGGTCACTTCTGTCCAACCTTACAGCATTCAAGTACATTTTGTATAACTGTATAAAGATTTACATCAAATTCTGCAGTTTTCTAGCTGAATAATTGCGAACTTTTGTCAATATAATATAAAAATATTGTAGGTGCAATAATCATCACGATAGCATAAATGATGTTAAAGTAAGTCATTGTATTGTTAAAATGATGTGATGTGGTTGGTGTTCAATGTTTTAAATGTTTTTTTGTCCTTGTCCCTGCAACGCATAGAAGTACGCATGCATAGTATAAGTTTTTTCGGTGCACTTTTCTTTAAGAATATTTGTACTTTGGGGAAAAATAATAGTAAAGGAAAACCAATAAATTATACACTGTAAAGCAGATACAGGAAGAGATGCAAATAAATGGGCTGCAACACAGTTTGTTTTTCTATTCAATGCTGGTAAAAACATATTGAGCTGTTTACCTCAGTGATAACTTGTTGAATTGCCTGGGACACGCTGTCTGTTGAAACCATGTTATTAATGTTCAGAGCAATAGATACTCTCCCGCCTGCAAATAACAAAAAGGAGGCAAGACTTAATTCTCAAACTAATTACTGTACTTTCAACCCTTTCACGCGCAAACGTCTCCTGTGGGATGCCATTCAGGTATTTTAGAAACATAGGAACAGCATTCAGCCCCTCAAGCCTGTCCTGACATTTTATAGGATCATGGTTCATGAATCTTAAACCAACAAATGAAATGGAAACTTGTTGGAATTAGCAAATTCATATAATTTGAGTTTACCAAACAATTTTTTTATCTTGTTGACCTTAGCACTACAAGATAAACATTATGGTGCTATATTTTTGTACCCCGACACACCGGAAGCATTGGATACAGTAAAACAAGTAGATAAATTAAAATCTACATCATCTGAATACTGTTCTTAAAAGTTATTATTTTGAAAAATTTGGATTTTTCAAAAGACCATTATGATTATATTTGTTTAAATTACTTTTGACATTAAAGAGCTAAGTGAAAGAAAATAAGTATTATTGGATTTAATACCTCTAAAATTCAGGATTTGCAAACCACCAAAATTCATCTTGGATTGTGCATTAACTTTAGTGCCCATAAGATTATCCATATCACAAATCTAAAGTGGCAAATATAAACGCCGTTTTGAAAACTAGAAAGCTTTAATTTGTGACTTGCCTCTAGATGATATTTTGCTGTGATAAATCTCGTAAGCCTTTTTGTGAGCAAGGATTATGTTCTTTAAAGCTACCGACGATTCCATGTCCAGATGGCTTTGCTTTGGCTGAGATCTTCCTTTCATCATCTCCAACAGATCGTTAAATGTTATCCAGGTTTCAACTTTGTCTCCAAAAGTTGAAAAAACAAACCTGGCGTAGTCTGCAAATGAGTCAACAAGCGCTTCATTTTCCCAGTCACCAAACTTTGAATTCAGAGCTTGAGGAATGCCACCATCATGCAGAACCACCACAGGCTTCAGATGTGCAGATATTAACTCGTCTAGGAGGTTTGCGTAACATTTGACAACCCTGTTGTCTACCTTCTGTGATGTGCCGTCAGGGTCAATATGAGACCAAGAGAGAATGGCCTTGTAGTGGGATACTCCTCTTTTACGGAGAGTTGACAAATGTTTCTTTAAATGAGTTGGAAAAGGGTCTTGGCAAAAGTATTCTGCCTCTTCTTTCAAACCGATCACAAAGGTAGTTCCTTGGGGGATTTCTTCTTCATTTGCCCAAGCCTGCACTGAAGCTGGTGTTAAAGGACCAGCAACTACCATCACATCAAGCGGTAATTTTATTTCTTTGTGATGTGCATTTGATAGGCTTAAGCAAAACAAAATTAAGAAAATGTTGCACAGAGCCATTGTTAGACATCTATTGCTTCATTCATGGTATTGACGCATTGGGAACTTTCCAAAGCAATTTATAGCTTAGTTTAGCACTGATAATAGAGTTGCAACATCAATCATCTGTTTTATTATTGGTTACTTTGGAGGTTATATAATCACGTGATGAAACAAGGTGCAGTCCATAAAACCACAGACTGATTAAAATTTTTACTACACTGTACTTCTTTTTCAATATTTCATTTATCATGAATATGGAGAGTGGCATTATTGTTATTATGCAACTTTTTCTGAAAATTGGTCAAATGTGTGTCAGGCTATTCACTATATATGTCAGTGTGAAAGGACGGAAGAATCCAACAAGTTTAGTTGGTTGTTTGCATTAAGATTGGTTTGAAATATTTAGAGAATATTTTCAATGACTTATCTGCGTGCCTGAATGGGTGGTGGAAGCAGATTCAATAATAAGTTTCAAAAAGGAATTGAATATTTACTCTAATTTTTTATTTTTTTGCAAAGCTATAGGGAAAGAGCGGGGGAGTGGGACTGATTGAAAAGCTGTTTCAAAGAGCTGGCATTGGCAAGATGGGCCAAATGGTATTTTTCTGTGGTGTGGCATTCTGTTCTTGCGAATTACTATTGGGTGTAAGATGCTTTTGAGCTTGATGGCTTTATGTTTTATCGGAGTCTACTCTTCAAATTTTCCATTGGATGTTTCCAGTATGACTAAGGTTTTTGACGCAGCTTAGGATTTTCTAGTTTGGAAATCTTGAATAGAAATTTTTCAGTAACTGAAGGCAGGGATTCAACCCACCCTACTCCTCTTAACCCTGCAAGCCAATGCTCAAACAGAGACATAAAACAGGAAGCTTTACAGCTGGTGTTTCTAACAACGACCAGCCCAGCTTTAGCTTGTTTAACTCTAGCTGTACCTCATGCACAACCTGTAGGTCCCCAAGCCGAGGCTTTTTTCAGTTTATTTCCAATATTCTCTGGAATTGGGTAAGCGGGATGCGTCTCTCCAGGGAAGAGTACGCGCATTCCAATGCATGGGAATTTCTCTGTGCTGATAGGTTGCACACAACTCCATTTAGGTTGGATTTGCTTAAGCATGGTGACGGCTAGTGTCAGATACTGGCTGCTCGAAAACTATCAAGTTGCTACAAATCTGGACACCTAGTACTTTTTCTCTGCTTGTATGCTTTAAACAAGATTGAAATGTCAGGCAGCATCTATGGAGAGAGGAAAGTTAATTAAATGTTTCAGGTTGATTACCCCATGGATGCTGCCTGACCTGCTGAGTGTCTCCAGCAACTTCTGATTTTATTTCAGATTTCCAGCATTCACAGTACTTTGCCTCTTGTCAGTTTGAAATGTATTTAGTTGTTCAGGAAGCTAGATACATTTGTTTTCTTTATTGGATCTAGTTGGTCTATTAATAATGTTTGTTGATACAAATGATCTGATCATCGTTGGGACAACTGATAAGTACTTAATAGGAAACGCTGGAAAGTGGAGTAAGTAATTGTGGTTGTTCTGAAATTAGGTTTTCAGAAGGTTTTAGGTTTGTTGTTGAGTCAGTCTGTAGTACCGTAGTTAGTGATGTTAATGAAAGGATAGTGTTTTACACTTTGCAAAGTGGGAAGCTTGTTTGCATCACATTCTCAGTTTGCATAATGTGTGTAGCTCCAATATTAACACACGTTTTCCTCCATGCCAATAAAGGAAAAAGTGAAATGTCAACATGATTATGGTAGTTATTTATGATAGCAAATTTTTAATATATAATAGCCATCTAAACTCAAAGATCAATCCTATCTAGAAGTTTAGGTGGGTGGATGAGCGGTCAGTTTTTAAATCTATAATTTGTGATGACAGTGCAATTCAAGACCTCAATGTAAAAACGTACTGATAAAAAAAACTTATTGCAGATTAAGCTATCTATTGTTGCTTGCTTGGTAATTCTATTTCCAGCATCTACTGCTCTTAAACTGATACAGAAATCAAGTGTTACCAGGGTTTATATACAAATGGGGTCTTCTATTGCTTCTGAGCGTAAGTGGTGCATCTGTACACCATATAACATGAAGCTTCCAGATTTAATAAAAACAGGAGGCATTAATCATTCCATTGGGGCACAGAACAGCATTTGTATTAAATTTGAGACCAAAAACAATAATGTATGATACTTTAGTTGAATGTATATGATGGGATTGTAAGCAATATACATAAAAACATAATTAGGAGCAGTAGTCCATTCGGCCCTCGAGCCTGTCCTGCCATTTAATAAGATCATGGCTGATCTTCTAATCTAACTCCACCTACCTACCCCCTTATCCCCATATCCCTTTATCCACAAGAAATCTATCAATCTCAGTCTTGAATATGTTCAAGGACTGAGCATCTACATCCCTTTGGGGTAGAGAATTCCATAAATTTACTACTCTCTTGAGTGAAGAAGTTTTTTCTCAACTCAATGTGAAAGGGCTGACCCCTAATTTTAAGACTGTGACCCCTGGTTATAGTTTCTCCAACCAAGGGGAAACAGTCTCCCACGATCTGTCGTGCCCCTTAATAATCCTATAGGTTTCTATAAGATCACCTCTGATTCTTCTATATTCTAATTGAATGAATTAACAAATCCATTCAATTAGGAACAGCTAGTGTTGGTAAGATTCCCATATCAATGTGCATTTATTTTTAACTGAATATTTTTCCTCCACCCACATTTTGTAAGCTACCACTTGTTCAAGACCTCTTAATGTCTCTGTCAATAACTGTACCAAAAACAGTTGGATACAGCAACTGAATTTCCCATCCTCCTCAAAGTGTTAAATTGCCAGCATTAAACTGGCATGTTTTAGATTTCATCATAATCTTGATATAATCAATTATTTCATCATCTTGAGGATGAAGTAATGACATAATCATGTAATATGTAACTAGAAATGGCAAGAAACGGGTTTGTATTTTATGTATTTTATTAAAAGATATTACAGAAGCAGGTTTGAAATAGAACCAAATTTGTTTAGGTGTAAGCCGAGCAAGTCTATAATAGTAGCACAGCACTAAAGTGACGACTAAAATCCTATTGGATTTTTCTTTAAAGGATAAAAGCTCTCAAAATTAGATTTATTAAAAAGTATAAAACAGTTTAGGTGAGTCAAAATTTAACATAAAACAACAATTCCTTCTACACCCTGCATAGATAAAGTCAAATGCATTGGATAGCACTGTACATGACTTAGAAGTTGGTATCACAACTAGTCTACAATGCACTTGATTTTCAGTATTCATCGGTGATATTAATAGAAATGGCCATCAATACTACAAACATCTAATGCAGATTTAATCTTCTAATGTGTAATTGGGGTTGACAACCAGATAGGGATCCAGCTCCAACGTTTCATCTCCCTTCCCTTTTCGGCTCTTCAGGCCAGTGTGTTTCAATTCGATCAGAATGTGATCCTGTGGATAAATTGAAATGCATATCAAGACTTGATCATATGATAAGTTGACTTTAAAATACTGATTCCAGCTGGCTGGTTGTTACTGGACACCTTTAACTCTAGATGCTTGGTTAAAATGCAGACTACACTGATAGGATGAATGTCTTGTGTCTAATGTAAAGGATTATATGTGAAATGTCTGAACAGCATCTAATGTGCTTGATAATACAAAACGTTTTAATGTCTTAAGTAACTGAATTTCTGCATTATTCAATAGTGAAAATACAAGACATTGACCAAACACATCAAAACTATACCTCAGTTCACCAGAATTGTGAGTTACTTACATAGTGAATAAGTCTGTGAATAACTTTCTCAATTAGTTTCTTCTTGTCAATTAGCTCTTCCTCTGAATCAATTTCTGATTCAATTTCCTTTAAGTACCAGTTAATGAGATCACTTCTCTTTGGTGAAATATCTTCTTCTGTGAATGAATAAATTGAAATGATGTTAATATTCAAAATGTTGCCAATAGCACAACAATATTTAAAACTGAATTTACTGGAGTCATTCCCATTTATGAAAGTGAGATTGAACAGAAAACTTTTGGCAATTGATATTAGTATATGATTGCTATGATTCATATATCCAACATGATATCAAAACAAATGTGCAGTAATAATTCTAATGTCTCAAGGCGCTTCACAGAATATACTGTAAAGTGAATTGACCTGAATATTTGTGGGCAAAATGTGGCAGCCAATTGCGCACAGCAGTGTCCCATAAACAGTCGTGGATTGAAATGACCAGGTTATTATAGATTATTTAGGACAGATTATTATTAGGCATGTGGAATAAGGAAAAAAAACTGAAGTTAAGGCACCTGTCCATCGACAAAACTTTCACAGCCACTTCATCAAGTTGAATAGCTGCATTCTGTTTGCACACTGTGCAAATGAAACTAGAATCTAAAATAATATTTGCATTAAATATAGTGCTTTATCACATCGTTGAGATGTGAAGCTCTACATTAAATGTCAAACACAGGTGCTATTTGTGTGGTTATTAATCATACTATTCACAAAGCTTCACCCAGAGTTCTGGGTATCAATCATCCAGGCAAACTGATAACTTCATAGTTTTTCTGGGACTTTGCTGTACACAAATTGGCTGCCACGTTTGCTCAAAAAGCAACAAGATTTATAAATACCTGTGAAATGTGCTTTAAGATTTTTTTGAGTGTTATTATAAGTCAAATGCCAAGATTATTTAAAGAACACAATAACACTAACGGTAATGCAGCTCAGTGTAGTTATTGGGTTCACTGTTTACAAGATGTCCATGTTAAAGTATCAGGTGAAACCGAGAACAACAATCTCTGACCAGCAGCACTGTAGTGCAGGATATCTCCACATATGAATATAGCTACTACAGTAAAAGCCCGTTTATCCGGCATCAGATCAACCGTACCTTCAGTATAACTGGCATCGCAATAAAAGTCCGCATTCAAGTAACTGGAATTTACCTGGAAAAATGCATTAAAAAATTGGGGGGGGGGGGACATTTTCGGCTGAATATCTGGCTCGCGCTTTAACCGGCATTGGCCAGGTCCCGAGGGTACCGGATAAACGGGCTTTTACTGCACTTCCAAAACATTATTTGAAGCTGTAAAAAAAAACAGACACTGCAGAAAATCTTACCTTCTTCTAGCTTCCGTAGATGGAGGACAATAAGATTAGAAATCTTGCGATATTCCACAAAAGACATTCTTATTATCGATTTAGACACTTCTTCGTTGGCCCCACTGTCAGGGAGGCCACTGGTATCATTGATTCCATTTGGAATAACAGAATGGCCTGTCAAAACATGTAATTCTTACTGGAACAATTGAAATCCTCTGAAGTGTACATTCACAAGCTCTTCAGTAGTCTACCGGGGTTTATAATAGGAAGGACACTAGGGATCATCCATGACTTGAAAGATTGTAAACTAAACTAATTTTAAAAAATCATTCATAATACTCAATTAATTTTAGTTACACAGGTTATGAATGCAGTCTGTATTCAGCACTGCAAGTTTAAATTGCAGCTAAACATTCAGGTGTGTTCAATGTTCCTTTCAGAACCTGAAATACATCCTCAAGGCCCAAAACGGGAATGAATAAGCACACCCAGAAATAATTAATCAAGGCATTGGTCACTGTATAATTGCAATAAATAATTTTCATTTGGCATTAGTTTACCATTGGTCAATTCATGGGTTTCCTCTTCCATTGCTTCTTGTTCATCATCCTGGTCGAAATTTACATCTGGAGTCTCCACTCTAATGATGGATTTGTTCAGTAAGCGGACAGCTTCTTTAACATGCTTAGGCTGCACCTACAGGAGCCAGAAACATCATTAATGTTACCTGTTCTAGCCTGCAGAAAATTACCATGCACAGCAATTGCTTGTCTGTGTTTATAATAGTTGATACAGCGCCTGATCACCTTGTCAACATGTCTCAAAATGCTTCACAAGATTCACTGTATAGTGACAATGTGTTTGTAAGCAAATACAGTTTACAATCCCACAATGTGCATAGCAATGTCTCAGTCATGAATTGAATGATTTTTAAAAAATGAAAGATTGTGGGGCAGCACATTGGGACAAAACCCTTCTTTTTGAAAAGTGAACAAGATCTGTGAAATTCACTTGAACAGACAGACAAGCCTATAAATAGTACATTTTGTTTGATATTGTTCATCAGTATGTCACCTCACACAAATAATATAATAATAATCCTTGCGGTTGATGTAGCACCTGATCACCTCGTTGAGACATCTCAAAGCATTTCACAGAATACACTGAAAAGTGGATGGAAACTGTGAGATCCAAGTCTCAATACCCATAGATTCGAGAGGCAAGAGAGTTACTAACTAAGCCAGACTAACTAATTGATGCAATACATTGTGATAATAAACGGAGTTGCAATTATTTTAAACCATCGTTTTTTTCATTTAATATTGAAATAGAATCCTTCAGTTTTAATATTTATTTTGCATACCTCATCACAGCAGTGCATCCTAGCCATGGATTCAGAGAGGCGAATCATACTCTCCAGCTGGCGTACTGTGATCCGCCACGCTGACTTGATCACTCCGGATCCATCTCTCTGACGGAGACGTCTGTATTGTTCAACTATAAAGTCTTCAGATTCCTTTGAGATCTGGAAAAGCAATGCGTCTGTAACCATCTTGATTGAGTAAGCATAAGCACGACAGCTTACTTTTAAAATATAATAGTTATATTATAGCAACCTCAAACTCATGTCAGAACAGAATGCCTTGCCTCAAGAAAATATGATCAATTTTGTACAAGCAAGAATAAAATTATAAATTTTAAATGTGAAATATTGAATTATAATCTTATCCAAGTTAATAAATCATTTGATAGTGCCTTGTTGGATTGAAAAAATCTGAAAATCTAATTATTATTTCACAATAATTAGTGTTAAGTGAACTGCAGCAGTCTCACAGATAGGTGAATGACAAATGTAGCTTGTAAGCCAGGACATGAAGAGGATCTATTCTCTATTTAAATAATTATTGGTTCTTTAGAATCTAATTGAACAGGCAGACTTGTTAATTGTTAATAATAATCCTTGCATTTGATAGTGTTTCATCAAGTTTTTTGGATATGTCAAAGCATTTCACAGAATATATTATAGGAGTGAATTGACTACAATTTATGAGCGAAACACGGCAGCCAATTAATTACGCGAAGCAGTGACCTAAACAGTCGTGGATTGAGTGAACAAATTATTATATACTTTTTGAAGGTGTTATTACTCCCAGAAAAGCGATACACCAATTGAATAACACCTGGGTTCCTACTTACTGCTAGTAAACAGATGTGTGGAGTAAGGAAACTTGCCTAACGTTTAGCCCTCCCTGGGAATCGAACACTGGTCCTCTCGCTTGCAAGAGAAATGCTCCAACCACTGAGCTACAGATCTCCACAGGACTGTTAAATCTCATCTGAAGGATGTTTCCTTCAACAATGCAGTGCTCACAAGCCACTTCAGCAATGGACCATGAACTCAAAGCTCCTAACAGGATTTGAACTTGCAACATTCTGATCCAGAGGTCAGCTTTTTACCAACTGAGCCAGACTGCCACTGCTAAACAGAACTGATTATATTTGTGCCAACTTCTCAAGTGTACTTTATTAACATCATAGCAATGTGTAATGCCACAGAAATTATTTATTCAAACATTGCATTTCATGGTGTAACTGACCGTTGGCTTGAACTGTCTCGCAAACAACAGGTAGCGCCTGATGTCATCCAAGGAATAGATTCGTTCAATGGATTCTTGGATTCGAGAATGAAGGTCCACTATACGTCTGGCAATGGCGTAATCTGTTACCTGGTTAAGATTATTTTTAAAAATCAAAGTTAAAATCAAGTTTGTGAAAAATGGAAAAAAGTTTTCAAAATAGGATTGTAAATATGACCAATATTCCTACCTCATTACATTCATCAACCAGAATAAAGAACAAATCAAATCGAGACATAATTGGAGCTGTGAGATTTATGTTCTGTTTTAGAGACTTAGACCGGTCATATCGCCCACCGACTGGATTTGCTGCAGCCAAAATCGAAGTTCTGGCATTCAATGTTGCCTATGCCAAAACAGAGGGGGTGGGGTTAGTAACTCATTTTGACACTTGTTGCTAATACAATGTACAAACTTATTTATACAATTTTAGGTTTTGATAAGAATCACAAGGCACACTCACAAACTCTCACTTCCTCATTAAAATGAGATTTGCCCACACAGAAACCTCCTAACATGCAGAATTCTACTATGAATCGAGTCTTCCCCCTGCAATGAAATATCTAACAATTTAAGTTTCTCTTTAATGCCAACCCTCTAAATTAACCAGCTTAATCCAGAAAAATTCTAGTTTAAAATTTCTATAGATTTAACTTGCATATTGAAACTAATTAGCAATCTAAAAGTGTACATATTTCTTAGCTGATGTTAAATCAGTTATAACATCACAATTTCTAGTCCAACTGAAGAATGGTTGTGGGTTCCACCTCTTTCCCTGACTTCTGGTCAATAGTTGGGCCTAAAGATTTTACTGAAGTTACCATGTATAGTGTTCACATACTGTACTCAATGCTAAGCATCTCAATAATATAGATTTTTCAGCTAAAGGAGTAGCTTTATCAGAGCAATATTTTTTCAGCATCAATTCAAGCTGAAAACATGCAGAACTGATCATCCTCCAAATATATGGATCTCTGTAGATTAGCTAGCACTCAATAGTTAAGACAGATTGATAAGATTCCACCATTGCTTCATCCTCCATGCTGCCGAAACACTCGTCTACGCATTCATCACATCAAGGCTCGACTACAACTCTCTCCTCGTCGGCCTTCTCAGCTACTCCCTTCACAGGATGCAGATTATTTAGAACTCTGCAGCTTGTGTACTCTCCCGCACTAAGCTCCGAGACCACATCACTTCCATCCATCCGTCCCCACTGGCTCCTCTCCCCCAGAGGATCGAATTCAAGATCCTCGTCCTCACCTTCAAGGCCATTCTCTCTGACCTGCTGTCTCCCTATCTGCCTGCCCATCCCCTCCGTTCAGCAGGCTCTGGCCTGCTCCATGTGCCCCGCCCCACCATCGGTGGCCGGGCTTTCAGCCTCTCTGCCCCCACACTCTGGAACTCCATCCCGCAATCCCTTTGACTCACTTCCTCCCTTTCCTCCTTCAAGGCCGGTCTCACGACCTCCTCTTCAACCGTGCCTTCTGTTGCCCTCCAACTCTCCCCCCTTTCCTACTTTCCTTCCCCCACCCCTACCCTTCTCCTCCCGCTCGGGTCCTGATCTAAGTGTTCAGGGCTTTGGGACGTCCTCCCGACGCGAAAGGCACTCTATAAATGTAATTTTGTTATTGATAAAACAGTTAATATTTGTTGTCTGCCAGAGACTGTGAAAAAAATCTGTCTACTTTTCAGAACCAGTATAACACTGCCATGAAGAGTAAATATTGCCTTCACGTAAATAAGGTATTTGAGAAGAACCTTCAGGATTTTATTCAGATTGAACACACAAAAGTACTTTGATTATTTTAACCAGTTACCTTGACTCCTGCTTTAGTGATGGAGATGGTCTGCTGCTCCATAGCTTCATGGATAGCCACTTGATCTCTTGTCTCCATTTTATCAAATTCATCAATGCAACAAACACCCTAAAAAACAAAGCATTTAGTTAATACAGGTTTTACTCAGGAAGTGGAAAGTTGTTCTGTCTCAACCATTGGTATACAAATAAATATTTTGGTAATCTTCTGCCATAGTAAATATTGTAAATTACAAAACAAACTCCTCCAGTTGATGCTGAAAAAGGGCAGCTACAAAATAATATTACTCTATTGAAGGTTAGACCTCACCGAGGGCCTCTGGTGTCAGAAACCCAGTACTGTAGCATTAAAAGGACAATGAAGCCAGCTGTTTTTGTACAGCAATTCAGAGTAACATTAAACCAGTACCATACATTGGATTTCAGAACAAATCTTACGCAACAACTAAGAATGACCAATACAAATAACACTTACATTATCAGCAAGCATCAATGCTCCAGCTTCAATGACAAATTCATGTGATTCTTCATCTCTTACAACTGCAGCTGTCAGACCAGCAGCACTACTGGCTTTACCACTTGTGTAAACTGCGCGAGGACTGAATTCCTCCACATGCCTGGTTAACATACAGAAAAATAGATCCATTATAATAATGTACCATATAAATTCCCATTATTGTAGTTAGGTAAACTTTATTTTATTCATAATATTAAGAAAAAAAAACTAATTTACCACTTGAATACCAACATAATGCGCCTATTAAAGATAATCAACATGGCCAATAAATATTTGTTAGATAGTTCACTATCTTGATTTCAATATTAATTACATTTCATAATTGCATACTGGTGGAGTCTTTTAATAATTGACATCACATTTCTTTTTGGTGGAGTACTTCATCAAATAGAATTAGCATCTGTGCAATACATTAAATAAGTAAGTAATATTAATAGATTGGATAACAGAAGGGAACATTTGTGATACTGAACTGCACAAGTATTTATCAGAGTTAGATAAGCTAGCTGAGTACAACTTACTTGAGGAACTGGCTCTTAGCAGTACTTGGGTCTCCAACTATGCAAACATTAATATCGCCACGCAGGGAGGTTCCCTCCATTGTAGTTTTTGCAACACCTCCAAAAAGCATCAGCAAGATTCCTCGTTTCACTTCATCATTACCTAAAACATATTCAAGACATTTAACTCAAGTCTCTTTGCTCACAAGTACGGTATCCCGACATGAAAGGCACTCTATATATATAATTTTGTTGTTGTATCCTAAACTAATCATGCAAACAGCTTTTTTTTCCTACTGTAGAAGTCCAAATGTCAATAAAAATAAGAAAATCTTTAAATTGCAGCTCTGTAAAACTAATTCATTAAAACACCAATGAGCCGAAAGAGCATTACCCAACTACCTATTGTAATTTAAAATCATTGTTCACTTCAGTTTGATATTCAGGTGGATGCAATATACCTCTCAAGATGCTTTCCAGTAATTGCCAGTCTTTTACAAGGCTTACACTAGGAATAAAAATGGTTCTGCTTCTTTTAAACTGATGGCAGTTCATGGATGTGGCAGGGCTTAATTCTTTTTTGATGAAAATAGCAATATTCAATTTAATAAATTGGCAAGTGGCCTCATTACTGCTGCTATTTTAGCCCTCTTTCTCCAGACAATCGTTATGGATTCAAGCTTCATATCGAAACTGAGCTCATAGACGAAGGGTGAGCTGCACTGACTGCACTGACGAAGGGTGAGCTGCATGCGGTCATACAGATGAAATGTGAAATCAAGGCCCTATTTGGCTCTTGTGGCAGATCCCATAATACAATTTGAAAAGGAGGAAGTTTCTCCCCATATCCTAACCAACAATCTCTCAGATAAAATTGGTCATTCGCTTCATGGCCATTTGTGGGATGTGACATTGTATACAAATTAGCTGCCGTGTTGAACTACGAAATACAAACAGCACAGTAAATTCTGCAAAGCAACTTGACTTTCCTTCTGATGTAATAAGGCATTATATGGAATGCAAAGATGACGATGATGATTATTATAATGCATGAAATATTTACAGAACATAAAATCTTACTTACCATGAATGGTGGGAAAGAGGCTTGTACAGAGATTGTGATACAAGTTTTTGTCTTGACTCATTTCAAACACCTTCTCCCATTCCTGAACGGTCATCTGATTTTTAATACTTTCTGCCGTTTGTTCTTCGTCTCTTATCTCTTTACCACCAAACTGAAAAAAAACCTCATTAGCTTCATACACTTAGACCTAGACAATCTTATTCTCAATCATTCCCTCTGTCTGAATGTGGATACAGTTTTAATAAGAAATTCCAGTTAAGACATTTATTCACGACTAATGTCACATTTTACATTGTCTAATTTTGGCTCAGTTGGCAGCACTCTGAATGCTGGGACAGAAAATTATGGGTTCAAGTTCTACAGGACTGATGTAAAGACATAAGGTCATTGTCTAAGATGACAACAATAATAAATTACACTTGTATAGCTCCCTCCACATCATAAAGACATCCCGCTGTATAGTCAGGATTTTTTGGAACTGAGCTGGGAGACAGGAGTTGAAGGAGTTATGAGAATGGATGAGGTGGGGGGATTGTGGGATAGGATCTCAGAGTGTAGAGGCAGAGTGCGAATGTGCGACCACCAATGATGGTGAGGGAGGCGTGTGGGGGAACTGAAGCTGGCTGGTGTCTGCCGAGCGGAGGGAATGGCAGACTGATATTGGTTATGAGGTTGGAGGGATAGGGGGAGCAAGACCATGGAGGGCTTTAAGGTGCGAACAAAGGTTTTGTACTTGACTCTCTGAGGGAAGGGGGATGACACTGCAATGCAGAGGAATTCATTAAATACATTGTCAAAGGTGCTATCATTTGCATGAGACCTTAAATCAAGATCCTTTTCAGATGGACTTTAAAAATCCAGTTGCACTAATTGATGAATAAAAAGTTGCTCCATGTGTCCTAACTAATTATCACAGATTAATTGATCACACATGAACATAATTATCTGTGGAATATTTGAAGACATTCTGATTTGAAAAGACAATTTGAAAAAGCACTTTTCATTTACAAATTTCCACAGCGACTAGGATATTAACAACATGTACAAAAACACTAACTACACTTACCCGTGGATTTGTCTGTGCCACGTGACATGCTAGAAAAGCCAGTTTGTATGACAAATCACGTACACCCAATGCACGCAAACCTCGGACTCCTTCAGCTTCATATCCTTCAACACCACCAACACGGGAACCAGTCTCAGCACGAATACCTGAAGCAATATAACAGTATATTGTTATATATAACAATATATTCATTTAAAACAACCAAATCACATTACAGATCAGTTGATACACAAGATCCAAAATAGAAACCATTAATGAATGTCTCAGCAACATACCTACACAACCTACAGTGGACATCTCCAAGTTACAAAGTGCAGCAATAAAACAGCAGTTAGTTTAGTCAAAACCACTAAAATGAACTGTATGTGGCTCCTGCCAGTTAATTAAATTTCTATTGCATTACTATCTTGTCACTCTCTCCTAGGAGCTTACCATTTGGAAAATTAACAAATTTTAAGGAAGTGGCAAGGCTCAAATCCACAAATCACTTGTCCTTGGAGGGATTTCAGGTTATTTACCCGATAGTACAGTATGTAGAATTTATGTACATTTACAACGTGAATAAGATGAAAGCCTGATGTAGAAATGCAAACATTGCAAAATTAGCAAGCTGAAATATACCCTTTCCCAACCTGGAACACAATCCTTCAACAGCTGAATAGTATTGTGATGGGTTTCCTGCATAACAAATTCTTTCCAAATCTCAAGTTTACCTTTTAGTCACTTTTCTATTCAATTACATCTCACCTCACTGAGGCTATAATCTCGGCATTACAAATCAAAATCAGCAAGTTGTATTTGATCTTATCTAACGTCCATTTTACTTCATACCTGGCGTAGACAGTTGAGATACATCAGGAACTACAATCAGCATTCCCGTAAAATCACATCGGTCACCAGCCTGTGCGGATTCCACAGCTTCTGCACGCAAGACAACTTCCACACTGCGAGGAATGCAGCCACGGGGCAGCTCGGCCTGAGTCTCCTGAATACGAACCTGAATATGCAAAGCAGTGGAGAGTTAGCTACTTAATTGATCAAGAACAAAGAAACTAATGATTCTTCATCCAACAGAAATAAAATACTGCAATTCCTTCACTTGCACGTAATGCAGTAATGAGAGCTAATTTAGTAACGATAATGGTATCGCTCATGTAAAATAATAGAGCCAATGTCTTTACTACTGCTTCAAATACATATTATTTTGTCAAAAGAAACAAGCAAAAAGTAAGCCCATTCTATACCAATGCTGAAAAACAGCGTGGGATTCCATGGAGTTATTTTATCTACACAGACTGACAATCAGCATTTTCAGCATTCAGTCCCCATTTTAGTATATTTCAGGGCCCAGTTTCTTGTCACTGATTGAAATCACTGCACATACATGCAGCATTTTTGGGGGTATGATTTTTCTCAATTGTTGGGATGATGCCATTATTTAGGATTAATGTTTGGAATTTACCAATCCAGTTCACTAAAGCAGATGAGGGGCAAGCAGCTCAATCAGGCTGTGTTAAATTGCTTCTACAGAAAAAGACATTGTGTGCAGGGCAGGAAGATGGGACAAATGGGACAAGGTAACAATCAGTCTCAGAAAGAAAGGAGGAAGAGGTAGGATTGGACACACTTCCTAAAAGGGGAGGGATTGGACTGAGGAAACCAAACTACATGAATGACTATAGATAATAATTGCTAAAGGGATTGATGAGTGTGCGAAAGGACGTTTGCAAGACTGATTGGAGGGCAATAATAGGAAAGGGAATAAGGTGTGCATAAGCAGGAAATGGTCAGAGTAGGCAAAAGAAAAGAGGGGCCAAGCCAGTGAATGATTGAGAACAACAATGGCTAAAAGAGTACAGGATGCACTCTCAATGAAAAAAATCTCAAAAAAGCATAGGAACAAGAAATCAGTAGGTGTCAGAATTTAATGATTAAAAACAGTTGGTGAACTACATGAAAATGAATCTAAATGAGTTTAGTACATATACAGTGAAACTCACAGTCAGGACCATAACATTTAATGACTTACATGATTAAGTCTGAGTTGCAAGCAAACATGTCACGTAAAACCTGATTTATTCAATGTGTAAGAGTAATTCAATGAGGCTGGCAAGTGCACATTTGGTAGTTCAGCACGGAAACTGGTAAGTGCTCAGCCTGTGACAGGTCAGGACTACATTTCCCACTATTCCCGCTTGACCCGTCACAGGAAAAAAAGTTATTCTACCCACGAGTCGCCAGACCAAGACTATGTTTCCTATGATTCAATGCAGCCGGCCAGTGAGTGCTTCAGTAAAGGAGGATATGTAGAGCACCGTTACGAGTTAGGAGGCAATAAATACAATTAATGCAAAGAAATCTAAGTGGTTTTGATATGAAACTGAATGGGCCTTGGGTGAATGATTTATGTGATCATACGTTTTATAAAGACATGTGAGTTTTACAGTAGCCATACAATCCATGAAAATTAATCAGTGAGTTTTATTTTATCATTTTTAAAATGTAAAATATTTTACCACTGGACCAAAAACAAAATGATCAAGTTTAATAGTAGCTGTACACTGACCTTCTGAAAGTCGACAAATCGTGACTTATTTGTGTCCAGCATAAACCTCCTCCTATTGGCACACACAGGATTCCTGCAGATATTTGGCTGTGTATACTTGAACTGTTGCTCCACATCTTTGACCACTGTCTGACAGTCCAGACACATAAACGTTCCACTGACCAACTCTGGATGAACAGGATGTGTTCGAACAACTTGCCCACTGATGCGTAGTAGGGTTCCAATCTTTGCTGCAGTCAGTTCTCTTATTCTGGTTTAGAGTAAATCAAATGTCCCCTGGTTAAACGTTTGATCCAACATTTATTTTAATGGAAGAAATTATATAATTGTATAATAATAATCGTTTGATAAAGAGTGCTTTTCACATCTTCTAGAGGCCTCTAAGCGCTTCACACAATATACTGTAAAGTGAATTGACTTTATATTTGTGGGCGAAACGCGGCAGCCAATTGCACACAGCAGTGTCCCACAAACAGTCATGGATTGAAAATGACCAATTTATTGTTGGGGTTTTGCAGGACACTGCTGTGCGCAATTGGCTGCCATGTTTCGCCCACAAGTAATAATAATAATATAAGAGTAACTTACATTTATATAGCGCTTTCCGCATCTTATCGACGTCTCAATGCTTCACAGAATACAACAACATCCAGTAGGGACCAGAGCAGGGGGTGAGGGGTCAGGGTAGGGAGAAAAAGAGTAGGAAAATTTACTATGTATTTGTGGGGGAAACGCGGCAGCCAAATTGCGCACAGCAATATCCCACAAATGGTCATGGAAGCGGGATTAAGGGAAATTGGGGGAAAAGATGTCAAGGGGAGGGGTCGGGGCAGGGGGAAGGAGAACAGGAAAGCCGACTGTATACTTGTGAGCGAAACACGGCAGCCAAATTGCGCACAGCAGTGTCCCACAAACAGTCGCAGAAATGAGGTCAGGGGAGAAAGTGGGAAAAGAGGGCAAGGGGAGAGAGGAAGGGAGAGGGAGTGAAAAGTGGTGTAGAGCAAGGTCAGGGAGGAAGAGGGTATACTGTCAAGTGAATATAGTAAATTCACTTGACAATATATTCTGTGAAGCGCTTGGAGATGTTTAGAAGACATGAAAAGCACTATATCAAATTCAAGTATTATTATTATTAATTGTCCTTTCATGAGAGAATGGACAATCACAAACAGTGAGGGCAAAAGTCATATATAGTTAGCTGTGACCCATGGCATTGGCAGAACACAATTTGAATGTATTCTCAAAAGGTTGGTTGAATACATGACAGCTTTTGTTTTAAATATGGCAATGCCTGTATTTTAATGAGATCGCAAAGCATGGTTTTTGAATGTTCATCACCTCATCACCCATGACCAATGCTCTTAACATTACAACAGTGACATGAATCATCTAACCTGTTTCAGTAATCAGATCACCTCACGAAGTAGGTAACTTTTGCCAGTCACTTGCGACCGAATTAGTGAGATTCTACTGTATATGATTTATATAGATCAGACTCAAAACAGCCAAATCACTGAAATGACAAGTTAGCTACTGCCTCAAATCGAATCAATGATTTGAAAAGGCCACTGTATTTATCGACAGCAATCTTTCACATCTAAATATAGTGAAATTCTGTTAATTGAATATTGAATTTGACAATCAAAATTATTCATTAAACCAAACTACCCATATAACCAGACTAAACACAACAAGGAACTCATTGTTAGATCTCTAAATTCTACTCAATAAACCAAACTATACAATTAACTGTATTTC
The DNA here is from genome assembly GCA_035084275.1 of Hydrolagus colliei. Lineage (NCBI taxonomy): Eukaryota > Metazoa > Chordata > Chondrichthyes > Chimaeriformes > Chimaeridae > Hydrolagus > Hydrolagus colliei. The sequence goes on along the minus strand of CM068747.1, from coordinate 17,814,205 downwards.
ACTGTACAACTTTAACAGATTTCTTGTACTTCAATCCAAAATACCACCTCATAGAAATTTCACTGAAATCTACCGTTTTGATATAAACATCAAAGTATCTCTTACTTGTGTCTAGCAGGTAAGTCCTGGATTGAGATATAAAACTCTTTGTTTGGTGGAATATTTCCATGATCTCTTGCAAAATTACGAACAGCTCGACAAAGGAAAGGATAAACCCTGGAAATAAAATGCAAAATCTTCAGCCATAACAACACCGAAAATGTAGCTATTACTTTTCTCTCTACAGCTATGTATACATTTTTTTTATAAACCTGCAAACATTTTTTTTATCTTAAATATTATTACAGTAAAACCTCGTTTATTGGTACCCAACCAATCGGCATACTCAACCAACCGGTATCTTCCTATACAATTCACCATTCCAGCAACCGGATTGCATACCGTAGTCATCTGGGACTCGCGGTATGCTCACTTTGCGCATCCCCACTTATTAAACTTACCGGACGCTGGAATGTTTTTTTACCGATCATTTTACCGAGTGTGCTGGAATGCTTTATTGGTAAGTACCCAACAACAACAACAACAACAATTTACATTTATATAGCGCCTTTCACGTCGGGAGGACGTCCCAAGGCGCTAGCCATACAATATTCTGTTATTATTTAGTCTATTATTGACATAGTATGTTTTAAAATAAGTAAATTTGTTTTGTTAGATTTTCAGCAACTTGCCACTCGAATATCCTATATATTTGTTTAATTGGTACCAGTCAGGTCCTGAGGGTGCCGGATAACAAAGGTTTTACTGCAGTTATCAAAATACCTACTGCATGATATTACATTGTGAACTTCTGTATCTTTCTACATAATTTTTGTTTATTTTACACCAAGATGAAAAAAATTAAGGTTTGTTTTGTACAGTACCTGTAAAATTCCTCTTGAATAGTGGTAGCCAGCTGCTGGTTATACAGCTCCAGATCTATGTAACTCACAGAAAGCGTGTTCCTCTCTGGGCGAATCAGCTCTTCAGCATCACGCAAGTATTTACTCTCACCATCACTGTTCTGGAATCTGTAAGGAAGAAAGGTTTATTCCTACAAAACTGCTCCCACATACTGCAGTCAAGGAGCAAACAACAGCATTTCTTTGTTTTTCTTTGGTCAGGCAGATGGCAGATATACAAGGAAACCCATCATCATGGAGTTCTGTAGCTCAGTGGTTAAGAGAACTCGCCTTCCAATTGAGAGACCTGGGTTCAATTCTAGACAGGGCAAAACCTTGGGCAGGTTTCCTTATTCCACACGACTACAACAACAACAAAATCACATTTATAGTGTGTCTTTCACGTCGTGAGGATGTCCCAAGGTGCTGAACAATAAGGAGGGACCCAAACAGTGGGGGGAAGGAGAGTAGGAAAGGGGGAGAGTTAGGAGGGGGTGCAGAAGGCACAATCGAAGAGGAAGGTCTTGAGACCAGCCTTGAAGGAGAAAAGGGAGGAAGCGAGGCGAAGGGATTGCGGGATGGAGTTCCAGAGTGTGGGGGCAGAGAGGCTGAAAGCCCGGCCACAGATGGTAGGGCGGTTCGGGCAGGGGACATGGAACAGGCCAGAGCCTGCTGAATGGAGGAGTTGGGCAGGCTGATAGGGAGACAGCAGGTCAGAGACATAGGCGGGGGGGAAGGCCGTGAATGGCTTTGAAAATGAGGACAAGGATCTTGAATTCGATCCTCTGGGGGGATAGGGAGTCAGTGAAGACGGGCGAGGGTGGGAGTGATGCGGTTGCGGAGTCTAGTACACAAGCTGCAGAGTTCTGAATAATCTGCATCTTGTAAAGGAGGAGCTGGGAAGGCCGACGAGGAGATTTGCCGTAGTTGAGCCTAGACGTGATGAATGTGTGGATAAGTGTTTCAGCAGCATGGGGGGGGGGGGGGGGGGATGAGGTAGTGGAGTCTGGCAATAATAATAATCCCTCAAAAAAATAATAAATTGGTCATTTCAATCCACGATTGTGTGTGGGACACTGCTGTGCGCGTGTGGGTTGCTGCGTTTCACTCACATATATACACAGCGAATTCAAATCTGAGTATATGCCGTGAAGCGCTTCGAGACGTCAAAGAGGACATGAAAAGCGCTACATCAAATGCAAGGATTATTATCATCGTGCTTAACAGTATCCAATCCAGAGTTGCAGTTAAGCGCTCTGAATCGCCGTCCGGCGTGGAGGGCGCTATATAAATCAAAGTTGTCGTTGTTGTTGTGTGCATCCCACCTACAGATGGTATATAACCATTTGATATATAATAACAGCCCTTCCATTTGATATTATCACATGTTCCAGGCGTCTCAAAGGGCTTCACGTAATATACTGTAAAACGAACTGACTGTAAGTAAGTAAGTAATCCTTAAGTTTATACAGTGCGTTACATGTCTTATCGACGTCCCAAAGCGCTTCACGAGTTTGGGGAAGGAAAGTGGGAAAATTGACTGTATATTTGTGGGCGAAATACTGTGTATTTTGTGGGCAAAACACGGCGGCCAATTGCTTACAGCAGTGTCCCCCGGTCGTGGATTGAGTGACCAAATGATTGTTTTATTTATTGTAAAGGAATTATTCATTCCCCCCCCCCAAAGGGAAAACGATTCATCAATCGACTCACACGGCTCCTGCTTACTGCTGGGTAAACAGAGGAGTGTGGAGTAAGGAAACTCGCCCAACATTTCCCGCTGCCCGGGGTGAAAGCGCTCGTTTCGCGAGACGAGTGCTCCCAACTAACCAGAGCTACAGGACTCCAGCTAGTGATCCTCACCGCCCCGCAAACATGACGCGAAAGACAAGGGTTTCCTCTCCCAGTGAATGTGTAGGTCACTGGTTGGTGGGAGTAGTTTATGGGGAGAGGGGGTGGAGGGGAGAGAGAGGATCTCGGCTGTTTAAAAATCCTCTTGGGGGGTGGATTTAAACCCTGATTATTATCACTAATGAAAGATTATTATGAATAAGATGATACGTTTGGTGTCAGGCCTGGGACCAGAAATGAGCGCCCTCCCCCACCACTTACTCCTCTAGGAAATCCTGTAGCAGTTTCTGACATTTCTCCGCCAGTTCGTCCTTGACCTGCTGCCCGCCTCCTCCTGCCGCCGCCGCCGCCAGGTCCATGTTTCCTACCGTTAAACGGCTGAAATTTCAAACTCGATTCAAACGGAGAACTCGGGTTCCTTCACTCGCAGCGTTCCCGCCAGTGCTGTCACGTGACCGGCTTTTCCCGCCACTCCGGGACCAATGGAAAGGCGCGCCGGTCAGCACCAGCCAATAGAAAGGCGAGCTGTCGAGGCGAAGGTGGGACTTCCGCCAACAAACGCAGCCCCCTCGGGTCAGTGAGGCGATGTGGCCGCGCGGGGCTGCTTTGTTGTTCGTGCAAAAAGTTCTCGTGTGAACCCGCCTCCCCCAAACTCCTTCCTCTCCCCGCCTTTGAAGACTTTTCTTCACAGTTTCAAAAACACTTAACTTAAATTGCTCACTCTGCCACCCATAGGAGGTAACGCGTATTGGGCTACTTTTTGGGCTAGTCTTTGCTTCACTTTGGGCTACAGGCGTACGTTAATTTCTATCAAGCGTATAATGGTAGTACAGTAATATTATTATGTATAAGCCAGACCTGGATTTATAGCAGTCAAGTCGGTTGCTAATTTTTAAACTGTCGACTTGTGCAAAGACTAATTATTATTATTAATAGGCCTACTTGAGGTATAGAGGACAATTGGTGCTGCCAGTAATAATAATAATCCTTGCGTTTGATATATGCAAGATTTTCAGGTTATCGATGTCTCAAAGCGCTTCACAGAATATACTGTAAAGTGAATTGACTGTATATTTGTGGTCGAAACGCGGCAGCCAATTGTGCACAACAGTGTCCCACAAACAGTCGTGGATTGAAATGACCAATTTTTATTATTGTGGTTTTTTTATGGATTATTATTAGGCGTGTGGAGTAATGAAACTTGCCCATGGTTTCGCCCGGAGCTGCCTGGATTCGAACACAGTTCTCACGCTTGTAAGGCGAGTGCGCTAACCACTGAGCTACAGATAGCCATCAATTGCAAGGATTATTATTGCTCGTAGAATTTGTAACTGAAGAATAACAGCAATACTCATAGCACGGTATGACAATTTATTTGCGTTATGAATCACTGACCGCTTCACAAGTGCCTTCAAGGGGAGTTTAAAAAAAAGGAATTATGCTTTTCAAATAGATTGCCTGAAGTAGTCTGTTAGTTTCTCTTTCTCACATTGCAACTTATTAAGTTAACCTACACACTTCATGCACCAATAATAATCCGTCCCCAAAAAACTACAATAAATTGGTCAATCCAGGACACTGCTGTGCGCAATTGGCTGCTGCGTTTCACCCACAATTACAGTCAATTCACTTTACAGTATATTCTGTGAAGCGCTTTGGGACGTCTGGAAGATGTGAAAAGTGCAATATCAAATGCAAGGATTATTTTTATTATCATAAATAATAATCGTTGCATTTGATATAGCGCCTCATCCCGACTCAAAGTACTTCACAGGATATTTTGTGGGCGAAACACAGCAGCCAACTGCACACAGCGGTACCTCATATACATAGGAGTGGATTGATCGACCAAATAACTTATTTATATATTTTTAAACAACTAGGGTTCCAACTTACTTTGGGGTAAACAGTAGTGAGTGAGAGGAGCCCAGACGCAGAGCTATGTAAGCACACAGAATGCAGGTCAAATCTATAAACCTGGATGACAAGATTGGTCTGTGAAGAATGTCCTTTGTAATTGTACTAGGTGCAGGTTTGCAAAAGCCAAGCTTATCACATCCTTCCACAACTCTCCCTGCCATCACAGCATCAAACTGCTTTTTTTAAAAAAAAAAGTCCAATGTCCTGGCCTCTTTCCTGAATTTACCCTTTACAACTCTTTAAACATGTATCTTGGTGCATTCTTAACTATTGACCTACCTGGGTTTACTCATTTTTTGATGCCTTCTGCTGCCCTAACTCTCCCTCCCCTCCCCCCAATCCTGCCTCTCCCGACCTGACTGTACCACACCTTGGGATATCCTCCCGACGTGAAAGGTGCTCTACAAATGTAATTTCGTTGTTGTTTGTAAACATTTTATACACTTTGATGAGGTCCCCACTGAGTCATCTTCTCGAATTTAAAGGCGCTCTAACTTGCTTAAGTGTTACTGAAATAACCTAGGCGTGGCCTAGGTATCACTGATTGTTCCACGCCCCCACCTTACAAACGCTCTCCTTCAGGCCTGCCACCTGCATTGCTCCAGAACGCAGCCGTTAAACTCAACTTTCAATCCCCTCGTCACCCTGAAAACCAGGTTTGTTTCCAAGCCTACTCGCGCTCACCCACCCCTCCCTCAAACCCCAAACCCTATTGCTGAAGGGCAAATGGCATAAAAGCAGCCTCCTGGTTCATTGGCAACTGTGAGTGGAGTATCTTCATATCTACTGCCACTTCCTCTCTGAAGCCAAAACTGGGCTCCATTCACAGTTCATTCTCAAGGCCAAAAATAACCCCAAAATCCTGTTCTCCATCACCACCTCCTGGACCTCTTTAGCTCTAAGATACACATGATCCGCTTGGCTTCCTCCTCTTCTCCCCCCCATGTTGCCTATTACCCAACTCCCTCTCTCCTGCCCAATGAGTCCCTCTCCTCAGGTTCTGTCCCACTCCCTTCAAAGCTGTTACCATCAATCGTCTCCTTAAAACAGCAACCTTCCAACCTCATAAACTTCAGATCCATCTCAAACTTGCCCTTCATGGCCAAAGGTTTGGAATGCGTCTTTGCAAATCAGCTTTCTCCTACCACTCCCAATCAATCCCTTCCAATTTGGTTTTCACCCTGATCACAGCATAGTGACAGAGCTTGTCAAAGTAACAAATGACGCCCTCTCTCTGATCATGGCTCACTCTGACTTGTTCTCTCCACCATGTTCGACACAGTCGATCATCCCTTCCTCCTTCACCGCCTGCATCGCATGGTTTGAGTACTACTCAACAAACTGCCAATACATCTCAGCAAATGGGTTTTCCTCCCTCCCCATCCGGTCATCTGCGGTGTACTCCTCAAGGATCCATTGTTGATCCTTTCTCTTCCTTATCTACATGCTCCCTCTTGGCAATGTCATCCACAGACATAGGTGTCAACTTCCACATGTATGCAGATGGCAGCAAATCTACTTCTCCTCTGATGTCTGATCAGCTTGTTTGACAGACATCAAAACCTGGATGAGCACTGATTTAAAGCGGCTAAATGTCGGCAAGACAGGAGCCAGGGTCTGAACTCCACAACCTCAGACTTACCAAACCCGTGTGAACTTAGGCATTGGGTTCAATCCCCAGCTTTCCTTTCTACCCATCCATTCCCCAACCAGGAATGCTTTCTTCCACCTCCGTCACATTGACTGCCTTCATTCCATATCTTACAACCAACAAAGTTGAAACCTTCGTCCATGCCTTCCCGGCTGAACTATTCAAATGCTCTCCTCTCTGGGCTCTGGCTCTACCATACACAAAATTCAACACTCCAACGTCCAGTAAACAGTAAAGTAACAAGAGTATTGCAGTCCACCCCATTAGCAGTGTACTTTAGACCTCTATTCATTGCTTGCCTGTGAGATGTTGATCAGCAACCATGGTTTTTACTCTTCGTGTCGGAGTGCCAGCACTCCACTTAGCAACCCCCAAAGCGACGTGGATAAAATCACAGTACTGTGAGAATATCATAGGTGTACTTATGGGAGTGTCCTTCGAGCAATACAACGGTTAATAGTAACATAATTGTAAAATTAATGCAAGTTTAGGCTCTTTGAAATGTAACATACATGGATAATTTCATCTGGGACCAATTCCATTCAGGACAGGAAATAAAATGCAAAGCGTTGAGTACAGTATTAAGATCTCCAGAGATATTCTTCAGCTCATGTATTTTTCTGCTCTAGTGATCTGACCTAAAAAAAAATAGGCTGGCAATGACCAGCATTCATAGAACTTTGTAAATAGTTGACCAAAGTAACATACATTGCATTCAGAAAGAAAAATGAACCCCTCACATTTTTAGTTAATACTGTAGTTCATTTTATTGACAATTCTTAAGAGTATAGAATTTCTTAAAATCCAAATTTTGTTTGCCATTATAAATTCCTAGTCTGCTTTACTGCAATTTGCCACTCCAATCTGAGATTATCACTGTAAACCACTTTGTAAATTCCAACATTGCACCTGATAGACTGCAAACATTATAACAGGTTAAACATTTCTTTCTGCTGAGCTGTTTTTTGTTAAAACATTTTTTTAAAACATTACAGATGATGAATTTATGCATTTTCCACGGTAATTTCAGTGCACTGATTTAAGAAATATTTGATTAGTAAAACTACGGTATCAAATTTGCATTCTAAAACAAAAGTACAGTGGATTGGTAAAAACTGTTCTTGTGGCACTTTTTGCAATACATTACTGATCATTTATATAGGTCAGTTAATAAAGCAGATCTTTTCATCCTTTTGATTCAAGGAGTCAACCTCTTGGGGTCACGTGGGAACATAGACGCCTGCCGTATATTGTGCAAACCCAGATACAGCATGGTAACACGTTCCAGACCTATGAATTGAAAAGAGGAAATTAACATGATCATGATGACTACACATTACTATCCATTGGTAACTGGAAAGTTTAATGTCAAAAGTGGTAGAAATGATACATTACCTATGCCACCACCTCCATGGGGAGGAGCACCAAAACGGAAGGAATCAATGTATGACTTTATTTTCTCCACATCTACAAAGTAAAACAAAGAGTGAAGCTAATCAAGATACAAATGCAATGCATATTTATTTCTCATTTATGCCGCAACACCACCAACATAATTATACTTGTATAGCGCCTTTCACATCCGGGGGACGTCCCAAGCCGCTGGATAGACATTGTTTCAGATCCAAGCTGGGGTCGGGGATGGGGAAGGTTGAGGGAAAGGGGGGATTTGGGGTGACCGATGGGACCGTTGAAGTGGAGGATCTTGAGGCGGGACTTGAAGGAGGCCAGGGAGGGGCTAAGGCAGCAGGACTGTGGGATGGAGTTCCAGAGGTTGGGGGCAGATTGGCTGAAGGCTCGCCCACCAATGGTGGGATGGGGACGTGGAGCAGGTTGGAGCCTGCTGAGCGGAGGTTGGTAGGGGGTTAGGAGATTGTAGAGTGGGGAGCTTTGAATGTGAGGACCAGGATCTTGATTTGGATCCTCTGGGTATTAGGAAGCCAATGGAGTTGGTCGAGGATGGGGATCATAATGCTTGGAGTGGAAGAGGACACTGGCTGCAGAGTTCTGGATTATCTGCAACCTGTGGAGGGAGGAGTTGGGAAGGCCAACAAGCAGGGCGTTTGCATAGTCGAGCTGGGATGTAATTACGGCATGAAGGAGGGTTTCAGCGGCCTTGGGGATAAGGTAGTCAGGCAATATTGCGGAGGTAAGGGAAGGCAGAGTGTTTGGATGTGAGGGAGGAAAGACAGTTGAAGATCGAACAAGACACTTGGGTTCCTGACTGGCTTTGCGTTTGCAACCATGGAGGTTGATGCTGCCAGTGCCTGAAGAGTGAAGATTCTGGCGTGAGCCAATCAGGACTTGATGTCTGACAGGCAATTAGTCAGGATAGTAGCAGTCCTGCAGTCAAAGTTAGAGGCAGAAAGATAGAGTTGGGTGTCATCTGCATACATGTGGAAGTTAACCCCACGTCTGCGGATGATGTCACCAAGGGGGGGCATTTCGATGTTAAAAAGTAGGGGGGCCAAGGGGAACACCACAGGTGACAATGCAGAGGCTGGAAGAGAAGCCATTGATGGCGACAAAGTGAAGCTCAAATACCTCAAACCGTTGAAAGTAGTTACACCAATTAGGAGAAAAAAAACATTGTACAAAAAATTATTTTCTAGTTATGAAATGATAAACCCTCGTACCTCATTCTGCACTGGGCCATTTGGGAGGTGGCACAGATTTCACAACAAAGCCATTGCATTTGCATCAGGTTTAGTGAGGTTGGGAGCCCAGGACCTGCCCGAGAACAGATCCAGCCCCACCTGATCACAAGAAGCTTCAGTAGTGTCACAGCATTGTGTAGTTACTAGCAATACATGCCTGAAATTATAGAGTATTAAATAGATTACCATACCTATGCCAAGATACAGTGCTCTGTCGGTTAGAAGCTGAGGATCGTGGATTCTCTGGGCTCCGGATAAAATTTCCTCTCCTCTCATGAACATGTCATATGAGTTGGAGTATTTCTGGGAACAGTGAAAACTATTAAATTTTTTTTGTTTAATATTTTTATTAGATTATGCATATTACACCAGCAAAGAAATTTTACTTACAGGGTTGTGTGGGTCCGGCATTGTATAGAAAGGCCTCACAGCCAGAGGATACTTGTCGAGGACATAGAAGTCTGTATCATACTAAAAATATATTAAAAAAACTCAAACATTCTTATCTGCATGGTGACTTTCTTGTATGCAAAATTATTTTACATTAATACATGCTTTTTCTTTAGCCATTTTTTAGCGCAGGGTTCTGTCTGATTGGCAGTAAGTTGGTAAATGTGTGCAGAAAATGGCAATCCAGACCTTTTATAGCACTAGTTGGACCCCAATTATGGGATTTTATGGACCCAAATTACCATATTGTAATGGGACTCCACTATATTTCTTTCACTGCATTACCTTTTCCTTCACCAGGCGACCCAATAGTTTTTCATTTGGAGTGCTGAAAAGTAAATGTAATAATCTGCTCAATATCATCAATTAACATTAGAATATGCAAATTCTGTCTGGTCAAATTTAACACTCATACATATTGAGTGTACAATATCACCCTACCTTAGTTCCATTTATTTGCTATTACATTTTTTTATTATTGAATTACTCATCACATGTGCTTGACCTTCCAATAATTACTTCTTCATGTTCAGTTTATTTTCCTCATTTACTTCATTTAACTGGCAGCAATGCGTTCTCTTTGCAGCAATAAAGGTATGATTTTAGGTTCAATGTCTGAAGCAACAAATTTCTAAAGTTTTGTTTATTGCATGCATATTAAATGTTAGAATTAAATTTGAATCTAATGTTTCTTACTATGTACAGTTCATCTTTACCTCAGATCCTCTTCATCACCCATCTCCACACCAGCTTCCTTCAGCATGGCCACACCCTCTAGATATTCCAGTATCAAAGTTGGTTCTAGGAATTTAAAAGGTTCGCTTGGGAATTGTTTGCCCACTGTTTGAATCTCACTCTGACACCTGTTGGTGAAACAATTACAATAAGCAATACTGAGGGTTTAAATGCTTTTGCACTACAGCCTAAATTCTATGTTTGTTTCCACTTTCCAGATGAGAATATGCTTTTTAGTTGTCCATCAACTTTCAAGTTGCACAAAACTTCAAAGAGCGAATGTACGGTAAAGTACAAAATAAATTTATTTACCTATCTCTCAAGCCTTTGAATACTTGAACCAATGTATCAGCTATCTGAGTTACCACCTCATGGTAGTGGTAATTAAAAGCCATCTCAATATCCAACCCAACAAATTCAGTCAGGTGACGATGTGTGTTGGAGTCCTCAGCTCGGAACACTGTGAAAAGCAAAGTTAAGGCAATAACTACCAAAGTCACTCAAACCAAATTCTGTTGCAATGGTATCCAATCAGCATAAAGTGAATTTAAATAACTATCCAAAACAGGAATATTATGAAAACCGGTGAAGGAAACATGAATAGCATATGCCATGTCTTCAAACTTTGTAACAAATCAGATTTTATGCTTATGCAGATTTTAATGAAAGGTCATTAGGCATTTCCTTAGCAGCAGGAATAACCTTTCATTCTCTCAAAACTTTCCAAAAAGTTAAAAGACTTATTCAAAATCTGTCTTATTTAGTTTTTTTCTACTGCCGATTCCATCATTAAAAATCTATACATCTGCAATCTAGATCTTTTCTTTCCCATAATGTTCCATAATTCCTACCACAAACCCCCCCCACTCCCCCAAAAAACAAACAACTTTTAAACCCGTCATTGGACGATGGGAGGAAGAATTAGAAAAATTAAACTTACCAGGTCCAACGCAAAATACTTTGTCAAAGTCGGCACAAATACACATCTGCTTGTAAAGCTGTGGTGACTGAGCTAAGTAAGCACTGGTTTTAAAATACGACACAGTGAATACATTTGCTCCCCCTTCACTGGCAGCTGGAAGACAAAAATACTTCATCTGAATTTTCCGTTTCCACAATAATTATACAGTATTTCTAAAACCAATGAATTTTTCAGGTTGGGTTAAAAAACCTGTGGGTAGTTGTGGGTTGGATTAAGCATGTGCAGAAATAGAATCACAAACATATTATCTTAATTATCAAATCAACAGTTAATGAAAAGATAATTTCCCTTACATTGTTTGCTAACTATTCCTAAATTTGTTCAAATAGTTTGTAATTTGAAATACTATTCCAAAGGCCAGGATTCCCCCCATGGCAATTTCATAACCTGAAATCCAGAATCTTGGTACATTAAACATGGACACAAAATTGCTGTATTATTGTAAAGCCGCAACTAGTTCACTAATGTCCACCAGGTAAGAAAATCTGCCAACCTTATCCCACGTGACCAGTTTCACACTAACGCCATTTGAAATGGCCCAGTAATAAATACCACTGATCCCATCCTGAGATGAGTTAAAAAAAACAGAAAACTACATTTGCTGATTTCAATCTACTAGAGATTAAATGAATTGTAAGGTTGTGCCAGAATCAGCATTTATCTTTTTGAAGAAATTTAAATTGAAACATAGAATGGGCCAGGAAGAACAGCAGGGTGTACCACGCATAACTAGTCAACACCAAGAGAGGGCAGTAGTGCACCAAACAAACCACTCAATGCCATTGCAGAACTGAATACAAAGATCAAATAGGTTACTGGAAACATGTAGTAAGTGTGGTTATTTTTTGGAGGGGTGTGGTTATTTTCACAAGTGTTCTCTGAACTACATGCAACACTGAAACAGGATAACCATTTTCATTAGAAAGATTAACTGTCGAATAAGATCTTCATGTTAAAGACTGCCCTCTCCAGTCTGTGGCTGCTAAACCTTGGCTTTGTGAATGCATCAGTTAGTTTCTCCAAGATTCCAGCCTGGTATCTTTTCATTGATTATAATCTGCCCAGGATGTATCCATAGAGTGAACACAATACCCCTTTACTGAACCAGGTGGGGGGGGGGGTTCCTGTTAATTGATAACAATGAGGTTTGTATTTTACCAGCAGTTCGCAAATCTGTCTGGAGTTGTTACTCATTGTTCTAGGAACATACTACATCAAGTCTAAAATAGTGTCTTCAAAATATCGAGAAAGAAAAAAAGAGTCTCAGTATGTTTGTGTATTTATTTCCCATGTTCCCCACCACACTCTAGAACTCGATCACAGTCTCTTCGCCTCGCTTCCTCCCTTGCCTCCTTCAAAGCCGGTCTCAAGACCCTTCTGTTCTATCATGACTTCTGTCGCCCTCCCATCTCTTTCCCTCCCCTCCCCTTTGCTCGGGTCCCGAACCCTGACTGCTCAGCGCCATGGGACGTCCTCCTGATGTGAAAGGCGCTGGATAATGTAATTTTGTTGTTGTTGTTATCCATCTAAGCCTTATACACAGCACAAGAGTTTGAACCTCATGGACGTCAGCTGGTGTCCTCACGGACATCAAACATTGATGTCATGATGTTGAAATATTGTTTAAAGGAAGGCTGGCCCTCTTCATGGCTTTTCCCATTGTTTGGTATCAGTATGGACGTGAACAATATGGTGTGTGAAGGGTGCTGAGAATGCATAATTTGATCAGTTTAAAATATTGTAACTGAAATAATAATAATCATCCTTGCATTTGATACAGCGCCTTATCACGTCTTCAAAATGTCACAAAGCACTTCCTAACATATACTGTAAAGTGAATTGACTGTGAATTGTGGACGAAACGCAGCATCCAATTGTGCACAGTAGTGTCCCACAAACACTCATGCAATGACTGACCAGAATGTTTATTTTTGGAGGAATTATTGCACTTGTAAAAGCAATCCGACTAAAAATCAGATTCTCACTTACTGTTGCTAGGTAAACAGAGGCATGTGGAATAAGGAAACCTGTCCAAATTTTTGGCCTGCTGGGAATCAAAACCCCGGTCCTCTTGCTTGCAAGGCTAGTGCTCTAACCACTATGTTGCATGTCAAAATTGTTACTGGTGTGGAAAAACGCTTTGGCACATAACTGGCATAGACTACACTTAACTAAACAGAATTCAACATTAAGTTGGTTTATTCCAATTTAATGTTTTTCCTACTCTATCTTTTTACCCCAATAAACATACCTATCAATTACAAATTATCCTATTTGTAGCACATTGTAACGGCAGTTAAAGATATATATGTGCTGGTTCAATAAAGATTGAAATTGCAATTGAAAGGATATATTTCTTCACCCATTTTGTTCAAAGGTATTGAAGTCAGCTAGTCATAATTTTAGTCAAATTGTTTTTCCAAGGGTAATAATTCCTCCAAAAATAAACATTCTGGTCAGTCAATGCACGAGTGTTTGTGGGACACAACTGTGCACAATTTGATGCTGCTAGGGACCTTACAGCCCTCTGGCCTTAATACTGTATTAATTTCAATAATTTCAGGCCATAACAGCTCATAACCCCCTCTTCTGCCAACCATCTGATCTGCCTGTTTTTTAGCAATTTCACCCACGCTTTGTTTTAACGTTAACACCTCTTCTCTCAGTTTTGTTTCAATTCCGCTTTTTGTTTCATAATATTAACACCTCTTTAACCCATTATCTCCTACCCTATACCCCATTTTCTCCTTTGTCTTACTTGCCCTGCCTCCCCCGTCTGTTAATCATTAAAAGCCTCTCCTTCTCAACATTCCCCAGTTCTGACGATGGGTCGTGGCCCCGAAACGTTGACTCACTTCCCATTCTCTATGGATGCTGTCTGACATGCTGAGTTTTCCCATCAACTTGTTTTCGTTTCAGATTTCCAGCATCTGTAGTACAGCATTTTTTGTGTTTTGTTTTATAGATATTGGCTCTGATAACAGATCCGATAAACAGATCCTGAAATAAACTGATAAGGGGTCTCCCAATACCCATTTGAAACACTAGCAAGAGCTACTCAAACCAGAAAGCCTCTCTCTGATTTACCCTCTAGTTTAAGGAAGGTATTTCAAATTCAGATACACAATCATGCAAGATAATAAACCAATTCACTGACAGGCCAGATAACTGCAGCTACCCAAGTTCATCACTGCATTGGTCTACAATTCTATATTGTTTGAACAGCACTTAAATCAAGATCAGAAGTTTGATCTGGATGAAGAAGGTTATTTGCCCCATCTGATCTTAGCCCTCCAGAGCACCCACTCCACCCTTCCTCTCTCCCCTAAATCATGGCATCAAGCAACTTTTTAAATCAACAATAATCCTTGCATTTGGATTAATTTGCATTAATGCATCAATATGTCATTGAGATGTCTCAAAGTGCTTTACAGGATATACTGTAGTGTAAACTGGATTGATTGTGTATTTTGTGAGTGAAATGTTCTGGCCATTCCTGTCAAACCCATGTAGATAATAATCTTTGCATTTGATATAGCACCTCATCATGTCTTTGAGATATCTCAAAAGTGCTTCACAGAATGTACTGTACAGTGAAATGACTATAATAGATAAAATATTTGTGGCTAGGTCAGAAATTGAAAAAAAGCTTTTAAGTACCTGAGATGATTTTTGGAGTCTGAATTTCTAAAAATCCTTTATTGATTAGTGTTTCCCGAAACAATTGGCAGACACCAGATTGCAGGTAAAAGATGGCCTGACTCGTCATTGTCTGCAATAAAAATCAAATAAGTTTGTGCAGACATTGGTATTAACGAATATTGCTGAGAGAGTTATAACAAAATCCAGATTTAGAAACAGATTTTGTTACAGGAAATTCCTTTCTATGCTTTAAACACAATTACTTTATCATCACATTTCCAGTTTGTGATTTCTCACCTGTAAGCCCAAACCAAAGTGTTGTGCTGATAAACTCATATCAGAATGTACTTAAGTGTTTTTGTTAGTAAACTAGATATTGTGCTTTGGGACATCCCCCTGACGCGAAAGGCTTCATAAATGTTATTTTGTTGTTGAACACCGGTAAAAGACGGATGTCTCAAAGTGCATTGGCAGATAAGAAATACAAGTGCATTGGTAACTACACAATGCAAATCTATCTTACCCTCAAGTCAATGATTCGGTTATCAAGCCTTGTATCCTGGTTCACGGTGGCTCTTCCTTCCTATATGAAACAAACATTTACAATTATTTGTAGCAATTATGTAGTCACACTACACTGGGAAACCAGGGTGTCCATTAATATCAATATGTGCAAAAACATTATTTATTTGGAGCTAAGGTACAGAGTAGCCATGGAATGAACTCAGAACAAGCTTGAGGGGCTGAATGGTCTACATCCACTCCAATGTTCCTATTCAAGTTATTTTTAAAAATTGTGAAAAGTGGTGAAGATACATTAGAAAACATCCATTTGTGGTGGTACGGTTGAAGAACCACATAATAGATCCATGACACTCTCTTCTCCTCTCTCTCCAAACCAGCACCCGCTGCCTTCGCTTCACCGAGTCTGGCCTCCTCCATGTCCCCTGAATCCTCCGCTCCACCCCCGGCGGCTGTGCCTTCAGCCACCACGCCCCAAGGCTCTGGAACTCCCTTCTCACTCCCTTCACCTTGCCCCCTCTTCCCAGTTTCAGGTCACAGCTAAAGACCTTTCTCTTCGACCGCGCCTTTGATAACACCTTTCTATCCCTGCCCCTGGCTCGGTCCTGGGATCCACTATTGTGAAGTGTTCTGAGACGCCGCCCGGCATGGAGGGCATTATATAAATCGAAGTTGTTGTTGTCGACAATCATTGAAGATTTCTACAGAAGAGGAAGGATACGGCATGGCTAGACCCAGTATAACCACACTGTTATGTTAAACATTGTGTGCAACCCCAAAATACAACTATACAAGTGATGACCTAACATTTTTAGTTCCGTTTTCTGTTGATCACAAGCCTGAAAGCACCCGCTGTCTTGCGTCACCCTCCCCGTCAGACATCTGCATCCAGGGGATATTATGATCACGCTCCATAACAAATTGCATCAATAAGTTGTTAAAAATATTAGCAGGACAAAAATTTTAAAAGTTCATCACCCTTTTCTGGTTTACAAAGAATCCTTCAAGGTCTTTCCATCACACACTGAAAGCAGATGTCTGTTAGACAGCTGATGAGGAAGCTGAGGCTTATTGCAACAGCTGTTGAAAAGCGTTACCTAGACTTCAAGTTTGTGAACACACGGGTACATCCAGCACTTTGAATCCACCGCGATTGGCCTGCAGCGAGGTGACCAGATGCTGCTTAAGCTCCATTACTGGTGAAATCATTGCTCAATGGGAAGATATGTGTGTCAAACTGCAGATAGGAAGATGGTGACAAAGCTCTCACACATTTCATGCTAAGGTGTGTTGCCCATCACGAACCTCACAGAGTTCTTGCTACCTACCACCCACCAAGTGAGGGCTCAAACCCACGCTTGTCGGATGACAAAAAGCCAATTAGTGATGATCTTTCTTTGTTGGGGGTGGGGGTGGGGGTGGGGTGGAGAAGAAAGGTAAACAGGATCTCTTTAAAGCTTAACTAGATCCAGGGTAATATGCCTGGCAACGGAATATGGGTGTTGAGTCATCCCCCTGTGGAAGTCTGGGCTGTACAGTTCCTGAGATAGGAACCTATCATCAGCAAAACCTGTCATCCCACTCAGCTCCTGTTGACCCATCAAGCCATACCCATAACAGGTAGGTTGGTCCTAGCTGGACAAGCAGCAGGAAAACCTGTCGGACTGCAATATCAATGGCAATCTATGCAATTTTAGCTAGTTAAGACTCCATGAGTATCCCAACACACACTCTGGGTTCCCTTAAGGCTGTGCCAATCTGCACCTAATGCTTTCCTGAATTAGGTAAGCAGGATGCATGCCTCCAGGGAGAGTGCACATTCCATTCCAATAATCTATCTCTGGGATTTCTATATGTTGGTGAGAGGCATTCGATGCTTAAGCTTGGTTTGGATACTCTGAAACATGGTGATGCATTTCTGTATGTGTCATTTAAAAAAAAAATTGCACGCAGCTGCCATTCACCCTGCAAGCCAAAGCCCTAACAGATACAGTGGTCCCAGCTAGAGAAGCAATATGAAGGCTTGCTAGGCCACGCCCTCAATGGCAAACTATACGGTTTCAGCCGGTTAGACTCCAGTAGTACCCCTTCGCACACTCAAAGCAGAAGGACATATCAAAGCACTTCACAGGAATTACTGTGAAATAAGTAACTGTGGATTTGTAGGCAAACGCAGCAGCACAATTGTGTATAGCAAGGTCCAATAAACAGCCATGAAACAAATGACCAATTTTATTTGGGGAAATTGTTGGCCAGGACTCTTTTCGAATAATGCCGTGGGATCACCTAACGAACAGACAAGACCTTGGTTTTAATGTCTTATCCGAAGTAAGGCACCTTCATCAATGCAACACCCCAGCATTGCATTGGAGATTCTGCTTAAGACTATGAGTTCAAGTCCCAAGATAGGATACAAACCCACAATCTTCTGACTCAGAGGCAAGAATAAGTCAAGCTGACCCACACTTTAAAATCAAAAGTTGAACGCAGACAACACCAGCCACTGAATGTATAAAATAGCCTGTGGTCCAGCGGCAGTTCCACAAAGACTCCAGATGTGTTGGTCAACAACAACTTGGATTTATATAACGCCCTGAGCTGAAGTTATGATAATGGTGTTTGAATTGACTGCGGTGATTATGCTACTACCTGAGCCAAACATAGGCTTATTGATAAACTTAATGAAAAGGTTTAAAGTGCCATGTTTACCTCTTCTCCTGTCTCAGGACGAACTGCATCATCTAATTGCAAGGGCAGACGTGGCTCAGCTGTGCTGATAACGTAGATCTGAAAGTAAGAATTGCAGCAGAAATAGTACAGAATGACAAAATAGCAGCAAGCTAACACATGAGAAATGGAGCAGGAATAGTTAGTGATATTTCACTTGAACAACAAACCAAATTTGCATAACTGACAATGAGTTTGATCCCAGACTATAAATTACTGAAATTAGAGGTTTTATGGAGAACAAGGCCTCGGAATGAGCGGGAAAAGCACTGAAAACACACCAAGGTGGTGAGCTTGTTAACTCATAAAGACAATATGTGCATGATTCCTTTTTAAAGGAATTATTACCTGGAAAAGTTTACTGCGAGGTAAACAGAGGTGTGTGGACTACAGAAACTTGCCCAAAGTTTCGCCCTGCTGGGAATCAAATCCAGGTCTCTTGCTTGAGAGTCAAGTACAGTAAAAGCCCGTTTATACAGCACCCGCGGGACCTGGTCAATGCCGGTTAAAGCGCCTGCCACATATTCGGGCAGCCCGCGGCCGAAAACCCACCACAAAAAAATTAAAAGTTCTTTTAACACACACCATACACACCAGACTAAATAATAACAGATAATAACAGAATATTGTATTTGTACTTATTGTTAATACTACTCTCTTGCGCTTCTTACCTTTACTGGTTGAGGTTTATAGTCCAGCGATTCTTTTTTAAATGGAGGACGCCAAGCAGGTGAAAAAAACAGCAGCGTGACTTTAAAGCCTTACTAGCGGCAAGCTGATAACCCTACACTCTACTAGCGGCAAGACGATAACCCTGGACTCTTCTAGTGGCAAGCCGATAACCCTAGACTCTACTAGCGGCAAACCAAAATACTACACCTGCGCGCCAATGTGGGTTATAGGCTAGCGTTATCGGCTTGCTGCTAGTAAGGCTTTAAAGTCGCGCTCAGTTTTTTTCACCCACTTGGGGTGCTCCATTT
Organism: Hydrolagus colliei; assembly: GCA_035084275.1. Lineage (NCBI taxonomy): Eukaryota > Metazoa > Chordata > Chondrichthyes > Chimaeriformes > Chimaeridae > Hydrolagus > Hydrolagus colliei. The sequence continues at coordinate 17,795,147 of CM068747.1, read as the reverse complement.
TAAAAAGAATCGCTGGACTATAAACCTCTACCACAGCATCATGGCTTTAAGCGCAGCATCTACCAGTAAAGGTGAGAAGCGCAAGAGAGTAGTTTTAACAATAAGTACCAATACAATATTCTGTTTTTATGTTATTATTTATGCATTTACAAATGCTCCACCGCTATTGTTCTGGATAAGTTCCAGTTTATTGAATGGGGACTTTTTTGGCGTGCCAGTTATACGGAAGTGTTGGTTCATCGAGTCACAGATAAACGGGCTTCTACTGTACTCTAACTTCTTAGCTACAATTCACAATTCAAGAGACAATTTGACTGAAATTTGAATTGGTATTTCAAAATATGAATCTTCATGCATTTTTATATTCTTTTAGGCTATGATTGTGAAACCGCTTTACTAGATTGCCCATTTTTAACAAAAATCTAAATTTTTCTGGTTTTGTAAAAAGACTTACTTTTTCAACGTGCAGCTCAACATCTTGCTGGGAACAACTCTCAATTTTCTGATCCACCTTCTGCACAATGCCCTGCACATCCACTATACTCTCTTTGTTGATGCTATGAAAAAAATCATAAAGTTCCAGTTTATATAATTCACATTAAATTTACATTTAATATTGAAACCAATGAGGCAGGCAGACTTGGATCAATTTGTTGCAGCACAAAAGCTGAAGTCATGAATGGTGATATGGATACAAGAAAAAAACACCTTTCTTGGTCATTTGTATAGAATCAACCATACAAAGCAATGTTTTGAGACATGCTGATGACTGATATTTTAAATGATCAATTTAAAAGAAATTCAAACTACTATAAAATAATTAAACAATGTAGTTTTAAAAGGAAGACAGGTAGAAAATACTGAATTCAGAACCAGTTGTAATGGGTCTATAAACTCAGACCGTGTTATAAGGAGGTTGCTCTAACAGCACCACCATGATCATTAGGTTGCAGTTTTGCTCATTATAGAGGAAGTGACATCAGTGACACATGCTGGACGTGACCAAAATATTCCAGGCTTTAATTATTTCCAAGGTGATTGAAATTAGCATGTTCCTGAACACAAAGGTCTTTTAAAAAAAATTAGTTTGTGTGTCCAGAACAATCAAATGCTGTCAAAACATGATGTAAAATAATTTAATACGTTGGCTGTACTTCTCGCTCCCCACTGTCTATTCTGTTTAATTTTATAAATGCACAATAATCCAACAAAAGCCTGCTTTTTACTAACGACAAAAACTTTGCTTTTTTGAAGAGGAACTTATGGAAAAAGGGCACATATACTTCACCTACATCAATATTCAAATAACTACCGTATTGTAGGAGGGTGGTTGAAGGCTCAGTCAAAGAGGAGGGACTCGATGTGCCTTGTAGGATGCAGGGGAGGGAGTGAGGTGAATGGATGCCAAACCCACGTTTGTCGGATGTCAAATTACCATCTGGTGACTGTCCTGCGAGTTTGGGGTGGGTGGGTGGGGAAGGAGAGAAGTAAGTGAGGTCTCCTTGGAGATGAACTGGCTCAGAAGTGACTTGTTTGGTAATGAAATATCAGAATCAAACTGACTCTCTGAGGTGGTCTTGGTATTTCCATTCCTGAGCCAGTATTCCAGGACACTGCTGATGACAGCCCAGCCTGCCTGGCTCATCGGCAGTCTTGGAAGGGCAGGCCAGTTAATGGAAGAAGGGACTCTTCCCAATCAGCTGCTGTTACTACTGCAAGCCACAGCCCTAATGGATAAGAGTGGTCCTAGCTCGATAAGCAGTACGACAGCTTGCCACAGACATTGGCTTTCAATGGCAAGCTATGTGGGTTTTAACACCAGCTGTACTCCATCACATTCTCTGGAGTCCTCAAGCTTTGACTCTTGAAACCTGTGCCTGTTAATCTCTGAAATTAGGAAAGCAGGATGTGTGCTCATTCCATTCCAATAAATATCTCAGGAATTTTCATGTCTAAGTGGGATGCATGGAATTATCTTTGGTTTGGATACTCTTCAGCATAGTGATGGGTTTCTCCACGTGTCAGACACCCAGGTGACCAAAAAACAATATTATAAATCAAATTCAATATTATGAATACAATTCCCCCTATACTTTCAAAGAATGTTGATAATTAAGTATAATTTATGAGAGGAAGAATCATAGAGAAAGCATCAATTTACAAGATAAACCAAAATACTGTTGTTTGGGGGGGAAGCAAAGTTTTTTTTAAAAAAAATCATAAGTTCCTTTTTTGTCTCAAGAAATTACTTCTTGCGTGACAAACTGTTGCATACAAACACATTTTCCCACTGAAGCTGGGCTGAGAAACCCAGACAATGAAAATGCTGGGTTTGCGAGCAACGAACACTCTCAACTGAGACAGGTGCAAATGAACTTCCTGTCCTCAGTATGTAAAGCTTGCTTATCATCTTAGAAAAAACAAGGCCATCTGCTAAAAGGTTGCATGAGAACTACATTGAAGTAATTACACATTTAACTACAAACTCACAATGCCCTTTAATAAGCTTTGACCTGTGATCAGCCTCACAAAAACATCCTACAGGATATCCAATCAAAAACAATGCTTTACATTGACTGTAGGCTTTTTGAAAAAAAATCTTCTAGGAAAGCAATAACATTATAATCACAATAATAAATAATGTTTCATAAGATTTTTATCCTTAAATCACTTTGTAGGCTACTTTAAACTAAGGATGTTTGGATTTTCAAAATAAATGTATTTATACCTATCAAATTCATACCTGCTCATGTGCAAAACATTACATATGATTTAAGAACTGCATGATAAAAATTACAAAAGCCTTGGCTATTGTTATAATAATAATCCTTGCAATTGAAACAGCGCCTCATCACGTTTTCGAGATGTCTCAAAGTGCTTCACAGAATATACTGTAAACTAAATTGATTGTATACTTGTGGGTAAAACGTGGCAGTCAACTGCATGTGTAATTTGGTCTATACTTTCTCACAATTGTATTTCAGACAACAGGATGTAGTTCCGAACTTACTTAGCAGCAAATTTGACCATCTGCTTGCTCACACAGTCTCCCACAGCCACAAGTCCTTGGACATTAAACTGCTGCTGACGCAGGACTAAAAAGCACTGCTTCCCTGGTTGAGATAAAAATAGTGTTGCAGTGAGTGATACACACGTCAGGCCCCCACCCCCCGATGCAGTGTTTTCCTTCTTGCCAGAGCAGTCACTTTTATTGTTGTTCATGCAGGTTTTCCTTAAATTACCCGGAAACTCTTGAGCATGGGAAAACACTTTGGGTCACAGATTAAAGAGTAATTAAGACTGTCTGCAGTTAAAACGTATGCACTGAATTGACTTTCATCAATTTGTCCCCTATTCTCATCACCCTACACCAAAATAAGTGATTTCTTCAATTGGAAAGGAAAATTAATCAGAATCGATCACAAAATACTTTCCTTCAGATTTCAATGTTAGCAATCTAGCTTACTAATTTTATAAAAACAAGGTTTTTGCAGTAAAATAAAGTTTGCAAACATCTGTTTTTGACTCTAGTTCTTACCTTTGGCTCTGCTGGTATGGACTCTGGATCGCAGCCAAACAACCTGACCAACTTTCTCTTCAGTCAGGTCTTTCACAAGAACCAACACACGGTCTGTGTGCACAGAAGCAATCTTAGCCTTCTTACAGTGTTAGTTCAGAAAACACATCGTCACTAACGACTCAACATCCAACTAATTCAGTAAGGTTATGGATACTGTTTAATATCTCGATGGACGGACTAGCTTGTTCCCAATATGTATTTTTTTAAAAGTGTTTACATTTGGAGAAGATCTACCTTTAACAAGAGTGAAACAGAATGAGTCGGCAAATTAATTATTCTTCACATGCATCAGTCAAATGCCTTTAGTTAACAGATTTAGTTACTGCATTAAGAAAAGTGCAAATTTCTAGTATTGCAAGTTTCAAACTGGAAAGCTGAGAAAAATCCTGAAAAATCCTAAATGGATAAAGAAAGAAATGGAATTTCTGAAAGATTCCAATACAGAGAAAGACTGGAAAGTCCAGCTGAAATAAACAGCCGACTTCTACTCCAAGCACAATGGAGTAGAAGTAAATGGATTCCCTCCTCAAGGAAAAAGAGATAAATTCTGAAGTCCAAACCTATTTATACTCAGTACCAGAATCTAATCAATCAATAAATGTTGCATTTCAGACTTTTCTCAGCTTTCTTGTTTGAAACTTGCAATACAAGAAATTCAAAAGCAAAGTGAAGCTCATGTAAACAGTGCTCCTCAATCTAACTTTAAAAAAATTCTACTCCACCAATGTAAATATTCTAATGCCACATCATTTCTCGACTGTAGCCATCAGATACAATCTTCAATTGACTAATCTAGGCTGGATTCAAACCAAGTTCTAAGAAGAGATTAAGGAGCATTTTAACCCGCAATACCACAGGATCCATCTGAACCAATCCAATTTTTATTTGAACATTGAACAATTCTAGCGCCGTTAACATGAAAGAAAAATGCAAACAAAATACACTTAGATTCTAAGATTCTTAGAAATTTTCTCTTGGTGCTGGCGAAAAATATTTACAAAGTGCGGTTAAATACATGTGACATGCATTAGATAATCGCAATAACAATGCTTGTTATAACTAAATGAATCATTCCAAATGTGCACATTGAAATAAAAAAAGTAGTTGTCAAAAATCAGATAACTTCACTTTGATGACATGATAGTGATACGATTGTCAATCCACAAGTCTAAATTAATCATGTTCTCATTTTCAAAAGAATATTATCGGAGTTTGAGCTGCTGCCACAGCATATTAATGGCCGAGAGAAATTTTGTTGAGTAATTAGATAGTGATCAGTCAATGTTACCTGGCCTATTCCCCCACCACTCCCCTCCCCCCATTCACTTTTCTTTATGGCTAAGCACTACACCACTCTGTATATTTCTATTGGGCGAAATAAATGACGTTACCTTACTTTTATAGATGCTACATTGGATCTTTGGAAGAGCTACCCAATCAGTCCTGCTCCCTAGCTCTTTCCCAATATCCTTGCAATTACTTTAATTATCTATCCAATTCCCTTTTGGAAGTTTATTAAATCTTTTTCCACCACCCTTTCAGACAGTGCATTTCACATGTGAACAATTCTCTTAAGTGTAAAAAAAAATCTTCTCATCTCCCCTCTGAATCTTTTGCCAATTATTTTGCATCTATGTTACCAACTCACCTGCCAGTGGAAACAGTTTATCTCCATCTACTCTATCAAAACCCTTCCTAATTTTCTATTAAATCTCCTTTAACTTTCCCTGATCCAAGCAGAGGAATCCCTGTTTCTCTAATCTTCACTCGAACGTTTCTCTAAAGTCACTCATTTCTAGCACAATTCTGGTAAACCTCCTCTGCACCCTCTTCAAGATCTCGATATCCTTCCTAAAGTGTGGTGACCAGAATTGGACACAATACTCCAGCTGAGGTCTAACCAGTGACTTATAGAGGTTTAACATACCTTCCTTGCTTTTGTTTCATGCCGCTATTTTGAAAGCCAAGGATCCCATATGCATTTTCTTACAAACATCTCTATCAACCTGTCCTGTACGTGAACCCCGCGTATGTGAATCTCTGTTCCTGAACCCCCTTTAAAACTGTGCCATTCAGTGTATATTGCCTCTCCTTATTCTTTTTCCCAAAATGTGTTACCGCACACTCTGCATTAAACTTCATTTGCCATGTGTGCCTATTTTACCAGACTGTCTATGTCCTCCCTGAGGCTGCTACCATCCTCCTCACTGTCTACTATGTTCCCAAAGAATAATTTATTCTTTAGAATTATACTCACCATTTTTTTCATGTGATTGGATCATTGGAGGAGTTCCATATCTGTCTTTAGCAATATCCTGAAGCAGAAGGCACATGTATTACACCAGAAATGTATACAAAACTCAATTGTCAACCTGATGCTAAAAATTCAAGTGTATTACCATAAAATTATAACTAAAGTTCAGAAATAACTGCGCACCTGGTTAGTGCAGTCCTACACTAATCGCCACATTCCAAGTAACAGTGCTGCATTGAAGAGCATAAATTGAATGCCTCCGCCACCCAGATCAGATCCACGTCACGTTCCCTGCCCTGCACCACGTCCCCTTCCCTGCTCTACGTCCCCTCCCTGCTCTATTTGCCCCACTGTTTTGCTATCTCTCAACAACAACAGTACTATAGCTCAGTGGTGAGATCACTCGCCACACAGCGAGACCCGGGTTTGATTCCAGGAAGGATGAAACCTCGGGAAAGTTTCCTTACTCCACACGCCTGATAATAATCCCTTAAAAAACACAAATTGGTTACTCAATCCACGACTATTTGTGGAAAACTGTAGTGCGCAATTGGCTGCCGTGTTTCGCCCACAAAACCAGTCAATTCACTTTACAGTATATTCTGTGAAACGCTTTGAGATGTCTAGAAGATGTGCAAAGCACTATATCAAATACAAGAATTTATATTTTTATTATTATAATCGGTATAATAATAAAACAAGGATCCACTATAGAAATGTGAGTTTTACTATAGGTTCATTTTAGCACAATGTTTAACATTGATTGAGTGCTCACCTCTCCTTCAGCTACTTGACTTTCTGCTGCCTAAATCAAACAAAATAAGATAAGTTCATATTATAGCATTTTATAAACTATCTAGAAAAATTGTATAAACTAACTAGGACTCTGAAATAATGCCAGGTTTATTGGGTGATGGTTTGGCACATAGATGCAATTTCTGCCTTACATTCAAAATTCTACACCAAAAAATTCAATATTAATATTTTACTGATGCAATTTCTTGTTTAAAAACACATCTTAAATGGCGAAACCAAAAACTTATTGGACAAATAGATAATGCTGCAGCATAGAGATAGGGAAGGGTTCAATTTAAGAAGTGTGGCCTACGGTGAGTACGTTGATCTCACTCCAAACAGCAATGGCATTGGTCTTTGGTCAAGGGAAAGAAAGTGTATGGGTCAGAAGTAGACAATATTATTTCCTGATTGTTAGCTCATGATTGATGCTGGAAAGTATAAGAACCAATAAGGATTTTTGTTTGTTTGTCAAATAAATAAAAGCTTTTCTCATGTAATCTGAAAAAGTAAAAGAAAACAGCGTTTAAATTACTAAATGTACCAACTTAAAAACCAACAATGTTTAATTGGATGCTACCCAATGCAATACATGAAATTTGCAAATATTTTCCATTATTCAACACAAGTGCAATAAGTGAGTTTAAATAGATTTGAAGAACTAACAGTCAATCCACTTGAATTTCACATGTGATCAATCATGGAGTGATATTAACAGTGAATAGTGTTCAGGCCTCTGAATGTTGAATACGCAGTGGCATGCATACTAACATGAGTTATCATGACTTATCACTTCAGTTATTAAGTTTAATAGAAATTTATTTGAGGCTTAATAGAAGTTATCAAAATTATCAGGTGATTCGATAAGGTGAACAAGGAGAAACTATTTCCACTTGTAAGTGGGTCGATAACCGAGGACATGGATTTAAAATAGTTAAAAGAAACAGAAGGTAGATGAGAATTTTTTTCACGCAGCCCGTTATTTTGGATCTGGAATGCATTGTCTGAAAGCATGGTAGAAGCCGATTCGATAACATCTTTTATTAGAAAAGTAGATAGTTATTTGGGGGAGGAGAGGCTTGAAGGGATATGGAGAGTGAGCGGGGGAGTGGGATTCATTTGGACAGTGCTTTTCAAAGAGCCAGCACAAACATGATGGGCCGAATGGCCTCCTTCTGTGCTGTATAATTCTATAATTAAGGAGAAAGGGTTTTTTATAAAAGTAATGAATATTTCATTGTTCTGGTTGTTACAATCAATTTTAAGTGAGACAAAGATTGGTGTATAATGTTCAACAATACCGTACTCTCAAAACAATATAAAAACATTAGGATTAAAGAAATAACATGTAAAATTACTTACATAAGGAAATTTGGTGTCATTTATCATATAAACACTGACCATACCGGCTATCATTAATACACGGTGCACTTTTAAGTAGGGGGCTAATTAGTGAATTTATGTTGCTGATTGATGATATACGCCTATGTATGGGGTCACCTAGTGGGTCAAGCAGCTGAATGAAATCCACCCAACTTGGAAGAATGCATCCTGTTGCCATCACTCAAACTAATTTTCTATAACAGGGTTAATGCATAGGAGTACTATATAAATGGAGGAGAACCATCCCCAAAGCTTTATCATTTGACCTACTGAAACATTACTAGCCTGCCAATCTCTCCAATTGGCGGGCCTTGACATCATCCATATCCCCACCCTGCCCCATCCATCATCAAGTCAGCCTTCAGCCTTTCTGCTCCCACCCTCTAGAATTCCATCCTGGAATCCCTCTGCCTCGCCACCTCCCTTGCCTCCTTCAAAACCCTCCTCTTTAATTCGGCTTTTGATCATCCTTCCATTCCCACCCCTTTGACCTCCGTTCCTTTTGATTATAAGCCTCAGCGCGAGTGCAAACCCTTGACTGCTGAGCGACTTGAGATGTCCCCCAACGTGTAAAGCACTATACAAACTTAATTTATATATGTAATCTGCCATCCAATATATTCTTTCTGAATGATGATATTCACCAATCAGGAATGTTCATCATTGCAGCTGACAAAGATATCTGCACAGCAGACACTGTCTCACCATCTAAGATTGTTTAGTGGTTATCTCACAAACAAAAGCAAATCTGTGTATGAATCCGATGCACACAGCCACCAACTAATGTAGGTATCAACGCCAGTAACAGAATCAACCTGGGCCATCACTTCTCCCTTGAGGTTCAGATGCGGGTGATTAGGCATTTCTCATCCCTGCTTTTTGTAAGCATTTGTTTCTACATAATAGTTGGTTCTTTTTAATAATTCACTGGAAAATGATAGTATAATTTCCGATGTGCTGACAAGAAATGTTACAAATCTCATTGTGACAATATGGTTTCATTAATGCCCAATGATTCCAAACCCACTAGTTTAGTCTGTTTCTCCGCCTTCTTGGCAGCTTTCTCCGCTTCCTTCTGCAGTTTCTTGGCAGCCTTCTTGGACTGTGCCTGGTCCTCTTGGGCACTATATAGGATAAAACAGGAGTGTCATTGTAATGATTGCCAAGTGCCATGCAAAATTTATGAACAGCAGCTGTTTTGTTATTTCCATCTATTGTGCTTTCCATATATTTCCTTCAGGATGTTCAAGAGTGATCAGAAAAATCAAGATGTAGAACTCCACTGAATGTAAAAGTGATTTAATCCCTCGATGAATGCATTTGTTTATATCGTGCTATTTACATGTTGTCTTACAATATCAACTGTTGGATTGTTATTTTACACTGTTCCTGATCACACAACAGATAAAGTAGATCAGAGAAGAATTTTCTATTGAATTACTAAACTGTTCCTTCAGGAAATAAACATTCATGTGAAACCCTCGTCATTTGGACTGGCTTGCCAGCTGCAAGGAAAATAGACATAATTCCAGGTGTTTGTTTCAAAGTGCTTTGTTCTAGTTAGTCATCTTGTTATTCCACTGAACCAACAGATTCAACCTAATCCCCCTTGATAACTATCAACAACCATATAACACTGCACTGAATTCGAAAGCCAAACTTGAACATGGTTTGCATAAGAGAATGTCTGGCTTTACAAATTTGCCATTGAAAGATGAGAAAAGCTGATCGATATAACAATCCCATTAGTACTTTATGTGGGAAGCAGCTGCCCTCTGCATGGCACAACAATCTCTTTCCCCCTCCCAAGTGAGATCAGGAAAACATTGTGGAGAATTGCAAACATGGAACCTGCATCCGGCCAGTTCATGATCCAAAAAATTAGAATTTCAAATGTGCAGTTTCACCTCATAACCCTATACTAAAGGTTTTGTTATTTAAATATGCATATACTGAAACCAATGCTTCTCATACTTTACAATTGCAGAGGACAGAATACTCAATGTAACCTGTGGCAGTAAATCGACAATGTTTTGTACTATTATATAGCCTCCACACTGTTTTGCATCTACTGTTGCTCTACTACATAATATATATATTACCACCAGAAGCAGTCCCACATGCAATTTTTCCAAAGAAAAAAAAAAATGCTTATACATGTAATAAATAATAAATTTTAGGGGTTTATTTGGTTTCCCAGTTTCATTATAACATCTTAATCCTAATTATTGAAGTTTGCATTAATATCTTAAATGTTCTAAGACGATACCCAAATAACACAGTACATGGAGATGCCAATAACATAGGGTTTTTGCTACTATAAATTTACACAATACGTGCATTAAATGTATATTAAATTAAAGTATATTATTTGAATAATTTTCTAATTTTTGTATCATGTGTCTGATCAAGCAAATTTGTTTTTTCACCTTCCTGGATGACTTCATACAAGCACAATTGTTGTCCTATAATCCAGCTGCCCCAAATTATGAAAAGACTACACCTGCAATTTTTCTGAATGGTGAATAGCAGAAATTCCAGTTTTAAACATTTCCTGTAATAAACAGGAAAACTTACTGCAGTGATTTCCTTCACATGATATTTCCAGACATGCCTGGAAAATACTCTTAAAAAAAAAGCTTGATAAAATGCCAAGCATGGCTTCCCCAGCACTGTACGTGTTGCACTCAGAGCCCAGATTCAACAATGGACCATGGTATTAACAGACTTTCAGCTCAAGCTGGTATTTAGTCAGTATTTATTTTTCCATTGAAAACAAAGCCCAGGAGTCCTGTGGTTATAGTGACAGGATGAAAAACACACTCAGGTTACCCTCGCAGTCCTTACAACATGGAATGTAAAATTGGTGAAAATACACATTTTACTCTCTCCTCATTCACTAGGAGGAATTGCCATTTGACTTGCCCTCTGTTCTCTCTTCATACATGATCCCAGACAAAGAATGTAGGAGGATATTTGAATGTAAGTGGATCAGGCAAATCTAGTCGCTCTACTTCCTCAGACTCACCAAACCTGGTGCAACTCAGGCATCAGGTTTGATACCAGGTCTGCACGCATGTGCAAAGTGAGCATACTCGCGAGTGTCCCAGATGGCTTCAGTATGAGATCCATTTGCTGGAATGGTGAATTGCATTGGGCGGTACTGGTTGGTTGAGCATTCTGGTTGGTTGGGTACCAGATAAATAAGCTTTTACTGTACTTAGCCACCGACATTACTCCTCCATAAATAATTTGTGACTTGCAGCAGGGAAAGCTTGCCAGCCAGTGTCCTCAATGACAAGCTATTCAGTTAGTGCTGGTTAGACCCAAGCAGTACCCTAACACACATTTTAGAGTCCCTAAGCCTTGGCTAATGTCAAGCTTTGCCCACAAATATAGTCAATTAATTTTCCAGTATATTCAGTGAAGCGCTTTGAGACGTCTAGATGTGAAAAGCACTATCACAAATGCAAGATTTTTATACTTCTTTACATTGATTTCTGGAATTAGGTAAGCAGTATGCATGCATCAAGTGCGAGGGTACGCATTTCATTCCAACAAATATTGCTGGAATTTATAGTAATAATCCTTGCATTTGATACTATGCTTTTCACATCTTATCGATGTCTCAAAGAGCTTCACAGAATATACTGTAAAATGAATTGACTGTAGATTTGTGGGCGAAACACAGCAGCCAATTGCGCATAGGATTGTCTCACAAACAGTCGTGGATTGAAATGACCAATTTTGTCTCCTTTGTCATGGCGACGGCTCCCGGTCCCCACTCGCTCCGACAGCCTCGGCCCGGAAACAGCATCACCAACACTAGAGCTAGAGGAGCTCCGAATTTCCATGTGTAGATTGGACGCATGCAACTCTCAGTTTCAGTTTGGATACTCTTGAGCACGGTGATGGGTATTACAAAACAAAAATGACTTGGTCATGACATTTACAAATGATCAACTCAGATATTTTCCCCTACTGAGGTGCAACTAACCATTTCTGCTAGATAAGAGATTTCCTTCTCTAACTGAGAACAGATATTGGCTAAGATTGTGGAATCCTGTAGCTCAGAAGCGGTCGCCTTACAAGTGACAGACCACAGTTCAACTCCAGGCAGGGCAAAACCTTTGGCAAAGTTTTCTTACGACACATGCCTAATAATAATCATTTAAAATGCAAACAGACCACTCCCCTCTTCACAGACCAAATACACCAAGGAAGTGTAAAACAGCCTTGCTAATGGACGTGTCTCTTTCCAGATATTCCAATGGCTACCATTAGTCCTCCCGTGCTTTGCCACAAGCGTAAAGCGCAAATGGCAATTGTCACCAGTGTACTCAACCGTCGCGGGAGATCATAGCCGTGGTCAATCCAGCCTCTTCCGGCAACGATCACTCACCGCTTATTGCATCAATAATCCTTGCCTTCGATGCAGCGCTCTCCCCATCCTATTGACGCCTCGAGGCGCTTCACAGGATATCCTGTAAAGCGAATCGACTGCGTGTTTGTGGGCGAAACGCGGCAGCCAATCGTCTCGCAAAACAGTCGTGGATTGAAAGTGACCAAATCTTTATTATTGGGGGGGGGGGGGGAACAGGAACATCTGATAACTTCCACTTCCCTCCCCGGGGGGGGGGGGGGGGGGGGGCATAAAGCTGACTGTAGCTCAGCCCAGGAATCAAACCAGTGAATTCTCACCAGCGGCGCTGTCCGGTTATGTGCTGTGAAACACGCCACCGACCATCAGCCTGTGGTGCGAAGTGTTTTATTTAACCGTGGACCTTTTAAACAACTCGTATATATCACATATATACTGTATATATATATATACAGTATATATGTAGTTGTATGTATTTTACAGAGAGTATCTATGCACCAGAGAAAAAACGTGTGTGTTTGTGCTCACAGCTCAGTGAGGACTGCGAGGCGCCAATGATGACCGAGGGATTCCAAAGGGAATCTACCGGCCGACGGCGGGTCCTTCAGCGCTGAGCCGAGCGGGGCCTGCGGGAGGCCGGGGCCTGCGGGAGGCCGGGGCCTGCGGGAGGCCGGGGCCTGCGGGAGGCCGGGGCCTGCGGGAGGCCGGGGCCTGCGGGAGGCCGGGGCCTGCGGGAGGCCGGGGCCTGCGGGAGGCCGGGGCCTGCGGGAGGCCGGGGCCTGCGGGAGGCCGGGGCCTGCGGGAGGCCGGGGCCTGCGGGAGGCCGGGGCCTGCGGGAGGCCGGGGCCTGGGAGTAGACACAGCCCCGGGGGTGGGGGGAGATGATGTAACTCCCCACCCACGGCTCCCTCAGCCTCAGTCCCCCGCCCCCCCCCCCCATCGCCCACTAGGCCTGAGCCTCGTCCTTACCCCTGAATCTCCTCCTTTGTCATGGCGGCGGCTCCCGGTCCCCACTCACCCCGACAGCCTCGGCCTGACTTCCGGTACCAACCGGAAACAGCATCACCTGCACCCCGCCCCCCCACCTGTGTCACTCTCTCCCCTTCTCCCTGTCTCCCCTTCTCTCTGTCTCTCCCTGTCTCCATGTCTCCCCTTCTCTCTGTCTCTCCCTGTCTCCCCTTCTCTCTGTCTCCATGTCTCCCCTTCTCTCTGTCTCTCCCTGTCTCCATGTCTCCCCTTCTCTCTGTCTCCCCTTCACTCTGTCTCTCCCTGTCTCCCCTTCTCTCTGTCTCCCCTTCTCTCTGTCTCTCCCTGTGTCCCCTTCACTCTGTCTCTCCCTGTCTCCCCTTCTCTCTGTCTCCCCTTCACTCTGTCTCTCCCTGTCTCCCCTTCTCTCCCTGTCTCCCCTTCTCTCTGTCTCCCCTTCTCTCCCTGTCTCCCCTTCTCTCTGTCTCTCCCCGTCTCCTCCTCTCCCTGTCTCCCCTTCTCTCTGTCTCTCCCCGTCTCCTCCTCTCCCTGTCTCCCCTTCTCTCTGTCTCTCTCTGTCTCTCCCTGTCTCCCCTTCTCTCTGTCTCTCCCTGTCTCCCCTTCTCTCTCCCTCTCCCTGTCTCCCCTTCTCTCTCCCTGTCTCCCCTTCAGCTGTCTCATTGCTTTTAACTCCTTCCATATAAGATAAGCCTTGTTCAAAGCTGCGTTCAGTCGCGCACTCTCTCTTCTAAACCTGCGTCAGCCTGACCAACCTGTGCACACAATTTCTCCTCATACTTGGTTGTCCACTCTCTGAATGCTTCCTTGGTCTTGGTCTGCTTTTCCTGATCCATGTTTTATTCTTCCTCGGGACTCTTATCCTGATCTCGGTGATAACTTTTTGACTCACGGGACTACCCGTAACTACCCTGTGCTTCAAACTACACGACTGCACATCCGTGCTGTGGAGCGAATTTACTGTAGATTTAATGCCTGAAATGTGGCAGCCAATTTGCACAGCGGTGCCCTACAATCAGTGTGCAACCAACTTTTCTTCTTTTTTCCCCTTTCCAATCAATCAAAAACCAGATTCCCGTATGAACATTCCTACATATATTCCCAGATTCCTGGAGTAAGGAAACTTGCCAAACGTTTCGCCCGACCGGGAATCAAACCCAGGTCTCTCATTTGCGATGTGTGCTCTATGGAGAATTATCGATGAAAGCCATAGATTCATAGATTCATTGAATTTTACGGCACAAAAGGAGGCCATTCGGCCCATCTAGTCTGTGGCTTAGTATGGATATTTTGCTCTTTTTGAACCCTTTTAATTTAGTCATTAAACTTGTACGTTAGCCAAGTTGGTAGCTTGGCTAGCAGTTGGTAGTCAGTCTCAAGACCGGCTAGCAGTTGGTAGTCTTGATAGCAGTTGGTTTATTGCTATCCAGCCAGCAGCTGGCACTCTTCCCCTTTCAGAGTTCAAGTTTGTAGTTTCACAATATATGATTGGGAGATGAAGCAATACAAACTGTCACAAACTGTTGTGACAAGGAACGTTTTTCAAAATAAAACAACTCTTATTTCTTAGGATTGATTTTATTTTTCTTCAGCTTTAGGTCTCTTCCACCAAGCTGCACTCTGACTGAGTACAGTGCATGGACATGTGTCCATGTCCTCGGGACTTTTATGAGCCAGATTCCTGGGTAATATGAAAACAGCTTCGTCAGATTGGTTCCCCGTCTCTCATTCAGTTCCTTTTCTGAAAATGCGCGGGAAATTGAGAGCGACTGTGGCAAATGCTAGTTGTGAAGTTCATATGTTACAAAACTTGATGCAATGTGGCATACAATAAATACACTGCTTCCTGGAATTAACAGTTATTTTTGCAATATTTTAAATTATATTATCAAAATATTCACTATTTTGTGTGTATTAGTAGTGAATATACAGGCAACTCACTTTATAGTACATTCTGTGAAGCATTTTGAGACATCTCGACTTGATAAGGCACTATATCAAATGCAAGGAATATTATTACATGTATTATAATATTAATAGATTAGTTACAGATATAAAAGCTATCTCACTGAATGTTGGAGATACCTTTTTACATAAACCATCTACAAACATTCAGTTAGTATTTGTTAGTTTCACACAGTGAACTTGTTTAACTAATCCCTGGCAGCCGGATATTTCAGTGTTTCAATTAACATTTAGGATTTTTAATGGGGTTGCAGGTTTTGTTAAATTCCTGGTAAGATATTTTGTGAAATATCAGAAAAGAGCATCATTGGAAATATTTTAATCCACAAATCATATTTTGTTCAAGCAATAAATCTGCAGGTTGTTGGTTGTTGCGTTGTGCCTTATGTTTCCTGTGATCCTGGGAAGGAGGGGAATGCTAGCTCACAGTTCAAAAGTAGATATGTGGAAATCAATGAATATTTTGCAGTTATATTTAGTTATGTTATATACCCCACAGATTATACCTTTACTTAGCAAAGGGAATGGGAAGGAAGATGAACTGCTTCTGCAATTGCCAATTGCCAATCTTCTTGAGCAAGCCATCAAAAATTATTTCCGCAGTGTATCACACTTTCCAACTTCTCAGTTCTGCGTGTTCCTCAATCATTGGTCAAAAGACGAATACCAGTTGTGTGAATGTAATCACTGCTATCAGCAGCACACAACTAAATAATTCCTTACTTCAGTTTAGCACATCAAGCGTATAACATGACGTAGATTGAATTGACATCATATCATGTAGTTAAGCATTTTATGAAAACAATGTTAATCTCAAGATCAGTTAACTGCCATCAACGTACTTCCTGGTGTCAATGTGCTTTGTTTACAGGGTTCTCACATTACTTGTTTGCACTGATCACGCTAGTGACAGCTGCAGGAATGTACACGTCCTTTACCAAGTGGTGGCTGATCTTCAGAGTACTTGTGATGTACTATGTGTGGTCTTGCGCAATTGTACCTTTTATTTTTTAGAATCATAGAATTTTTATAGCACAAAAGGAAGCCATTCGGCCCATCTAGTCTGTGCCAGCTCTTTGAAAAGAATAACTCAATCCCACTGCCCAGCTCTCTCCCCATAACCTAACAGACCTGTTCTCCCTAAATAAAGATCTAATTCTCTTTTAAAAGCTGTTATCGAATCGGCCTCCACCACCTTTTCAGGCAATGCATTCCAGATTCGAACAACCCACTGAGTGAAAAAAATTCTCCTCAACTCCCTTCTACTTCGTTTTGAAACTATTTTAAATCTGTGACCACGAGTCACAGATTCGCCCATCAGTGGAAACAGTTTTTCCTTATTCACCCTCATGATCATCCCCTCATGATTTTATAAACCTCTATTAGGTCTCCTCCCAACCTTCTCTGTTCTAAAGAGAATAAACCTAGCCCGTCTATAGCCTTTCCCCGTAATTGAAGACCCTCAATCCTGGTACCATTCTAGTAAACTTTCTTTGCACCCTTTCCAATGCCTTAACATCCTTTCTATAGTGGTGAGCAGAATTGAACACAGTTGATTTAGTTGATTAATGAGATGTACAACTCTAGCACAATAAACAAATGCACCAGCTCTGACACTAGTAAACAACATCAACAAATAATAATAATAATAATCCTTGCATTTGATATAGCGCTTTCCACATCTTATCAATGTCCCAAAGCGCTTCACAGAATATACTGTAAAGTGAATTGACTGTATATATTTGTGGGTGAATTGTGGCAGCCAATTGCGCCCAGCAGTGTCCCACACACAGTCGTGGATTGAAATGACCAATTTTATTATTGTGTTTTTTTGGAGGGATTATTATCAACAACTTGCACGTACATAGCGACCTCCACATAGGGTAGTGTCTCAGAGCGCTTAACAGTGGCGGAGCCTAACTTTGAATTGGATGGAGATGGGAGGTGGCCGTAAGTACGGTCGAAGAGAAAACTTTTCAGGCAAGTCTTGAAAGAGAGGAGAGAGGGGGCGAGGAGGAGAGATTGAGAGATGCAGCAGAGTGTTCCAGGGTTTGGGGGAGTAGTGGCTCTGAATGCAAGTCCTCTAATGATAGGGCGGAGGGTGCAAGGGCTAAGTAGGAGACTAGTGCCAGTCAAACGGAGGCGCCGGGTGGTGGAAGGGGTGTGAGGATCTCAAAGTTGACCTCTGTTGTTTGGGGTGCCAGTGGAGCCTGGCCAGAACCAGTGAGATGTGGTCCTGGTCAGTTTGTTCTGAATCAGCTGGATCTTTTGAACGGTGGAGCAGGGGAGACTAGCAGGGTGTGTGTTGGAGTAATCCAAGAGGCAGGTGACAAACACATGCACAAGGGTTTTGGCTGCCTTTGGGGTAAGGTGCGTTTGGAGGCTGGCAATGAGGTAGAAGAAGGCGGTGCTGGTCAGTGACCGGATATGAAGGAGGAAGGACAATTGGAGGTCAGACTGGATGCTTGGATTGCTCACTGGTTCAGTGAGTTTGAGAGAGTTCCCAGGGAGGTTGAGGAGTTTAGAACTACATGAGTGAAGACGTTGACGGGAACCAAGGAGTATGACTTCCATCTTGTCCAAATTCAGCAGCAGAAAGTTTACACTCATTCAGTACCTGATGTCTGCCAGACAAACTGATAGAACTGATAGAATTGGTGGACCTGGAGTTGGTACTTGAAGAAGCGAGGTAGATCTGTGGATTTTCCGCATACTGTAGTATTAGCCAATAATATTACCAACCTATGCAATTAAGCAATTCTGTTTTCTGTTCAACTGGTTTAACTCTTTCTTCAATGTGACTGTTCGCAGAGTAAATACCCAATGCAGCAGAACTGGACTGTGTTACACTTAACGGTATATAGGAGAATGGTGAAAATGAACAAATTCCCTACGCTGTGTGGTATTTTCTTTTCTGTCTGGCTATGATTAAATAAGTAAATAATAGGAAAAGTTTTGCAAGGTCTGTTCAAGGTGCAGCCTTAATAGACAAAATTGTGTTTTCTCATTCCATGTCTGGAAGCGGCTTAAAATCTGTCAAATAATTTTAATTTATTGCAATAATAATTCACGTTTCATGGCCCATTCCCTCTGGAATGACACAGCCTAGAATTCCTGCATCTCCCAAACAGGAATAATTCAAACATATTATTTGGTGTCATGCATTGTGTTAGTAATGATAATTATCATTCGAGAATATATTTCTGTCAGGAGCGCTTTTTATTGGAGTTCAGATTGATGATACGAGAGAGACACCTGGAAATATCATAATAAAAAATAATAATCCCTGAATTTGATATAGTGCTTTTAACATCTTATCGATGTCTCAAAGAGCTTCACAGAATATACTGATACAGTACAACATTACTAATCTGGGAAAACTGAAAATGCAACAATGGATTTGTACTGTTGAATGTAACAATATCTTTCTTTCATAAAGTCAACAACAAACACAAGAAGGGCTATACATTACGCCCTTTTCACTTGTGGGTCAAGGACTTTCCAGTGTTTGTTCTCATATACTAGTTACACAAAAAGGAGTAATACACAAACAATTATACTCCGGAAGAACTTACTTTGCAAAGAATTACATTTGCCAGAAATCCATAATTAATGCTTCCTTTTTTGCTTTATAGTTAAACTGAATTAGGAAGTACAGCAATGTTTTAGCTTGGCACAGTTGGTGGCCTCACATCAGAAATTGAGTTATAGTTCAGTAGAGGTGGGGCAGAATTGTCAGAGGAATTGCACAATGCATAATAATCCTGCATTTGATATAGTTCCTCATCACATCTTTGAGACATCTCAAAGTGCTTCACAGGACACACTGTAAGGTGGTGTGGAAGTGTGTTTTGTGGGGGAACCGCACACAGCTAGTTGCACACAGCAATGTTCCCACAAACAACCACAGAGAAATTGACCAATTTTATTTATAGGTTTTATTTGCCAAATTGATGGGGGAGAGATTTAAATACTAGAACTGTGCTTTTAATATGTAATTACTTTATTCAACTTTATTCCACAGGCCAGAACCCATTGAGTGAAGGAAGTGACCAGGTTAGGGAGGTTGTTAGAGTTTGAGAAGGCTGCAGAGATATGGTGGGGCAATATCTGCTTCAGTCTGCTTTCCAGCAGTAGTGACTGGATTGCAATTAGATTAGGAACTCGGGGACACTAAATCAAATTATAGATTGGGTGGGATACTTTTCTTATACTGAATTTGCTAAATTCTCCTTAAGTAATAATCATTATGATTGATATGCTTTATCAAATCATTGAGATATCTCAAAGCATTTCATAGGATTCACTGTAAAGTGCAGCCACTGGATTTTGTGGGTGAACATGGCAACCAATTTATGCACAGCAGTACCTACAAATAATCATGAGGTGAATGTTTTGCCTGGGGGATTGTTGACCAGGATACCAGGAGAAATTATTTTTACGTTTCGAATAGTGTCATGAGATCTTTAGGCAGATATAGGCCTTGGCTTAACTCATACAAAGGATATAGCACTTCTGACAATACAACGCATCCCAGTGCTGGATTGAAGTGTCAACCTACAACAACAACTTTGATTTATATAGCGCCCTCCACGCCGGACGGCGTCTCAGAGCGCTTGAACATAGTAACAAGTAAACTAATTTCAGAAAAACTTCCGACAGAAAAATTATCTTCCAAATGATTAAACATGTACCTGCCAAAGTTTTCTGTCACCTTGGCAGAAGCTCTAGGATTTTGATTTGACTTGGTTCATTCAACAACGACAGCTACAAAATTGCATTTATATAGCGCCTTTCAAGTTTGGAAGATGTCCAAACACTGGACAGTCAATGTTTTGGACCAGAGCTGGGGTGGGTAGGGATCGGGAAGGGTGGAGGAAAGGGGGTGACCAATGGCACAGTCGAAGAGGAGAGTCTTGAGGCACAATTTGAAGGAGGCTAGGAGGGAGCAGCGCAGAGGGATTGTGGGATGGATTCTAAAGGTTGGGAGCATAGTGGCTGAAGCTTGCTCTCTGATGGTGAGGCAGGGTGGGTCAGGGGCCATGGAACAGGCTGCAGCCCACTAAATGGAGGGAGGAGACAGGTTGGTAGGGTGTTCGAAGGTCATAGAGATAGGGTGGGGCAAGGCCATTGAGGACCAGGATCTTGAACTGATGTGGAAGCCAGTGGAGTCAGGTGAGAATGGAGGTGATAGAGTCTTGGAGCCTGGTGCGGGAGAGGTCACGGGCTACAGAATTCAGGTTGAACTCAGTGATTGGAGTCCACAGATCATATTTTGATGTCTCCAGGAGAAGCGACCATTGGTATCTGTGCAGTATTTGATCATCAACTGGCTTATCCTTTTAGGGTTATGGTTTAAACCCACGGTAAGCAGATATTGAAAAGAGATTGTCATCAAATAATTAACTGCTTTTAATACACAATTAGGTTTACATAAATGTGAATAGGAAATACGTGAATCATTAATTGTTAAAATGTTGAAGTATTATCCAAAGTAGCTTTAATAATATTCAAAAGTTTTTTTTATCCACACTTGTTATTTTTAAAGCATTTGTTGAGACTTGCACAGTGTGAAAAGTGGAAATCTTACCTATAGGTCATAATCTACCATCTCACTGAAGGTGTTAACTGAAGAGGAAATTAGGCTTTCACTAAATTACACCCACAGAGCATTTCACGAAAATAAGTTCCATTTTTTTTAACTTATATACTTGTTTTGCATTTAATGAAAATCCCCTGAGGAGGTTTACCACATTGGCTAGTATTTCAGCGTTTTTTAAAAAAGCAAATACTATACAAATAAATTATAGTTGACTATAGTTTATATTAACTAAATCCTGAAGCTATCCTTTCTTGATTGCTTAGATTTTTTTTACACATGTGGATGACACCCAACTCTACCTGTCCACAGTTGATTCCAGGACCACTGCTGTCCTCACAGCCTGTTGAATATCAAGTCCTGGATGAGAGCTAGTTTCCTGCAGTTGAATGTCAACAAGCCTCCTACTTAGCTCCCATCAGCATCTCCTCACCTTGGGCGAAGATAGCATCTCCCTCCATGGACTTACTCCAGCACTCTACATTTTACAGAGCCACAGAGGATACAGTTCAAGATCCTGGCCCTCACCTTCAAAGTCCTCCATGGTCCTCCATGGCCCCCCCACCTCTAAAACCTCTGAATCCCCTACAAACTTGTCCACTCCCTCCACTCAGCAGGGTCTGGGCTGCTTTCCAGCGCCTTGGGACATCCTCCCGATGTGAAAGGTGCTCTATAAATGCAAATTTTGTTGTTATTGTTACTTCACCTTCCCTGCCTCGTCTGCCCCACCATTGGCGGGCGGGCGTTCTGCCTCCACCCTCTGGAACTCCATCCTGCAGTTTGTCTACCTCAGCCCCTCCCTTGCCTCAAGACATGTCTCAAGACCCTCCTCTTTGACATGCCTTCGGTTGCCCTCCTTCCCCCTGCCCTCCAACCTCCCCGATCTCAACCCCCAACTCGTGGCTGAAACAATGATTGTCCAGCGCCTTGGGAAGTCCTCCCAACATGAAAGGCAAATGTAATTTTATTGTTGATGACTGCAATAGCAGTTATTAGTAGCAAATATTCCAAAACAAATAAGCCTATCTACCAACTTAATAATTCTTGCATTTAATAAAAACCATAGCATTAAGCCTTTGGCATATTATTTTAAAATATTTTTGTCGAAAATATTTTTAATTTCCTGGCTCAACAGCAAAACTTGGGAGGGACAAACTGAGGGCAGGGATTCTTTTCACTCAGCTCTTGTTTATCCTGCAAGCCGAAGACCTAACAGTTAGGGTGGCTCTAGCTGGACAAGCAGCAGGAAGCTTGCCTTGAATGGCAAGTTATGCAGTTATAGCTGGTTAACTCCAGCATTATGTATCCTTATCCTTAAGCACATTCTGGGGTCCCCAAGGCTTGGCTCTTTCCAATGTGTGCCTAACATTCTTTAGAATTAGGTAAGTAAGGTGTTTCCCTCTGGGGAGAGAATGCACATTCTATTCCACACCCAGACTCTCAGTCTGGCTCAGAGAGTCAAGCATGGAGATGGGTTTCTACACGTGTCAGAACCCGGTTGACTTTTTAAGCATTGATGTGAGAGGTGACTCCTGATGGATGCAGATGGAATGCCCGAATTCCTGTACAAGATCAGTCTTCAGTCATGATCTTGAGGCTAAATGCAGATTTTTTTTTCTAAATGCAGATTTCATGTATGGAAGTAAGGTTGGAAAGGCCATTTAAAGAAAAGAAGGATGAAACTTCATGTTGAAAATATTGCATTTATTTACATTGCATTGAGCAATACAATTGCACTTAATCCAATTATATGCACATTTGATACAAGCCAAACTCCTCTAGGTACAGCAACCATTTCTTACTGCTTCATTTACAGTGGATACTCAGACAACAAACAAACAGAAATTGTTGCAACACAAACTATTTACAACACTGAAATTGGCTAAGAAACAAATGCTCAAAGGAGTGAATGGTATCTCCTCTGTCACTGGATGTGGCTTTCAAAGCTCTTACAAAAAAAATGATAAAACAGCGCAATTTACAATGGCAGTGGCCTGACACACATTTCAAATGCATACACCTGTAGAGCAGACAGATTTGAAAAACAGATATAAATAATTCTATAAATAGCAAACACATACAGCAGTGAAATAATACAAATGTAAGTATGGACATAGATAGTGAAAAACTGCTACCAAACAGAAATGAAATTAATGCAGTGTTTCAGCTTCGGAAACAGAATGGAATGAGTAGATGGGTCCCAGGAACAAGTTTAGCAACTGGATTGAAGGCTGGATGATTCCGATTCGGTGGAAATTGATGGGTGAGTCGCTCTTCTATCTTTGCCTTGAAGCTTTTTGAGAGATGAGCATCTCATTTCCGAATGACTGAAGACTTTTCGGGTGTAGCTCTTGAAATTCACCCCCACAAAGGCATACAGAATGGGATTGAGGCAACAGTGACAATAGGCTACAGCTTCAGTCAAAGTCATGGCCATGACCACCACCTGCTCTATCTTACAGGTGTACGCTCTGCCTCTCATCTGCATCACTGTGTCGATCAGTATCACAATGTAATAGGGCAGCCAGCAGATGAAGAAAATCACAATCAGGATGATAGTGATTTTCAAGGCTTTGCGCTTTTGGAAACCTGTGGACTGGGACAGCTTGGAGATAATGATGCAGTAACAGGTGAGGATGACTAGAGCGGGCAGGACAAATCCCACCAGCACACCCTTCATCCTGAATGCCACCAACCAAGTCTCGAAGGTCTCGGCCGGGTAGATGCGGTCGCATACCACCCTGTCCACAATGTGGTCCACAAAAGGACTGGTTTTGGCGAACACCATATCAGGCACACTGAGCAGAATCGATGGTAACCAGACGCCCACATACACCCAGCGGTTGGCCAACATCTTCCGCTGACTGGTGCTGTTGGTTGCGTGCACGACAGCGTAGTAGCGATCTAAGCTGATAAAGGCCATGATCAGCACAGTGCTGTACAGGTTTACAGTGTAGATGATGTGCACAATTTTGCACATAGCGTCTCCGAAGTACCAGTTGACGGTGTCTGCGGCCCAGAAAGGGAGCGTTAGCACAAACAGCAGATCTGCCACAGAGAGATGCAATCTGTACTTGTCAGTCATGCTGCGGTAACGCTTGTGGTAGCCCATGATCAGAACTACCAGCCCATTACCCACAATACCCAGGACGAATATCAGAGAGTAGAAACAAGGGATCAAAACTCCCTTGACGTACGTATACGGGTCTTCGCACATAAACTCCCCATCATAGCTGTAGTTGGCCGAGTCATTATGGTCGTAGGACTGCAAGAAAGAAAACAATTTTTTTAAAAAAAAAAGTTCTTTTTTATATGGAAAACTTAACCAACCTGTCTTAACTTCATTTGCATCGACTTTAGAAACAAGTTGCACAGGCGCTTTCGAAAACATAACATCACAGGATACAATATAAACTGTGAAAAAATTAACAGTGACTTTTGAAGATTTGAAACTTGGGAGATAATGATGCAGTAACGGCTTTGAAGATAGAGAGATAGATAATTAGATAGATAACAGACAATAGATGCTTTTCTGTTGTTCACACATGGTAACGCCTAATCCTAAAGTGGTGGTTAGATTTTGCTGTTGGGGAGGGGGAATTTACAGTGAACTTTCACACTTTCATTATTAGCTCAAATTAGACCAACTGAATCTGGAGACGCTCAAGAATTTGAAAACCAAATCTGACATCCAGCAATGTGCGGGCTGTCACACTGATCGCTGTGCTTTGGGAAGTGAGTTTCGTAAAGGAGACCCAGAAATAAATAAACAAATAAAAAAATCAACCAATCTATTAATAAATAAATCAATGTGCTGTGTCCAGTTCCTCTCCTCTCACCATTGACTTCAACAAGTGGGCAGAGAGAGTGAGTGTCAGATCAGAAACTCACGCCCTCGTGACTGAGTGTCTGAAAGTACCTGGTCAAAGTTTCGGATCTTGATATGACTTAAAATAATACCAAGTTGGGTATTGGGGGATTTTTAAAAAAAAATGAAAGAAACATACATACACAAACTGTCTTATAGAGGTTCTGAGTTGAACTGCATCTATTGACTTTGCAAACGTGAGGAAAGCAGTTGCAAACTATTTTAAACTATTATTAATAATGAAAACATGATTTTTTAAAAAAAAATTGTAAATGAATGTTAAAAAATTTGAATTTTTTTTGCATTAAAAAAATCCGCCTCTTCTGAAACTCTCAGGTTGAAACCCAAATGATTTACACGGGTTGGTCTGCGAGGAGACAACTGCAAACCGACTGTTGTAAAACAACCTCCTGTACAATACTGTGAACAAGGCACTTCCAGTATATAGTCATTCAATTGAATGCAGACACTCAATGAACAGAGAGAGGGCACACTCAACCCATGAAGGTAGTAACGCATGTCCAAAATAAAAACACAAGTTACTGTTTTATTGGGGGGGGAATAAAACTTGTCAAATTCCAATAAGATTTGCTCTTTCTGTCGTGATTTTCAACCCACTTATTCATCACCAAGAGAACGGCAGCTTGTTAAAAGTCTATCCGATTCAGTTGTCACAGTTACACTTTAGTGCGAGCAACAAATCAATCGATCAATAAACACTCAGAAATAACTCCGAGGAATTTTTTTTTCTACAAAAAAAAAAGATTTGCAAAAATAGATGAACCACCTGAAAATACTATTTTTTTCGTCTTTTGCATAATAAAATATTCATAACAGAAGCTGGTAGTGATAATACTACCACTAATAACAATAATAAAATAAATCTGCTCTTACCATGTACCCCAATAAGTCCATTCCATCTGCCATTGTAGCCTCGCTGTGTGTCTCGCTGCTCAAACACTGAGGAGTTCCCTGCACTCTCACACACACACACACACACGCACAGAGGCTGGTCTGATAATCTCAGTGTTTCAACTCAGTTTTAACTATCCGCTCAAATCCATCTGCGCATGCTCGGGACTGAGTGTCTATAACATGTTCTCAAACGCAAACAAACGCAGTTTAACGGTTCTTCACTCCAGTTGTGTGTGTGTGTGTATATATATATATGTAATAGGAAACTAGACACACCCTGTCGGAGATGTAACGGATAATACAGGAACACAATCATAACTGTTAGCACAAATCACCCCACCCCGTCCCCCCCAATGCGCGCTCAAGCACACACAAGAAGCTGTTAAGTCGATCCT
The DNA here is from genome assembly GCA_035084275.1 of Hydrolagus colliei. Taxonomy (NCBI): domain Eukaryota; kingdom Metazoa; phylum Chordata; class Chondrichthyes; order Chimaeriformes; family Chimaeridae; genus Hydrolagus; species Hydrolagus colliei. The sequence continues at coordinate 17,769,028 of CM068747.1, read as the reverse complement.
TATCATTTCTTCGCAAAGACTCAAAGTGGAGTCGTTTTGGAGCTCCTGTGACTCAGTGGTTAGAGCACTTATCTTGCAAGCTGGGAGAGACCAAGCTGGGGAAGACCTGGGTTCGAATCCAGGCAGGTCAGGGCAAAACCTTGGGCAAGTTTCCTTACTCCACACGCCTAATAATAATCCCTCCCCAAAAAAACCACAATAATAAAATTGGTCATTTCAATCCACGACTGTGTGTGGGACACTGCTGTGCGCAATTGACTGCGATGATTCGCCCATAAATATACAGTCAATCCACTTTACAGTATATTTTGTGAAGCGCTTTGGGACGTCGATAAGATGTGAAAAGCGCTATATCAAATGCATGGGAAAAAAAAGTGCTCCACGGAATATACTGTAAAGTGAATTGACTGTATATTTTGTGGGAGAAACGAGGCAGCCAATTGCGCACAACGGTGTCCCACAGACAGCAGTGGATTGAGTGACCTCTTTATGTATTAATTCATTCATTTATGAATTTGATTGATTTATGAACACATTTGTTGGATAGCATTTCAACAATGGGCGGCAGTGTCATGGCTCGGACTGCAAATTCCCTAGAGATAGGTTGCTGAAAAGTACTTCAACCATATCAGGCACTACAGTCTTTATTGCCCTTCCACTTAGCGCAAAATGTGCATCAGACTGAATTAAGTCAACCACAAATGTTGCAAAATATATTGACGTCTTCCCTCTCAAATGCTCTTATCCACACAATTTGGAGAAGCCTGGATTTTTCATTCCCACTGGAGGAAGCATTGAAATGGACAGGATTAATTGCCTTTTGAGCCCTCCTACCCCCACCCCCCCCTCCCCCCCCCCCCCACCAATGAGGCAGGCTGGCTGCAATGCCATCAGGAGTGCTCAAAACCACAACATACTCTGGAACTGCTTGGCTCAGGAACCAGGCGACCAAGACCACAAGAGAGAGAGCGGGATTCTGACATCCCACTGTCAGGCATGTCACCTTGGAGCCAATTAAGTTCAAAGGTTACCTCGCTCACCTGCTCCCCAATGAGGAGAGTTGACAGGACCGAGATGAATGACAAAGAATCATTAGAGTTAGTTGGTCAGGGGAAGGAAATTCAACAATCTATTTCTGGAATTTTCATGTGTATTGTATTTTCAGACAAGGAATTTCTCAGTTAGGTTTGGATACTCTGTAGCATGGTGATTGGATTCCCCGTGTGTCAGGCACCTGGCTGACCTAGAACAATATTTTAATTGAAACTGGAAAGTCCATCATTTTTTCTATTATTATACAGTACTGTATTCACAATCAGACGAAAACAATGGGCAGACCTGCGACATGTTGCAGGCTTGCAGCTAGGTGGTGCAAGAGGACTTAAAATAAAACCAAGATGGGTATTGAGGACTTTTACTTATCGAAAGAAAAACAACGCGGAAGCACATATCTGACTAACTGTTTTATTGAGATTCAGATGGAGTTGTATTAAGTGACTTAACAAACACAAGGAATGTACACTTACCTAATAAAAATCCTATATACCTCAGCATTGTTCCAAGTTCTTCTTCCAAGTTTTGCTGACGAGCCAGGCTGTTGGGTCCATCCTCAGTGGAGACCTGGGGTAGTACAGACTCACCTGACTCAGAAATCAGACCACCAAGACTGTCAGAGAGGAATAACTTGATTCTGACTTTTGGCTGCCAAGCGCATCACTTTGGAGCCAGTACAGCTAGTTAACAAGGGCCAGAGCTTGGTAACATAATAATAATCCTTACATTTGATATAGTGCTTCATCACTTCATTGTGATGTCTCAAAGTGCTTTACAGAATATATTGTACAGTAAATTTTGTGGACAAAACGCTGCAGTATTTACATACAGTAGTAACCCACAAACAGTCATGGATTGATTTTTTTTCAAAGGGATTATTACCTCTGGAAGGCAATCCGCCAATTGATTAATAATCGGGTTCTTTTTTACTAATGAACAGAGGCGTGTGGAAGAAATCTGCTTAACATTTTGTCCCTCCTGGGATGATAGAAACTTTGGTTCTATCACTTCCAAAGTGAATGCCACTAACCACTAAGCTACAGGCCTCCACATCCTATAACATACAGATTACAATACCAAAAAAATTACATTTATAGAGCGCCTTTCATATTGGGAGGATGTCCCAAGGCGCTGAACAGTCAGGGATCGGGACCCGAGCAAGGGGGAGGGCCAGGGTGGGGGTGGGGAGGGGAGGGAGAGAATTGGGAGGGCGTCAGAGGGCACAATCAAAGAGGAGGGTCTTGAGACCAGCCTTGAACTGCCCCACCATCGGAGGCCGGGCCTTCAGTTTTTCTGCTCCGACCCTATGGAATTCCATCCCCCAATCCCTCCATCTCGTTTCTTCCCTTTCCTCTTTCAAGGCCGGTTTGAAGACTTTCCTCTTCGACCGTGCCTTTTGTTCCACCCAGAATTTTTCGACCTCCCCTACGTGGTTCACCCCTCCCCGTACACTCCCCTCCCAGCTCGGGTCACACGCCTCCTGTGCAGCGCCTTGGGACGTCCTCCCGACGTGAAAGGCGCTTTATAAGTGTAATTTGTTGTTGTTGTTATTTGTTGTTGAAGGAGGCATGGGAGGAAGGGAGGTGAAGGGATTGTGGGATGGAGTTCCAGTGTTAGGGCAGAGAAAGCCCAGCCACCGATGGCAAGGTGGGTCAGGTGAGGACATGGAGCAGACCAGAGCACACTGAATGGAAGGGAGGTTCACAGAGTGACAGCAGGTCAGAAAAATAGGAGGAGGCAAGGCTGTGAATGGCCTTGAAAGTGAGGACAAGGATTGTGATTTCGATCCTCTGGAGGATGGGGAGCCAATGGAGCTGGGCGAGGATGGGAGTGATGTGGTCGCTGAATTTAGTGTGAGATTAGGTGGCTTGTGACAAGAATGATAGTGCAGGATGGGCCAAATTTCCTTCACAATTTTTTGTGCTGAAATGTTCTTTGATTCTGTGATTACTTGAGGAAGGAACTCCAGATTGAAAATTCTTCCTGGCGGGGGAAGGGATAATTAGGGGGAATCCTCACTGGCAGCTGTTATACATATCCTGGCAGTGAACTGGATATAGCCCGAGCAGCAGCCTAGCATCACAATGTCAGTCACTGGCCTGAAGCTGATTGCATCAGGATTGGAAGGAAAATGTGGGTGAGTGCACACCCCTCATTGGAGGGAAGCCTACAATCTTCATCATATTACAAGTCAGGATTATCCACGTTCAGCAATCACCTCACGAGAAATTATTTATAGAACTATATTCAGAATAAAATCAGCCACTGTCATGTTTCTTATTTGTCTTTTTTAAAGAAAAAATAAGATATTATTTGTATCAATACGTGCCGCTACCTATGCTCCTTTTCAAGCAACTGTGTGTAGGCGTAACCTATTACAGTAACAGCCAGTTTATCCGGCACCCGATCAACCCTAGCTTACGTTTAAGTGGCATTGCATAAAAAAGTTCCCCATTCAATTAATCGGAATTTATCCGGAAAAATGCATTTAATTTTTTTTTTTAATTGAGGTGGGGGCGTTTTCTGCTGAATATCCAGCACACGCTTTAACCGGCATTGGCCAGGTCCCGAGGGTGCTGGATAAACGGACTTTTACTGTATATGAATCTCTGCCCTATTTGCTTTACACTTTTCCAAATACAGGTAGATTTCGCTTAACGTTTTGCTTCAGTCAGTGTTGTTTTGTTATTACGTTGCTGATACATAGGGAACACGTATTCATTTAACGTCTCGACATTCGCTATTACGCCGTTCACGTGGGTGGAAATGAACTACTTTGGGTAGCGTAGGCATATATAGATGCTTAACGTCCGGTATTCTTGTGCGGGTTCTTTTAACATTGTTTCGCTTAAAGTCGCACGTTTTGCGAAAACAACTGTGACGTTACGCAAGGACTAAGTGTACAAGAAATGTGCGCAGGTGGTGTACAGATGTATGGAGGGATCCCTGTTAAATGGTTAATCTATGGTGCATGTTCACGTGCAAAGCTGTACCATAAGCACAGATAGCCCACGCGGGACAATGTGAACAGATGCAGCAGCCGAGGTGTGGCAGTTTTTTGAAACTTCCTGTCAGAACAACAAGTCAAGCCCACTGTTACAAGCTGTCTGATGGCAATGTCTCCTTTGGCGCGTTGAATTATCTGATGAGGAACTAAAACCACAAAATTCAAACCAAATTTGTGATTGAGGTTTTGATTGGAGGTGGGGTGGGGTGGGAGAGGGTGTTAGCACTTACTAACTGTTAACTGTGACGTAGATACCAAGTTTGTTTTAGGGAAGGCGAGATAAAATCGGGCCCCACCAAAAGTCTGACAACAAATTTCAGACGTCTGAACACCCCAAAAAAAAAATTGTTTTGCTTGTGGTTTTCAGTTGAGACTTCGTTTTTTAGAACCAGACATTGACTAGAAGATATACATAGTACAGGTTTTCTTTACTGACTCAAATTAAGCAAGAATCAGAGACTCTTGCTGAAATCAAATTCAACTTGACCATTATACTTATATAATAGCTTTTGAACTTGGAGAAAGAGTTGCACAACCACCATGTCAATTGACTTATTTCATCGGCTTCTTTGAGCTTGCAAGCTTGGTGTGAGTTTTTTTTTCTCATTCCAATACTCCTACCCAAATTAATGACTTTCCGCATGCAACAACCATGTATATGTGAACATGTATGTGCACTTGAATTATGGACTAGAATACACTGGCATACCACAGTAATTAAAGTTGACTATAGTAGGGTCAGTTAATTCTGCAATTAGAGCCTGATGCTTTAGTACATACCACCTTCTCACAAATCTTTGTATAAAGAAATATTATCTGATGTTATCTCCTCAAACAGCTTCTCCTGCGGTCCCCACCTGGTCACCTCTGGTGTACTCCAGGGCTCCATCCTTGGCCCTCTCCCCTTCTTCATCTACATTTTCCCGCTTGGCGATGTCATCAGCAGACATGGGGTACACTTCCACATGTATGTGGATGGCACACAAATCTACTTCTCCTCCAGCTGTGTCTCCAGGTCGGTAGATGTTCTCTCGGCTTGTCTGGCAGACATCAGGGCTTGGATGAGCGAAAACTTCCTTACAACTAAATGTTGACAAGACAGAAGCCACACACATTGGTTCCCATCAACGTCTTCTATCCTGTGGCTCTGACCTCCTCAACCTCCCCCACTTATCCCTCTGACTTACCAAACCCAGGCGTCAAGTTTGACCCACAGCTGTCCTTCCTTCCCCACATCTGGTCGTTGAGTGGGACCGCGTACCTCCACTACATTGCCTGCCTCTGTCTGTAGTTTATCACAGATGTGGCTGCAAAACTCGTCCATACGTTCGTCACCTCCCGACTTGTCTTCTCAAATGTTCTCTTTGCTGGTCTCTCCTGCTCTGCCATGCAGAGGATCCAGCTGATCCCAAACTTCACCATCGGCATACGCACTCGTACTAAACTACGCACCCGAAGCACACCGCCTCCAGCCAAGCTCCACTGGCACCCTATATCCGAACGGATCGATTTCAAGAACTTTCCACTTGTTTTCAAATCTCTTAATTCCCTGCCATGTCCCCACCACTCCGACCTGTTTACTCACCCAACCCACAACTGGCTGGCTGCCTCTGCTCGACTGTCTCCGGCCAACGACATGTCCCTTGTGCCCTCTGTTCCACCATTGGTGGCCTCGCTTTCAGCCACTATTCCTGGAAACTCTAGAACACTCTTGCTCTATTCCTCCAGCTTGCCTTCCCCATCTTCAGGCAGCATGCCTGAAGACCTCCCTATTTGATTGTGCCTGCGGTCACCACGCCCTCCATCTGGCTTGGCATCGTGCTCTGCCACTGACAAGCGTTCCGGGCTGCTACACTGCCTGCAGAGCGCTATATAAAGGCAAGTTGTGGTTGATTTTCTAATTGTCCTAGTTCACTAAGGGGCAAAACTGCAGATTTGCTAACCTGCTCCTAACCTTGTTTGGAAACACTAGCGTGCACCACCTCACTGCAGCAAACTCATTTGTTCCACTCGGGGTCCAAGTTCTGTCAACTTGTTTCGACTTTGATTCAATTCATCCTATATTTTGCAAATTTTTAAGCTTCACACTAATACTGTATTACTTTCCAATGGTTTATTTACCTGGGTGGGATGAAATCTGTGCTGTGTTATGGCAAACAATGACCCTTTATTCATTGGTCTGAAGGCCCTGAGCCAAGCCTGTCCAACAGTTGATTTTTAATAGTGTTTAATTTGAAACACCTCAATCAAATTTCCACCTGAACCGCCCAAGCTTGTGGGAATATAACCCAAATGTATTAAGACTTTTATCATAGCGGAAACCCTTCGGTTCAGTTATTAATGTGTTGAATTATAACTGGAGAGCTTCCAAGATTAGTATATCCTTCCTACAATTGGGCAATTCTAAATGAGGTCTGATCACTCTGTATAACTGCAGCAGCAGTTCCCTGCTTTAATATTCCATGTTTCCTGTTATATAACTCACCAACACCTTAGCCTTTTTTTTATTACTTTCTGCAGCTGCTTGGTAGGTTTATTGGAAACTGCAACGTAAAATGTCATTGTTCTCAGGAGCAATTTTTTAAAATATATGATGGAACAGCCGTTCCCTGCGGTTAGAAACCTCAGCATCATTTTATGCCTTCAAACAAAGAACATCTACTAATGATATACCGTACTGCTGTTGGAATATCTGAGTCACATGTTTAGTTTCCTTTTTAGTTGAGTGTAGTTTACACTTTTTTTTCTAGGTGGCAACCAGCAACCACTAAACTAACGGTAGAAACTGACAGATTGAATCCATTCTGAGTAACCCTAATTTTGTTTGTTTAGTTTGGTTCATAATATTTGAAGCAAAATCTACAATCAGGTTCAACCGCTCAAATGCGGGTGTGTTTAGCCAAGATCCAATTATATTGCTGGTTCTGAAAGCCAGTTCAATGTTGAATAATATTTTAAAAGCTCATGTACATGCTGTTTCATCAGACACTATACATATGGAAGATTTTATCTGTGCATCGCATTGAATGTGACAATCACAAGTACTATGCTTGTATATGCATAGGTGTCACATTTTGTGTGTCTGTGCATATAAAATATTGTGTGATGGCCAGCAGTAAAAAGCATGAATGTACATGTAGCTCAGTTGTACTATTCAAAGGTACATGAGCAATGTGGGTGTGCAGTTCCCAAGCGTTGGAAGAATTGGTGTGTTCGTTATGTCAGATGTTGTGTACACATTCAGATTTTAATTATGAGCCAGGTGCTGCATGTGTGTTTGCATCAGATTTGCATTTGTGACAGATATGATTGCTATATACAACAACAACAGCAACAAAATTACATTTATAAAGCGTCTTTCACATTGGGAGGACCCAAAGTGCTGAACAATCAGGTCGGGAACTGAGCAGGGGAAGAAGGGTCAGGGTAGGGGGAAGAGGAAGGAGAGTAGGAGAGGGGGAAGAGTTAGGAGGGGAGTAGAAGGCACGGTCGAAGAGGAAGGTCTTGAGACCAGCCTTGAAGGAGAAAAGAGATGAAGTGAAGCGAAGGAATTGCGAGATGGTGGGGCGGTTAGGGCAGTGGACATGGAGCAGGCCAGAGCCTGCTGAATGGAGGGGATGGGCAGGCTGATAGGGAGACAGCAGGTCGGAGAGACAGGTGGGGGCAAGGCCGTGAATGGCCTTGAAAGTGAGGACGAGGATCTTGAATTCGATCCTCTGGGGGATGGGGACCCAGTGGAGACAGTGATGTGGTCGCGGAGCCTGGTGCGGGAGAGTACATGAGCTGCAGAGTTCTGAATAATTTGAAGCTTGTGAAGGGAGGAGCTGGGGAGGCCGACGAGGAGCGAGTTCCCGTAGTCGAGCCTGGAAGTCATAAAGGCGTGAATGCGTTTCGACGGCGTGGGGGGCTGAAGTAGTGGCGGAGTCTGGCAATATTGCGGAGGTGGTGGAAGGCTATACCGGTAATGGACCAGATATAAGGGAGGAAGGACAGTTCGGGGTGAAACAAGACACCCAGATTACTGACTGGCTTCGAGAGGTGGAGAGAGCAGCCTTGAATGCTGATGTTGCCTGTGCCTGAGGTGCGGAGGCGCTGACGCGAGCCAATCAGGAGGGCCTCCGTCTTGTTGACATTGAGCTGGAGGAAATTGGCCCTCGTCCAGGACTCAATGTCAGACAGACATGCAATCAGAACGCCGGTAGTCCTGGAGTCGAGGGTAGATGCTGATAGGTAGAGTTGGGTGTCATCCGCATACATGTGGAAATTTACCGCATGTCTGCGGATGATATCACCCAGTGGGAGCATGTATAGGGTGAAGAGCAGGGGGCCAAGGACAGAGCCCTGGGGAACGCCACATACAACTGCACGTTCATTGTCTGAACTGTCTGAACTACTAAACAAATAACCGGTGCTTCCCCAATCACCACTAACACTAGACTAACAACAAAAAAACAAACAAAAAAAACCACAAAAATAAACTAGGACAAAATGGCAGGGCTGATATGGCTAGTCGCCCCATAGCCATCGGTATACAGCCTGTGGGCTGATGCTGCCCCACTGATCGCTCACTCTCGGTCTCCTGCATGCGCATTATGGCTGCCGCCCCGACTCGAGTCTCCCCCACCACCCTAAATGTCTCTCCTCCCACCCACCTCTATCTGCTACTCTCACTCTGTCCTTCTCTCCCATTGTCCTCCCTGCCTACCCTCCTCCCGCCCCACCACCCCTCTGCAACTCTCCTGCTCTGCCCTGCTCTCTCTCCGCCCTCCCTACCTCCTATCCCCACTCGATCCTCCCACAGCCTCCCTCTGCTCTGGCCTGGGAATCCTCCGCTGGGCTCACCTTGGCACTCGGTTTAGGCTGTCCAGCAACAGCCACACCGACTGCACCATTCCCCACCTCCGCTGCCAGCCACGCTGGACACAGATCCGGGGCTAACCTCTCCTTTCTCATCCCCATACCCTCCACCCCTGCCACCCAATCCGGTCTCTTTCCTCCTTCAAGGCCGGTCTGAAGACTTTCCTCTTCGACCGTGCCTTCTGCTCCCCTCCTAACTCTTTCCCCCTCTCCTACTCTCCCTCCGCTTCCACCTACCCCAATCCTTCCCCCACTGCTCGGGTCCTGACCTGATTGTTCAGCGCCTTGTGACGTCCTCCAAATTACAAATGTAATTTTGTTGTTGTTGTATGCTGTGCCACGAATCAGATAGTACACACACATATACAGAAGACATGAAGTATCTATGTTCTTGTGCCTATAACATGTGTGTGCTTCTGAGCACTCCAAGACACTACCCTGTGTAAAATGGGCAAATAAAAATACAAATTTTTGTTGTTGCCTACATCAAACATTGAGTGCTTGTGTACGCTGATTGATGTGGGTACTGTTTGATCATGAATGAATATTGAAGACGTTCGAGGTTGAGTAGCTCATGTATGTATGTATATATGTAAAAACACAAGATTTTGTTTGTTTGGCATCAATGTAGCATAAACTGAAAGGAATCAATGGAGATTACCATCCATAATTAGGAATCCTACGCACTTGTACGAAAGGAGAGTTTTAAAAATATCCAATTTAATTTCTAGCTGTCATCTTAAATGGCATGTTAAGAAACATTTCACTGGAAGAGGCCACTGTAGTATTTTTGTTTCCAACAGTGGTTGATAATAATGAATAAATAATGATCCTTGCATTTGATATAATACTTTCCATGTCTTCAAGACGTCTCAAAGCACTTCACCGAATATATTGTAAAGTGAAATTGACTTTATATTTGTGGGCAAAGCATGGCAGTCAAGAGATTGAAATGTGCAATGGTAGTTTGAGTGAGATTGACCTCATAGTTAACCAGACATCTTTTTAGATGTGCCTTTACTCTGAAAGTTTCTAAACCCTCTAAAGTTTAGAGTCGGCTGGTGAACTGAAGTGTTCACACAGGGAATTCCCTTTACACTCGTCGTGACTCTTATGTTGCTTGTTAATCATTCTTGCAATTCGATTATATGCCTATTATTTGTCAGAAATCTGATGGATAGCTGCAGATTTTATTCACCTAATGCATATGTTATGAAGGAGCCTCTGTGTATTGTGAAATGTGTTTTTGTCTGCTGCTGCATTGTCTGCACATTGTTACGCAAAGACGACCTGCACTTGAGAAATCAACTGAAGAAAATTGTGTGGAAATGAGATCTCGTCAGGGGATAGGATCCCAGCTATTCAATTACATCTCATCCTGAGAACTCTCCATCCCCTCCAAAAAAATAAAGGGATTGCTTAACCCACTATGTGTGCCTGGCTAGTCTGCTCGCTATTTAGAATATTAAAATTTTAGCCTTGCACACAGGGAGAATATCCACTTTGACTGATGGCAATAATTTCTGCTAAGGTGACTGGTAGTAAATCTGTTATTGTCTATCCTTGGGGAAAATTGGACCGCAAAGTATTTTATCTTGCAGTGATTTACTTTGCCGTGCGAAAACGATTACAAATTCATTTCCAATGGAAACTTCTGCCTCAGACTCCATCCCTATCCTTATGAGCAGTACATTTTATCTTCCTAATTTGTTTCTCAGTAATGTGTTCAAACCACATAAAATTTAAATTAAATTCATCACTCCAGTGCATCTTCAATTCAGCATTTCATTGAAACTATTATATGCCTATGTAGTTCACTATGGTTTGTATAAATCTGCATCAATTTCCTCGGATTAACAATTTTACCCTGAAATTGTATGTACACTAGGAAGAGCTCTAATTTTTAATTTTCAGACGATAAACACACATATGGCTGCAGTATATTACCATCCACTAGGTGACACTGGTTACTGTTGATGTGGCTGATATTATTGGAAAGAAACCCTCAAGGATTTTGAGTTCCACCTTGTTATAATTTAAACACCACCTGTCACAGTTTGCTATCACACATAACAAAATCACAAAGCATATTTTGTGTTATTCAAATAAGATAGAAGTTTGAAAATCTTTAATAAATGTAATAATGAAAGAAAGTGTTGTTAGCAGTTGATTAATATGGAAAGTCCAAAGGTTAGCTATTGCTCGTTGAGCTGGGTTAAAATCAGTGGAATATTGGGGGATGCATAATCCAAGATAACAAGGTACAGAATGTCATAGTTCAAGATTATGAAGGGCAATATTAGGAGAGGCATTCACCAGGAAGTATTTCTTTGCTCAGCTGTTAATCAATAGATAAAACAATTTACCTATCAATCGATTATGAGGCCAGGACTCATTTTATTGAAATAATTTATGTTACCATAGGAAGACAGTAGGGAGAGATCAAATGAGCTGTAATAGGTTTGTCATACAAACCTGTCTTGTGATCTGATCTGCATTTGCGGGTCTAGTGTAAGGTAATTTTGCAGATGGTGTGAAGTTGGGGGTAATTTTGGTATCATAAGAGTCAGCAATGATGTTATAAAGAGTGATTGATAGGTTATGTAGATGAGGTAGTGACTGGCTAATGAGGATCAATAATAAATAAATGCATGGTGGTGTATATGGAAGTAAGAGTGGGAGTTACTTGTACTCCATGGATGGGACAGAGCATGCCAAGGGGGAAGCTGAAAGAGATGTCCGTTAACTCAATGACCAAACAGGATGCTGGGCAAAATTGTCAAATCAATGTGTTGAGATCCCCAGTCATCAACTCAAGCCTTGTAACTGCTCTGGCCAGGCTACTTGCAATTCTGTCTGGCTTGACATTGGAGGGCTTTCCTTGCCCTGCACAGGAAAGCAATGATTCAGACCCATCTGCAAAGTCCAGGATCAAGCAGTGAGGTGGACTCCTGGCAAATACGGGAAGCGGCTTCAGGGAAGGAGGTCTCTGGCTGGCACTGACCTGACACTAACCCCTTGGAGGCAGAGGAAGCTTCATAGGTGAAAGCCTCTCTAATGAGGACCTGGACTGAGCAGTACATGGCATTGGACTTGGACCTTGAGAACATCAAGTTGGTCAATATGTCACAAGCTGTACTGTAAAGGTCCTCCCACTACACTGAGACGGCCTCCTCCAGACGCTGATGAGGAAACTCTGAGGCTTGGAGCAAGAGTTGCTGGAAGGCGTTACCCGGAGTCCAAGTTCATGAATGCAAGTTTGTACGTCCAGTGCCTGGAATCCACCTTGATTGGCTGCAGAGTCCGCACATCCAACTGGTGGAACCATCGCTCAATGGGAAGAGATGTCTGTCTGAGCTGCGGACAGGAAGATAATAATAATAATAATAATAATCCTTGCATTTGATAAAGTGCTTTTCACGTCTTCTAGACGTCTCAAAACACTTCACAGAATATACTGTAAAATGAATTGACTGTATATTTGTAGGAGATGACTGTGGGTGAATTGACTGTATAAGATTGTGGCAATGCTTTTGCCCACAAATATACAGTCGATTCACTTCACAGCATATTCTGTGAAGCACTTTGAGATGTCTAGAAGACATGAAAAGCGCTATATCAAAAGCAAGGATTATTATTTATAATGCTCTCATGCATTTCATGCTGAGATGCGTTACTCACCTGAACGATCAAAGGGAGTTCCTTGTACCTATTATCCACCTAGTTAGGGCTCAAAGCTGTGTTTTTTGGATCATGAGCCATCAACTAGTGACTGTCCTCTTTGGGAAGTAAGTGGCATCTGTTTGGAGCTTTAACTGGCTCCAAGATGACATCATACAATCTTACGGCACAAAAGGAGGCATTTGGCCCATCGAGTCTGTGCCGGCTCTTTGAAAAGAGCAACTCAATTACACTTCCCAGCTCTCTCCCCATAACCACGGAAACCCGTCCTCCCCAAATAAACATCTACCTCTCTTTTAAAAGTTGTTAGAGTTGCCGGAAATGTCGGAATCGAGTCAATCCTCTGTGGTGATCTCAGTCCGTTTCCTGAGTCAGGTGGATCTGCGGTACTCTAGGGAAGTGGTTCTCAACCTTTTTCAGTTAGGTACCCCTTGTTAATTTTCAACATTATCGTGTACCCCCATCCAACCACATACACACACACACACACATCACCTCCCTCATTCCACTGCACCATTTTGTGACCAAGCTTTTCTTATATAACAAAATAACTAGCACAAACAAAACAAGGGTAATAACAATCAAATATATAATTTGGAAGGCTATAAAACACTAAATAAGAGAGCTAAATAAATCAATGTAACGCCATCTGTATCCCCTGAACGTCTTTTTATACCCCCTGGGGTACATGTACCCCTGGTTGAGAACCGCTGCTCTAGGGCACTGATGATGACGGGCGCACAGAGCCTGGTTCATTGTGATATAAGCTTCAGCAAGTGTACCCTCCCTCGTCAGCAAAAGAACAACCAAGTCAATCCCTATTGTTTCAATGATACAGCCTGTGATACACAACATACTTGCCGGCAGTAACCAAATTGCTGTAAAGATTTAGTGGCATCACACTGGCATGAAACAGAAGGAACCAGTAGCAACTGCAGCAGCAGAAGCAGCAGGGTCGTAGAAAAAGAAAATTACAGGTTCATAGAAAAAGATGTGGAATTAACAGGTGACTGGTTTTCACAATTTGTTTCTTGAAATTATTAAACCTTACACATTTTATTCTGTTTTGTGTCCATGATATTAACATTTATTCAAAATTAATCGATTGCATGTGCAATACAGGAGGGAAATGATAAAATACACCAACTAAGGTAACATCTCAAGCTATCAATCCTTTTGCTGCAGTTTATGAGATCATTGGCAGATCTTTTAATCCCATTCCTCTGCCTTTTCTCAATACCCCTGAATACACTTACTTCCTAAGTATCCATCTAACTCATTTTTAAGCATTCTTATTGATGCCTCTGTGATTTTCTCAGGCAGTGCTGTCCACCTTTTTTTATAACACTCTGTGTGAAATGAACCGCCCATCTCCCCGAGCTTACTTTTAACCTTTCGGACATTCACTTTAAGATTGTGTCCCCTTTAGTTTGGATCCACCTACCAGTGGGAAGAACATCTTATTTATTCATTCCCTTTTTTATTTGAACATTTCAATCGTATCAACCCTTAATGTCCTCAGAAATACCAAAGTCTGTAATGACCTGCCCAGCCTTATCGACGAACCAATGCATGGGGTCATGTTGGTTTATTTAGTGTCGACACAAGGTTGTGAGTTCAAGCCCAACATCCAGACAACAACAACAACAACAAAATTACATTTATAGACATAAAATTGTAGAATGGTACAACAAAGAGACAGGCAATTTGACCTATTAACATGCAACTGAGCTCATCACACTATCCTGCTTGCTCCCCAAACTCATGGTCCAGTGGGAGTCCTGCATGTCCAGAGGTGCAACTTTTAGAAGAAGCATTAAACTGAGTTCCAATTTGCTTATAGGTTCCATCACATTGCTCACAATGCAAAGTGAGTTTCTCCTGTTGCCCTGGCCAACAATCCCACCAGATAATTTCGTCATTCGCCTGAATGATGGCTGTTTGCAGGATCTTGCTGTGCACAAAACAGCTGCTGAGTTTGCCTGCAAATATAATCACATCACACTTGACATTAATAACTGGAAACTACTTTGAGACTTTCTGACATGACAAGACATCGTAAAAATGCTATTCCTTTCTTTTAGGTGATTATTTATATTGCCAACATATTCCCTCATATTGTCCATATTGTAATGTCCATATTGTAATGTACTTGGGAATTGCTTGGGTTGAAGGGGATTATCTGAAGCAATGAAAAGTTGCCTTGATGTAGGGAAATGCAGGGAGCATGATCTGAGAAGAGTTGGATTGAACGGGTGGAGGGAAAGGGGGGAATTTGGGGTGACCGATGGGACCGTCGAAGAAGGAGGTATAAAGACATATACATTGCTGCATTAGCAATGGCAAATAGTGCAAATGGATTTGACCCTACTTTAAAAGATTGTCTTCTCTCGTCCAGTTGGCAACCTGAGACAAAAAAGTTTTTGCGAAAATTTCTAATGTTGTTAACCAGCCAGTCGTGCAGATGGCTCTTTGATAAGATTAAAAAGTCGGTACTGTACTCATTACTAGAGCTCCACCCATATGCTTACTTGTACATGTACAGAATTCTTCTCAGCCGATGTGATTAAGAGCAGGAAGTTTGAATCAGGCTTTCCTCTCTGCTAACCGTTTGATTGTTGGAAGCGATATCACTTCAGTTCCAGTAGACAAACAGGGCGTGATGTTCAACCGCTATTAGCCCTTTGAACAGTGAAACAGCTTTTCAGCTTTCAAAGTGCACACAAACTCTCTCACAACTTCAGCAAAATTGCTGCATCTTGTTAGATACAATTTTGAATGTTTACAACTAGACAACACTGTTGTGACAATACCCTCATTTCACACCGATACAGTGTGATATCTTAGAGCAAGTTGCTGATTTTAGGCACTGTTACATTCGTCTGCTTTGCAACAGAAAATAAGAATTAATTGAAAGAAATAAACAAGGGAGTAATAAGATTTTGTGAACCCAATAGATCCTGTGAAGCATTTTGAGATGATAAGGCGCTATATTAAATGCAAATTTTTAAATTATTTTTGGGATAAACCAATTTTGGAATCGAAATTTGTTCCCAACCTGCAAATAACAAACTCTGGGATTAGGGAAGCAGGGACAGAGTATTCCATTCCAAACATGGGAAATAGCACGGGTAGATGGCACGCATGAAATTCTCATTAAGCATAGTGATTGGCTTCTCCAATGTCAGATAATGAAAAAAAACTGCAATGTTACACAAGATTAGTATACACGGTACAGTACACATATATTTTTAAAAAAGTAGATACAACAACAGCAACTTTGATTTATATAGCGTCCTGCATGCTGGACGTCTCAGAGCGCTTCACAATAATGGATTCCGGGCCCGAGCCAGGGGGAGAAACAGAAAGGTTTTTGGCCGAGACTTGAAACTAGGAAGAGAGAGAGCGAGGTGAAGGTAGTGAGGAAGGGAGTGCCAGAGCTTCGGGGAGTAGTAGCTGAAGGCATGGCCGCTGATGGTGGAGCGGAGGATTCGGGGGACAAGGAAGAGACCAGAACCGGAGGAGCAAATACAGTTGTGCTGAAGTGCTTCTAAATACAACTATTATCATAATCTAGATGACTGTAATAGGCTGACATGGGCTGTTTTTAAAAAAATCTAACTTTTCTAAACAAATTAAATTGAAAACAAACAACATTGTTTAAAATAAGAATTCATAAAATAAAATTATAATATAATTTTATATATACCGGTAATTATAAATTAAACATTTAAATGTTTCAAATTTATTGAGAAAGCACTCATGTGGCTAAACCACAGATTCCCCATAAGAAGTTTAAATAGAAGTTGTGGAGTCCTGTAGCTCAGTGGTTAGAGCACTCACCTTACAAGTGTGAGATCTGTGCTCGAATCCAGGCTGGTCAGGCTGAAACCCTGGGCAAATTTCCTTATTCCACATGCCTAATAATAATCCTTCCAAAAATTTTTGTTAAATTGGTCAATTCAATCCATGACTGTTTGTGGGACACTGCTGTGTGCAATTGGCTGCCGCGTTTCGCCCACACAATATACAGTCAATTTACTTTATAGTACATTCTGTGAAGCGCTTTGAGACATCTAGAAGACATGAAAAATGCTATATCAAATGCAAAGATTATTATTATGGTGCTAGACATTGGCCAACTGTTCATGTTTGAGCCTTGCAATGAATATCAGCAGGTCACTTCACTGTAAATGGAGTCTCACCTGAGACTGACCTCTTCCACACAGCCACAAACACCTGCTTAGAATATAGAATAATTAGAAGTGATCTTATAGAAACCTATAAGATTATTAAGGGGCTTGACAGAGTAGACAGTGGGAGACTGTTTCCTCTGGTTGGAGAAGCTATAACTAGGGGTCACAGGCTTACGATTAGGGGTCAGGCTTTTCACACTGAGTTGAGGAAAAATGTCTTCACTCAGAGGATAGTGAAGTTATGGAATTCTCTACCCCAAAAGGCTGTAGATACTCAGTCCTTGAACATATTAAAAAGTGAAATTGACAGATTTCCTATGGATGAAGGGATTAAGGGATATGGGAATAAAGTGGGTAGGTGGAGTTAGATTAGAAGATCAGCCATGATCTTATTGAATTGTGGGGCAGGCTCGAGGGGCCAAATGGCCTGTTCTTGCTCCTAATTTTTATGTTCTTATGTTCTTAGCCACATGTCCAACCTGCAGAGGGTGTTGTCCTGCATCAGTAGCCGGAACTCTGGCTTGTTTCCCCTCTCTAACCCTGAAAAATCTGGAGCCAATGTAAACTCCTCTTGTAAACCCGACTGAGACCAGCAAACGTAGCAGAGGCTGGGACTTGAATGCGCAAACCTGGTCCTTAAACTGCAGCTCTATCAATCGCACCTTTGGCCTACATCTATTGTTTCTAATATATTTTTATTATCAATATCACAATATTGTATTGCTAATACAAAATATGATACTGATGACACTAAAGTAGTGATAACAATTAAACTATTACTACATTATCTTGCATGAGCCATCCATAAATTCCTTAAATCTCAATTTATGGCTCACTTAAAACCACATTTATGTTGTGTCAGTTTGGATGAGTTGTTGCTCCCTTGGTTCAAGGCAGCGCTGAGGGAGAGCTGCATTGTCAGAGGGAGGTAACACTCTTTGGATGATAAGTTAAATCAGGTCCTTTATGTATATTCAGATGCAGGTTAATAATTCCATGGCATTATTTTGAAGAAGTGCAGGAGTTCTCTCAATTTGTTGGCCAACGTTCCTCTCTTATCCACATTCATGCAAAATTATTTTGGTAATTAATTTATTTCATTGATGCATGCAGATTATTGATGGTGAAAATCAATTGCAATGTTTTCTTATATAACACCAATCACCATAATTCACATATTATTCATTGTGTGAATGTTTTCCAATGTTACGAGATAATAAAGTGCTATCTCAAATACTCTTGCACATTGCCATTTCTTTACATATAATTTCCAAATCTTAACTCATATATCACATCAACTTACCTTATATTAACTGCACTCTTTGTCCTGATTCTGTTATCAGCTTTTACTCACTAAAAGTCATTGTCACAGTCCCAGCTGCTTAATTTAATGTACCTACCACTTCCTTCTTCACTCTTCCCACATCTAGGGTACGAATGAACTGTGCAATGACTCTATGACCCAATGACACTAGGAAATGTGACTCACAAATCATTTGTAACCTCTCCACAAGAAACCAAGGGTTATATGATATACCAAGGGTTGTAACGTATATCAAGGGTTATATGCTATATAGTACTGAATATCCACTCAATATTTAATTCTAGTACCACAAAATTAATGTATAATCAGAATCCTGAGAGTATTACCTTATAAATAACGAGAAAGTCTTTCATTCTTGAGTTTTGATATTGATTATGTACAGTTTTTTTTTAAAAAAGACTGTGTTGCCAATTTTTATCAATATAAATTGATTTACCATAAAACCAGGTGTATAGTGATCATTTTTCTCAGTGGAACCGTCACAAAATTTGATACAAAGCATAAATAAAATTTGGACCTGTCTTAAAATTTGAAAAAAACATAATAAGGCTGACAAAATCATGATTGGGATTAAGATATATGATGCTCTTAGTAAAGGCCACTATATAAATTCAAGTTATGGTTGTTTTGTATGGTTCTGGGTTAAAAGGAAATAGTTTTTACAGAGTGACCAAAAAGTCTCAACAGTCACATACTACCTTGAGGAATAAGAGTACCACAGGGAAATCAATTCATCCATGGCTAACTACAGCAGTTAGGGAAAGTATAAAGCTAAAAGAAAAGGCCTACAAAACTGCCAAAAAGAGCAGCAGACCTGAGGACTGGGAGTGTTTTGGGGACCAAGAAAGAAAAACCCAAAAGCTCATTAAGAGTGAGAAAATGGATAATGAGGGCAAGCTAGCTAGGAACATTAAATCAGATTGTAAGAGTTTTTATAAATACATTAAGAGGAATAGGCTAGCAAAAGTAAATCTGAGTCCATTACAGGCAGAGACAGGAGGAATTATAATGGGTGATAAGGGATGTCGTAGTGGGGTAATTAGAGGATCACAATATGATTAGACAGAGTCAACATGGTTTTACAAAAGGGAAGTCATGCTTAACAAATCTTTTAGATTTTTTTGAGGACATATCAAGTAGATTAGATAGGGGGGAATCAGTAGATGAAGTGTATTTTAGATTTCCAAAAGGCATTTGATAAGGTGCAGCGTAAAAGTTTGATCCACAAGATAAGGGCCCATGGAATTAAGGAGAATATATTAGCATGGATTGAAGAATGGTAAACGGGAAGAAAACAAAGAGTAGGGATAAACAGGTCCTTCTCAGATTGGCGGGATGTGACTAGTGGAGTGCCACAAGGATCAGTGCTTGAGCCTCAACTATTTACAATCTACATCAACGATCTAGATGAGGACATCGAACTTAAAATATCCAAATTTGCGGATGACATTAAATTGGGAGGGAGAGTAAACACGAAGGATACATTAAAAAAAATGCAACACAGTATGGATAGGTTAGGTGAGTGGGCAAGTAGGTGGCAGATATAAGTATAATATAAGGAAGTGTGAAGTCATCCACCTAAATGGTAAAAACAGTAGAGCAGATTATCTTTTAGAAGGGGAGAGACAAGATAGTGTTAGTGTTCAGAGGGATTTGGTTATCCTTGTACACCAGCCACAAAATATTAGTTTGCAGGTACAGCAAGGCTAACAGTATGTTGGCATTCGTTACAAAAGGGTTATAAGGATATTTTATATACAAAAGGGTATAAGAGTAGGGAAGTCTTGGTGTAACTGTATAGGGCCCTGGTGAGACCACACCTAGAATATTGTGCAGTTATTATGTGAATATTGAATAGTGAATATTATTGCAGATTAGGTCTCCTTATTTAAGAAAGGATGTACTCGCCATGGAGGGGGTACAACGTAGATTCACTAGGTTGGTACCTGGGATGAGAGGGATGAGTTATCTAGGCCTATATTCCCTAGAATATAGAAGAATCAGAGGTGATCTTATAGAAACCTATAAGATTATTAAGGAGCATGACAGAGTAGACAGTGGGAGGCTGTTTCCCCTAGTTGGAGAAACTATAACCAGGGGTCACAATCTTAAATTTAGGAGTCAGCCCTTTCGCACTGAGTTGAGAAAAAATGACTTCACTCATAGGGTAGTGAATTTATGGAATGCACTACCCCAAAGGGCTGTGGATGCTCAGTCCTTGAAGGTATTCAAGACTAAGATTGATAGATTTCTTGTGGATAAAGGGATAAAGGGATATGGGGATAAGGCAGGTAGGTGGAGTTAGAATAGAAGATCAGCCATGATCTTATTGATTGGCGGGGCAGGCTTGAGGTGCTGAATGGCCTACTCCTGCTCCTAATTCTTATGTTCTTATGTTCATGATAACTACCCTATTATCTAAAATCAGACAAAAATAGCATAATTTCTTCATGACTTATTAGGCATTGTAATAGTGTCATGATGTTTCGGTCATGCTATATATAGCCTACAATATCCTAATATTGCAACTTCAACAATCTTTGATAAGCAAGCTTGATAATGGCAGAGTACAGTATTTCAAGCACTTAATAAATGTATTTTGTAAGCAATGTTACAATTACTATTATAGCCTTTGGAATGAAACTAATAATTTATCTAACATTGATAGCTTCCAATCCTTTTGTTGTACTTTTTGTTGCTTCGAAATACGGTATAGTTAAAATGCTATTTTCCCTTGTGCCGAGCTGATTGTTTTTGAGAGGATAAAGTCATAGAATAAAGCAGATAATGGTGGAATGTAAGCAGCCAGCTGTGTAAACTTAAGTCATATCTTAATTTGTGTATTCCTGAGTAATTTAAGAATGAAAAATAACTTAACTCACGGTCTCTGATCACTAAGAATTGAAAAACTAACGTAAATCAACAGCATCTCATTCTGACTTTTACTCGCAAGAGATATTTGGATAAAGAAAGCCCTTTGGTCCATTTGATCTCATTCTTCCAGAATACCCACCATACTTACCCTCACATTACAACATCAAGCCATTTTTAAAAATTCAATCCCATGACCTAGCCTTCATCATTCTTCTAGTAATCCATCCAGTTAATAATGAACAGAGTCTTGAAATTGCCTTTTGCAACCTTAGTCTTTGTTCTGTATCGCACCATGTGTGAAAGTATTGTTCTGGGTTTACTTCCTCAACCCTATTTAAAAATAGGATATACCTCCAAAATGTCTCCACCAAAATATTTAATTTCAAGACTGCATCTCGCTCTCGCTGTTCAGCTCATTCCTTTATACATCCTTGTTGCTCTTTTCTGCAGTACATCTCGGGCTTGGAGACCACAGGTACATGGAACACTGCAAATGAGGCCTTGATCAGAACATTGTATAACTTAAGTATGAACTCTGAACTTAACTGATTTGGCAATTAGCCCAGAATTCTCCTTACCTTGTTTATCGCCAGCTCACAGTGCTTTAACATGGCGAGGCATGAGTCAATTAACAAGTCTCTTTTGGCTTCCCCCTTGGCAAATAATTTCCCATCAAAATAATACATGTGCTTCCTTTTGCTTCTCCTTAAACATTGTACCTTATCTGTACGGAGCAATGAGGTACCACAGTTACTACCTGTCCCAATTTTGACGCAGGGTTCTATAATGTCCTGTAGCTGAATGGATACAACACTTGCCTCACAAGTGAGAGGACCTGGGTTTGACTCCCGGACAGGGCAAAAGGTGAAGCTAGTTTCCTTACTCCACATGCCTTTGTTTACCTAGTGGTAGGTAGGAGCCTGGTTGTTAGTCATTTGGCAGACGGCTTGATAAAGCGCTAAATCAAATGGAAGGATTTGCTATGATAGCAACTTCCTACATTCTTCTCTTCAGCCAATTTCAAATCTATGTCTTGCCTCAGGCTGAGGAAGTTGAAGTTTCAGTTCAGAAAGTTACTTTCTGTTTTAACCATGTGGAATGAAATTATTGTTCAAAGGATATAATTATTTATCAATGTTAGATCTCTCTTATGGGACAATGCTGATTTGGTTCTTTGTGATGCAACAATACGTGGAATTGGCTTAATATCATCCATCTCTTTGTATTGATTTCAATCATGTTACTTACATACATAGGAGCTGTAGCCTGGAACTTGTGTGCTTGCTTTCCTCTGACATTGGAAATAAATTGGTTCCCAAGCTCTGCAATTTCTGATTTCAGATGAATTGCATAATTTTCTGCAACTTTCGTAATCGTGTAGTTTATCAAATATTTGTGATGTTGGGATGTCCTCCCGACATGAAAGATGCTCTATAAATATAATTGTGTTGTTGTTAATATGATGAGTTTGTCGAATCTCAATTTAACCACAAATTGGGCCTTTACACTTGATGGTGAAATCTGACATTCCAATAATTCTTTGCATAAAAAAGTGCCTTTGGTTTGGATTGAAATTTGCTAAAATTTTGAACAATTTTGGTGTCAGGAACTCTGAAGGCATTGCAACCCATTTATCTTCCCTAACAAACAAAAGGTGGCCATGATGTTTAATGGGTGGTTGTGGGAGTTGTGGGGCATTGAGCGAAAGAGAAATACATGTTGAAATATTACAAAAAGACCCACTGCTACTCTACGCCATGAACAAACTCTGCATCCCAAATCATTCTTTGTTTGTGAGGATTTTTAGACAGGAGTATTTAGAAAACATTGGGTTTACAATAGTTTTTGCAGGAAAAAAATTGTTTGAAATCAAGTAATTTGATTTGTTCATAGAGTGTTTCACTTAGTAAAGATGTGTCTGCACGCGACAGCAAGTCACGGGAGAATTTGCAAGGCCTTGATAATTTCCATCTCCCCCTATTGATATAGACTAGTTTAACGATACAGGAAAATTGGAATGTGACATTCCTGGGACCTATTTATTTTTCTGAAATACTGGAGATAAACTTGTAGTCAAACAGCGTGATTTCTACTTTTGTTTGAGGTACATAGTATTTGGTTACCATGGTGATAGCCTATTTATCAAAGCAATGCTCTGGCATTACAGATCACGACGTGAAAGGCACTCGATAAATGTACTTTTGTTGTTGTTGTTATACTAGTCATACACTACTTACTGCGTCAATGAAAAAGGAATTAATGGGATGTGTCTGTAAGACACTCCAAGACGCTTCCCTGCATAGAAGGCAATATATAAATGCAAGTTGTCGCTGTTCATGTTGTTGACTGTAATTTCCATGCCATCCCGTGCATAAATTATGTCTTCAATGCTGAGTGAGTCAACCATTCTCTTACTAAGATTGGTTCTTCAGTTCTTCAGGGAATTGCTGTCAAGTGTACTGGCTGTGTATTTACAAGCAAAAGGCAGTGATCATTTTGCTAATTTTGCTCACTGCAAGGTCCCACCAAGTAATTATGGGTGCGTTTACGTACCGATGATGTCACTTCACTGACAGAAATTGCATGCAAAGCACTTTTACATGTTTTGATATAATAAGGCAGGGAGAAACCTTGGGCACAATTCCTTACACCTCACGCCCAATAATAATCCCTTCAAACAATAAATTAATAACAATTCGGTCACTCAATTCACGACTGTTTGTGGGACACTGCTGTGTGCAAATGGCTGCTTTGTATCGCCCACAAATATACAGTCAATTCACTTTACAGTCCATTCTGTGAAGCACTTTGAGAAGTGACTTTGAGAAGTCAAGCGCTATATCAAATGCAAGGATTATTATTATTATAAGATCCGAATATCTTCCATTTTATTATAGTTAGCAATATTTTCTTACACTATTTTATTCCATTTCCAAAAAGCTGATTTATTACAATACTGTGTTATCTCTCTGTAAATATGGGTTATTTTAGCTTTCTGCTCTAAATACCTCCACAATATTAATCATTGCTGGACTCAAGGCTTCAGTTGCCACTTGTTTTGACCACTAAATATAGATGAGTTTATGGGACACCTAGAATATTGATCATTTTATAGTCCATAACATTTGTGTTTATAAGTACTGGTTTCTGGGTTATTTAACTAAAAACTCCCCATTATTATTGGTTGGTAGTGATAGTTTGCAACTTCATGTTTTTATTTGGGTTGCATCCAACACTGAATAGACTGTACAGCTTTTCTCTGAGTACACCACCATGAGCATGTTTTTCTTAGCATGATTACACTTTTTGAAAAAAATGTAAATATCATTAACCATGTGCTACAATTCGTTTTCAACCCTTGTGTTTGGTCATATGCATGTTCACATTGATATGAAGGATATCCAGTTTCGAAGACATTATTGTTTCCCAGTAAACTGTGAAGCCTTCAGTAAATGAGGGACTAAATTGCAACATGCAGCACTTTATAAGATGTATCACCTACAGCAATTTCTATTTACAAGTCTGCAGTGCAAGAGCAAATCGTTGAGTATGACTGATAGGCAATTGAAGAAAGAATCAAAAGTACAAAATGCATACTGTTGAAAAGAGTGCAATTTTTGCTATATGGAGCATCTAATTGCAAACTGTTTACAAGAGAAGGCTGCAGCAGAGATACGACCAATAATACGATAGAGGGGAGAAAATTGCTGAGGCCAACAGCGTGTTGATTATTATAGAGATTTTCAAATTTGCCCTTCAATCCATCCACAGTTCATTATGTCACTGTCACAGAAGAAAATGTTATGGCTGCGTAAAAGAGTTTTTGCAAGGAGATAAAATGAATCCGAGAATAAATTTGACAATCCAAAATCAATTTGTTGCTACATTTCAAAAAATAGGAACGCTCAAGATAAAGGTCAATGGATGATAAACTTGTCCTCGGGCTGATACTTCTTTATTGGCAAGTTTTAGAAAAAGGAATAATAACGGATATGAATAAACCAAAGTTGTGCGACAGAGGGGATAAATAGTGAGCCTACTTTCTATGGACATTGATGTTGCACTTATGTGTAAAGGCATATGTATGTACTCACAATACTCACTAATACTCAATTCCACAATTGGTTGTTTGTTTTGGGAGTAAGTATTAGTGAGCAGTCTAGCCATCTGGTTCGATCCCCAGTTGTCCTTCCTCCCCCACATCTGGTGCCTGTCCAGGACTGCCTTCTTCCACCTCCACCACATTGCCTGCCTTCGCATTTGGACTTTACCCCAAATGCAGCTGAAATCCTTGTGCATGGGTGTTGTCACCTACCACTTGGATTACTCCAAAGCGCTCCTCACCAGCCCCCCCCAGCTCCACCAATCAAATGATCCAGCTAATTCAGAACTCTATGGCCTGCACACTGACATATGGACCAAACTCGACACCCGCATCTCACTGTACCCTTGCTACCTATGCCCAAAGTAGTTTAATTGTTTTTAAAATTAAAAAAAATATTTTGTTAGCAAACCAGTCAATGTGGGCAAAGAATCATCCCACTCAGCTCCTGTTAATCCTGTATATCAAAGCCCTAACTGATCAGGTGGTCCTAGCTGGACAAATATAAGAAAGCTTGCTGGGCAGTATTATCAATGGCATGCTATGCGATTTTAGCTGGTTGGACTCAAGCAGTTACCCCAACTCACACTCTGGGGTCTCTCAGCGAGGCTCTTGCCAACATGTGCCTAATACTTTCCAAAATTAGGTAAGCAGGATGTGTCCCTCCAGGCAGAGAGTGTACATTCCATTCCACCTGTGGGATTTCCATGTGTAGTGAACTGGATGCAATTCTTACCTTAGTTTGACTAGTCTTAATCATGGTGATTGGTTTCTGCATGTGTCAAACACCTGGCTGAGAAAAAAAATGTATTTCAATTGATACCAGGTCCAAGTCAGTCAGTACGACATGAATGTTTTCTGCTGCACTCTATTAAATGATCATATATCTTTTGTGGTAGGGTCTTGGTTTGTGTTTTATATTTTTTTCTGGTAAATTTTAAATTCATTTGAACAAAACGTCACTCATGTAATGGTGCTAAGGATTACGCTGTTATTAAATATCTGCATTGGTTATTCACATTTGCCCTTGCTTGTCTTACTTTAAATTCCAGAGGTGTCTTACTTTAAATTCTAGGGGGATGAAGTACATTTGAAACCTTTTATGTGTGCAGTTATAAAAAAAAGTATTGAATCTTATTGCTTTCATAATGTGGGCAGGAACAGAACAATACTGGTGGGTTTCATTCTCAGATGGTGGAATTACATTATGAAGATTATTTTCCTTTTAAAAATGAGTTAACTCAGCACCGAGTCCTCGCTGACCTTTATTTGTCTTTTGTCATGCAGCAAAATGTAATATTTTAGGTGCTAACATGTGACTGTGATTCATATTTTGAGTTAGTCCCTATGATTGTTCCATCTCAGTAAACAGGAGGGTGTAATCTTTGCAGCTGTCTCATTGTTTTTTTTCTTTGCAACTAATGGGCTGCCTTTGCTTTGCTTATGTAAATAAAGAAAATCTAACCATAAAATAAATCAGATTAGATTAGAAATAGTCTGCTGGGTGCTGCAATAAAAGAGAGAGTCATCTGCATTTTAAAGGAAAAAAAGGAGATGAAGCAGAACTAAACTGGATGTTTCTAACCGAAGTAAAACTGCTCTTCTAGTTGTTTAATCAAAGACTGATGCTGGTGATGTGACTTGTTGACACATTAATGACTGAAGCATAATAGGTCAGTTACACAACCGAGATTGCGTTGATTTGATGTGTAAATCATGTTGAATCAACAAAAAAAATCTGCAGTTTAAGGAAGCTGCTTTGATATAATGGAAGGAGGGCAGTGGTGAATATCTCAAGGAGGCAGATTGCGAGCGTAAAGATTACTTTGGTCAACGGTTGGTGAATTTGCCATTAACCTACTACTCGAATAAGAGGAAAACTCATTAACATCACATCATGTCAGAACACTCAGAATGGAGTCATCAGTATCGTTACAGGTTCCCATTTTCTGGTCAAGTTGTAAAATAGTCATCGTGATTTTTATCAGTCAATCAACTGGTTAATAAACTCATGATTTGAACGGTCTGAACGCATTTTCAAGCCGGTATGGTAGTATAAATCTCCCAGCATTAACAATTGTTTTAAAAGAACAACATTAACCAGGAATGCTTGAGGTGGAAAATGAGTGACCCGCTTCCTTTTAGGAGTCTCAGGGTGACTTGTACCTTGTGTTTGCCACAGACAATAGAGTGTTTGCTATGGACAATGAGTGTTTGCTTTGCATAATGTATTATGTGAAAGCATTACAGTGATTTTCTGGTAAAATATAAAAGTTAGAAATTAGCTGACCCATGGCTATTTTACCTTTTTGTTTTGTGAAATAAGAACAAGATGAAGCCTTTCTAAATTTTGATAGCTGAGATGATCTGATGCTTTTTGCGCTGTGCTCATCACAGTGATAACAACTATTTGCACTTATTCGATGCCTTTCATGTAGGAAACATATTAAACCTGTCCCACCAGTTTATTAGACTTTTTAATATCTACCTTTCCATTATACCCCTTCATATTTCTACCATCCAATTATCTGTCTATCTCCCTTATAAATATCCGTATTGATTTCACCTCCACAGCTTTCTGGAGCAGACAACTTCACACCCATCTTTGTGACTTCAATTCTAACTGTCTTGGTTCTGATGTTAAGGCCATGCCCTCTTGCATTGATCCAGAAGGTTGAATCATCCACTGTCTAATTCCTTTAATTATCTTGAATGCCTCAATCAAATCATCCCTTAACCTCTGCTGCTCCAAGGAATATAACGCCAGTCTACCTAGCCTCTCACCACAGCTGAACCCTTCAGCCCAATGAACTATTGCTGACAACCTGAAAGACTAATACATCCTTCTTAAGACTAGTTTCTCAAATGTGAACACAGTTCTGTATAACCAGAGAAGCAGCACTTTACATTTATAATCTACACCCCTTGTAATAAAGAGGCATCCCATTTGCCTTATTGACCACTTTCTGCACCTGGGGACCATATTTTAATGATTTATTGACTTGAATCCCATTTACCTCATGTTTCTGAGAATGAATCTACCAGGAACAGCTGATATTTAAACAAAAATATGTTGTGTAGCTTTGTGATGCCAGGAGAATCTGTTCTAGTTAATCTGTGAAATTGCCACAGGATGGCAGGATTTGCATTTTGAAATGATGGTTCCAACCAGGATATTTTCCTGGAAAACAACATTAAAATGGAGAGCAGTAATTGTGTTGTAATTCAGTAGAAATTTTTTAATTTTGGTCACACTCTATTTAAAATAATTGATGATTTAGCTATGCTTGGAACACAAACATTTAGAGAAAGATTAGCAAGGATGAAGTGAATTTCTTTCAGCGCCCAACAACAACAAAATAACATTTGTATGATAATAATAATCCTTGATTTGATATAGCACTTTTCACGTCTTCTAGACACCTCAAAACGCTTCACAGCATATACTGTAAAGTCAATTGATTGTATATTTGTGGGCGAAACGCAGCAGCCAATTGCATATGGCAGTGTCCCACAAACAGTTGTGGATTGAAATTATCAATTTGTTATTGTTTTTTTCTTAAGGGATTATTATCAGGTGTGTGGAATAAGGAAACTTGCCCAAGGTTTCGCCCCGACTGGAATTGAACTCAGGTCTCTCACTTGCGAGGCGAGGGCTCTAACCACTGAGCTACAGGACTCCACATAGTGCCTTTCATGTCGGAAGGATGTCCCAAAATGCTGGATAGACGGTATTTCGGACCTGAGCTGAAGGTAGGGATTGGGTACAGTGGAGGGCAGGGGGGAAGGAGGGTGATCAAAGGCACGGTCGAAGAGGAGGTCCTTGAGGTGGGTCTTGAAGGAAGCGAGGGATGGGGCGAAGTGGAGGGATTGTGGGATGGAGTTCCAGAGAGTGGGGGCAGAGTGACTGAAGGCCCGCCTACCAATGGTGGGGCTAGGCAGAGGCAACACGCTGGGGCCTGCTGAGTGGAGGGATCGGGCAAGTTGGTAGGAAGTTAGGAGGTCACAGAGGTAGAGGAGAGCAAGGCCATGGAGACTTTGAAGGTGAGAACCCGTATGTTAAAGTGTATCCTCTGTGGGATGGGAAGCCAGTGGAGTCGGGAGAGGGTGGGGGTGATGTGGTCATGGAGCGTAGTGTGGGAGAGGACAAGGGTTGTAGAGTTCTGGATGATCTGCAGCCTGTGGAGGGAGGAGTTGCAGAGGCCGACAAGCAAGGAGTTTGTATAGTCAAGCCTGGATGTTATGAATGAATGTATGAGAGTTTCAGTGGCCTGTGGTGTGAAACAATGGCAGAGCCAGGAAATGTTGTAGAGGTGTGGGGAGGCCAACAATTCCCCAACAATCCCCCAAATAAAATTGGTTACTCACTTTCATGGCTGTTTGTGGGATATTGACACATGCAAAATTAGCTACTGCATTCACTTATGAAATAAGTCATCATTACACTAACCAGGATATCCTGTGAAGCGCTTTGAGATATCCTCCCGACACGAAAGGCACAATATAAAATGTAAAATTTGACATGATTTTAGTTATCAGTTTGAATTGAACAAAATCATACACAGCTTACGTGTTTTTAAGTTCAGTCCATTACAATAGTTAGGAAAGTAGGGGAGAGGAGATATATTTCTATTATCTCACCATTTTATAATTCCTTTCACAGACAATATTCTACCTCTTAGTCTCACCCCCAAACCGCACCCCCCACCCCACTCCCCCCACCAGGTTCTGCACTGCAAAATAATGATTATTGTAAAACTAAAATTACTTTCAACAACCTCGCATCATATAGTATAAAAAGCCTTTACATGTAAGCAGCAGTGTTAGATTCCTTTGAGGACAGTATATCCATGGATTTGGAAGTGATTTGCAGCTCTGACAGATGTCTTCATACATACAACTCCCAAAACAACACTGATGCCCTGGAAAGGTCATTTGTTACACTCGAACGCACTTTATTAATGGCTATAACTAGGCCACATGTTGTCTGGAAGTGGAAGTCATGTAATTTGAGTTGACTAATGATTGTGCCTGCTTTCCGATCCACTGTGGGGGAAAGGCAAGAGAAGTCAGTTTGTGTTTCCCACCTTCATATGTACTTGTGAAAGCAAATTGCTTACTTGTGCTCCAAATCAATGAAAGAATCAGTCTTCTCCAAATAGGTATCCTTACATTTGATATGCACCTTATTGCCTCAAAGTGCATAGGGGTTTCCATTAAATGGAGCATCTATGTATTTGCGAGTGATCGCAGAAGGCAATTTGTACAGAGAATGTCCCACAAACAGTCTTGAAGCTTCTCAAATCAAAAATGTAAATGTGATCAATTAACACCTGGAAATGTTTGAAGTTTCAAAACATTGCAGCAGACAATTTAGTTGCCTCAAAACTGGTTTGAGAGTGTAGAGTCAGAGAGAAAAAAAAGTCTATATTGTAAAACCTGTAATAGTTACGTTCATGCCTGCACTCTGTTTAGTTACTACTGTATAATTTTTTGTTCATTTATATTTTTCATGTTGACCTAGCAAATGCACTGTATTCAGCAACTAGTGGTATCCAGAACTAGTGTCACAGATTAGCATAAATACACAATGCAATGTAATGTTTTCAAATCATAATGGGAATGCTTTCAAATCTTAAGAAAGAACGAAAGCTTGTTTGCTAAGGTATATTTTCGTGGACAAATATGAGCTATCGAAAAATGCAGTACCAATACTCGTCATCTTTAATTTATTATATTCAAACATTAACAAACATTGCTCTCCTCACTGCATGACTTTACAGTGGCATGTAGAACCTCACACTCAGACCTGCTTCCCTTTCCCTTTTATAATGGTTAGGATGGCCGTTCACTTCATGATCGTTTGTGAGACATCGCTGTGGGTAAATTGGCTGCCTTGTTTGCCTATGCAGTCACCACACTTTACAGTACATGCAGTATAGCACTTTGAGACATCATCCTGACATAAAAGGCACTGTCAAAGGTGAGAATTATATTCTTATATTATTATTATGTTGAATCTGGTTGAGAGAAATGTTAATTATCAGGAATGTTTTTTGCAGAATATTATGAACCAGGAAAGATTTTATTTTATGTCTTTAAGGTCTTTGATTAGTTATATCAAACTACGTAATATGTTTCACCCACAAAATATACAGTCCATTCACTTTACAACGCTTTGAGACATCTTGAAGACGTGATAGGGCGCTATATCAAATGCAAGAATTATTATTATTAGATATATTGCAGTCTTCATTTAGCCTCATCTTACATAAATTCCAGAAATCCCAATTTACCAACAAAAAACATAGCAACTAGTGATCCGGGAGAAGGTTACTACCTCAGAAGAAATGGAATTGGAAAAAAACATTTAGTTCACTCAAGCTCATCCATCTTCCATAATGGCATCCAATTCTGACTTCAACAAAATTGTCCGTGGGGTGAAAATGCCATTATACACATTTCATTGCCTCAACAGTATCTTACTTTATAGATAATTCTGTTTTTTGAGTAAGGTTTTTCCTCTTTTAAATATACTTTTAACTTACTTTTGATTATATTCTTGAGGCTGAATTCCTTTCAATAAGTCTTTGAACTTGGGGAATGTGGGATGTATTATCTAGCTGTCAGCAGTGAAAGCTGTACAAGTATATGTGTATTTTGTGTGTGGGGGAGTGGATGGGTGGGGGCGGGAGGGTGAGGGGGGAAGATGGGGTCAGACAGGAAGGAGACAATTTAGGGAGGGCTTGGTCATGCAGGCTGACCACACATGGCGACATGAATCTACGGAGAAATTATAATTGAGGTCCTTGTTGTCTTCTAAATCGGTCTCATAAGAATATCAGAGTGGAAAGAGTGAGATTGAGCCATAATGTGTGCATAGACATCCTCCTTTTAGATTGCATGAGTTGTTATTTATAGCGTTGCTTTCGTATATCTGCTGGTATGTTCTGTGAATCAATGAGGAACAGCTCAGGTTAGGGGATATTGAGATCGAACAGAAATCTGACTCTTGGTCTGACATTGTACATGCACAACCTTTGCATGATACTGGCGCTGACTATGTTCAGCAGTTCTTTTATGCTCAGATCGAAATTGATTCTGAGCACAAGACTAACCAGAATCTAAATGCTCTTTTTGTCCCTTTGGTGTTCAATGGATCAAGCACCCTGAGACGCTGCCCGGTTTGGAGGGCTCTTCATAAATGCAAGTTGTTGTTGTTGTTGTCATCCCTCACCAAAACGGGAGAACATCCTCCAACAACTGAATAATCATTTTGATCTGTGCAGATATAATAAAACTCCATTAATTCTCTTCTAAGATTTATCAACTATTTCATCACTCTCCTCTTCTTAAATTATTAATTTTATTGCAATCTTTCTCTTAATGCTTAAAGCTATTGCAGAGTTAAGGCTGCACTTCAAATGTCTTCAGGCTACAATTACTAAATGACTCGTAATTCAGATTGTTTTAAGACTAAAGCCAAGTCTATTCTAGGTTTGAACTGGCAAGAGCGAGATGCAGAAGGGAAGCATCTCTTGGTCAGATATCACCATGAGATTGTCAGGTTATGTAAACCTGACACAGGTTATGTAAACTCTTTTTCACCAAGCAAGGTGGTTGCATTGTAATATACTTTCCCCATATCCCCCACTCTTCTGCACCTCTTAATTGGATGCCTATGTTTGTGGGGGATTGATTGGATGGGACAAATTAAATAACTCAAACTTAATTTAGTACATTATTAAAGGACCAAGTAAATAATGGTACTTGGGACTTCTTAAAGTATGTAAATATTCTTAGGAATTCTTAGGAATATTTTAACTGCTGTAAACCTAAACTATTGGGGTTGGAAAATAACTGAACACTATGTTGGTGATATTGGAAATCGATCGTTCAGCAATCAGTTGAGTGCATCATATGGCATGATGATGGAACACTGTTGTGGAGGTAGTGAGGTGGATTGATCAGAATGTTTCAACTGGTGGCACTGCCTCTCAACCAAGTGAGTTTTCTTCCTAGTCCTAGTCCTAGGCACTATGTCAAATTCAAGGATTATTATTATGTTATTATAAATTCCCCAATGCATTGTTTTATAAGATATCCATAAATTGCTTTGTAGCTTATCTGTTGTTCGATTCGTAGAAATAGGAACTTGTGGTTTCAAATAATTTAGCTGCACTTCCTTTAAAAAACACTTTATCATACTTTCCGGATACCATCCATCCATCCATCCATCCATCCATCCATCCATCCATCCATCCATCCATCCATCCATCCATCCATCCATCCATCCATCCATCCATCCATCCATCCATCCATCCATCCATCCATCCATCCATCCATCCATCCATCCATCCATCCATCCATCCATCCATCCATCCATCCATCCATCCATCCATCCATCCATCCATCCATCCATCCATCCATCCATCCATCCATCCATCCATCCATCCATCCATCCATCCATCCATCCATCCATCCATCCATCCATCCATCCATCCATCCATCCATCCATCCATCCATCCATCCATCCATCCATCCATCCATCCATCCATCCATCCATCCATCCATCCATCCATCCATCCATCCATCCATCCATCCATCCATCCATCCATCCATCCATCCATCCATCCATCCATCCATCCATCCATCCATCCATCCATCCATCCATCCATCCATCCATCCATCCATCCATCCATCCATCCATCCATCCATCCATCCATCCATCCATCCATCCATCCATCCATCCATCCATCCATCCATCCATCCATCCATCCATCCATCCATCCATCCATCCATCCATCCATCCATCCATCCATCCATCCATCCATCCATCCATCCATCCATCCATCCATCCATCCATCCATCCACCCATCCACCCACCCACAATCAATCAATCAATCAATCAATCAATTTATATAGCACCTTTCACATTGGGAGGACGTCCCAAGGTGCTGAACAGTCAGGTTGGGATCAGAGCAGAGTGGGAGGGGAAGGAGAATAGGAAAATTGAATGTATATTTGTGGGCGAAACGCGGCAGCCAAATTGCATACAGAAGTGTCCCACAAACAGTCACTGAAGTGGGGCCGGGGGAGAAAGGGGGAGAAAGGCGGTAAAGGGGGGAGAGGGAGGGAAAGATGTGTGTGCGACAAAATCAGGGAGAGATGGGGAGAAAGGGGCGTAAAGAGGGAAGAGGGGGGTAAGAGTGAAGAGGGAGGGAAGGGGGAAAAGGGGGAGAGAAAGGGGGGAAAGGGAGGGGGGGAAGAAGAAGAAAAGGGGGGAAAGGGAGGGGGGGAAGAACAAACAAACAAAACAAAACTTACATTTATATAGCGCCTTTCACGTCGAGAGGACATCCCAAGGCGCTGTACAGTCAGGTAGGACAAGAGCAGGGTGGGAAGGATCAGGGCAGGATAAAGCATAGTAGGAAAAGTAACTGTATATTAGTGGGCGAAAAGAAGAAGAAAAGGGGGGAAAGGTTAGGGGGCGGGGGGATTGAACAACAACAATAAACCAGAAAATCAACAACAATTGCCATCAATATAAAATATATACTGTATGTTTATCTTAAGTTTATCTATATGTTTTTCAATATTGATAATATACAAATCAAAATCTCTCAAGTTAACTCAAATGAATGGTAAGGAAAGTACATATTACAGTACATTCTATGAAGTGCTTTGAGATGTCCAGAAGACGTGAAAAGCGCTATATCAAATGCAAGGATTATTATTAGCATTTTTAAACTTTAATTTAAAATAAAATTCCTGGAGATGTTTGTGTGGAAATCTAGGATTACACTACTAACTGTGGGCATTCCTCAAGTTGTGACCACCACGATAAAATGTTTGTGAACTTAACATCCAAGTGAAAATGAGGGTATTCCATGTTTGGGAGAGCTCAGCTAAGGCTTATTTGGGGACTTTCCCTTTTCCAGGGACAATGGACTGAAATGTATTTGGCTTCTTGCAGAATGCTTTAGACAAGGCTGAAGAAAAGGCTTCAAATACACAAATATTCCTTGGAGGGATACATCCCTTAATATTTACTGAATTGGACAAACATTTGGAGGTGGAGTGTTCTGAGCAGTAAATAACATTGTTTCTATCTTTTGATTGATTGGGGACATAATTAACATTGAATCAATTATAATCTTGAACAGCAATGCAACTAAATGGATCATTTGTGAATACACATTTGCATAGCAGAGAAAAGTCATATTGATTAATATACCCATCTTGCTAAATATGTGAGGCTAGACTATTTCCTTACGTTATGCATTTGTGCATCAGCATTCTAATTTAATCTACTAAAATAACATTGGGATACAAAGACAGATAATGTTCAAACTTTGGAATTACTGTACAGCACCAACATATCTGTGTTGGATGTTAGATTTCCTGATAGTGGTATATTATAATGGAAAAAATATTGGAGAGAGCAACCTTAATAGGCTCTGCTTGTCAACTTAATGATTTTGGAGTGCATTCTGCTGGTACTGATGCTATTTGATTGTAGATAATGCATGAATTGTACGAATGGGACCAATACCCATGAGAAACTGCCCAAACATGTATAGAAAGAGGATATCAATAACTGGCAAAGAGGTGACAGGACATTGTCTAAGGACCTCTTGCTAACTTTCAGGTAATCTGTTTGGATTCTAATGTGGTGTTTTCTAAAGAGAACCTTGGCTGCCTTTCCTTTGGCTGTGGTGGTCTCAGAGGTCTCTGTTTTCATTCAAGTACAGCTGATTTACTCTGTCAGTCACAGAATAGCTGAGGGCTGGAGTGCAGGGAAAAAATTCTGCTTGTTTACTAGTACCAAGGAGAGAGAAACCAAAGAGAGAGTACAAAGAAGTATGGTTAGAAATGACAATCATGTTTATTCCACAATCAGTAAGTAAACTTTGATTTTGAAATGTTTGTGATGTAGTCTAAATGAGGAAAGGAGTAGAATGTTAAACCTCTCCTGTGAAGATTCGGAAAATCCAGGAGCTGTGTTTTAAAAATGCTTTCACAATTTAATATTTTTAAAAATAGGTTTAAGAGTAATCTTTTGTTTTGAAGGAGACCTACCTTAGAGAAGCCATGTCAACTTGGCAGCAGTAAAGTGGCTAGACCAGCAAATCTATGAGTAGGAATTCCACCTGGGACTAGATTTAGTCACCCATTAGCGGAACATTTTATAGTGTGCAGGATTTAGCAATTTGTTGAATTCAGTTTTAAATTTTAGCTTTGAATTTCTGTTATCAAATGGAGTCCTGTAGCTCAGTGGTTAGAGCACTCATCTTGAAAGCAAGAAACCTGAGTTCAATTCCAGACAGGGTGAAACCCTGGGTAGGTTTCCTTACTCCACATGCCTAATAATAATCCCCAAAATAATACAATAATAAATTGGTCATTTCAATCCATGGCTGTTTGTGGAGCACTGCTGTGTGCAATTGGCTGCCACGTTTTGTCCACAAAATATACAGTCAATTCTCTTTACAGTATATTCTGTGAAGCGCTTTGAGATGTCTATATCAAATGCAATGAATATTATCATCAAATACCATAATCAATTCTGTTAAAATATTGATATTGAATACCAATATTAAATACTCAATGCATTGTAATTTTCCAAATTCAGGCCTCAAATAAACATTTTGATTATTATATTCTATAATATCCTTGTTTGATAGGGACACTAGAAATTTCACTTCAATGTTGCGTTCTGTGCATGTTTGGGGCTAATTCATTGGAAACCACCAATAAAATGTACAAAAGAAAAAGATAACCTTTTTTTTATTCGAAGAATGTAGCAAAGATAAAAACAACAGCTTGCATTTATCTAGCACCCTTCACATAATAAAAATTAACACTTCAACTTGAAACAAATTGATTCAAATGTGTTTTCAATCCTATACAAACTTTAAAATCTTATTTCTTAATTCTAAAACATGATTTATATTATCTAAACCCTTCAAGGAGACCTTAAAATATCCTATTTTCATGAAATGGTTTGTGAAGAGAGTTGACCAAAACAACCAGGCATTATTTTGTCTCTGACAATATGCAACTTTATACTACATTAGATTAAAATCATCAAATTACAGAAAATTGATAATCTGCTACTTGAAATGCAATGTAATTTGTTTTTGTTCAGATACCTTGAGTGGAATTTACCTGAACAAGTTTAATCCATGGACTTTAATAATAATAATTCTTGCATTTGATATAGTGCTTTTCACATCTTATTGACGTCTCAAAGCGCTTCACTGAAATATATTGTAAAGTGAATTGACTGTATATTTGTGGGCGAAATGCAGCAGCCAATTGTGCACAGCAGTGTCCCACAAACAGTCGTGGATTGAAAATGACCAATTTTTATTATTGTGGTTTTTGGGGGGACGGATTATTATTAGGCATGTGGGGTAAGGAAACTTGCCTAAGATTTTGCCCTGATCTGCCTGGATTCAAATGCGGGTCTCACACTTGTAAAGTGAGTGCTCTAACCACTGAACCACAGGAGCAGGAGTTAAATGAGCAGATCTCAGAGAGGCAGCAGCAGGGTGCTGCAATTCACTGCAATGGCAAGCTGAAAAATCACCTAAGGTTTCCACATCTGTTTTTTGCACAATGATCCTTGCCAGAAAATACTGCAGGAGTGAGGCTAGGATTACATTGGTGCCTCCAATAGTCAAATAGAGAGTGATCCTATTATTAACCACCCTTGTTAAGTGCCTTTTCACTTATATGGCGTGAGTGGACGTCAAGGGTCACTGGTAGCGTACTGAGTGTACAGCAGATAGTCGCTGATGGTAATTGCTGAGCATGCATGTGGATTGCGCTTCGTATACACAGAAAGGTGTAGCTCCCACCGTTTGCAAAAGAAGGAATATCAGTGGCGCTTCTGGCCACATGAAGTAACAACAGCAATATTACACTTGTACAGCATCTTTTACGTCAGGAGGATGTCCCCAGGTGCAGGGAGCGCCATCAGTGGTCACCTGATGACCTGGAAAGAGCACGTACTGTCTGGGTCCGAGTTTATCATAATAATAATCATCATCATCTTTGCATTTAATATTGTCTTATCATACCTTCAAGATGTCTTAAAGCTCTTCACAGAATATACTGTAAAGTGAATTGACTGTATTTTGTGGATGAAATTATTAATTTGTGGTTGAAAGTATTAACATTATTTACAGTGTCACCACTGTTCGAGGTTCAAATATGAAGGTTGGTCACTGAGGTGAGGTACCAGAGGCCGATGGATATCTGTAAAGTTGAATCGATGTCCTCAGGGGAGGTATGGAACGGGGAAAATTAACCAAGCATTTTTTTTCTCTGGGGACATAGTGTTTTTTGTTGTTATTTCAGTCAATTCCCATGAAAGTGCAGCCTAATAATAATAATAATGCTCCTTGAATTTGATATAGCGCTTTTCATATCTTCTAGACCTCTCAAAGCGCTTCACAGAATATACTGTAAAGTTAATTGACTGAATATTTTTGGGTGAAATGTGGCAGCCAATTGTACACAGCAGTGTCTCCCACAAACAGTCGTGGATTCAGTGACCAGTTTATAATTTTTTTTTAGGGATTATTATCAGGCGTGTTGCCGTGCCGGTAATCGAAACCAGGTCTCTCGCTTGCAAGGTAAGTGCTCTAACCACTGAGCTACAGGACTCCACATGAACACAATGTAGGTACACACGTTTTTCAAATAACTTTGCAATAACCAGCAATTGCAAATAAATACTGGTCTCATCAAATCTTCTCAGTCAGCAGAAGCCGGTTTAAGTTGGGGAGCAGTAAACAGCGATGTGGGCATTTGATTATACACATTTAAACCATTTGGTTTCTTCCACTCCTCAGCAATGTCACTCTGCCATCTTTGAATTGCTGTGAGTGTTGCATTAATAAGTAAAGAGAACAAACAGCATGCGATATAACCATCAGGCTTATCTTGCAGGAGAGGTAATACATTTTGCTGCCAAGTTCACAGACAGGAAAGCAGAGTGAAGACAGCAAAACAAAATTAGATTGTGGACTTGCATCATCAGGCAATTTTAACAAGTGCTCTCTTTACTCCCTTATTAGTGAGTTTCACTAGTGTTGGGTCTTGCCAAATAATGATTTAGATGACCCTCGGCAGTTTTTTTTAATGAGAGGAGACAAAATAAGTAAAAGATGAATTATTTGTTCAAGTCAATACAATTCAGTCACGGAGGCAATTTTGTTTTGGTTTGCTTTCCTCGAATGAAGTAAACAGAGTTTCTCCAAAGATCTCCATCAAACAAGTTGGACTACATTATAATAGACATAACTCAGAGAGCTGTTTCAGGTTTCATGGAGCAGTGGTGAAAGGGAATAATACTCAGGAGTGTGAAAGTAGAATGATGGTTTTGCTTTCTAATTGATTGTATACCATGATAAGTAAAGAGAAAAGAAGCAATGTGAAGGTTATGACTGAATCATATCATGGATGGTGCCTTACATTATAGCAATTGCAATGTAATCTCCTTCCTTCATGCAGGTTGCAAAGTCATTGTTCAACTTCTTCCTACTGTTGACGTTCCCCACCTTGAGGGTCATCTTTCTTACTTACAGTCCTGTCATTATATCATGTGAACTTGCAAACTCAGCAAGTTTGCAACGCTGATTTTCCTGATAAGAGCCATATATGTTCCGACAAAAGCTGATCCCTACATATTAAAAAAAAGCAATAATATCTCTTTAACATGACTTGATGTTACCTTTTAGGTAACATCAAGGTACTTGTTGTACCTTTCTGCCTCATCCCTCAACCCCCAGACGATCGATGTTCTGACAGCATGTCTGTCCGACATCGAATCGTGGACGAGGGACAACTTTTTGCAATTGAACGTGAGTAAGACCGAGGCCCTCCTGATTGGCTCAAGCCAGCGCCTCCGCACATCGGGCGCTGCCAGCCTCAATATCCAAGGCTGTACTCTCCACCTCACAAAGCCAATCAGGAACCTCGGCATCATGTTTGATCAAAAACTTTCCTTCCTCCCCCACATCCGCGCCTTGACCGGCACAGCCTATTTCCATCTGCGCAACATTGCCAGGCTCCGCAACTATCTTACCCCCCGCGCTGCCGAAACACTCGTGCACGCGTACATCACCTCACAGCTGGACTAGGGAAACTCTCTCCTAGTCGGCCTCCCCAGTTCCTCCATTCATAGGCTGCAGGCCATCCAAAACTCTGCAGCCCGTGTACTATCCCGCACCCGCCTCCGTGATCACATAACCCCCACCCTCGCCCGTCTCCACTGGCTCCCCATCCTCCAGAGGATCGAATTTAAGATCCTCGTCCTCACCTACAAGGCCTTACACGGCCTTGCCCCATCCTACCTAGCCGATCTACTCTCCCCCTACACGCCCACCCGCACCCTCCGTTCAACAGGACTTGGCCTGCTCCAAGCCCCCCGCCCGAACCGCCCCACCATCGGAGGCCGGGCCTTCAGTTTCTCCGCTCCCACCCTATGGAATGCCATCCCTCAATCCCTCCGTTTCACCTCTTCCCTTTCCTCTTTCAAGGCCGATTTGAAGACTTTCCTCTTCGATCGTGCCTTTTGTTTAACCCCGAACTCTTTTACCTCCCCTTCGTGTTTCACCCCTTCCCAAACACTCCCCTCCCAGCTCGGGTCACACGCCTCTTGTTTAGCGCCTTGGGACGTCCTCCCGACGTGAAAGGCGCTATATAAATGTAAATTGTTGTTGTTGTTGTTGTTGATTATTTTTGTTCAAAAACTCTTCCTTTGATCACGATTCTGCAATTAAGACTTAAGAGGTAATGATTACCAATGCTTTTGCTTTTTAGTACAACTTAGTAGGAATGATCTTTGTTCATTCGAGATATTAATAAAAATAATAATCCTTGATATCACCCAATTCTACCTTTCTGCCTCCACCTTCAATTCCCGGACTCCTGATGTCCTGACAGACTGCTAGCCAGACGTCAATCTTGGTTGAGAGACAACTTTCTCTCTTGTTGAACTTTCTCACCTGAACATCAGCAAAAAACTGTGTCTGTCACTACCTCACCCCTCAGACCTCTGAAACCTTTACACACGTGTTTGTCACCTCAAGGCTCGATTACGACAACTCCATCCTTGTCGGCCTTCCGAACTCTTCCCCTCCATTCAAAACTCTGCAGCTCATGTCCTCTCCCATACCAGGCTCCGAGACCCCATCACCCCACATTCGCCAGCTCCACTGGCTCCTCATTCCTCAGAGGATCAAATTCAAGATCCTTGTCTTCAGCCTCAAGCTCCTTCACAGCCTTGCACCCTCCTTCCTCTCTGACCTGTTAACGTCCTATCAACCTATCCTCTCCCTCCATTCAGCAGGCTCCGGCCTGCTCCATTTCTCCTGCCCGACCTGCCCTACCATCGGCAGCAAGGCTCTCTGCCCAGATGGGAGAGAGCCAGCTTAACTCCATTCCACAATCTGTTTGCCTTTCTCCCTCCTTTGTCTCCTTCAAAACCAGTCTCAAGACTCTTCTGTTCGACTGTGCTTTCAGTCGCCAACCTACCTCTCTGCCCTCCCTCATCTCAACCCTGTCCCCCATCCACCCTCCCGTTCTTGGATCCTGACCCCCGATGGTTCAGCGACTTGGGACATCCTCCCAATGTGTAATTTTGTTGTGTTCAATCAGTCTGAAATAGATATTGAAAGCAATAATATTCATGAGCCTGACCGTACCAAAGATATGACAAGAGGCTCTGACATGAGGCTAGGAAGACTTGTGTTATATTATTTAGCACTGAAGAGGTTAGGGTTGTACTGATTGAGGTGCTTAGAATAATGAATAGGAATTCACAAGGTGGATGTTAGATGACTTATTCCTGTGGCAGGATGAGAAGGGGCATAATCTTAAAATTAGAAACATGCCATTTAGAAGTGAAATATTACTTCACACAGAGAGACGTGAAAATGCAGAATGTGATGCCCAACAAGCGCTGTGCAGACAAAATCAATTGGGTACAGAGGGAGATAGATATATATTGGAGATGGAAGGATATTAAGGATATGGGAAAAACGTGAAAATGGGATTAAAAGATCATGATTTATTTGACAAACTGCCAGGACAGACACAATGGATTGAAGACCTGTCCCTTTGTTCCTAAAAGATTGCTACTTTTAGCGATAAATTCCAGATGGAC
The DNA here is from genome assembly GCA_035084275.1 of Hydrolagus colliei. Lineage (NCBI taxonomy): Eukaryota > Metazoa > Chordata > Chondrichthyes > Chimaeriformes > Chimaeridae > Hydrolagus > Hydrolagus colliei. The sequence continues at coordinate 17,726,752 of CM068747.1, read as the reverse complement.
TTTACTGTGTGTAGCACACACACATATTCTTATGCATTGCTGATGCTTTCCTCAATGTTGATTTAAAAGTACTTCTGGAATGTTTACATGAATTATTACTTAAATAAAGTTTATTGGCATCTAGGGAAGTTAACACTTATTACATGACTATGGGTCAACCCACTGAAATCAGCATGGTCACAGCTAGTGTGGTGTAATGACCCACGGGCATTGGAGTTTATGTTTCAGATACAGTTTGGCACTCGCAGTTGAATATACGGAAGTTACCATCATTAGGCATTCTTGCATATCAAAAGGGGCACACTGAACATTTCAATACAAATAATTTATTTAACTATCAAAGATTGTCTAAGTTAACCACCAAATGCATAGGGAAATGATGATGCCAGTTGGCATACCGAGTCTGCTATGGTAATTTACTACTTCATGGTTGCTCCTTAATTCTTTTTTAAATCCCATTTCCTTATTCTCCATATTCCTTAAGTGTTGCTTCCCTCACCTCCGCAACATTGCTCAATTCTGCCACTACCTCACCCCTCAAGCCGCTGAAACTCTCATTTGCACCTTCAGTACGTCTGGGCTTGACTATGTCAACGCTCTGCCTTGTCGACCTCCCCTGCAGATCATCCAGACCTCTGCAGCCCATGTCTTCTCCTGCACCAGGGCTCCATGAACCTATCACCTCCATCCTCGTCCGACTCCATTGGCTTCCTATCATTCAGAGGATTCAATTCAAGATGGTCCTCACCTTCAAAGCTGTGCCCCACCCTACCACTGCAACCTCCTTACACACTGCTTCATGTCCCCTGGCCTTCAGTCACTGTGCTGTGTTCAGTCACCATTGGAATTCCATCCTGCAGTCCTTCCACCTCATCCCCTACCTAGCCTCTTTAAGTCTTACCTCGAGACCCCTCTCTTCTATTGTGCCATTGGTCACCCCCATCCCTCCACTCTCTCCGATCCTGACCCCAGCTATGGTCCGAAAGATTCACTGCCCAGCGCCTTAGGAAGTCCTCCCGACTTGAAAGGCGCTACGCAAATGTAATTTTACTCATGTTGTTGTTGCTTCCCAAGTATCATTTATATTTCATTTTCAAGCACCCGGTTGATTGTGCATCCGTGGCCTTCTGGGACAGTGGATTCCTTATTCACACAACCATTTGTGCAGAAAAGTTTCTGCATTCAAATCTTTTCTTTGAGCGGTGTAACAATCGGTTTTATCAGAACGTCAAGCTGACATGATATAACATTGTGTGTACCACAGAACAAAAGCACTACAAGCAGTTGGGAAATGTTGTGACACTAATTGCACTGTGTTAAGAAATTAATTGCTTAACAATTCTCTGGGACAATTTTTGTACCTGTTGGTGCTCTCTTCTCCTTTTCCAACCATATTTTGTATGTCACTGTCACTCTAAATGTGTCTGCAGACCTCCCTCTGTAGCAGTATCATTGAGCAGTCAGCATCGATTTTGCTTGCCATTTTCCTAGGTGTGTATTGTTGAATATAAATTGATCACTCAATCCACCACTGTGTGTGGGACACTGCTGTGCGCAATTGGCTGTCATGTTTCAAAATATACAGTCAATTGCCTTTACAGTATACTCTGCGAAGCGTTTTGGGACATCTCGAAGATATGATAAGGCGGTATATTTCAGTGCCTTGGACATTGTCACAATGTTAGATGCTGTAGGTACAAAATGTATGTTGTTGTAGTTGTTCTATATCAAATACAAGGGTTATTATTATTATTACCCCACCCACCTCTAATCTGTCCAGTTATCTGCTTTATTGCTGCAGAAATCCTAAAGATTTTTCGCGGTTGGTATGACTGGTAATGTCACCTGGTTATAAACAGGTCATCTCAACCTCCTTGTGCAGGTGGAGAACAAGAGTATTAGATTCCTGCTATAAGAGCAGAGTCCAATTACACAATGTGTTCTTTAGCCATTCTTCCAGACTCTTCAAATACATTTTTCATGGGGGAGGCAATGCAAAATAAAACCAGGGTCTTATTCAAATGTAAGACATTACTTTGGTCACATTAGCATCTTTCACCGGATGGATCTTAGTTTTCTTTCGCCGAGCAAATTCTTATGTTTTTATTTTGCTAGAAAATAATACCTCAGGATACAGTATACAATTTGGAACATGACATGTCAAGCGACTGCCAGGATGGTTGCAGGCAAACTAGATGGACCTTAATCTTCTTTTGCCTAACAAATTCTTATGTTCTTATCTGCAAATTGGGTGACTGATGGTTTTGACAGGTGAGGATGTAGTTGCGGTTACTTTTATGGCCAAAAGTCTATAGCCAATGACTCCTTGTAAAAGAAAGCCAACTATTGAATGTAGAAGAGTGTTCATTCACTCCAACTGTTCTGTTGATTTCATAAAAGTGGTGGTGACTTGCATAGTGACAGTCAGTTCTGTGCTCAATTGGATTCTCAGAGCAGGCCTTTGGTATCAGATGAGATATGTCCATAACTGCTTAATATGTCAATCACTTTATGCACTTCTTTGACACACACAAGTAGTGGCAGTATGTGTTGTCATTCTCCTCTGCAGCTTTCTCTATTCCTGTCACTGTTTCAAAGACATGCACAGAGCTAGGCTGCTTTAAGTACCAACCGAGTTTGAGGAAATAACAATAGTATTCCTTTCCTTTGATATAGCGCCTTATCACGTCTTTGGGATGTCTCAAAGTACTTTACCGAATATACTGTAACGTTTAGTGACTGTATATTTTGTGGGCGACACACGACAGCCAATTGCATACAGCATGGTCCCATGAACCGTCGTGGATTGAGTGACCAAATCATTATTTTTTTACTTCTCCTGGCTAATTTTCTGCTTCTCTTTATGCCTCCCACCAAAGTGTATTAGCCCTCTGCCAGGTGGAGTATTTCACATATAATTTTCCAACATCAGATCTCATCTTTATGTACTATTATTTTTAAAAATCTAGCTTTGTAGAAAATCACACCAGAATTGTACTACAGTATTCCATTACTAAATTACAGAATGTGAACTTAGTCAACATAATACAGTATAAGTAACCAGTTCAGAAATAAATATTGTTAATTTAATAATAATCTTTGAATTTGATATAGCGCTTTTCACATCTTCTAGGTGTCTCAGAATATACCGTAAAGTGAAATGTATATTGTATATTTGTGGGCGAAGTGTGGCAGCCAATTACACACAGCAGTGTCCCACAAACAGTCATGGATCGAGTGATCAGAAGGTCACAGAAGATATTTATCTCACACCATTGGTGCCTGAGTTAATTCGTTGGTTGATTTTGAAGAGAACTTGCACTTCAAGCAATCAAATTTAATCTATATTCTATTAATAACAATATCCTGGGGGGTTTTCTGCGGCTACTTATCTGCACGGATTGGGGGACTTATAACTTCCATTACAAGATTTATTCTCCAATATGTGCATAAGAAGCTTAAAGTTTTTGAAAGAGTGATTCAACAAACAAAGCATGTGGTGTCTGGATCAATTGCTTGTTTGGAAGAATGCAAATTGATGCACAAGCTCTTCAATGGAATTAACCGAGATGTAAATGAGAGCAGCACAATATCCCTTCAGCAAACATCAGATAAATATTGATACATAAACAAAGGAACTGTCGTTTTTTAATACAATCCCCTGAGCAGAGCCATTATTTGCAAGGGTAATCATCGATGTTTATAAAGCAGTATGACTGAAGCATGAACAAAAAAGGTATTGGGAGAAGGTTAGCTAATGGCTTAATGCTATATTATTAGAAAGTTGTCTTGCTATGAGCAATGATAAAACAATGAAAAATACATTTTATTTTCATCTCACCAGTTTGTGGTGCCACAACCGCCCTGTTTATGGGGGTGGAGGCCAATTTATTCTTAACTTAAAGGAGTAGGGAAATATAATAATCTAAATATAATTCTTGGATTTGGTATCAAGCTATTCATAAGATGTCTTGATGCACTGCTCAGGATTTGCTGTAAAGTGGAATAACTGTATTCTGTAGGTAAAATTGCAGAAAATTTGCACCCAACAATATTCTATAAACCATTGTCCGGGACACTAGGCAATGGACTTCCCTTCTCATTTGTGCCAAGAGATTTTTAATATCCACCTGAATAGGCAGACACGGCCTTGATTTAACATGTCATCCATTCGAAGGATGGCACCTCCAATGATGCAACCCACACAGCCTCAAAACACATTTCAGTAAATATCCCAGTGTAGTGTTTTCATTACTTCATTTTAACACTGACTGTAGATTAATACTAAATGTGTATCTGATAATTACTTGTTTGATGAATTGGTTCAATATCGTTATTTTTAATTTTGTATAACCCATCTATCTCTGGAATCATTTTGTGATTATCTTTATATGTTTTCTTTTCGAAAAGCTTAACCATAGATGCATCAATTCTGTCTTTGAATGAATGGGTTTCTACAAAATTCCCTGAGCATGTCAGGAATTACTGATGAAATGCTGGTAAATTTTTCCTGCTTTGCAATTTATTGCATATTTTAATGGTAATGGAAGATTTTCTGAAACGCAAGCTGTTTTATAGTGTGTGCCCTCATAGTGGTCTATAAATGATTTCTTAAAGATAATATTTTAGGCAAGTGAGAGAGAGAGAGACTCGAAGCGACCTGAGTGATAGTGGAATCTCCCAAGAACCAGCAAAAAGGGACACCGTTGGTGAATCAATAGGAATCAGCTCTGCATAATTATCTCCTCTGTTGTTGATCTGGTCCACCCAAGACATGGTTTCCATTACAATGGGCGTCATGGGAATATAGCAATTGAAAATCTAACACTGAGAGAGGCCCAATAAAACTAAGTGACTTCTTTAGCAATTCTGATCAGGTGACATTGACAAAGTCCTTTTTGTCAAACAGCACCTTCTGGGGATGAACAATATAAATATCTATCTGCCTCCTTATTTCCTCTTTCTCTTGCTTTCCCTTCTAACAGTGGCCCCTGTGTCATGAACCTCTGAAACCTGCACATTTGGACTAAATGCGTTTAAATATTCTTAGAAGGAATGTGAAATGAATAGAGGCAAACTCCAGTTAATCTCACAGTTTGATAGGCTACAAAAGAGCTTGTAAATTTGAGGAATATCTACTATTGGGTTTATGTACCTAGTAGGGCTGTTTTTAACTAACCACTTTGTTGAATATTTAGCACCACCATTTTTTCCTCTGGCCCGCTGTCTCCTCAGTTGAAAACACATAACTCCTTTTTCTTTCTAGTAGGGTATAATAATCCTTGCATTTGATATAGCACTTGTCATGTCTTCTAGACATCTCAAAGTGCTTCACAGAATATACTGTAAAGTGAATTGATTGTATATTTGTGGGTGAAACGCAGCAGCCAATTGCACACAGCAGGGTTCCACAAAACAGTCATGGATTGAAGTGATCAATTTATTATTGTTTATTTTCTTGAGGGATTATTGTTCGGCTGTGGAGTAGGGAAACTTGCCCAAGGTTTTGCCCTGCCGGAGTTGAACCTAGGTCTTTCACTTGCAAGGCTAATCACTGAGCTATAGGACTCCATAAATCCTGATGATTCGACTGTTGCCATTTCCAATCCAGAACTCTGTTTAACTTACTATTGTTATTGTCAAAGCCATAATTGAAAGTGCTGGCAAAGTGCTCTTATAGTTGTGCATTCTTAATTGTTTTGAATCTGACTGAACTGTGGCATTATTGCCAACTCCCTCTGGCAGAGACCTATTTAAGATTATATTCTGCTGCGAGTGCAAAATGTTATTCATCAAATCCTTGTAAAATGGCTGTTTGGTCCCTACAAGCACTGCATCTACTTTGCCCTCAACATTGATGTTCCTCTAACGGTTGGTTTATCTTTAACTTTTCAAGTTTGCCTGGCCTAAGGCACTTTGCTTAGTAGTAACCAGTTTCCAGGCCTTCTCTCTCCCTGATGACAGCACAACTGGCCATGGCTCATGGGCAAAATTTTGGAAGAGGAGACCAGTCATTGGGGCAGGAAATCAACCCTCATAGCTCTGGCAAGCAACAGCCCTCACAGGTCGGGTAGTCATAGCTGGACGAGCAGCAGAAAGCTTGCCAGAAAGTGATATCAATGGCAAATTAAGTGGTTTTAGATGGTTAGACTCAAACCTGAGGTACCTAAGTTTGATTCTTGCCAACCTGTGCCAAATGCTTTCCGGAGTTAGATAAGCAGGATGTTTCCCTCCAGGGAGAGAATGTCTATTCCATTCCAACAATCTATCTCGGGAATTTCCATGTGTGGGTGGGGTGCATGAAATTACAAGTTTGGTTTGGATTCTCTTAAGCAAACCGATGGGTTTCCGCGAGTATCAGACACCCGGCTGACCCAAAAAAAACTCGCCATTGATCATTCTTTGACCTGCTCGACAACTCATTTATGGAAAGTTATTTTTAAATCTGAACAAATTAACAGTCTGAACCAAAATTTAATTTTGCCCTGTTTTCTCTATGTGCCAGATTGAGAGTGTCAGTCAGACCACAATCTTTTGTCATTTTTGTGAGTTCTGCAGAAATGAAAGGGGTATAATCTTAAAAAGATCTTGGCTATTTAGGAGTGAAATTAGGAGGCAGTTTCTTACCCAAATGGTAGTCAAAATCTGGAACCCTTTGCCCCAAAAGGCTATGAAGGCTGAATCCATTCAAATTTTCAAGGCTGAGGTGGATAGGTATTTGTTAGGTCATGATACTAAGGGATATGGGGCAAGGGTGGGTATGTGGACCTGAGCTACAGATCAGACATGATCATATAAATTGGCGGTATAGGCTCAAGGGGCTGAATCGCCTACTCCTGTTCCTATGTTTCTATGAAACCATGGATCTTACATGGGCTTTTTTCCTTTGTAAAAGTGAGTAAATCGGTAAAATCCACAACATTTCTCAAATAAGTTATAAATTGGTCCATTCATGTGAGAATCCATCTACTTGGCACAATGACTACACTTGGCAGTAACTACCTTGAATCGCTTTTGAGATATTTTGACATAAAAACGATAATAAATTAAATCTACGACTGTTTGTGGGACACGGCTGTGCGTAATTGGCTGCTGTGTTTCACCCACAAATATATAGTCATTTCACTTTGCAGTATATTCAGTGAAGCGCTTTGAGACATCTAGAAGATGTGAAAAGCACAATATCAAAAGCAATTTTTTTTATTATTACTGTATAAGGCACTATATCAAATGCAATTATTTGAGAATGTTTGGTAGTATGTTTCCTGGCAAAGTAATATTTCCAGGTCTTCGTATAAGAAAATGCTGAAAATTCCTGACCAACCTATTTCATAATTTCAGCCTTTGACCTCGATTGCTTTTTGGCTGTCTTTTGTGCTCTGGCCTGTTGTCTACTAAGATCATAATGATCTCACAAGAGATCATGCTGCAAAGCTCCAATGTGCTGAGAACATTGCCACTTTACGTATGAATAGATGTTACTTTTGTTAATATATTTGAGCTTTCTAAAATAGCTTTTTACAGGAGGTTGATATGTTATTCACCAAGTATTTTGTCAAGCCAGATTGAATAGTTTTATTAATAGTCCCAGTTGAACTGATGAATATAGGAACTATGTTTGATGACAATAGGAACTATGCCACATACCTCTGCATTACATTTGTAGATTGATATATTTGCAGATTTTCTCTAGTTCTTTATTTTTCACATTCTAATCACTTGGGTTAGCTACATCAATAATACAAAAGGTACAATCTATTTTATTCTTTATGATAATAAATAAAGAAGAATCTTTGCATTTGATATAGCACCCTATCACATCTTTGAGACGTCTCCCTGGCCTCTTCAATGGTGCCATTGGTCACCCCAAATACCCCCCTTTCCTGCCACCTTCCCCATCTCCGACCCCAGCTTGGGTCTGAAACAATGACTGCCCAGCATCTTGGGATGTTCTCCTGACGTGAAAGGCGCTATACAAGTGTAATTTTCTTGTTGTTGTCTCAAAATACTTCACAAAATATACTGTAATATAGTGGGCAAAACTAATTTTGTGCGTAGCCAATTGTGCACAGCAATATCTGATCTGTGATAACTGATTCTCTGACTGTATGCACTTGGGAATCCCAGATTATTGTGATGTTTCTTACTGACTTTTGCTGGCAGCTGTTCATACCTGTTGGTCTTTACATCAATATCCAACTACAGTAGTTCCAAATTGTTCAGTGAATATATTTATCTACATTATTTTGTTTAATTGGATACTCTGAAAATGTATTAGGGTTTGGACAATATGTGGTCAACTGTTTCTGCTGCTTGATGAGCATATTCTATATTTTGAATCAATTTTTCTCCTTAAGATCTTGTTTACATAATATCGTAATAGATTGGTCTTGTGCCAATATTATGAGAGTTCTATCTCTGTTAGTCAATCAACGGTAGCTATTGTTCAAATCTAGTCCTTCCATTTCCTTTGGAAATTGACCATGCATGATTTGCTTGTCCTATTCATTTTTTTCTATGGGACATCATTTTCTTTTTAAGGATTTTTTTTCTTTGTTTTGGTTCAGATGAGCTACTTTCTATCTATTTTTTATTTCTATCTATTCTACTATAGAAATAAAAAATAGCTACTTTCTATCTATTTCTATCTATTCTTGTTTGATCCTGATTGCTTCTTTAATGATAGAATATTTCCTTTTCTGGTTTTCATGTTTTCTATATCATTTTATCTGATATAGCGTATTCAACTAAACACACAACTGTTATGAGAATGCTTCAATTTTAATCAGTTTCTTTCTCTTGGTACTGTATATAAAAATACATTGGACATCAGCTTTTATGTCATGTAGGCCATGAATGGCCAAAAGTTTTCATTTTTTCTATTTCTTTTTCTATCTTTGATCATCATTCAGATCATTTCACCCACAAAATAAACAAGTCAATTCACTTTACACTATATGCCGTAAAGTGCTTTAAGGCATCTACAAGGCATAATAAGGCACTATATCAAATGCAAGGATTATTACTATCCAATTGATAATACCAAATCTAGGTTATTACTTATATTGCAATTGCATTAATAGCAAATTTTATTTCTGGCATTTAACTTTTTTTAAGTACCAAGCATACTCTTTTGCATATTCAGAAACAAGTTTCAATTTCATGCCTTTTTGATTTATTCCATCATTTTAATCTATTTCAAGATATTTGTACACTTTATTTTGATCTAGTTCTTTTATTGTTGTCTTTTGGTTGAGCTGAATGTTTGCATTGTTTTTGTAGTTTCCCATCAATCAAGATTGCTTTGGCACATTTATCAAATTCAGATTCCATTTTGGTAAATTGTTGAATTCAGGTTTAACTTGAAGCTCTTCTTAGCAAACATTTTCCTTATTAGTAACAGAACACTAGCTTCAAAATTTAAGCCTGTATTAAAGAATTTGACAAATCCTCTATGCTCAGAAATGCAACGTTTAATTGAGTCAATCCAGAGCCAGATAGAATTCTACTCCACTTATTTTGTTGCCTGTTTGTCTTTTAAACGATGTGTGTGTCGTTGAGGAAATTCAGCATTTGGGTTTTCAAGTTATCAGGTATGTTGGACATACAAAACAATGGCAAAAAAAAGTATTTCACAGTTGTATGGTTTCCATCTGTGATTTTTTTAATGAAAGCTGAAATATGCTTGAAACTAATTATTATTTTAATGATGGCTTTTTAAAATCTAATTATTAGGCTCACATTCAATGTCCTTGACATTTTATTTCTACCCATGTTTATGGATTATGGTTAGCATCGTCAGGTGTCTTTTCTCACATACCTCATAATATGTGTCATTGACTGAGGTAATTGTATTTCAAAATCAGTCATGACATTATCTGATTGAAAGCAGTCTTAACAGTGGCAACTCCATTATCTCGATCAGTGTGTGTTATTGGCAATAATTCCATGTCCTGAAAAGAATGGAGTACAAAAAATCATTGATTTGAAATGGAAATGACCAAAACCGTTTCGAAACCACTAACTGGGAATCCAATAACTGGGAATACATCAGAGTAATGTGTGAGTTTTCCCATGAGTTTCCCATGGCAAATGAAACGTTGGGGAGATGAGGAGACATTTTATTATGCAGCAAATTGTTATGATCTGGAACACACTGCCCAAAAGGGTGGTGGAAGCAGATTCAATAATAACTTTCAAAAGGGAATTAGATAGACATTTGAGAAGAAAAGCAAGGTTTATGGAGAAAGAGCATGGAAGTGGGACTAAATGGATAGTGCCCGAGGTACGATGGGCTGAATGGCCTCCTTCTCTGCCGGAGGATTCTATGAATTGGCAATAACTTGGTGCCACTTAGTGGTAGAGTTCCCCATTTGTTACTCAATTACAATAAATGTATCAGATCTAATGGGTTTGTTTTTTCACCCCTCCCCCTCCACCAATATCAGTATAATTAAGCTTGTGGATTTTCTGTACTGATATTTTCATATGCTAGGAAAAAGAATGTACCCAAAATGAGAATGAAACACTGTACCCCCATCAAACCAATTCTAACCAGGCTCAATTGGCTCCCTATCACCAAACAGATTGATTTCAAGATTCTCACAGTTGTTTTCAAATCCCTCCATGCCCAGGCACCTTCCTACCACTCTGACCTGCTTAACCCCCAATCCACAACTCACCTCCTGTGCTCGATTAGCTTTGGCCTCCTGCGTGTCCCTCGTGCTCTTCGTTCCACCATCAGTGGCCACTCGTTCAAAAACAATAACAACAAAATTTGGGTAGGACTATGCCCCAAATCTCTGGAACGCTCTTCGACTATCCTTCAGCCTTGCCCTTTCCTCCACTATCTTTGGGTTGGGCCTGAAAACCTTCCTATTCGAATGTGCCTATGGTTACCTCTCTCTTGCCCTGATTCGGTATTGGGCTGCACTGATGTCAAGCTCTCTGGGATGCTACCCTGCGTGAGGGACACTGTGTAAGTGCAAATTGTTGTTGTTGTTGAATGAAGATAGATCATACATCTGTTGTTTGTCAAAAAGAACATACAACAACAACTTTAATTTATATAGCGCCCTTCACGCAGTCCAGCGTCTAGGGCGCTACAAATGTAACATGAAAAAAGTGTTTAGTTCAGGAAATTTATTCTTTCCACTGACCATTTCATATTTGCAAATTGTACGCTCTCATGAGAGCACGTCCCCAGGGAAAATGTTGCAAAGTTTACTTTAAAACTTCAAAGGCACTTTCCAAGACAGTTATTTAATGTTCGTCAGATCCTCCAGTACTATGGTATAATAAATAGCCTTCTTTGATGTTCATTTTCCATGCTTCCCAGTTTAAAAAAAACCCCGGATTCTATCTCTTTAAGACTTATTTTCTCTAATATCAGTTAATGTTTATTGAATCTCCATACATATGAGCCCCGAGGCCTAGAATTATCGCTGACATTCCTTTCTGAACCCTGTCTAGTTCTTCAGTGTCTTGTTGAAGATAGGTGTAGGAAATCTTTCAAGTGTGGCCTTACCAATGATCTGCATAAGGCTCCAATCATGTGTTTTAAGTTAGTTAGAATCAAATGTCTCCAATGATCACATCAGGGGATGTGCTTGTTGATGGGTATTCAATAGTTTTCATGTTGAGTTGATGCTCTCGGGAAAAATTAAAGTAATCCTCCAAAGCTTTTTTCCCTCCCAGTTCTGCAATGGAAACTCCATTATACATATTTGGTTGGCGTTATGCTTATAATAATGTAGGATTGATCACTGCGGGATCCAGAAGAGACTCCTGCTAAAGTCCTCCAGGTGAAGTCTTTCTTCCACATATCAACCCTTTCTGCTTTCTAACGGCAACAAACAATCCACATCAAAGACAAATGTGGCAAATTTAAAGATAAATCAATCGCAGAATGAATTTCGATAGAAATATGCAAATATTTACAAGCAAGAGGTTCACATTGCATCAGAAATAATCAAACTACTTATTCTTTAACATTCTTGATTAAGATTAAAATAATTTTTTAGGAGTTCAAAAAAGATATCTGATTTCGGTATTGGAATTGTGTTTTACATTGCTTTTGTTTGATGTCTATTAACATGTACAGTACTTTGCTAAACTTGATTTTTAATCTGTGAAATAATAGATAAAAACATTTCCCATGCGAGGTAATTAAAATGTACAGTACTGTACTCTTACATAAGTGATTACACCTGAGTGTAAGAGGAAAGATGGCAACATTTGCTGATGCTATCAAATTAGGGATATGGGAAACTTTTAAGAAGGTCAGAGGACATAGACAGATTAAGAGAATGGATAGATATTTGGTGAATTAAGTTTAAAGCATGTAAATATGTAATTATTAAAGTCATGGGGGAAAGAAATCACAACATATTACTGCATATAAAATGGTAACAATTCTGAAAGAAATAGGTTAAAGAAGGATAAGTCATACAGATCCCAAAGTGGGGCTGCCTGCAAGTGGTAAGGTGAAAATGGGATACCAAATAAACATTGAAAATAAGTTGGTGCTGTGGTGCACAAGTCATTGGTTAGACAATAACTATAGTGATGTTTGTACTCCATTATAGAAAAGATACCAGCGTCCTGGAAAGGTTGCAGTGTAGATTCATTAGGGTAATACAAGATGAGAAGATATAATATTAATAATAATAATCCTAGCATTTAATATAGCACTTTTCACATCTTCAAGAAGTCTCAAAGCGCTTCACATGTCTTCTTGTAAAGAATATACTGCAAAGTGAATTGTATATTTGTGGGCGAAATGCCATAGCTAATTACACACAACAGTGACCCACAAACACTCATGGATTGAAGTGATCATTTTTTTTTTCTTGGGTTTATTATCATGCGTGTGGAATAAGGAAATTTGCTTATTATTATTATAACATTTCACCCTGCCAGGAATCCAACTCGGGTCTCTCACCAGCGAGGCATGTGCTCTAACCATTGAGCTACAGGCTATGATAAAAGGGTAAAATACACTGTTTAGAAGGTTAGAGGGATCTGATAAAATGTGTTAAAACAAATCTGGAAAAGCTAAAGGCTTTAGAGGGTTATATAAAAACAGTGCCAAACAACTGTGCAAACTTAAGGCTAATAAATCCCAGGGGCTGGATAAATTGCATTCAGAGATCCTAAGGGAGGAAGTGGCAGCAATGTTGGCACAAATGTTTAAAAAACTCACTGAATACCAGAGATGTGCCAGAGGCCTGGAGAAAGGCAGATGTTACTCCTATTTTTCAAAAACGTAACAAAAGTGATCCAGGAAACTAGATACCAGTCAGTTTGATATCAATTTGGGGTAAAATTATGGAAACTCTTGTTAAGGATATAAAATCATGGAGCATCTGAACAGATATAAAATCATAAATGTTAGCCAATATAGATTCATGAAGGAGAGATCCTTCCAATCTAATTTACTAGTTTCTTTGACAATGTGACAGTGAAACTTGATACCGATAAGGCTGTGGATGTTGTATATCTGGATTTAGTTTGAAAGTAAAGAAAGCAGGAATCAGTGGAGATATATTACAATGGATAGACAAATGGTTGACTAGAAGAACCCAGAGGGTGGGTGGTACAGGGGATATCAACAGACTGGGTCTGCTTTGGGACCTCTTTTGTTTAAAGCTTTTATAAATGATCTGGAACCAGGAGCACAGTTGCTAAGTTTGGAGATACTACTAATAATAATCCTTGCATTGGATACAGCGCTTTTCATGTCTTCTGGACGTCTCAAAGCACTTCACAGAATATACTGTAATGACACCAAGCTAAGGAAAGTGGTAGATTGTGAAGCGGAACAAGATAGGTTACAGAAGGATTTGAACATACATGGGAATTGGGCAGATCAATGGCAGATGAAATCAATGTGGAGAAATGTAAAGTACTTACCATGGGAACACAAAATACTGGAAGGGACTATTATTTGAATGGAAGGAAAATAATACATATGAAAAATGGAACCTTAACCTGAGGGTCCTGATTGACAATGAATTGAAGCTCACCCAATAATGCTCTGTGGCAGTGAGTAAAGAAAACCAGATGTTGGGCTGTATCAAAAGATCAATAGCAAGCCAAAATAATGGGATAAATAATGGAAAATATACTGTCACTATCTATAAATCTATGTGGAAATCATTGGTGAGACCATACTTATAGTACTATGTACAGTTTCGCCCAGTCAATTTTCCTACTTTCTTTTCCCCAACCATGACCCCTCCCCACCTGTTCTGGTCCCAACCTTGGGACGTTGTTGTATTCTGTGAAGCGCTTTGAGACGTCGATAAGACGTGGAAAGCGCTATATAAACTTAAGGATTATTATTATTATTATACAGTTCTGGTTGCTGCAGTACGGAGAAATCGAGACGATATGAGGAGGGCAATCAAAATGATTGAGGGAATGGAGGGACTGGAATATGAGGAGCGACTAAATAATTTGGGCGTGTTCATGCTGGAAAGGAGAAGATTGAGATTGTTTGAGACATAATTTCTGTCTTTCAGATTCTAAAGGGGATAAACAATATAGATCATGACAGGCTGTTTCCACTTATCCAGATTAGTAAAATCAGAGGACACAGCCTGTGATTCAGGGTAAATTGAGAAAGAATGTATGCATACACTATTTCAGGAAGCAAACAGTGAATCTGTGCAACAGGCTCCCTAGTAAGATGGTTAAAGCAGGATTCTTTCAAACGCTGATTCTTTCAGGAAGTAACATTATGGGATACAATACATGGTTGGGAATGGGGGAGAGGGGGGTGCAGGGGCCAGGGTTGGGATGAGGAAGGGCAGAGCAGTAGGACGGCAACTGAAGGCATGGTCGAAGAGGAGTCTTGAGACTGAACTTGAAGGAGGCAAGGGAGGGAGCAAGGCAAAGGGATTGTGGGATGGAGTTGCAAAGCGTACGGGCAAAGAGGTTGAAAACCCGGACGTTTCTGGTAGGATGGGTTGAGTGGGAGACATGGAGCAGGCTGGAATGGAGGGAGTGGACAGATTGATAGGGGCTCAGCAGGTTAGAGAGGTAGGAGGGGGCAAAGCCATGGAGGGCCTTGAAAGTGAGGGCAAGGATCTTGAATTCTATCCTCTGAGGGATAGGGAGCCAGTGGAGCCGGGTGGGGATGGGGCTGATGGGGTCTCGGGGCTGGTGCAAGAGAGGACATGAGCTGCAGAGCTTTGGATGATTTGCAGCTTGTGGAGGGCAACAAAGAGGGAGTTGCCATAGTTGAGCCTTGAGGTGACAAACACGTTTGTAAGGATTTCAGTTACCTGAGGGGTGAAGCAGAGACATTGCGGAGGTGGTGGAAGGCAGTGCTGATCATGGCATGGATATGGGTGAAAAAGGACAGTTCAGGGTCAAACAGGACACTCAGTTTCCTGACTCGCTTGGTTAGGTGGAGTGTGCATTTGTGGATGCTGATGCTGCCAGTGCCTGAGGTATGGATGTGCTGGTGCGAGCCAATTAGAAGGGCCTTGATTTTGCTGATGTTCTGCTGTAGAAAGTTGTCTCTCATCCAGGATTTGATGTCCGACAGGCAGGCTGTCAGAACACCATTTGTCGTGGAATCAGGGGTGGAGGCAGAGAGATAGAGTTGGGTGTCATCTGCATACATGTGGAAATTTACAACAGTCTGCGGATGATGCCACCAAGGTGCAGCATGCAGAGGTTGAAGAGGAGGGGACCAAGGACAGAGCACTGAGGAACACTGCATGAAATGGTGTGGGTTGCTGGAAGATAAATCATTAGCAAAGACAAAGTGGTTGGTGTGAGAGGTAGGACTTGAACCAGTCAAGAACAGAACCTTGAGGTTGAGGAGAGGAGAGCTGGTGTGCAGGAGGATTGAGTGGTCCATGGGGTTAAAGGCCAGAGAGGTGGAGGAGGATGAGTTGGCAGAGGGAACCCTGGTCACAGATGGACCAGGGAAGATCATTTGTGATCTTGACCAGAGCAGTTTCCATGCTATAAGCAGCAAGGAAATCCGGTTGAAGGGGCTCACGGAGGGAGTGGGAGGAGAAGAAAGAGCGAAGCTGGGAAGCAACGACTCTTTGAAAGACCTTGGAAAGAAAAGTTAGGTTGAAGATGGGCTAGTAATTGGAGAGCAAGGGCGCGTTCATGGAAGGTTTCTTGAGGATGGGGGTTATTGGAGTCCTGTAGCTCAGTGGCTAGAGCACTCGCCTTACAAGCAAAAGACTTGGGTTCGATTCCTGGCAGGGGGAAACCTTCGGTAGGTTTCCTTACTCAACACACCTAATAATAAACCTTCCCCCTCAAAAAATTGGTAATTTCAATCAACAGCTGTTTGTGAGACACTGCTATGTTCAATTGGCTGCCGCGTTATGCCCAGTTATATACAGTCATTTCACTTTACAGTATATTCTGCGAAATGCAGAATATACTGAGAGGTCTAGGAGACGTGAAAAGTGCTATATCAAAATGCAAGGATTATTATTATTGTTGTGGTTGTTTTGAGGGGGATGGGAACGGTACTGGATGAGGTTCTTAAACTCAAGATTTTTTCTACAGTAGATGTATAGAGATTAGAAAAAAGTTCCACATAAAGGATTATTAGAATACGCAATATATCATCATAACCATTCATTGAAACTGAGTGAATTATACCATTTAGAAATGACTTTGACAGTTCCTTGAGTGAGTATATAAAAGAAATTGTGAACACGCAAGATTTTAGATTACAGTAAACATCGTCAAAATGTGATTGGGTGAGCAGCCTCCTTCTGTGCTGAAATTTCTCACTGAAGCTGGACTCGCCATACCAAACCTTTGGAATATTTTTCCTATAACACTACAAAGCTGTGTGTCTCATGTCAATTAATAATTTCCCTGATATGCCTATATTGTATATATTATAAGTTCTGTCGCAGCAGAATAGATGGGTTAGTTCTGTAGCCCAGTGGTTAGAGCACTTGCCTTGGGCAAATTTCCATACTCCACGCCTGATAATAATCCCTCAAAAAACCTAATAATAAATTGGTAATTTCAATCCAATCCAATCACGACTATTTGTGGGACAATGCTGTGTGCAATTGGCTGCCGTGTTTCACCCATATATATACAGTCAATTCACTTTAAGTATTGGGTGCAATTAAAGTGGGCAAGTCAGTCAAATTGAATAAACAATCTGTATGTGTATGTATGCGCACATGTAATATTATTTACATACTGGATGACCAAAAGGTGTGCCAACTATCCTATTACCTAAAAACAAACAACCATATCAGAATCTCTTTAAGACTAATTAAGCATTGTAATGGTTTCACAAGTATATTCTGTGAAGCGCTTTGAGTCATCAGAAGATGTGAAAAGTGCTTTATCAAACGCAAGGATTATTATGATTATTTCTGAAATCCTAGCAGTATTATAGTTAAACAGAAAACAATAAAACAACCTGCACACAAGTATGATCACCTTTTTGGACTCAATTCAAGTGAATTTCCTAGACCTTTGCTATATTATTATAACTTTCGTGAGGCTGCCCTTCTTGATAGATGGCCTTTTAGACTTGTTTTCTCTAGTTGATTGCAAAATATCTTTAAATTGACATGAAATTTAGAATAATCGAAAATAAACACACCAAAATCCATCTGTCTTCTACAATGGTGTATAGGAGCTATAGCCTAACCACAACTATTTCACAGATACTAAACTGTTCTGAAAAACAGTATAGCCACCTCTATTTCAAAATATACAATAAATTCCATTTAATTGGTATTCTCCAAAGCGCTATATTAATTGCTAGGATTATTATTATTATCATTACAGTGATATTGCTTCCAGACATGTAATGTTCATGTCGGGACATCCTCCTGACGTGAATGATACTCTATAAATGTAATTTTGTTGTTGTTTGTTGTTGTTCTCGGAACATTTCCTACGTGTAACAAAGGTTTCAGAGCAAAATGAATGGTTGCAAAGGCTTATAATGTACCCTCTGCATATTTCATGCTTTAAACCCCTTTTCTTAGTTGCATTTGTGAATGTTTGTTCTTGATTGATTATGGTATTCCATAAATAGTGCTTCTATAGTACAATTAGTTGACTCAATGTATAAAGATGTTTACTAATTAGCTGTTGTATACATGATGGAATGAATTGCTTTGAAGATTTGTTCACTGGGAATCCAACCTCTTTCCTGAGTGTGAATTTGAAAATGAAGTGGTATTATCAGTCTGTGAAATTCAAGTCTAGGCTTTTGGAGGAATGTATAATTGCTGGAAATGTACTTTTGGGCTAACAAAAAGAAAAGTGGTATTTTGGATAATTAGTTAACTGTCTTTCTATTCCAGTAAACGAAGCACAAAATCATTAGGAAATGCAACAAAATTCATATATAACTGGCTCTGCTGTTGAGTGAAGAGCACAATGCATTCACAAGTTTCCAACTACTGTATAACCACGTTCTAGGAGACAGGTTCTTGTTGTGTGCAGTATATCATTCTAGCAGAATAAAAATTTCAAATTTAGGTTATTAAAGGTTCCAGAGTATAAAAACCTTCAGCCAGTATTTGCAAAAAATTTATTCAATGGGAGCTTGTTTTCAGCACTTTAGGCAAAATGCCACGTAACATTAGTTATACAAGAAACAATCAAAACCTATAAGTATGAATTTTACACAGAATTTACTGCATGTCTATTCATTAACCCTCACTTAGCCTTTTTCTGTTGGTTCAAAATAAGTGCATTGTGATTAAAATTGGCCACACTGGTCTCAAACTGTAAGGATTCTTTTGTAGACTTTCTGGATCTCTCAGAGTAGCATCTATTTCATACAATGCCTGCAAAATAACTGCTGTCCTACAAAATGGCATTTGGGTGCAATTAAAGTGGGCAAGTCAGTCAAATTGAATAAACAATCTGTATGTGTATGTATGCGCACATGTAATGTTATTTACATACTGGGTGACCAAAAGGTGTGCCAACTATCCTATTACCTAAAAACAAACAACCATATCAGAATCTCTTTAAGACTAATTAGCATTGTAATGGTTTCACAACTTTATATATATATATATAGATATATAAAGATATATATATAGATACACACACACATATGTGAGATTTAATCCAGGCAATTTTGCTACAAAACAGTCATCACACTTTAAACTTTATTCTATGAAATGCTTTGAGATGTCCTACTAACTATGTCAAATGTAAGGATCATCGCATTTATTAATTACACTGATATGACCCATTATAATATCACCTTGTTCCGTTAAGATGTATACAGAAATATATATAGGAAATGACTGCTGTAGCAAAGGAATCAGGCAGTCCAGGAACTTTTCACTGTAGCTATCATCATTTTTATATTTTGTACCGATGTGTAATGTGAAAAGGCACACAGTAATAACATTCCACAGTAACACCAAATGCGAGTTTTTTTCCCCCATTATACAAGGAAATGAAACCTTAGAAATCAATCAATCATCAACAAAATGATCAGAACCCACTGAAAGGTAGTCAGAAGTCTCACTTCTTTCTGATTTTGCTACACAGGGAAATAATAACTTACACCTGTAGTCTTCCAAATTGAGTCGTAGTTTCCTCTTGTTCTGCATCATTACATCTTTTGAAATGGTACTGTGAACCTTAAAGAGATATTTGTTGTTGTGCAATTATGCATTGATTCCTCATGACTTTCAGCCCATTTCACTATTGACTCTTCTGCATTTCACATCACTTCCCTGTTTCATGGTGCTTTTTCTGTAAGGGTTTGGAATACATCAAGAGGGGGATTGTATAACTTTATTTGTTTTATAATCTGGAGAGACTCTCCGATCACATTGATTGTCACAAGGTCTTTGGATTTTTAAAGGCCTTGTCTCGCATTCTGTATCTTAAATGAACATTTAGGTAAATTTGTCTTACTTTGTTGGCTGATCCAGTTTTACAATGTTGTTGGTGGTTCTGGAGCACTTTAAATGGGAAAGGGTTAAGCTTTTTGTGAAAGCCTTTTGTGTTTAAACAGAGGAAAGTTTAACACTAGAAATTGCGCCGTCAACGTGGGGATCTATCAAACAAATGCCTGCTTTGCGAGGTAGACACATGCTGAACACCAGGCAAAATATACAAGATAATTAGCAAGTGGATAGCCCCGTTGTCATGGTTGAATTGGGCACTGTTGTTTGATATGCCAGGTGCAGCTGAATAAAAGAGGAGAAGCTTTGGCAAACTGACACCACCGAGGTCTGAAGGGAATGTAGGAAATGAAGGCTGAGATCAGCAAGCATCTGAAAACCTCTCGATTTCCTCCCTGTGACATCATTAACAGTGCGTTGCCATCTGACCCTGCATGATGTTCATGGGAGAATATTTAATGCACAGCTTCCTCCAGATGAACCAGGTCAATGCTCTGTCTGGCATCTTCAGTATTGATTGTAGTGAGACCTGCCTCCCCAATGGAGCTATTGAGTGATAATGCTACACTGTAAATATACCTTGGATTAAAAAGAAGCCAGAGGCCTGTTCTGGGCCACTGCATGCTTACACAAAGTAAGTATTCATTTGAAAAGATTGGATTGCATAAGATTTTTTGTCTCTTCCAGAGCCTGCTGTAGTGTAAGGATTTAACTTGATCCTGGCAAATCTGAAACCTGGTTACAATCGATTTATGTTCACAAAATAACTCGAACTCTACGCAATTTTATTTACTCTCAAAGCTGGGATTTGTACCCGAGTGTAGTTACGGATATGTTCTATGGCAACAACTTGATTCTACCTTTAAATTCTGTGCAAATGTAATCTGCATAAAATATTATACCATTATTTTCAATTGTTCTGCACTCTGTTTGAGTGGAATGTCAAGAATTGCAGCACTTCCATTTTACATTATCAGAGATCCTGAGATCAACTAATATAAATATTATCTAATGATTATTGTTCTTATAAACTCCAAAATGGGTTCAATTGACTACATGGATATGCTAAAATAGCAGGCTTCAAAAGAATCCCTATTGTGATCAATTTCTGCATTGGTTTCCATCTTTTGCAGTAAGTTTTATACCGTTAAAATAATAACTAGCTTCCCATTTACCTGAGATGCCTGTACTTGTATGTAACACTGGAAAGTAGCTGGAATGATTAAATTTATTTTATATTGGGGGAAAAGGCTAACTATATAGGAGATGTCTAACCATTTTGTGGGAAACCTAAAATTATATAATTTAGTTAGAGAAAAGCTAGAGCAAAGAGAGCAGATTGTGCAAATTGCAAAATGTCCAGATTGCTTAAATGTTTATTTTATTTTTTAAAATACCTTTGGACAGGCTAAATTTGGTTTTTTTTGTTGCATTTTTATAAATGAAGCTGCTCAATTCTCTACAGTATTAGTCCACAGCACAGGAATTCATAGTTCAATTACAGTCAGAGAAGCTGAGATAATTCATGTCAGTTTTAAATAGATGCCGTGTTGGTGCATTGCAGTTTCAGCACATTAACTGTATTTACTGCCTGAGACAGAAAAGGGACGTCGCTGTCATTGAACAGTGAGCTTTTTCGTAATTAGAAATTAATTGAAAGTTTATTTTCTGTCCGAATCTCATATTTCCAATGTTGTTTTGAATTTGTAGCTTCAATATAAACTCATTTTACTTTCTTAAAATTCTTGTGAAAGTATATCATAATAAATTTAAAAAAACAAACAGGTAGTAAAACACGAGCAATATTGTCTCTATAAAGAGCCTTAATTACCATTCAGGGAGTTAATGTCCCGAGACTTTTATACACTAAAGCTAATTTAATACATGGGCTGAATTGTTTATTCCTGGAAACTCAATTGCACCTCACAGAACTCCATCGATGGCCTAGTGTGGAAAAGCATTACTGTACCTCGTAGAGTACGAGGCCATACATGTTATAAGGTGCAGTGATCTACTATTTCCTGACTTAGTGTAGTGTAGTGCGGTTGGAATGACTTACTAAATATTGTATGGCACCAGGACTTATGAGTATTCTCTATTTACTCGGTTGTGAAATGTTGACCTCAGCTACTGCTTATAAGTTGCCGTCATCGAAGCAGGATGACTGGTGCGACACTCTCTCCTCCTTTAAACAGAAGAATAACAGAGTTTGCGATTGCAGAAATTGCTTTTTGTTGCTTGTCAGCAAAGTGATTTTCATCTAAAGTTTCCACATTTAGCACTGAAACGGAGGAATCTATTGATTCGATTGACCATGCTAATTTTGCAGATTGTTGACTTGACTCAGTTGTTCTCTTGACTGCTGTTAATAATGATAATTTGATGCCTGCTTCTTAAGTAACCAGTGATTATCTGTTGTGAAGTAGCTAAATCCACATCTTGTCCATCTGTGAAAGGAGGAGTCATTTGTCTACAAATAAACTATTCTTCTTTCACATTTCCTATTTTTCATGTCTAACATGTTATAGAGATATCATTGTAGCTTATCTTCATTTCCTTCCAATTTCACAATTGTGTTTTGGAAATGTAATATGAAAAGTCCAGAGCATCATTGCTCACTAGACTCTCTCTATTTGCAATGAATATCTCCCATAGCAACCATTGTCAGATTCTGATATGGAAAGGCAGGTATATAATAAAGCATTGGTTCAAGATAAAACATATTTTTTAAGTTGAAATGAAATGCATTCCAAAATATCTTGATTTAAGTAGATGAATATTTTTGCACAATTTTGAATACTATGATTAGCAAATAAAATCTTCCCTGATGTACCTGTCAACATTGGTGGTGTAGCATTGACTTGTTAATTAAATGTGTGCCCATTGAGTAACTGGACACACATTTACGGTCATGATTCCTTGAACAGCAAATCCAGTTGTTCATACACTTTTGATTGGAATTGAAATTTGAGCCTTTGTCTCAGCTTCCAGTTGATTACAGAGCAAAGTACCCTGGGCCTCGGGTATTTGATTCATATGATGGAGAGATCGAGAAAATAGCATTCAATTACATGATGTTTTCAGATACCGCTCCTATCCCTATTTTTATGGCTCTTATATTAATTAATATCTCACAACATTACACTTTAGTGGAGGTGACTGTGTGGCCAGATGGTGAGCATACTGATTGATGTCAATTAGGCAGATGGGTTCAAGAATGACAGATGGATTTTAACATGAAATTTCTGTTAGGTGATTCGTATTGGAAAGCTAAGACGGAAAGTGAAAAAGGCTTTTTGCATGTGATCATTGACCTTTCCATGAAAGTATCCGGTGAAATAGTTGTCATCAAAAAGCAAAAAGATGCTTATGGGGAGATTTGATTACTGGTCCAAACAATCTGACATTGTATTGATTACTGGTGAGGCTATTTATGGAAAACAGGGTTGAAAATTGGGATGTGTGAATTGCTAATTGACATATATGGTACTAATTAACACATTTGTTGAAAGAAAATGATAATTAGTACATTCATTTGAGGTGTGCTAGAGACTATTTCTCTCTCCACCCACCCTCCATTTGCCTCTTCAATTGGCAAGTCAAAAGCTAATTCATTTTTTAAAGAAAGGTTGCAGTCTAAAGTTGATACCATGAATGGTCCTCGTTAGTTCAATTGCATTGGGACGAATGCAGCAGATTAACTGAGCATCGTCACTTGTCATTGCACTAGGTTAAGAACGATTGATGCTGGTCTTGGTGGAGAGTTTAAAGATTTTCCAATCTGAAGTTTTTTTTTAGCTGGTAAGTACAAAGTAAAATGTAAATACAGTACAGTACGTTTTTTCAGATGAATATTGTGATTTCTAGTGAGGTTCTATGAGGCATTAATCTCTTAATATGATTTTAACATTTGGCATTTTTATTCCAATATTTAATTAATTTTTATGTAGAATTACATTGAACGTACAGCACAGAAGCAAGCCGTTCAGCCCAATTGGTCTATGTTGGCATTTAAGATCCATATGAACCTCCTCTTGCTCTTCCTCTACTAAGCCTATCGGAATAACCTTCTATGCCTTTCTCCCTCATGTACTCATGTAAACCTTAAATGCATCAATGCTATATGCTTTAACTACTCCTTGTGGTAGCATGTTCCACATTCCCACTATTCGCTGGGGGAAAGAAGTTTCATCTGACTTCCCTATTTGATTTATTGGTGACTATTTTTTATTGATGGACCCTAGATTTGTTCTCCCCATACGTGGAGACTCAAGAAATGTTACTGTATTTTGATCCTTATAGTATATTACTTCAATATCAATCACCAATACCAACTAGGGAATATGTGAAACAAATCATTTTCTAATCTGGAGACAAAATATAGATCATAGAATCATGTACTTGTATTATTTTCTGTCTTGATTGGCGGGATAATTCAGATATTCATTTTACAATCGATCATGTTGTCACTAGAATTTTGCTTCAATGTAAACTTTGAACCACAATATCCACCTCACTACTCTTCTGACATTGTTTATATGTTTATTGTTAACATGTAGATCATTCTTAGCAAACAAAACATATTTATTGCAGAGGACTCAATCCAGATTGAGGTGAGAAGTGTTGTGGGGAAATAGAGAACAATTGTATGTATTAAGAATATGAGCAACTGTAAAGATCTTTTGAATTAAGTACTTATATTGCAATCTGAGGGTTAATGACTTAAAGTCACTTAAGGACTCAAACACTTTGTTTGTTCTCCTGGAGATTGTTTAAGTGTAAAAAGAATAGAAAGAATTATGTGCCTGACTGACTGATAGATTACTGTGGTGAGGCTCTAGATAAATCTATCCTTACATGGGTTTGTGAAGGCAAATCGGGTCTAACAAATTTAAATTGCAATTTTTTTGAGGTCACTGCCAATTGCATGGAAAAAGATAATATGGTTTAAGTTACATGACCTTAAATAGGTTCATCATAAGCAGCTTGTGATTAAAATGAATGCTCACACAATCAAGAAAGAAAAGGTAAGTTTGATGTTGAAATATCTGGAAAGCAGAGGATGGTTACCAATGTGGAAAGATTAATTTGGCCAAGTCCAGATTGATGAGGGCATTTCAAATAAAATATCCCTGTTTGCAGACTACAGCGCAGCTCACTTGTGCAGGCAAGCAACATGCTCTTTGCAGATGGAAATCGTTCAGTGTGATTTGCAGAGGCTTAGCAACTGGGCAGATGGTATTTAATGCTGCTGCTATATTGCACCTTTATGGCACTTATATTTTCATTATACTGGTGCCAAAACCCAGAATAGATTTGTCAATGATAATTCATATTGATGGAAGTAAGACCTGACCTCACATCCTTTTCCCTCTGCTGTTGTGTGTGTGTGTGTGTTTTTAAAATAAATATTGACGTTATTAGTGACTTGTGGGACAAAAGTAAAGGTATAAGGAGCCAATGCAAATGGGGTGGGAGTGGAAAGATTAAAAGCTTTTGTAAATTTTATTTATGTTAGTGTAAGATACCAACTGCACTGTAGCTTAGCTGGTGCAGACAAACACCCATTGTGTGTAGAAACGCTTAAATAGTAAATAAATAATCCTTGCATTTGATGTCGCGCTTTTCACATCTTATCAATGTCCCAAAGCACTTCACAGAATATACTGTAAAGTGGATTGACTGTATATTTGTGGGAGAATTGTGGCAGCCAATTGTGCACAGCTATGTCCCACACACAGTCGTGGATTGAAATGACCAATTTTATTGTTGTGTTTTTTTTGGAGGGATTATTATTAGGCGTGTGGAGTAAGGAAACTTGCCCAAGGTTTGCCCTGACCTGCCTGAACACAGGTCTCCCCAGCTTGCAAGAAAAGTGCTCCAACCACTAAGCCACAGGAGCTCCATTGCTTAATTGGACTTGCATGACAATTCCACCTGGGAAGCGTAGCTAAAGACAGCAGCCAGAGATTTTGTAATTGTGTACTGTAATCTTCTTCACTGTCTGTAACGTGTCTGGTAGTTGGGTCAGACGGTTGGGAAACCTGCTTTTGTTTCTCTGGTGAAGCTTGACAACCCTAAACTCCAAGTGCTGAAGAAATGTGTTTTTTAATACAACTTGCAGACTATGTGGGAGTTTTCTAGAGTAAGGCATCTGAAAGTCTGACCACATCACCTTTGGAAATTGGTAGCTTTTTGTTTAAAGAGTTGAGTAAAAATGTTGAATATATTTGCGTGGACACCAAGAATAAAATTACAGTATGGCCTAGGTTGATTCCTGTGCGATTAGTACAGGGTGTGTTGTAAGTGGAATTAAACTGGTTGTAAGACTGAATGTGAATTTGGATGGAATATATAGATTTCCAGACCCACAAATGTCTAAGATCCTAAAGTCTGCAGTTTTTAATCAATTGTTTTTCACCACAGATCAGTGATTTCACAAAGCTTTCAGACTTTACTGGTTGTTAGTCTGAAATGCTACCCTCCACGAAAGGTGCTACATAAATGCAAGTTGTTCTTCAGGAAGGTGAGGAGGTTCACTCTCATACACCAAATAATTTAGTGATTGGCCCAATGTTTTATTCAGTATTTTTATGCACTTCTCACTAGTTATTACTTAGTTGGAGGTATTCCTTGGTTAGAGCACTCGTTTTGCAAATGAGATGACGCTGTTTTGATTCCCAGCCAGTGCAAGATCTCAGGCAAGTTTCCTTACTCGTATGTCTCTGTAGCTGGTAGTAATTAAGAATCTGGTTGTTAGTCGATTGGCCGAATGCTTTACTGGAATAATAAAACCTTTTTAAAAAAAAATTGATCACTCAATCCATGACTGTTTGTGCGACAATGCTGTGCACAATTGGCTGCCGCGTTTCACCCACAAAATATACAGTCAATTCATTTTATATTCTGCGAAATTCTTTGAGACATCTCAATTATGTGATAAGGCAAAGATTATGATATCAATTATTAAGTTCCATTCCTTATGATGCATATGGAAAATTTTCCCTGAAGCAACCACAAAATGATATTTGCCACCAGGCTATAACTTTCACTCTACTGTTAATGCAAAGATTGGGAAGCTAACAACTGGCGGTTGTGGAGGGAAACGAGCTGGGAAACACCAGAGCAGAAGGTTACCACAATGCTCGTTTTGTCTCAGGTTAATGTGTGCAAGTTCCAAGATATTGGTTGGAACAGAAGCAAATGCATGTTGTACCAGTCTGCGATATGGGCCAATGAAAGCACCAAAGTGCTACAATGACAACTCAAATCACAGTATTGCATTGTTAAAAAGATACAGCAAATTCACAATCTTACTAAAAAGATTGCCCAAATATGCTACTGCAATCCTCAAAAGGTTACGTTTGTGCAATAACTGTAACACAAACCGCAGCACTCCTTGTGATGATCCCAATGACAAGTCATTAATTGATTATTTAAATTAATGCTGCTTATCTCTTGGAACACATTAATTACAATTGGCTAATTCTCACAGATCTTATGCAGTTTCTTGCCACGGAAAAATAGCCTAAATAAGGGTTCATCCATCAAGTTTGAAAATGAATTGCATTGGAGCCGGGCAGTTAGAAAACTAGAGTACTTATTGCTATTCATGTCCTCAGTATAGAGTGGAATCCTGTAACTCAGTGGTTGTAGCATTCGCCTTACAAATGAGAGACCTGGGTTCGTTCAGGCAGAGCGAAACCAAGGGCAAGTTTCCTTACTCCAAACACCTGATAATAATCCCTCAAGAAGAAATCAGTAATAAATTGGTCATTTCAATCCACGGCTGTTTTGGGGACACTGCTGTGCATAATTTGCTGGTTCATTTCGACTACAAATATGCAGTCATTTCACTTTACAGTATATTCTGTGAAGCGCTTTAAGACATCTAGAAGATAGAATCATAGAATCATAGAATTTTACGGCACAAAAGGAGGCCATTCGGCCCATCTAGTCTGTGCCGGCTCTTTGAAAAGAGCGATTCAATCCCATTGCCCTGCCCGCTCCCCATAGCCTAATAGACCCGTTCTTCCTAAATAAAGATCTAATTCCCTTTTAAAAGTTGTTATCGAATCAGCCTCCACCACCTTTTCAGGCAATGCATTCCAGATTCGAACAACTCGCTGAGTGAAAACATTTCTCCTCAGCTCCCCTCTACTGCGCCTTGAAACTATTTTAAATCTGTGACCACGAGTCACAGATTCACCCACGAGTGGAAATAGTTTTTCTCTATTTGCCCTGTCGAAACCCCTCATGATCTTATAAACCTCTATTAGGTCTCCCCTCAATCTTCTCTGCTCCAGAGAGAATAACCCTAGCCTATCTAGCCTCTCCTCATAGCTGAAGTCCCTCAATCCTGGCACCATCCTAGTAAATCTTCGTTGTACCCTTTCCAATGCCTTCACATCCTTTCTGTAGTGTGGTGACCAGAATTGAACACAGTATTCCAGCTGAGGCCTCACCAAAGTCCTATAGAGGTTAGACAGCACTTCCTGACTTTTGTACTCTATACCCCTATTTATAAAGCCTAGTATCCCATATGCCTTCTTAACAGCCTTGTCTACCTGTCCTGCCACCTTCAACGAGTCACTAACACAAATCCCCAGGTCTCTCTGTTCCTTCACACCATTTAAAATTGTACTATCTAGCCTATATTGCCTCCCTTCATTTCTTCTCCCAAAATGCATCACCTCACACTTCTCTGCATTAAACTTCATCTGCCATGTGTCTGCCCACTTTACCAATTTGTCTATATCCTCTTGCAGATGGCTACTATCCTCCTCACTGTTTACTATTCTCCCTAACTTAGTGTCATCTGCAAACTTGGAAACTGTACTCCGTACACCCAAGTCCAGATCATTGATGTAGATTACAAACAGCAATGGTCCCAAAACCGATCCCTGTGGCACACCACTGCTCACTTCCCTCCAATCTGAAAAACAGCCGCTCACTACAACTCTCTGCTTTCTGTCTCGCAGCCAGTTGTGGATCCACGCTGCCACTGTCCCTTTTACGCCATGGGCCTTTAATTTCTTAATAAGTCTCTCATGTGGCACTTTGTCAAATGCCTTTTGAAAGTCCATGTAAACTACATCAACTGCGCTACCATTATCCACCCATTCCGTTACCTCATCAAAAAATTCTATCAGATTTGTAAGGCAAGATTTGCCTTTAACAAATCCATGTTGACTGTCCTTTATTAGCCTATATCTTTCTAAGTGAAGATCTATCTTGTCCCTGATTATGGACTCTAGAATTTTGCCCACTACCGACGTTAGACTGACTGGTCTGTAGTTACCAGGCTTGTCCTTCTGCCCCTTTTTATACAAGGGAGTAACATTAGCTATCCTCCAGTCCTCTGGCACGACCCCTGTGTCCAAGGAAGATTGAAAGATCGTGGCCAGAGTCCCTGCTATTTGCTCCCGTGCCTCACTTAGTAACCTAGGGTGCATCCCATCCGGACCAGGTGACTTATCCACCTTGAGCGACGTCAACCTTTTTAGCACTTCCTCTCTGGTTATAATTATTCTATCCATTTCTCCTACCCTCTCCTCTAATACCATGGCATTGGCTGTATCATTTTCTTTTGTGAAGACAGAGGCGAAGTACTCATTCAGTACATCAGCCATGCTCTCTGCCTCCACAATGAGATTTCCTCCTAGGTCCCTAATTGGCCCCACCCTCTCCTTGACCAACCTTTTACTCTTAATATGTTGGTAAAAAACCTTAGGGTTCCCCTTAATCTTACTCGCTAATTGTTTTTCATGCAGTCTCTTTGCCCCTCTAACTTCCTTTTTTAGTTCTATCCTACACTTCCTATATTCTGCTTGGTTCCCTTCTGAATTTTGAGCCTGACACGTATCATAAGCCTCTTTTTTTTGTTTGATTTTGGCCCCGATTTCCTTAGTCATCCAGGGAGGTTTGGATGCCTTACATTTCACCTTTGTGGGAATGCTTTTGACCTGTGCCTGAACTATCTCCTCTTTGAACGCTGCCCACTGCTCGTTAGTTGTCTTACCTGCCAATTTTTCTTTCCAATCCACCTTGGCTAGGTCCCACCTCAACTCATTGAAATTAGCCCTTTTCCAGTTGAGTGTCCTCACCTGTGATCGTTCCTTATCCCTTTCCATAATTATTCTGAAATAAGATGTGAAAAACGTTATATCCAATGCAAGGATTATTATTATAAATTCAGGAAGTATGTATCACAACCACATCACTCCCACCCTTGCCCGTCTCCACTGGCTCCCCATGCCCCAGAGGATCGAATTCAAGATCCTCGTCCTCACCTTCAAGGCCATTCATGGCCTTCCCCCCGCCTATCTCACTGACCTGCTGTCTTCCTATCAGCCTGCCCGCACCCTCCGTTCAGTAGACACTGACCTGCTCTGCGTCCACCAACCTAACCGCCAAACCTTCGGTGGCCGGGCTTTCAGCCTCTCTCCCCCCACACTCTGGAACTCCATCCCGCAATCCCTTCACCTCACCTCCTCCTTTCCTTCCTTCAAGGCCGGTCTCAAGACCTTTCTCTTCGACCATGCCTTTGGCTCCCCTCCTAACTCTTCTCCCTCTCCTACTCCCCTTCCCCCTACCCCGACCCTCCACCCACCCCCCACCCAGCTCGGGTCCTGACCTGATTGTTCAGCGCCTTGGGATGTCCTCCCGATGTGAAAGGCACTCTATAAATGTAATTTTGTTGTTGTTGATTCCATTCATGATCCACTCATAGATGGTTCCTTAAAAGATCTTAAAATGAAAAAAATAGCCACCCAACATCTACCTTCAGAAATATTCCGTATTTATTGCCTTCAGGAGAGCAGGGGACCTCATGAGGTGGGGGGGGGGGGGGGGGGGGGGAGTGAATTATCCTGGATTATAATAATAATCCTTGCATTTGATGTGGTGCCTTATCATGTCATTGCGATAACATGGGTACGTACTTCACAAAATATGCTGTAAAGTGGATTGACTGTATACTATTATGTATGTGTTTTGTTTTGAAACAGAAAACTCATGAAATTAAAAAGATTACAAAGCTGCCACTGTCAGCAAACTGTTAATCCGACATCGAGCTAAAACACTATGCTGCATTATCTTATAGTTATGCAGACGACTGTCAAATCTCTCCTTTTGTATGAACAGTGAAATTGAGCAACTTTTTTGTAAAAAAAAAGTTTTTTTTTTTGCTTTAAAAACTACATTTGTCAGCATTGCCCATTTATGCTTAGAAGCCTCTCTTGTTCCAGTTGTGTGACTGCTGGCATAGCTATCGTGATGTGGAACCGGGCAGGGAAGCACTGATTTCAGAATGCAGAAAATCAGCTGGCGGAGTGCAGAGAGGCTGCATCTCTCACAAGTCAAGTGACAGATTGGTGTGTTTGCGCGACAATTCGGAATAATTAGTTAAGGTTTGAGGGAAGACTTCATTCCCAAGGCTTTTCGTCGATCATCAAAGGCAGCCAATAGGACTGTATTGTGTAGCAGCTGTCCTCAGACTGTGCTGTTCCACCTCCAGTGATCAGCTCCTGTATTTATTATACATGAAATGGGTGTTGGTATCACACATGCAGCTTTACAGTGCTGGTGAGCAGTTCACAAAATCCGACTCAGATCTTTCATCCTGGTAAGTGGTGATGTTACTTCTCTGTACCTGCATCAGACTCTTTATTGTTGTTTGCATCGGAGATTCAAAAAAATAACATATATTATGTTCAGATACTCCTTTTAAACCATAAAAAACTAATACAACTGTTCTCATTGACAACTCACTATAAACATTTATGTATACCTGGAATTGCAATCTATGGCCAGTACTTTATTGCTTGATGTACTCAATATCTACGGTTAGGAATGTAGAAGATGATTTTTTTCCCTTAGGCTCAGGTTTATTTTTGTTTGTGTCTGTTAATTTTTTGTTCAGGACTGTGAGATCATTATTGCTGCTGGGTTGTGTCATTATGAATTGAAGCAAAATACAATAGGATATGAATAATCTGATTGCAATTGATAGTAAAGTGTTTTGTTTCCACTTTTAGTGATTTCTTTGTTGTGCAGAAGACTGTCAAAACTGATGTATCTGGGTCTTACTGATACTGACATGGACAGTATTGGTTTGTTAAGATAGCTGAAAGGAAACCTGCCTTCAGGGAGACCTGTAAGTTGTGTGGTATAACAGTGTCTCTGAAATGTTTGCTGTTAAAAGCAATAGCTAAGATCCTTTACTAAAGTAACTCGATTTGAGATTTTTTTTGTGTTTACTCCCGTGTAATTAAAGGGGTAATTAATAAATATTTTTCATTATTAAAAAAAATCACACTGCAGGGTGTTGATCAATTATTTATTATGCCTCCAGTGCATGTATCAGTTTTTTAAAATTCTCGAGTGGTCTGTTTATCAGCAATGAGAGTTTTATGTAGAGCTTGTAAATGTTACTACCTCTTAAGAAGCAAACCTGACAATATGTCTGATTAGGACACATGCCATTGACAAAAGTGTTGAAATTTTGACAGCAGCTTTCTGTCTGCGTGAACCAGAGAGGTTTAAGAGTACAGTTAACAACACTCTGGAGCGTGCATGTCAAGCAAGAGAAGAAGAAATTGTCTCTTCCCTCCCCTCCACCGCCAACCCCCTTTAACAAGCGATGCCAACTACACTGTTGATGGACTAATACTTAGTGGTTTACTATTGTACATAAGTATTAGGGTCGAAGGCATCTAAGATTCATCAGCTGCCAAACACGGCATTACTTGTGGATCACTGAAGGCTTTGAGGCATTCTCCAAAATCCTGTGAAGGGTTTGTTTCTGAGATTCAGTCTATTTCATTAACATGGAGAAATATTCAATCTGCCGGCAAGCGTGGACTCCATAAGCTCTTAAAGCAACAAAAAAAAATTCCCACTGGATATCATAATACCCGAACAACTAGCCATTCAATATATTTTTTGAAATATATTGCATATATAAAAAAGACAGAGGAATGTAGAGCGATGGAGAGTGAGGAAGGTCTGTCTGAAGAAGGGGGCGTGATAAACAAAATACTCCATCATGGTCTGTGATGTTCAGCATTAATTACAGCACAACAGCGTTTTGTGACATGGTGAACAAAATTTGAAAAAACTCAAAAGAGGTGATTAGCATGTGGGATGTCTCGATGCAAAGCTGCTGATACGCCCAGCAGTTAACCCTTCGACTGCTCCAAAATAAAAACCAAGTTCAAGGTAAATGTGTTTTGATGGAGAGCGCGGAGAAGCAAGCAAGGTGAAATATGTTTTGAAAAGTAAAACCACACAAGGAGCAATTTGGGGGTATATTCTTTGCTCCCAAACTTGGAATCTGCTGTGTACTTTGTCATTATATTTCAGCCTGAGTGATATTATCATAATATTCGAGCTGCATGGTTTTTGCTGACTATTGTCTTGTGTTGATCATGCTGAGGGCGAGGGCTATTATTCTGTAAGATGACAAGATTGAGGGGTTAATGCACTGTAAGTGAAAGAGCTTGTGAAACCTCATTGATACGGTTTAACAGCCCCAATAGGTAATGAGAATATTTAACAGATACAGTAGGTCACATTATCATGCTTCATGTATAGCCTGTGCTAAGAAGTGCCAGACAAAGTTTAATATTGTAAACTTATATTAGTGTGAAGCGCTCTGACACACCGTCAGGCGTGGAGGGCGCTATATAAATCAAAATTGTTGTTGTTGTTGTTGTTGTTGTGGATGTAGTGGTATGAGGGGGAATTAGCAATATGCTGCATATACACTTGTAGTACAGGTTGATATGAATATAGTGTTAATCTACAACGTTAGCTTTATTGCAGGCAAATTGCTTTATAAATTGGACTGGAGGAGGAGATTGGTGCCTAGCTAAAGGATTGCGGCTTCACTGTGCTTATCAGAGTGAATGCCAGACCAACCATATTTATAATTAGAAATTCCTCTCTGGCCACTGTCGACATGAAATCAGTTTTTCAATGAACTGTTTTATCTTGATTTGGAAAACGGAAATGTTGTAACTCAATATACAATATAGATTAGTTCTACTACAGTATTTGTAGGTATCTCAATTATAATGGAACCCCTTCTCCCCTGACTTAAAACATTATTAGATAGCCAGATTCCCACACCTACTCCCTTATCGAAGACATGACAAGGCACAATATCAAATGCAAGGATTGTTATTAGTGCATATAAGTGCCATTTTTTGTTGTTGTTATAACAACAACAGCAACAACAACAACTTTGATTTATGTAGCGCACTCCACGCCGGACGGCAGAGCACTTCACAATAGAGGATCCCAGGACTGAGCCAGGGGCAGGGATAGACAGGTGACCAAAGGCGCGTTTTTATTATTATTATTATTATTATTGTTACCATCAGAAGATGGCAATGGAAAAGCCACAGGTTTACAAATGTAAGTAAGTAATCCTTCAGTTTATATAGTGCTTTCCACGTCTTATCGATGTCCCAAAGTGCTTCACAGAGTTTGGGGAAGGAAAATAAACTGTATATTTGTGGGCGAAACGCGGCAGCCAAATTGCGCACAAACAGTCGTGAAAATAGGGCCAGTGGAGAAAGGGGGAAAAGAGGAAATGGGGAGAGGAAGACGAAGGTGGGGAACAATAGATAGGAAAAGAGGGGGGTGTGTGCAAGGGATAGAGGGGGGCAAGAGGGAGAGAAAGGGAAAAGAGTGAGTGTGACAGTGAGTGAGTGTGTCACTAAAGAGGTTCCCCTTCCTACTAACCGGCCTCCAGACAGAAAAATGTAATGTGGGGGGAGGCCCCAACATGTGTCTCGCTTCCCCCTCCTCCCGTCCCCCAACACACACACAAATGTAGTGCCTGGGACAACATTACTGTATTAAATTGTTTCAATATAATCATGGCCACACTGCCACCAAGAGAATTATGCTATCCAATTACACATACGCAATCTCATTACACGTTGCTACTTAATCTAATTATAAAGTCTTAACAGGATGTGGTAACTAAATCTGGATTAATCTTGCTCCAATTCATAGTCCTCAACTCTTGTTGATGCTGGTAGTGCAATAGCTATTGTTAATATAATTGTATGAAACCCATGGCTCTTTTGAAAATTATATGATTCACATCCAATCGTTATAGGTATCGTAGACACCGGAGCATTAAGAGTTGGGGGTGGGAATAATTAATTGTTTTCTCTTTAAAATTGCCTTAATTTCAGTGCAAAGCAATTCCCAGGTTTAATATTACAGTGTTAATTGATTATCAGCTATTATCCAGATTTACCAGCTACTGAGATGTGTTAGATATCTTAACATAAGTTCAGTACTCAAACATTTATTAACAATCCCACTTTACTCACTAAGCCAACAAGGACCAGTAACACACAAGTTGTCATACAATTCACTCTTTAAATAAGCAATAGCCTTGGCACCGTGCAATGACATTTGTAAATATTGATGGCATACTGTTACCTAGAAATGCCCTTTACAGTAAACCAGAACAGCTAAATCTATTAAACAGACAATAGAAGATATCCTTCTGATGAAAATGCTACAAAACAAAACACTGGAACAAATTGGACGGAGTTAACATTAGTAATTCTCTGCTAACAGACCTTCCACACAATGTTGATTGGAGTTCAGTCTCAGCAAAAATCTGGATGTGCAGGACTACGTTTCTTCCAGTGATTGATCGATTGATCAATCGATTGAATACGTTCACAATTTTTTTTATTACGTTTGCAAGTTAGTACATGACGTCTGCTGTCTTTGATGGTGATGGATACGAGATGTTGTCTGCATGGTTAATACAATGTGCTGATGGATATTTTCTGATGGATCTTTTCCCTGAAACATTGATAAGGCGATGAGATTATAACCTGCTGTCTCTGATCATGCTTTGATGCTGGAGATGCTTACAGCCCCTTCTGCACTGCAGCCGATTTCCTCTCTGTTGAATTATGCAGTCAAGTATCAGTGCTGCCTCTACAGGGTTTATCCTTGTGTAACACACTTCCTGAAGCATCTCATTAGTTACCGAAAAGCAAAATAGCCACACATTGTCAGACAAATCACTTGATGAATTTTACTTATGAAACATTGGTGCATAATATTGACTCCAGCCCCACCACCTTTTTTTGTGCCTGGGTAAAATGCAGAATTGACAATAAATGTTACTTAAGTTCAGTGCAACAGAAAGAAATGTAAGGGAAGCTGTTGGCTCAGTGTTTGGGCCATCCAGAGCCACAAATACTAATGTGTTTTGTAGAAGAACTACATGTTTAATGATATTCAAGCCAGCAAAGAATAGCGCAAATGCAGACATCCAATTAGAAGACTGACTAATAAAATGGAAAGCCTCTGGGAGGCTGCTCACAATTTAAAGCAATGTGAATCTAATTGCTCACTTTTGTTTGCAGTTTCTCTTCACTGTTTGTTTGGGACTGATGGGATTTGGAAAGCTTTTCCTCAGTATTTTTTGATTATTTGCAGTGTCTGCAACTTCCCATGCTGGGATAGTAACAGTCGAAAAACATTCTCTTAAATTGATATTTGCTGTAAGTGGTCCATTGATGTCACCTTTTATTCAAAAAGAAAAAAAAACTGCTTTCACCGTTTTTTTGTGTTTGCTGTTTCCATTACTCCAAACACCGTATTGATTTCTCTGTCTATCTTTTTTTCTTGTGCTGTCATAACACTTAAAGCTTATTACGATACAATTCACTTAAACATCTAGAGATAAGTAATGTTAAAAGTGGCAAAGGATAAGCTTGTTAAACCTGTTGTGTTCAGCCTGATGCCTTTGGCTGGGTTGATACATTGCTGATAACTTCTACCTGTTATGTGCTATGTCAATTGTATGCAAAGTGAAGTGCTAATTTGGTTGGAGTGTTATTTAGTCTGTAGACTGAGGAGGTTTCAATCCCTTCGGGGCACAGACTGGATGGACTGATTCCTCTTTATTTCTTCCTGTGAGCCACACTACTGAATTATTGCTAGTTGGGAGCAGTAGATGCTCAGTAGGACTATACTGTTGATTGAACTGTAATGGCTATGACAGCAGGGAAGGTCGGTGTGACAGGGATCAATGGACATACCATTTGAAATATGTACAGCTGCTTGTCATCTGATACACCGTATGATTTACGTAATGCTACAGCTGAAAATGTTCATTTTTCTTTGAGGTTCAGTAACCCCTTTTGCTCCCGACAGCTTCCATTATCATAATGTTGTTCGGCTTCAAGTAGATTTACCTAATATCAAACCTACAAATTGCATGCCATATCAAATCATCTTGAAGCCCACCAATATCCTGGGGTTTCAAGCATTTTGTATTGAAATCGGAGAGTTTGGATGAACATGGAATCAGTTTTCAACCTTTGCTTGTTGCGTTACCCTTTTTTTTTGCAGGCTTTTGGATCAAATTTGCACCAGCAGCAAATTTGAAACCGTAACTAGTTTACAAAATCCTGTATTTGTACTCTGGCTGCACTATTCAGATCATGAGA
Organism: Hydrolagus colliei; assembly: GCA_035084275.1. Lineage (NCBI taxonomy): Eukaryota > Metazoa > Chordata > Chondrichthyes > Chimaeriformes > Chimaeridae > Hydrolagus > Hydrolagus colliei. Next base: position 17,689,353 of record CM068747.1, on the reverse strand, counting down.
AAAGAACCATCAAAATAAGGCAGACTGAAGAACAACAACAGCAAAATGACATTGGTATAGTGCTTTTCACGTTGGGCGGATGTCCTAAAATGCTGGACAGTATTCAACACCCAAGTTGGGGCAGGGATTGGGGAGGGTGCGGGCAGGGGCAGAGGGTGGAGGTAGGGAGGGAAAGGAGATTGAGCGAAGTTACGGTTAAAGAGGAGGGTGTTGAGGTGGATCTTGAAGGAAGAGAGACTGTGGGATGGAGTTCCAGGGGATGGGGGTAGAATGGCTAAAGGTCAGCTCCACCAATGGTTGGGCGGGCAAAGCGGGGAACATGAAGCAGGGCGAAGTGCACCGAACGGAGTGAGTGGGCAGGTTGGTAGGGGTTCAGGAGGTCACTCGCTCACTCACTCACTCACTCACTCACTCACTCACTCACTCACTCACTCACTCACTCACTCACTCACTCACTCACTCACTCACTCACTCACTCACTCACTCACTCACTCACTCACTCACTCACTCACTCACTCACTCACTCACTCACTCACTCACTCACTCACTCACTCACTCACTCACTCACTCACTCACTCACTCACTCACTCACTCACTCACTCACTCACTCACTCACTCACTCACTCACTCACTCACTCACTCACTCACTCACTCACTCACTCACTCACTCACTCACTCACTCACTCACTCACTCACTCACTCACTCACTCACTCACTCACTCACTCACTCACTCACTCACTCACTCACTCACTCACTCACTCACTCACTCACTCACTCACTCACTCACTCACTCACTCACTCACTCACTCACTCACTCACTCACTCACTCACTCACTCACTCACTCACTCACTCACTCACTCACTCACTCACTCACTCACTCACTCACTCACTCACTCACTCACTCACTCACTCACTCACTCACTCACTCACTCACTCACTCACTCACTCACTCACTCAATCGAAACTTACATTTATATAGCGCCTTTCACGTCGAGACGACATCCCAAGGCGCTGTACAGTTAGGTAGGGACAAGAGCAGGGTGGGAGGGGTCGGGGTAGGACGAAGTAAAGTTGGAAAATTGACTGTATACTTGTGGGTGAAACGCGGCAGCCAAATTGCGCACAGCAGTGTCCCACAAACAGTCATGGAAGTGGGATTAAGGGAAGTGGGGGGGAAAAAATGTCAAGGGGAGGGGTCGGAGTAGGGGGAAGGAGAGCAGGAAAGCCGACTGTATACTTGTGGGCGAAATGCAGCAGCCAAATTGCGCACAGCGGTGTCCCACAAACCGTCGTAGAAACGGGGCCAGGGGAGAAAGGGGGAAAAGAGGGCAAAGGGGGAGAGGGAGGGAGAGGGAGGGAAAGGTGGTGTAGAGCAAGGTCAGGGAGGAAGAGGGGGAGAAAGGGGGGGCAAAAGAGAGAGGGAGGGAAAGGTGGGTGGGGAGCAAAATCAGGGAAATAGGGAGGCAAGAGGGAAGAGGGAGAGAAGGGGAAAAGGGGGAAGAGAAAGTGGGGAAAGGGAGTGATGGAAGAAGAAGGAGTGGGCGGGGAAGGCCAGTGGGCAAGGGGGTGGGGGGAATCAAACAACAACAATAAACAACAAAATCAACAAAAATAAACAACAAAAGCAACAATATTAAGGTCGCAGAAAAAGCGGGGGGAGAAAGGCCGTGGAGGTCATTGAAGATGAGGACCATGATCTTGAACTGTATGCTCTGTGTGGTGGGAAGGCAGCGGAGTGAGGCGAGGGTGGCAGTGATGTGGTCATGGAGCCTGGTGCGGGAGAGTACATGGGCTGCAGAATTCTCCATGATCTGCAGCCTGTGGAGGGAGAAGTTGGGAAGGCTGACAAGCAAGGAGTTTGCATAGTTGGATGGCTGGATGTTAAAATTGCATGTATGAGAGTTTCAGCAGAGTGTGATGAGAGACAATGGCAGAGTCGGACAATATTGCAGACGTGGGGAAAAGCAGAGCAGGTCATGTCATGGATGCTGATAGGAAAGATAGTTGAGGGCTGAACAAGATGCCATGGCTCCAGACTGGCTTAGTGAGATGGAGTGCGCATCCATGGATGGTGATGCTGTGAGCACCTGAGGTGTGGAGGCATTGACGGGAGCCAATCATGAGGGCTGCGGTCTTGTTGATGTTGAACTGAAGAAAGTTAGCTCTTATCCAGTACAGACAATCTGTCAAGTCAGCATTGGTCCTAGATTCAAGGGTGATGGCAGAGAGGCACAGTTGTACATGTGGAAGTTGACCCCATGTCTGAGGACAATGTAACCAAGAGGGAGCATGTAGATGTGCTCTATTATGCTATACAAGTGTTGTTATTGTTGTTGTAAATGTTGAAGAGGAAGGGACCAAGGATGGAGCCCTGAAGGATCTATGTTCATACCATACCTAGGCAGATCAAAATGTAGCTTACTTTTTATAATATAACCACAGAGTATATTCTTTGAGACGTCTCGAAGATGTGATAAGGCACTATATTAAATTCAAGGATTATTATTATTATACCAATTGGCCAGAGCATCCCCCTGATCCTTTCACATGCTTCCGCATGCTCTTATTGTAATTCTGGCATGTGCTGTTTACATCCCTCCGTCACCACAGAATCTCCCATATAAAATGCGTATCTTCCACAAGTCATTGGTGTGCAAACCAGAAGACAAATTAAATGGAGCAAGTTAATTCAGATCAAATACAATTGTTAGTTAAAGAGGGTACGAGGCAGTAATAGCATTAATTATTATCATCATGATGAACATTTGAGTGCTCGTTTTGCTGGTGGAGGGGATAAGGAACTAAAGTGCAGTATAAAACCCCAGGGAATGACTATGATTACTATTCACAGATCGGTGAATAGTACTGAGCTGTGGTAGCTATTTCTAGCCGTTTACTATGCACTACTGACTGCTATTTTAGCAGGCCTATAAGAATAATCCCTCAAAATAAACAATAATAAATTGGTCATTTCAATCCATGACTGTTTATGAGACACTGCTGTGTGCAATTGGCTGCTGTGTTTTGCCCATGTACTGGTATATAGCCAATTCACTTTGCAGTACATATTCTGTGAAGCATTTCTGTGACGTCTAAAGATGTGAAAAGTGCGATATCAAATGCAAGGATTATTATTTTCACTGGTTAAGATACGCAGGATTCAATCATCTTCTAATTACAACCTTAAGAAAATCATTTTACTAGAAGAATATCTGCTTCTTTCTCTTTCCCACCCCACATCCCAATACCACCACCCCCCACCCCCACCCCATCCCATCTGTCTGAGGGATGTGATAGCCGTTGACTACTTTGGACCCCCTATTTGGTTGATGTGATAATTATCCCCAATGTTCACAAGCTTGAAAGAGACCCTGGATTGAAATTTACAAGGAACATATTGGATTTTATTTCACCTATATTGTGAAAAGTAGGAGTAGTTTGTTGATCTGATATGAACTGGGCCAGATGGCATGTCATTTGTCATCAGATAGCACTAGAAGGCAAACTACTAAAATAACACAGAATTATTCCCCTAATGTTTAGGGGGCGAGCATTTTTTCAATTGTTAACGGTCTTCATCTGCCATCAAAAGCCTATTTGGAAAGATGCTGATGAAACCCATATTGATTGTGCTGTACTGTACTCTGTACTGAAGCCTTATTAGTGCTGTTGCTTCTGAATCTAGCCATTAAAGTAAAAAATATTACCTACCTGTTTCCCAAACCTCAGTCTGTCACAACATCAGCTGTAATTTTATTCCAAGAATTCTATTTGGAAAATGAGGTTCCAGAGAACAATAAAATAGTATTTATTATTAATATATTTCACATGATGTAAAACAAAACAGGCATGGTATGAAACTGCAGTGATTTTAATCACCTAACTGGCTGAATATTTGTATTTTATTGTGCAAATAAATCACGTCCTCCCAACGTGAAAGGCGTTGTATCAATGTAATTTTGTTGTTGTTGTAAATAGGGTGCTTTTTTCAAATTGGGAACAAATTGGTTCAAAAATGCATTTCAGCCCCTAATTAATTAATTTAGTATTTCATGTATTCGAAAATAGATTAAAAAATGTTCCTAACACCTGAAAGCCGTGTTTATATACCCACATAAATCTAGTAGGTACAAACAAACTTTACACTTTAATTAAAGCGCTAATGATCTTCGCAAACATTCATCTTATTTATGGAATGCATGGAAAGTGGATAAATATATTTTGTACCAACATCTTCCTGTAGAATTTTCCATCTACTAACAATTCGTCCACTCTGCAGAAATCTCAGATGGAACATAATTTTATAATTGGACCCCAACAAAAAAATACAAGCAAAATGGATCTTCTCATTAATATGATCTGTACGGAATTTTGAACCAGCAGTAAAACTGAACAGTCTGGCAAAAGGGTTTTTGTTTTTATCACAGGATAAGTAATGTAAGCGCAATTCAGTTTTTATTCACAAGATGTGCACTTTTCTTTCCGAATATATTCCTAAGCTTTTTGCTTGTAACAGGTTTATGTGGTACATTCTTCATTTTGCAAGCCAGCTCACTAACCGCTGAACGGATCATACGGAGAATTGTTGATACTGTGCTGTGGATAACGTGAGTAGGATGGTTCTCCCAATTGCTTACCTATATAGTTGAGAGTTGTAGAATCATAGAATCTTACGGCACAAAAAGAGGCCATTCAGCACATCGGGTCTGTGCCGGCTCTTTGAAAATAGCTATTCAATTCAATCCCACTCCCCAGCTCTCTCCCCATAACTGTGCAAACCTCCCCAAATAAATGTCTATCTCTCTCTTAAAAGTTGTTATTGAATCGGCCTCCACCATCTTTTCAGGCAATGCATTCCAGATTCAAACAACTCACTGAGTGAAAAAAATTCTCCTCACCTCCCCTCTGCTTCTTTTTGAAACTATTTTAAATCTGTGACCGCGAGTCACTGATACACTCACCAGTGGAAACAGTTTTTCCCTGTTTACTCTGTCGAATCCCCTCATTATCTTAAAAATCTCTATTAGGTCTCCTCAGAAGCTTCTCTGCTCCAATGAGCACCTTCAAAGAATCACTTACACAAACCCCCAGGTCTTTCTTCAAAACACAAAATACTACAGATGCTGGGAATCTGAAACAAAAACAGAAGTTACTGGGGAAACTCAACAGGCCAGGCAGCATCCATGGAGAAAGGAAAAGGAGTCAACGTTTCGGGTCAACAACCCTTCGTCAGAACAGGGCTTGTTTGGAGGGAAAGGTTTTTTAAGGACGTTAAAGGGGGAGAGGCAGGACATGGAAGACAAAAGAGAGAAAGAAAACAAAGGAAAAGGAAAAAAGAGTGTGTTGACTCCTTTTCCTTTCTCCATGGATGCTGCCTGACCTGCTGAGGTTTCCCAGCAACTTCTGTTTTTGCCCCAGGTCTCCCTGTTCCTTCACACCCCTTAAAATTGTAGTGATTGCCTCCCCTCATTTCTCCTCCCAAAATACATCACCATACATTTCTCCACATTAAATTTCATCTGCCATGTACCTAACCATTTTACTTTTCAGTGATGGACATGTAATTTTTAACAACCAAACATGTAATATTCCCCCTCTTCTGCAACGATCTGATCTGGCTGTTCTTTTGGCAATTTCACCCCTTTGTTTTAACATTATTAACACGACTTTTCCAGTATTGTTGCAATTCCCCCTTTTGTTTTGCAACATTAACACCTTTTTAACTCATTATCTCCTGCCCTCTTCCTCATTTTCTCCTTGCCCTGCCTCCTCTTCTCTGCTAATCCTTAAAAGCCCCTCCCTCCCAACATGCCCCAATGCCCCAGTTCTGACAAAGGGTTGTGGACCCGAAAAACGTTGACTCACTTTTCCTTTGCCCATGGATACTGCCCGAGTGTTCCCAGCGACTCCTGTTTTTGTTACGCAATATTCTTTATGGTATTAGCCAGGCTGGCTCAGTTGGCATATCTTTTTCTTTGGAAAGTTTGTAGGTATGGGCATCCTGCCAGGACTTTAACTCATAATATGGGATCCTGGTGTATTAATATGCAATGATTTACAGTAGGATTCCATGATTGTGAGACAGTATGGAAATCTGAATAGAGCTGCTTCCAGTAACAGGAATATACGTCATGCTCATAATCTCGACCTGCAAGACGCTTGCAGAAGAATTCTCATGAATCACCACAAGGTACTCCTGATTTATTTATGAAGGAATTCCATTACAAATTGCCACACAATGAATCCAGTCCAGTAGTGTATTGAGCGAAAGTGCATCATTGAAGGTTCTGTCTTTGAATTTAGTGTAAAACACAATCCCATGTGTTTTGTTCTGGTGTTCAGGTGGACGTTAAAGATCTTAGAACACTGTTCAAGAAGCTCTTTAGTGGCGTTCTCTCTTTTTTTCTTCCAAAGGTCCAAATTAATCGGCACATTTGTCTCATTGCTATTTGTAGCATAGATTATCTGCCATGCTTCCTCAGGTAACATCGGTTGATTCACTTCAAAGTATCTTCTTGTGTGAAACTTTGAGACATTTTCCATGTGATGAGACACAATGATCAAATGATCAAATCATGTATTATTCTAAAAGAGCTTTTGTTTTGATAAACTAAATAATGTAGATTTAAAATGTGAATAGAAAATTTAGCACGTTTAGCTTGTCACAACTTGTTTGCTGCATTAAAACTGTGCAACAAATGCTGGTGATTTTACAAGCAGAAAGAGTGACAACAATATCTCCAATAATTAATATCTTCCATGTTGGGTAATGTGTCAAAGTGGTGTTGATCGAATGCAGGGTTAAAGAGGTGGCTTGAAGGAGCCATTGACGACAGAAAGCGAGGCTAATATATTTTGAGAAAACGTTCCTGAGTGTTATTAGCTGACGGTTTGATAGTGGGATGGTGGAGCATGGGACATGCAGCAGGCCCGAAATAGTGGAACGGAGGGTGCTAGTGGTAGATTGACTGGCCAAATACTTTGGGGGAAAATGTACTGAATCCAGAGAGATTGTTACTATTGTAGCTTTTTGAATTGATAAGTTTTTTGCACTTGTATAGAAAACTTTTTTTTCCGTATAGCTAAACTTTAGTTTTAGAAACTAGTTTTGGAAACTTCTGAATTTCCTTCCTGCTCCTCATTACAGTATCAGCAGTATGCATGGCAAGTTTTGCCGATCAATTTTACATCACATGGCAACAAGCTAGAACACTTGAAAATTCTACACTTTGGGTACTGTATTCAACAACAACAAAAAATTGCATTTATGTAGCCCTTGGGAGGACACCCCAAGGCATTGGACAGTCAGGAGACGTTGGATAGTCAGGTAGAGGATGGAAGGTGACCGAAAGCATGGTCAAAAAGGAAGGTCTTGAAGGAGGCAAGGGAGGGAGAAACATAGAGGAGCTCTGGGATGGAGTTTCAGAGGGTGGGGGCAGAAAGGTTGACTGCTGCTAGTGAAGCAGGCACGGCTGGGTATGTGGAGCAAATCAGTGTCTGCAGAGCAGAAAGGTTGGTAAAAAAATTACTAAGGCGGAGAGTTAGGGAGGAGCTTTAAAGGCCCACTACCAGACACATTATCAAGAAACCATTTGTATAAATATTCTCATTTAAAAACCTTACGTGTGCTCACTCTGTTGTCCCTTTTTACTATAATCTTCCTTTCTTCCCTATGTGCTTTCCTATATTTTGCCTTCATTACACCCCGGCTCGATTATGCAAATGCCTTGCTGGTCGGCCTTCCCAATTTCTCCCTATACAGGCTGCAGATAATTCAGAACTCTGTGGCCCGTGTCCTCTATCCGTTCCAAACTTTGTGACCCCATCTCCCCTATCCTCGTCCGACTCCATTGGCTCCCCATCATCCAGAGGATCCAATTCAAGATCCTGGTCCTCGCACAAGATCCCCATCCTCTGGAACTCCATCCCGCAGTCCCTCCACCTCACCCCTCCCTGACCTCCTTCACGTCTCACCTCAAAGACTCTCCTCTTTGATGGACCCATTGGCAACTCCTAATACCCCACTTCCCTCCCCCCACCCGGTCCTCAGATCGGGTCCGAAGTAGTAACTGTCCAACGGCTTGGGACATCCTCCTGACGTGAAAGGAGCTATACAAATGTAATTTTGTTGTTGTTTCTTCCCTATGTTCTTCCCTATATTTTTTACATTCAATATTTTATAAAGATAGCACTCCAAGCCGTCGCCGGGATGAAGGCCGCTGTATAAATGCCACTTGTTGTAGTTTTCAATTCTTTTCGATAAATTCCTACTCTTATATTTAATCCTATCATGTTTACACCTTTTCCTAGCACCCATTGCCAACTTCCTTTGTTTAAAATGTGAGTATTTTAAAATTGAATTTGCAGATTGTTTTCTTGCTGTCTGTGGAAAATTAAAAAGGTGGATGTGTGACCGATCATTGGTGTCACCCGATTGCTTTTCGACACTGTCTGAAAGCAAGCAGTTACCACCAAAGACAAATCCATCCTTGGCACTTAAAGGAGGGTTAAGCATTTAAAATGAATCCCAAAGATAAAATTTATCTCAGAGGCGCAATTTAATTCAGACTACAATTTGCAGGATGTGGGCTCTGGCTAATGCCCCCAAACCGATTTATAAGATTATATATTTTTTGCCCATTTCGATAGAGCCAAGAATCTTAATTGTGATAAACGTTATCAACAAATCAAATGGGAACCAGTGAGTCCTTCAATTTGCTGAAATCCTGTGACACCATTCTACTGGGGCCGTGTCTGAAATGACTATTCTGTCTTTATGGACTGGTATCTGCATTGAAATATTTATGCATGGCAGGAAAATGACAAACTTAACAGCAGAGCAGCCAATTGTATTGCTGTATTGAACATCTTACAGTTACATCTTAAGAGTTACAAGAGAAATGTTTCATTTTGTGAGTGCCTTTCTGCAAGTCCTATCCTTTCCAGCACTCTTTCACCTTCATTACTGTTTTCCAAATGGAAACCTGACCTTTTTGCCTGACTTTCTCTTCCAATTCTAATCGTGATTTTCTCGACTAATAACACCCTCTCCTCCAATTCTGTTTTACCCCTATGCCTGACAGAGTTCGTTCCCCATAAATCTGTTTTAATCCTTAGCTCTCCAGACTCCAGTAAAACTCTGGGCCACTGTCCTCCAGAGATCTGCCTCTGAATTTGCCCCTGCCTTAAGTTGTTGAAATATGCTTGTGTTCATTCTTTAACCAAGAAAGATGTTTCCTCTAACATCTTCACTGTTGTGCAATTACCCTATATCTTGGCCTTGCTATCTTCTCTGATCTCTAGTTTTGCTGAAACTTTAAATGAAACTTTTACTTCCTCCATTGCTATTACTCTTTTGTTACCAATGCATTGTTTTTAAAAAAGCTCCTCAAAACGTAACCCTCGATACACTCTAAGACCTTTGCATTGGAAGGAAATTAGTGATGCAATTTTTTTTTGAAGAGGTATCAATGTAAGCAGGAATATTGTTGTATTCCTGGGATAATCTGGTTGGTGGATGTAATGCAATGAACAATTCTCTACTCTGTACATGCACCTAATTAAGCCTGGCTCAGTTGATAGTACTGTGTGTGGCTCAAGGATACTTGCAGGAGTTGGACAAAATGAAGGCAATCATTAAATAGGTGACCCAAATAGCACCCGCGGGACCTGGCCATTGCCGGTTAAAACATCTGCCGGATATTCAGGTGGCCCGCTGTCGAAAATCTACCACGAAAAAATGTAAGTTCTTTTAACACACACCACACACACCAGACTAAATAATAACAGATAATAACAGAATATTGTATTGTTACTTATTGTTAAAACTACTCTCTTGCGCTTCTCACCTTTACTGGTTGAGGTTTACAGTCCAGCGATTCTTTTTGCAATGCAGGATGCCGTGCGGGTGAAAAAAACAGCAGCACAACTTTAAAGCCTTACTAGCGGCATGCCGATAACCCTAGTCTCTAGCGGCAAACCAAAATACTGCACCTGCGCAACAATGAATCACATTCTCCACCGCTATTGTTCCGAATACGTTCTGGTTTATTGAATGGGGACTTTTTTTTGGCGTGCCGATTATACGGAAGTGCCGGTTCATTGAGTCACGGATAAACGGGCTTTTACTGTAATAACCTCTTATCAAGGATAAATGCATTATAATAATATTCCTTGCATTCAGAATGTTGGCTTATCACCCCGTTAAGATGCTGAAAAGTGCCTCACAAGATTTTGTTGTGAAGGATAGTGACTGTGTATTTTGGTGGCAAACACGTAGACATTATAAAAAGAATTATGCACATTTGTGAGCATAATTAAGGTTGTGGTAACTGAACGAACAATAAATAACCCTTGCATTTGAAATAGCGCTTATCACTTCTTCTAGATGTTTCAAAGTGCTTCACAGAATATACTGTAAAGTGAATTAACTTGTATATTTTGTGGGTAACATGATTTGCTAATTGAGTTCCAAGAATTGAAATGCACTTTGGTAGCTAGTGTAAATGTTTTAAGCCTTTCCACTTTCCATATGTGGGCTACCTGCACATATATATACTGTATATATCTACACACACATATATATACAGTATATATATGTATTTATATAAAATAAATAATAATCCTTGCATTGGATATACCAGCTTGTCATATCTTCTTGATGTCTCAAAGTGCTTCACAGAATGCTCTGTAAAGCAAATGGCCTGTATATTTTGTGGGCAAAATGTGGCAGCCAATTGTGCACAGCAGCTTCCTATAAACAGTCGTGGATTGAGTGAGCAAATTATTATCATTTGTGCATATATCTTTTGAAGGGATTATTGCCCCAGGAAAAATGATCCGCCAATCAACTAAGGGTTTCAGCAGCATTGAAATAGGGACGGAGGTGGATAATTCAGCGAAGATGCAGAAAAGCATTTTAAATTGCTTCATTTGTATTTTGTTTTAAATCTGAATGGTTCATTTTGGATGTAAGTCATGGAGTCAAATATTGGCGAAAACTTTGTATTTATAAACCCACAATCTCACAATCACAGGGCAGCCATGTCATGATGATAGTCATGGGCAGGAATATCAGAACAGGGCGCTTCAATTCCTGTATTTCACTTACAGTGAGAGGGCTGGGTTCGATACTGAGCAGGTCAGAGTGAAACCTTGGGCAAGTTTCCTCACTCCACATGCCTGATGATAATCCTGCCAGGAAAAACCCCCCAAAATAAAATGGGTCACTCAATTCATGACTGTTTGTGGAACACTGCTGTGAGCAATTGGCTGTCACATTTTGAACACAAAATATGCAGTCAATTTTACAGTGTTGTTCTGTGAATCACTTCGAGTTGTCTAGAAAATGTGAAAAGCGCTAAATCAAATGCAAGGATTATTGTTATTATATATAATAGTTAGCGCAAGATACTTTCTTCCTCTTATAACAAATACTGGATATCCTCACAACAACAACAACAAACAACAAAATTGCACTTATATAGCGCCTTTCACATCGGGAGGACATCCCAAAGCGCTGAACAATCAGGTCGGGACTCGAGCAGGGGTGGGTGGGGGGGAGTGGGGGAAGGTCAAAATAGGGGGAAGGGGAAGGAGAGTGGGAGAGGGGGAAGAATTAGTGGGGCAGCCGAAGAGGAAGGTCTTGAGACCGGCCTTGAAGGAGGAAAGGGAGGAAGCAAGGCGGAGGGGCGGAGGGATGGAGTTCCACAGTGTGGAGCAGAGAGGCTGAAAGCCTGGTCGCCGATGGTTGGGCGGTTAGGGCGGTAGACGTGGAGCACGCCTGAGTCTACTGAACGGAAGGTGCGGGCAGGCTGATAGGGAGACAGTAGGTCAGAGAGATAGGCTGGGGCAAGGCCATGAATGGCCTTGAACGTGAGAACAAGGATCTTGAATTCGATCCTCTGGGTGACGAGGAGCCAGTGGAGACGGGCGAGGGTGGGAGTGATGTGGTCCCGAAGCCTGATGAGAGTACACGAGCTGCAGAGTTCTGAATGATCTGCAGCCTTTGAAGGGAGGAGCTGGGGAGGTCAATGAGGAGAGAGTTCCCGTAGTCGAGCCTGGAAGTGATGAAGGCGTGAACGAGGTTTTCGGTGGCGTGGGGGGTCCGTGGGCATCTAATGACCAACAAAGTTAACATTTCTTGCTTCTTTCATCTTGTTTTTCACCTGTTGTTGGTGGCATCTATTGCTGGAATGAATCATCTGTGTTTTATTGTATGAAATAAAATGAAAATAAATGTTTTTTCTGTTTCACAATCCTTTCTCACTGCATAAAAAACATCATTAATTTTTCCACAGATTGCTTTTTTTGAAGAGAAATAAATTCTGGTGGATATTATATAATTGCTTTTGAAACATTGCCTTTTATTTGCTTTACCGCAACAGAAAACTGGGATTAAACTGATGGGCTCCTGAACTTGCCTTCTGCTGCACCATGAGATGGGACAAAAAAGAAACCAAATGGTGTCTATGCTGTTACAATATTAAGTATTGCCTTGATTCTATAGTTCTGTTACTATTCCACTTCAGTAACTTTAGATGCAGTTAAATGAATACAATTTTGGACCATGAAAAAGAAGCAGAGGGGGAGGTGAGAAGAAATGTTTTCACTCAGTGAGTTATTCGAATCTGGAATGCATTGCGTGAAAAGGTGGTGAAGGCCGATTCGATAACAACTTTTAAAAGAGAGGTAGACGTTTATTTGGGGAGGACAGGTTTGCGCGGTTATGTGGAGAGAGCTGGGGAGTGGCTCTTTTCAAAGAACCGGCACAGACTCAATGGGTTGAATGGCCTCCTTTTGTGCCGTAAGATTCTATGATTCTAATCGAGGGAGCCATTTGAATATGTGAAATGATGTAGTTTGGGAGTAGATGGTGAAACAGGACTTCAGTTGACCCCGGCCTCAAGTCAATTGCATATTCTGTGCCTCTGGAACCACAGATGCGGGTTCAGCTGCCCAACTGTTCAACAGGTTCAGCTGTTTGCAATTGCATAAAGTATGAAGAATTCAGTCCTGACCTTGCATCCAGAGTGATCAAAGCCTTGCAATCCGATAGCTGTTGCTCTAAATGGCCTCAGTGACTGGGAGATGTAGGTTTATGTTTTCTTCTATCATGGTATGTTAAGGTTAGTTGACTGTTTTAAGATAGCAGCTTAAATAAAAGTGTTTGATTGCAGATAGAAAGTATGTATTTTATATGTATTTTATATTTAGCTATCATATAGTAGAATTGCAAAAACAGGAAAATATAATAATAATAAACTTTGCATTTGATGACGTCTTCAAGATGTAAAGTGAATTGACTGTATGTTTTGTGCATTACTCATGGCACTATGTCACCATCTTACCTACCCGGTGATACAGATCAATAAGCATAGGGAGCAGAAAACTTGCCAACCTGAAAGAAAGCATAACCTTTTGTCTCACAAATGTCTCTAACTTGAATGTCAAAAATGAAATTGTTGAATTTCAAGCTGTCTCACTCTTTAAGCCTTGGAGTTTCCCAATGCCAACTGTTTAAATTTTAGAGCTGCTGCCCAAACAAATACTGGAGTTTCATTGGAACTGAAATTCTGGGGCTGCTTCAGTCTTGAAGATTTTATCCCCTTTTTTCAATACTTTTGGGCTTGGTGCTGCATCAACACCCTCAATACACCAGGTTGACACAATTGTGCTACATGAAGTCATTTGGAAGTGATATTTTCAGATTTCCTGATACGGACACAAAATTTTGTGTATGACTTTGTGGTTTGCTTCAACAAGAGCCTTTAATCTTTTTTCTTTTTTAAAAAAGATCTAAATTCAATAAACTGCAGATATAGAGATGGAGATTAGTGCAGCAGCTACTGTGTTGCTTGGTATATTGTAGCACTGGAGTATCAGCGACGCTTTTCACTTCAATTTTAAAGTGGAAGGATGCTATTTGCTTAAGTCAAATATTTAGTCAAAAATTCAATATTAAGTAAAAAAAAATAAAGTAAAAAATTCAAGGCTTCTCTTGTTTGAGAAATTTGAGATTCATTTCTTTCTTCCCTTAACTTGGTAAAGTGTCATTTCGTGGACACGCTGCTTGATGGAAAGTCATGTTCCATAGAGTCAGTTATAATAAAATATATAATAATAATCCTTGTATTTGAAACAGCACTTTTCAAGTCTTCTAGATGTCTCAAAACACTTCACAGAATATACTGTAAAGTGAATTGACTATATTTTTGTGGGCGAAACGCAGCAGCCAATTGCACACAGTGTCCCACAAACAGTTGTGGATTTCTTGTGATTTCTTGTGGATAAAGGGATCAAGAGATATGGGGATAAGGTAGGTCGGTGGAGTTTGATTAGAACATCAGTCATGATCTTATTGAATGATGGGGCAGGCTCCAGGGGCCAAATGGCCTACTCCTTCTCCTAATTCTTATGTTCTTATGGATTGAAGTGACCAATTTTATTAATTGTTTTCTTAAGTGGTTATTCTGAGGTGCGTGGAGCAAGGAAACTTGCCCAAGGTTTTACCCTGGCAGGAATTGAACCCAGTTCTCTTGCTTGCAAAGCGAATGCTCTAACATAGGTGTCCTGTAGCTCACTTCTCAGGAGAGGAAGCATCTGTAGATTCCTATGAATTTCCCTCTACTGACTGATATATTGATATCAACGATTCGCGGCAGAAGAAAATTTAGTGATAACAATGGGCAGAGGTTCCATTTTCGGTCATTTCTACATCTAAATTGTATCGGTGTAATTACTTGTAAGGTGTTTGTAAGTCCTGGTTCATGCCACAAGCATGAAGGGAATTTGTCTTCCAACATTGCAGAATTGGTTGAATACAATTGCAGTCTCAGAAAGGAAGCTGCAGAATAATTAAGAACTTTAGCACTTTAACTGTGTGCCCGGATCACTTCAAGTGAGAGATGGACAATGGATATTTTAATAATGGAGTTAGCGCACAATTCTGTTTTAGGAAAACTGCACAACAACAAGAACAAAATTACATTTGTATAGCGCCTTTCATGTTGGGAGGACGTCCCAAGGCGCTGAACAACCAATATTCTGGACTCGAGCTGGGGTAGGGATTGGGGAAGGTGGAAGGCAGGGGTTAAGGAGGTTGATTGAAAGCATGGTTGAAGAGGAGGGCCTTGAGGTGGGTCTTGACGGAGGCAAGGGATGGGGTGAGGAGGAGGGACTACAGGATGGAACTCCAGAGGGTGGGAGAAAAGTAGTTGAAGACTCACCCAATAATGGTGGAGCAGGCTAGCCAGGGAACGAGAAACAGGCTAGAGATTGCTAAGTGTAGCGTGCTTATGGAGGTAGTGTTAGGAGGCTGCAAAGGTAGGGGGGCATGAGGCCATTGAGGGCTTTGAAGGCGAGGACCAGGATCTTGAATGGTATCCTCTGTGGGATGGAAAGCCTGTAGAGTCAGATGAGGGTTGTGGTAATATGGTCAGAGAGAATAATGCAGGAGAGGACATGGGCTGCAGAGTTCTCCAATGCATCACCAGTCTCCGCCAATACTCCTACGCATCGGTCCACCTCCGCCAATATCTCACCCCAAAAGCCACCAAAACTCTGGTCCGTGCCTTTGTCACCTTTCGGCTGGACTATTCCAATGCCCTCCTTGCTGGTATGCCCTCCACTACCATTCATAAAATCCAGGTTATCCAAAATTCTGCCGCCCACATTCTCACCGGTACCAAACTTCTCTCCCCGATTGCTCCAGTCCTTGCCAGACTGTACTGCCTCCTTGAATCAGAGAGGATCAATTTCAAGATCCTTTCTCTTGTTTTCAAATCTCTCCAATCCTCTGCACCTCCCTACCTCTCTGACCTCTTCTCTCCTCATGACAGCACCTGTTGCCTTTGCTCTCTGGTCTCCTCCTTGTCCCCTGAATCCTCTGTTCCACTATTGGTGGCTGTGTCTTCAGCCACTACGCCCTGGGGCTCTGGAACTCCCATCCTTACTCCCTTCGTCTCGCCCCCTCTCTTCCTATTTTCAGGTCTTGGCTGAAGGCCTTTCTTTTCGACCGTCCTTTTGGTCACCTTTCTCCTCGTCCGCCTGGCTAGGTCCCGGGATCCATTATTGGGAAGCGTTCTGAAACACCGTCCGCCGTGGAGGGGGCAATATAAATCCAAGTTTTGGATGATCTGCAGTCTGTGGAGGAAGGAGTTGGGGAGGCCGACAAGCAAGAAGTTTGCATAGTCAAGCTTGGAGGTGGGGGACCAACAGTAACAAAATTACATTTATGGAGTGCCTTTCATGTCGGGAGGACATCCCAAGGTGCTGAACTGTCAGGTGGGGACCCGAGCAGGGGAACGGGGTGGGTGGGGGGGAGTTGGGGCAGGGGATAGGAGAGTAGGACAGGGGGAGAGTTAGGAGGGGAGCAGAAGGCATGGTCGAAGAGGAAGGTCTTGAGACCAGCCTTGAAGGAGGAAAGGGAGGAAGTGAGGTAAAGGGATTGTGGGATGGAGTTCCACAGTGTGGGAGCAGAGAGGCTGAAAGCCCGGCCGCTGATGGTAGGGCGATTCGAGCAGGGGACGTGGAGCAGGCCAGCCCGCTGAATGAAGGGAACGGGCAGGCTGATAGGAAGACAGTAGGTCGGAGAAATAGGTGGGGGAATGGCCACGAATGGCCTTGAAAGTGAGGACAAGGATCTTGAATTCGATCCGCTGAGAGATGGGGAGCCAGTGGAGATGGGTAAGGGTGGGAGTGATGTGATCGCAGAGCCTAGTGTGGGAGAATACTTGAGCTGCAGAGTTCTGAATAATCTACAGCTTGTGAAGGGAGGAGCTGGGAAAGCCGACGAGGAGAGAGTTCACGTAGTCGAGCCTAGATGTGATGAATGCGTGGATGAATGTTTCGGCAGCGTGGGGGGTGAGGTAGTGGCGGAGTCTAGCAATGTTGCGGAGGTGGTGGGAGGCTGTACCGCTCATGGCGCAGATTTGGGGGAAGGAAGAACAGTTCGGGTTCGAACAAGTTGCTCAGGTTCATGACTGGCTTTGAGAGGAGGAGAGTGCATGAATGCTGATGTTGCCAGCGCCTGAGGTGCAGAGGCACTGATACCAGCCAATCAGGAGGGCCTCCATCTTGTTGACGTTTAGTTGGAGGAAGTTGTCCCTCGTCCAGGACTCAATGTCGGACAGACACGCAGTCAGAATGCAAGTAGTCCTGAAGTCGAGGGTGAAATGGAAAGGTAGTAGGGTGTCATACGCATACATGTGGAAATTTACCCCATGTCTGCGGATGATGTCATCGAGGGGGAGCATGTAAAGAGATGTCTATGGGTAGAGGGGCAAGAGGTGGAGCTGGGAGGTAACAAGAGGGGTAGGGATAGGGTCAAGGGAGCAGGTAGTCGGTTTCATGAGGGTTAAAGCGGTAATGAGAGAGTGGGAGACAGGTTCAAATGTGGGAAGGGAGGGATGGGTAGGAGCCTGGGTGTGAGGCGAGATGGGGAGAGGGTAATAGATGATAGGATAGAGGCAGTTGAGAGGGTCCTCCGCTTGGATTCGAGGAAGTCCAGTGTCGCCTCGCTTTTGGCAATGGGGCTGAGGATGGGTGAGGTGTGAGAGGGTGGGTGGAGGAGCTGGTTGGTGATGGAGAAAATGGATTGTCTTGGAGTAGAAGGTTTACGGCCCCACATTGAAGTGGGAGTATTTATGCCTCATTCTGATTTTATACAATTACACCTTTCTGATATATTGAACACCATGAAAAAGAACTATTTTAATCTGTTATAATTGCTTTTGTTTTGAGGAAAAAAAACGGCTTATGTTTTCTGGTAACTATATTATCGTATTTAGAAGAAGGACCTGTCTCTATTCATTTCCAGTAGTCAGTTTTATTAAATTACCTGGTTAGTTATCCAATGTAAAGTGATCTTGTTCTTTCTATTTAAATATGTTATGCACCATCTTTAATCCTGATGCTCACTAATGGATGTGTCATGTGATCCTTATCTCTGGGATAGAATTTCACTCTCCTTTCAGGTGCACTCTGAAAGGAGCGATCCTTCCCCTCTCAGTTACTGTTTGGGATTCGTGCCCGGTCAGAGTGATCTCACAAATTACACCAAGATACTTGGTGATTAATAAAATACTCTTCATTCATTCAGTCTGTCCCACAGGCTTTGATATAAACACACATATAATATATATATATAAATTATTATATATACAGTATATAGATTGCCACATTCGGAGCATTCAACACAAGCATGCATACAATCCTTGTACAGCATATTGATAATATTATATCAATATAACTTGAACAAGGTTTAATATCCCATATTCTAATATGTCTAACCACTGATCCTCAACACTTTGACCACCAGGGGTAAATACGTCTCAAAGTTTCTGAGATTCAGAGTTTTAAGATTAGTAATGTTAGAGTCAAGAGTTAATTCCAACTCCAAACCTCAACAACTCCCCTCTCTCCCCCTCCCTCCTTTTTATACCCAAGGTTGTTGAGGCCAGGACACTGTTCGGTGCTTGCCTCTGGCACTAGTCAAAAAGAGAAGGCAGTATCCCGATGTCTTGGCCAATCATCCCCCTAATAGAATTGGTCATTCATGTTCATTGCTGTTTGTTGGACTTTGCTGTGCGTATTTGTGCTCTGCATTTTCCTACAAATGCACTGTATTTCACAATTATTTCTGTGAAGTGCTTTGAGATGTCCTTCCGATATGATGAAGTACTAGACCAAATGCAAGTATTATTATTATGGCAGAGTGGGTATGCAGAAGAATGAGATAAAATAGGAGATCTTAACTGATCTGCTGTTCTTGTGATATTCAGTAAGGTAGTGCATTATCAATGATTCAGAACTCTGCGGCCCGCATACTGACCCGGACCAAATTCTGTACCACATCACATTAGCTCTGTTGGCCTCCCATCGCCGAACAGATCAACTTCAAGATGCTCACACTCGTGTTCAAATCCACTCACAGAGACCTCCCTATCTTTCTGACCTCCTCACTCCCCAAACCACCATCTGGTGCTCTGGTCGACTGGCATTGGCCTTCTGCTCGTCCCTCACATCCTCTGCCTTACGATTGGAGGTCACGCTTTCAGCGACTACGCCCCCAAACTCTAGAACACTCTCCCTCAATACCTCCACCTTGCCCCCTCTCTTCCCCTTTTCAAGTCCTGCTTACAGCCACCTCCACAACTATTTATTTGAATCCACAACTATTTATGGGACACCGCTGTGCGCAATTGGTTGCTGCATTTCGCCAACAAATATACAGTCAATTAACTTTACAGTATATTCTTTGAAAGGCTTTGTAAGTGCCTTGGGACATGAAGGGTTCTCTATAAATGTAATTTTGTTGTTGTTGTTGTTGAGACGTCTGGAAGACATGAAAAGCTCTTATATCAAATGCAAGAATTATTATTATTTTGTTGTATCTAATTTAAAATATTATCAATAACACCACCAAAATTAGATATTTCAGAAACAGCAACTTATATTTGGTACCTTCATTTCTTAGCCTTGCAGCTTTTCACTGCTGTGTCTCGGCCTGAAAAACAAAACAAAAGGAATAGATAACTGCCCTAAAAGCTGTGGTGCCAAATTCAGTCCTTGAAAACATACCATTTAAAATGTTATAAGTTTTCCAGGAATCATTGGGAAATAGATGTGTAGTTCTACTTTGAATTCCAGATGTTATATTTGTTTAGGCTCTGTACATAGCACTGGATTTTGGGGGGGGGAAAAAGAGTCAGGGGTTAAATCATATATATCAGCCCAGATACAACAATAAACTGCATGCATCACACCAGTTGCATCTAAAGCAAATATGATTACTTGGTACCTACATTATTTGCAGAGTAAATACTGAAATGGATGGCTTCTTTCATATCACACAGGCAATTTTGTACATATTATTTCGACAGTACCTAAGCTTTCAGCATTTCAGCAAAAAATAAACATTATGACATGGCATTGTGATAGGAAAGGCTTTGTACTCCACTTAAACTGTTTTTTAAATTTATCTGATGGCCTTGGGCATAAAGCTTTTTCAACAAATTCCTGAGATTAACTGTTGGGATATCTTGCATGAATATAGTAACACACAACCATCTATAAGGATGCTATAAACCAATTGAAAACTCTCTCCTCTCCCAGTGAATAGCTCATCAGATCTGCAGTGTACAATTTGCAAACTCAAGCATTTACTCCCCTTTGGTTTCAAACCTGGTTCGGTGGATGTGTGAGTTAAGCTGTGTGCATCTTGCTGTAAATTATACTGCTCGCCAACTTGTTTTATTGGGATTAAAATAGCAATATTTAAACGCCTCAAGGGCAGGAAAAGATAACAAATATTAAATAGACAAGCAACTGAACTACTTTATTCTCCATTGAGACATTTCATATGCCAATACGATCTATAAGTGAATTCAACCATGCTGGATTGCAATACAATGTATTGTAATGTAAGCAAAACATAACCAGTGCTGAAAATAAGTTAAGAAATTTGGTGGCAAATATTTATTGTAAATGGGAGAGTATTCCCCAGTGGTAGCCTCTGTCTGTCCAAGTTGGAGCTATGAATTACAATACAGCAATGTGACATTTAATTTTAACATAATCAATAGCAAGCAAACTATTACCATTTGTGGAAAGATTGTATGATATTTACAGTTTTCATCCCATTTAGCATCTTATGTATCTCTATAAGGTCCTGTTCGAGATGGCTCTTTATGAGCACGGAGAGCATTGACCTGTGATTTTATCATTACTGCATTCTGACGATTAACTGCTCGATGTGTAGATTGAATATTATCACAACTAAACTGTGTTTGTACCATTTCAGTCTCTACTTGGGAAGGGCAGTCTCCTGGATATTGCAGGAAACGCAGATCAAAAAGTTTAGGGGAGTTGAATAACAAACTTCAGCATGATTAAGGACTGTTGTGTCATTTCAAGTAATGCATTAAATTAAAAACTCTAACTGTAATATGTATGATCCAGGCTTCATGGCCCCTTCTCCCCCATCCTCTACCGACTCCATTGGCTCCCCATCCAGTGGATACAATTCAAGATCCTGGTCCTCACATTCAAAGCCCTCTGTGGCCTCGCCCCACCCTACATTCGGGACCTCCTAACCCCCTATCAACCTTCTTTGCCCCTCCACACAGCAGACTCCGGCCTGCTCCGTGTGCCCCGACCTACCATTGGCAGATGAGCCTTTTAGTCACTTTGCCCCCAACTTCTGGAACTCAGTCCCCTCCTCTTCGATGTTCCCATCGGTCCCCCAAATCCTCCCCTTTCCCTCCACCCTCCCCGTACCCAATCCCAGCTTGGGTCTGAAACAATGACTGTCCAGCGCCTTGGGACGTCCTCCTGGCGTGAAAGGCACTATACAAGTATAATTTTGTTGTTGTTGTTGTTGAAAGTTTTGCCATAAGTAGAGTCCTGTAGCTCAGTGCTTAGAGCACTCGCCTTGCTATCAAGAGACCTGAGTTTGATTCCTGGCAGGGTGAACCCTTGGATAAGTTTCCTTACTCCACATGCCTGATAACAATCCTCAAGAAAAAACCCAATAATAAATTGGTCACTCCCCTTCGTGGCTGGTTATGGGACACTGTTGTGCGCAATTGGATGACATGTTTCGCCCACAAATATACAGTCAATTCACTTTACAGTATATTCTGTGAAGTGCTTTGAGATGTCTAGAAGACGTGACAAGTGCCACATCAAATGCAAGGATTATTATTAAGTAAATACCATATTTACACTATCTCAAGTGCTAAATTGTTATAATGATGCTGCTGCAAAATCTCACATCCAGCCTTCTTCAGCTGCTGTACTTGTGACCATTGGTTCAGTAGTCTCCTGGGAATTGGTAATGTGGGTGAACCCTGTTCATTGTTATTCTTTGACTGTTGATATTGCATTAAAACGCATCCTTTTTTAGTTCATTTCTAAGTTAAACTACATAATTACACAAGCTATACGGATAGGGTACTCCTTTGAAATTTTCTTGTATTAACTTCATGAACAAATGCGATAATTACAATCCTCAACATTGTGTAAATCCTTCGGATTAATTGGCAGACTTTGGATCACATAACTAGCTATAGCAAGCAACTGGAAAATGTGTGGTGTTTTGGGAAAGCACATTGGCACAAACTGTTTTCTAAGTGAACAACAGGGTAATTTAAAGATCATTTCAACAAAAACGCAAAATACTGCAGATGCTCGAAATCTGAAACAAAAACAGAAACCGCTGGGAACACTCAGCAGGTCAGGCCACATCTATGGAGAAAGGAAAAGTGAGTCAAGGTTTCGGGTCCACGACCCTTTGTCAGAACTGGTTCGATACTGTGGATCGCTCAATCCTCCTCCATTGCCTTTCCTCCCACCTCAACCTTCAAGGTTATCTCCTTGATTGGTTCTGGTCCTATCTTTCACACCGCATCCACTTTATGTCCGCTAACCACTTTTCCTCCAGCCCCGCATCTCAGGCACTAGCAGCATCAGCATCCAAGAGTGCACTCCACCTCTCAAAGCCAGTCAGGAACCTGGGTGTCTTGTTTGACCCTGAACTGTCCTTCCTCCCCTACAGTGACATGACCAGTACTGCCTTAAACCACCTCCACAACATTGCCAGACTCCACCACTGCCTCACCCCTCAGGCTGCTGAAACCTTGTCCATGCATTCATCACATCAAGGCTAGACTAGGGACTCCCTCCTCATCAGCCTTCCTGGCCCTTCACAAGCTACAGATCATCCAGAAGTACAGCTCATGACCTCTCCCAAACCAAACTCTGCGACTGCATCACTCCCACCCTCGCCCGGGTCCCATCCCCCAGAGGATCGAAGTCAAGATCCTCCTCCTCACTTTTCAGACTATTCACGGCCTTGACTCCTCCTATCCCTCTGACCTGCTGTCCCCCTATGAACCTGCCCACCCCCTCCGTTCCGTGGGCTCTGGCCTGCTCCATGTCCCCCACCTGAACCGCCGTAAAGGTGCTCTAAAAATGTAATTTTGTTGTTGTTGCCTGACCTGCTGAGTTTTCCCAGCGATTTCTGTTTTTGCTAAGGATCCTTCAATTTGGTGTAGCTCGGTTCATGTTGGAAGGACATCCAAAAGCACTTCACTGGATTTATCATAAATTTAACTGACTGAGTATTTGTGGGCAAATGTGGCTTCCAATTTGTGCAAAGCAATGGCTCACAAACAGCTCCAAAGTGATGATCAATTGTATTTGAGGGATTGTTGGCCACGATACCAAGAGAAACTTCATTCTCTTTTTGAAAAGTGCCATGGAATCCTTCCTGTCCACCTGAACAGGCAGACAGCACCTTGGTTTAACATCTCAATTCTGAAGGAGGCACCTCCAACAATGCAACACACCCCTGGTACTACACTGGAGCCATATCATCTTAGATGATGTGAGTTCAAGTTCCAAAGTGTGCTTGAACCCACAGCATCCTGACTCAGAGGAAGAGAGCTATTACTGAGCCGGGCTGACACACTTATGTTTGGTTCATAATACCTTATTGTGATATTGAATTTTTATTGTATCTATTTGGCTCACTTGGTCTACTTGACAAGTGGGAACATCCTCTTTTACGTTGCCTTAATTGTAAGGTTATGCTGAATATTGAAGTTAATCCTCTTTTGCTATACCTTTTCAAAGTGTAAATTGTCTGCAGTTTGTGTGAGGGTCAATCATAGGCTTTGGATTTCACAGGAATGTTTTATTTTTTTACTGGGTGTAGTTAAACTCAAACTCAATAACTCTTATTCAATGCTGTTGATGAAGGAGAATAGGAACATTTAACTGTATATTTGTGGGCGAATGCATTTAAATACATTTAAACATGAAGGCTACACCTGATGATCTTGCATAGTACATACTATCAGTGTTGTTATTAGCTTGATGCACCTGGAGCGATTCTGTCACAATTTTTAATCCATCAGTTAGCACATCATCACACTACACTAGCCAATGCTGATATACTGATTGAACTCCAGCTTTTAACAAAGGTAGCTAAAATTGAAATGTATGATTTCATTTTGGAGTTCAATTGACGATTAATAATTCTCAGAGTTATTCTGTTCACTGAGTGCCAATATCCCTTCTAGAGTATTTCCCATATAGGAAGATTTGCTACGCTTAGCAAACAAAGCAGAATATTTCCCTTTGGGGGTTTAAGTGCCATCTGAATCCTTCAGTAAAGTCTCCCTCTGGTAATCAATCACTGTTAACCATTATTTCCTGCACAAAACATGCACTGAATGTACAATTCCATATGACAAATTATGTTTGGGATGTTTGGCTTCTGCCTAAATTTTGGCTTTCACACCATTGCCTAAAACCATGTAAACTAAAAGTCTTTCTTATTCACTACCATTGGTCATTTGCACTATCTTTAAGTTAAATTGGCCAGACTTTCAGACAACTGTGATACATATTATGTTTGGAATGCGGTTCTCTGATATCCAAGAATTTTCTTTACAAGGTAGCCGCTAATGCACAAATTAAGTCAAATTATCAACAAGATGTGAACTATTACATTTGTGTTTAATGGGATGTTTAATAATAATAATAATCCTTGCATTTTGATATAGCACTTTTCGCATCTTATCAACGTCTCAAAGCGCTTCACAGGATATACTATAAAGTGAATTGACTGTATATTTGTGGGTGAAATGTCCCGCAAACAGTCATGGATTGAAATGACCAATTTATTATAGTATTTATTTATTATAATTGATTATAGTTTTTTGGGTGAGGGATTTGGAGGGATGATTAATGATATGAATGCATCAATAATCTGTTAAAATAATGTCATTTATTATGAAGGCCGGGCAAAATTAAATTTGTATAGCACCTTTCACGTCGGGAGGTCGTCCCAATCAATGTTTCAGACCCGAGCTGGGGTTAGGATCGGGTAGGGTGGTAAATATCAATAAATATTGCAATTGAAAGTTTGAGCAATCTTTAAGCAATCTTTTGGTTTATTTTAGAATAAACTTGTTTACTCTATTTTAGTTAATGCACAGATTCTACTTCTTACTGGACTTATGGAAGAAAATTTATTTTAAAATCGGGGGCTTTTCCAAAATATTTAAAATCTACTGAAGCTTTTGTTGAACAAAACAAGCATATTCTTTTAATGTATACAGTACATATTTTATTCCATTGGGTGAAAGAAAAATTACTGTCTGTAGGACTGTAATAACAAGCAGGTTCGTGCAGTAAAATAATAATAATAATAATCCTTGCATTCGATATAGCGCTTTCCACATCTTATCAACGTCCCAAAGCGCTTCACAGAATATACTGTAAAGTGAATTGACTGTATATATTTGTGAGCGAATCGTGGCAGCCAATTGCGCACAGCAGTGTCCCACAAACAGTCGTGGATTGAAATAATCAATTTTATTATTGTGTTTTGTTTGGAGGGATTATTATTAGGCGTGTGGAGTAAGGAAACTTGCCCAAGGTTTCGCCCTGACCTGCCTGGATTCGAACACAGGTCTCCCCAGCTTGGTCTCCCTAGCTTGCAAGACAAGTGCTCTAACCACTGAGCTACAGGAGCTAAAATAAATAGCCTCTTCAGTTTTAGCTGCCTGTATATGATAACATTTGAAAAGCTTTTATCTTGTGCCATCTTATGCCCTGCAATTGTGATCTACAATCTCATTCATGAGTCCTTGCGGTCATGGAGATTTGGGGATGGTAAATTGCAAGATTCATGAGTGGTGAACCATGAATCCCGAGTTGACAAAAGTCTTGTAAAAGGCCAGCAAACACAAGTCTATTCCCTTTGCTATCTTAGGATTTGTAATTGACAGTTTTGCAAATCTCTCAACCC
The DNA here is from genome assembly GCA_035084275.1 of Hydrolagus colliei. Taxonomy (NCBI): domain Eukaryota; kingdom Metazoa; phylum Chordata; class Chondrichthyes; order Chimaeriformes; family Chimaeridae; genus Hydrolagus; species Hydrolagus colliei. The sequence goes on along the minus strand of CM068747.1, from coordinate 17,663,529 downwards.
AATATGTGCAAAGCAAAAACCCTAATTAGCCATTTGGTTTGTTAATATTTCATTCTATAATAATAATCCTTGCATTTGATATAGCGCTTTCCACATCTTATCAACGTCCCAAAGCGCTTCACAGAGTTTACTGTAAAGTGAATTGACTATATATTTGTGGGCGAATCGCGGCAGCCAATTGCGCACAGCAGTGTCCCACACACAGTCGTGGATTGAAATGACCAATTTTATTATTGTGGGGTTTTTTCGGAGGGATTATTATTAGGCATGTGGAGTAAGGAAACTTGCCCAAGGTTCCGCCCTGACCTGCCTGGATTCGAACATAGGTCTCCCCAGCTTGGTCTCCCCAGCTTGCAAGACAAGTGCTCTAACCACTGAGCCACAGGAGCTCCACATTCTAGACCCAAACAGATTTGCAAACCATTGCATTGTTAACGAAATTTCACTAACTGGCAGTTGGAGAGATAGATGCTGGGAGGCAAAGAATAGAAATGGTGCTGTATTCAGCAGTGGATATTCCTGTCACAGGAATGATTGTGGCATCTTTTGCAATAGCCATGAGCATCAATCATAAAGAGGAGAAGAGCATGTTGGCTGCGGAAAGCAAGAATTACCATCATATTGGAGATGCTTGGTGCATTAATTGAGGCCATAGACGTCTCAGAAGCTGCCTTGTGGGTCACTGATCATTAGAGAGGGTAACTGACTTGTGAGGGAAGAGTTAGTATGAGTATTTGGATTTGGAAGCTTGGCTTAGATTCCTCGGTAGCAGATCAGAATTCTAGTGGAATGAGGGCTAGCTAGTTCAGGCAGTTTAATAGGTTTGATTAGGTTGAGTGTTGAAAACGATGTGAGACTTCTGGTCTTTGCTGTAACTTTATTATACCTCTTACAAAGATCTCTCATTGCATTTGATCCTAATTATATATAGATTTGGGACTGCCTGTTCATCAAGTGATGAATGATTTCAAGTCAAAAATGATTACAAAGTTGGAATTGCTTTCAGTTGTCTGGATTTGCTTTGTTTGAAAACCAGTAAATTAATAGTTCATTTCAGAAATCTGGAATTCACTATACAATGATGACAGGGATACTTTATATTCAGAACCTTAAATTGCCCGAAGCAGTTATTGGAAAGGTTGATTAGAACGAAGAAGAGTTAGTCATCTCGTTAGCATGCAACTAAAGCAAGTGAATGTAGAATAAATGCCACTTATTTCTATTTGGTTGTTGAAAGGATGTTAGACAGGAGATCTTGGAGCTCGTCACAGTTTATTGTCTGAAGTAGCTTGTGTTAATGCAAGGTTGTTGAAAGGAGTGCACTTCAGCAGAATTATCAGCTGTAGCTGGAATTTTGTCACAACACCTTAAACTGATCTAGAATATAGCATTCGCTAATTATTTTTGAGTTGCTTTTAAGAGCCCCCAGCATTACATCAACACTGCCTCACTTGCCTCTTTTCAGATTAGTCTTGTCAGTTTTCAGTATGGATATTGGAGGGATCATCTTATGGGAACTGAAATGTCCTATCTGAGGCAGAGGAAAACTTGTCATCCAACTTGCTTTGCTCGAATTGTCCTCTTCCTTCTGGCACTTTTATGAGGTAGCACTGATTGCTGTCACAGGGAAGTCCCAAACATATTATCCTTTTGTCTGGGTAACAGGTTCTGAGAGGCAGCTTGCAACAAGAGATGAAAATAAATAAATTGATTTCTTAAAGAAAGTTAGGAAAGCATTTAATTTGAAAATGCTATACAGTGTAGTTCCAATTTAGAAGCTGTATTCCATTATCCTTTGTTTCTATTCAAGTATTTATACTCAGCCTAAAAATTTGGCTTCAGCTTCAGGAACAAGTGTGGACTTACCATTACTCTTGATACCATTGGCACTAGGCATTTACTGTGCTTAGCAGATGTTCTTAATATAAAATGTGTAGTCGTGGCATTTTCAGTTATCAAAGTGAAATATATTTTGCAACGAGAAATCCAGGGCAAAGTGTGATGGGTTTCATTGCAATTGCCACTGTTGGATTTAGGCCATCACATTGTTCTTGTTATTCCTATTCTTGTTGTTCCTTCTTGCCTATCTGTTCCTGCTATTTATAAACCTTGGATGAAAATACATTATGGTGTCATGCATTATGGTGAGATGAGGAGAGTTTATGATATTTACTATTGTAATATTTGATATGGTTTAAAAGCTTATTTGGAATTTATGTCTACACAAATATTACTGCATTTGCTGAGTTTGCAAATGTTTATATAATAATAATCCTTGGATTTGATATAGTGCTTTTCACGTCTTCTTGACGTCTCAAAGCACTTCACTAAATATACTGTAAAGTGAATTGACGGTATGCTAGCCTCCTAACTCTTCCCCATTTCCTACTCTCCTTCTGCCCGCCCCTAGCCCAACCCTCCCCCACCCCCCGCTCTCCCAACCCGCTTGGGTGCTGACTAACTATTCAGCGCCTTGGTAAATCCTCCCAACATGAAAGGCGCTCTATAAATGTAATCTTGTTGTTGTTGTATACTCAATGCAATTTTGTCTACCCGTCTATTTTAAATGGAATTGTTGAATTTAGGAAGAATGACCAATTGATCTGGAACATAGAATTACAGCACAGAAACAAGCTGCTCAACCCAACTAGTCCTTACCTATATTTATTCTCTGCACAAGCCCCCATTCCTCCTATTCCCTTCTCCTATACCCATCTATTCTCTTCTCCCACATTGAAGCCTCATCTTTCCTTTTAGACATATTGATGTTTTTTGCTTCAAATGTAAATTCCAGTAGTGAGTTCCACCAATGCACGGGCAGAAGGCCGGAGCCAGTCGAGCAGAGGCAGCGGGTTGTAAGTTAAGCAGGTCTGAGAGGTAGGTCCTACATCCACAATTTCATGGAGAGGTCCATTCAGTTATAATACTAATAACTACACCAACAGATACGGAGACACACACAGACAGATGACAGACAGATATATAGAGAGAGACATACACTCACATGCTGTGTTTCTCCCACACATTTACAGTCTATTGACTTACAGTATTTTCTATGAAGCACTTTGCAACGTCTAGAAGATGTGAAAGACGCAATATCAAATGCAAAGATTATTATTATTATTATCACCACACTCTGCATGAAGCCATTCCTCCAAAACTCCCTTTTACATCTACCACTTGGTATCTTATACTTATGACACCTCATTTTGGTCTTGCCAACAAATTTAAATACCTTAACAATCCTTTCATATTCTTAAACATCTCTCTTGGGCCCTTTCTCAATCAGCTTTGCTCCAGAGAGAAAAGCTGGTAGTGATCTATGCTTTGAGCAGACAACAAAGAATAGACCAGATATTTTAATTATTTCAAAGATAAATCCAAATTGGACAGAAATCAAGTCAGTAGATGCCTTAATAATATCACTTGTTAATTCTTTGACAGTTTATAACCACTTCCCTTAACATTAGATGGAAATGAATGTATGAGCATTTTTGGTTTTCTCACTGTAGATCACTTTCATTTCAATTTACAATAGATCAGGAATTGAACCAGAATGGATAACTTTATTTCCCCGACTTTCCCCGAATACTACTGTTTTCGGAATTTTAATCCTGTTTATAGGGTCACATGAGAGGTGGAGCAACAATCCACCTGCCTTTCTTGCAGTAAAAACTTGTGATTCTTTTTAAACTTAGGGTTAGGATTAAATGTTTTTTTTAACATTGCTGTAAAGAAGGTGTCCTGAGTGGCTGTGAGCTTATCCAGTCAGTTTCTGGCACTTACAAACTGGTAAGTTCCCAGCATTAGCTTAGATGACAGAAAGTGCATTGCTTGATCTCAGTGCCTGGGGTTTGGTGAATGAAATCAACGTTTCGCTCCTGATTGCTTCTCAGCAGCCCTGCCTGAGGCACCCTTTTGTTTGTGTTGGGTAAGGGCTTGATTGAGCTTGACTGTGTTACTCCAGTGGGAAAATAGCTTCCTGCCATTCACTCTCGAGACTCACATATTAAATAATGGCCACGTGGACAGGGAAGCAGACGATCACCAGCTCCCACTGGTGAACTTCAGTGGAAGAAAAAAAGAATCGAGCATTTTTCAGAACCGAAGATTGTTGAGAGAGAAACGAAAAGCATTTCAGCAACAAAATATACAGTCAATTCACTTTACAATATATTCAGTGAATTCACTTTGAGTTGTCTTGAAGACGACTATATCAAAGGCTCCATATATCCAAGGATTATTATTATTATTACAATAAATAAACAGTTCCTGAACTCAAAATACGCTCGAATAACTTGGGTATTCCCAGAGAAGGTTGTGTAATTGCCTGATACCTATTTTACACCAATTTAAATCTGTGATCCTTAATTGAATAGAAAAGATCATCAATCTACAACAAGGGCAAAACAGACAGCCTTGCCCTGATGTTAGAGAAAGATAACTGGGATCTGCGTTGTCAGCATTGGGGCAATCTTGCTGAAGATCACTGTGATGTGGTTATATTGTCTTTCGTAATTGATTATGTTTGGTGGGTTTGTTGCTGTGAGATTATAAATAACTCTAATGTGATATTGACGTACAAGTAACATGACAGTTGTAAAAGGAAAATATGCTTTTAAAATTGCATTAGTAGTTTATAAGTGCACAGTTATGTTAGGTTCGCAGGTTCTGCGAGTTAACCAGTCTTATTGAAATCTGAGACGAAAGGTTTGTTCAGAGAAGACCTGCTGTGCATAATTTGCTGGTTCGTTTCGACCACAAATATGCAGTCAATTCACTTTACAGTATATCCTGTGAGGCGCTTTGAGACGTCGATAAGATGTGAAAAGCCCTATATCAAATGCAAGGATTATTATTTATGATTATAACTGCTTCTCTGAAGGACAGAAAAACCTTCAACAATGCAGCGCTGTCCCATCAGTGTATTGAAGTGTCATCTTAGACTGTGAGCTGAAAGTCCCAATGTAGGGCTTGAAACCACAACACTCTGACTCCTGAAATTGGAGCCAAATTAAACCCAATTGTTTTACATATAAACTATCACAGTTTCACCCACAAAATACACAGTCAAAGCACTTTACAGTATATCCTGTTGAGTGCATTGAGATGTTTTGATGACATAATAATAATCCTTGCATTTGATATAGCGCTTTTCATGTCTTGATAAGGCGCTACATCAAATGCAATAATTATTATTACTATTATCAAAGTTTAAACTATTGAATGCTGATCTGATTGAGTCAGCTGGGAGCAGCATTGGAGGAGGCCGTGAACCTAATAGCATCAGAGACTGAGTTAATATTAATGGAACAATCTTCCAATTAGAGTACTTCAGCAATTGTATTATTTCAGCAGAGGTTGTTAATTCAGTTCCCTCATAATCCAAGGCAGGTCTCGTAATGATGCAATTAGCAATTGCAGCTTTAAATAAAATCTGTTTAAAAACTAGAATTCAATGTAAGAAACATAATTGTTGTGCTGTTTACAAGCGAGCTTAATGAGCGCATCTCTTTTAGAATATCTCTAAACAAATGCTTTGTTACCTTGTTATTGATCTAGAACATTAAAATCTGTTATTATTTTCCTCCCGCTCTATAGAAATTGAAGAACTGAGATTGAATTCTCTGGACTATGAGTCTGAGAGATGAGCTGGGCCTGGTGGGTTGGACATGGCAGAGTTTGAGGAAATTCCTGCTTCTCTTGATCTTCATGGTTGTACAAACACAAGCTAATCTTCCTGAAGGAACACATTATATCTGGAGAACAGGTAAAGCCACATAACTACCAAGAGGTACAGCCCATTAACCTGTGCCTCTTTTGCTGCAATCTTGTTATTTCTTAGCAAAACTGTGCCTCTTCTGCTAATTTACGTGAAGCATTTGATGTCTTGTGCCATCGCATTGTGTCAAGCATTATGGTGCGTATTTACTGTTATTGGCAGCTGGTTCCCGTGGTGGTGTAAACTGTTTCCAACTTTGACTACATCCTTTTGACATTATATTCAGCAGAATAAGATAAACATGAACACAGAATAGATAATGCAATTATGTTGATATAAATTTTCAAGCTTGGAGATGAAAAAAAAAAAAAATCACAAGATCTCAAACAGATTACTGTATTTAGCCATAAAGAATACCATCTTAATGGTAAACTCAGCATGTAAGTTTTCGGAAGATAGACTGATGACCATCTTAAAGTCAAATAAGTGTACTGGGAATTTATTACAAATTGTGATTGTTAAGTAATAATGACTAGATTGAATCTGATTTGTTTTTGTTATTTGTAGTTTTCCGGTTTTCATTCATATGAGACTTGACTTTGCTGTAAGATACCACTATAATGCTATATTGGTATGTTTCTGTCATTGTTGGAGGTCTGTAGTTCAGTAGTTAGAGCACTCACCTCACAAGCGAGAGACCTGTGTTCAATTTCTGGCAAATTTCCTTGCTCCACAAGCGTGATAATGATGTTGCACGCAGAGAGAAAAAAATTGGTCACTTCAATCCATAACTGTTTGTGGAACACTGCTGTGTGCAATTGGCTGTCGCGTTTTGCCCACAAATACACGGTCAATTCATTTACAGTATATTCTGTGAAGCGTTTTAAGATGTCCAGAAGATGTAAAAAGCACTGTATGATAATAATAATAATAACAATCCTTGCATTTGATATAGTGCTTATCAAATGTACTGTAAAGTGAATTGAATGTATATTTTGTGGGTGAAACGCGGCAGCCAATTGCGCACAGTACCACAATTGAAATTACCAATGTTTATTATTGTGTGTTTTTTTGGATGGATTATTATTATTATTAATTTGTCCCTCTGAGAACAAGAATTTATCCTCACAAATTCTCAAATGGTCACAAATTTAGAAACCTTGGCAAAGTGGAGGGTATCTTTCCCCACTAGTTTAAATTTACCAGCCATAATAACTTAACTTTACAGTATAATGGGACATCTCACTCCCTTAAGTTTATATCAAATGCAAGGATTATTGTTGTTATTATTATTCTGTGAAGCATTTTGAGACATCTAGAAGATGTAAAAAGCACATTATCAAATACAAGGATTATTATTTTAATGAAACTATGAGATTTGGCAGTGGTCTTTGAAATGTATTGGTTTCCAACTATGAAGCTATGTCATAATGCTTCTCTTTCAAACAACTATAAATCGATTAATCCTTCCTGATTGTTTCGGTCAAATTTGTATGATAATGATGAACTGATTGCATTTATTTAAATTCCTACTGAAATAAAAAGGAGTGGCTTTAATTTGGAAGAAGGCTGTGAATGGTCTTGAAGGTGAGGACGAAAACTCCCTTCTCGTTTTGAAAAGTACTTGTTAGATCTTTAACAAGCAGTCAGTTCCTCAGTTTAACATTTCATCTGAAAGACAGCACCCCTGACAATGCTGCGCTCCCCCAGCAAAGCCGTGACTACCAGCTCACAGTCCCATTGAATCCACAACCTTTTGTTTAGAAGCAAGAGTGCTATTAACTCCGCCAGGCTGACCCACATTTTCCAATAAGTTGTCAAATTTATTGTTGTTTGCTATTAAAGTCAGATCACTGAGAGTTTAGGTTTTTCAAATCAATTTAACAATTACCTATGGTACAATTAAATATTTTACAGTCTAATTATCAAGCCATAGTGAGGACTCTTTGTCTCACATAACAGACCACAAAACATGCATATTAAAAATGTATAATTCTGCATGTAATAAACAAATCCAATGTGTTATGATGGCTAAATTACTACAGCACAGTGTATGAGCATGACTTACAACATTAGAAATAAAAATACTTTTGTGTTGTGCTTATACATTATTAATATTTCTACTTGCAGAGTTGAAGCAAACTGGAATGTGTTCCGTGGAAGTTTCAAAGAGGCACAGAGCTAGATGCTTGAGTGTAAAGAATTTCTAGGCAAATACAAAATGAAATGAAACTTGTGCAAGTTCTATGGACAGACTCCCTCTGTAACCAGCACTTTAATTTGTTGTCAGCAGCAGTAATTATTGTAGCTACAGATGCCGCTGTGATAAAGAGATTGATTAATTTTTCTTGAAATGGGATATGCTCAAACAGTTTCTTACCTCAGCACCAAGAATGAGAATCAAATTCCCCAACAGTATTGGTAAGGTGTATCCTATACAAGCTGAATTAAGCTTCAGCTGTTTTTGCTTATAAAAATTGATACAGCACAAATAAATATTTGTGTACGTATTTGTCTCCCTCTTTGAAGATCGTCAACAATCTTCACTAAAAAGTTTTCAAGGCTCAGGAAGGAAAGTTTAATTGCTTAATCTGCAATTGGCGACCAAGCTCAAGGGACACAAAGATAATGCCACAGTTTGGAGCAGACTAAGCTGCTCTTTGTGTGTTTTCGCAGTGGATTTACAATTAACTAGGAATACAGGAATGCTAGTATTACCATTTAATATTAACCAACCTGGGCTTAGTAAAATACACCTGTATCAGGACCCTATTTGCACTGAACTCAATAATTGGAGGAACAGAGTAAATGTCCACAGCTGTCTATGGGATATTGCTGGGCGCTTGCAAATAATATTGCTGTGCGCAAATTAGCTGCTGTGTTTGTTGAAAATCAGCTGTTTTGACATACCATCAGAAGAAATACATTAATTGTACAAATTATAATCATTAATGACTGGAGAAGAAGTAGCTTAGCAAAACGTGTGATTGAATATTCATCATGATTGGTTTAATCCAACAGGTATGCAATTTACCAAAACAAATCCCCCTGACAGCTTGATTTATTAAACATGAAGAGACTAATGCTAAAACAGTCTGTGCATATCACTAATTCACACTTATATCTTTTATTGATTGTAATCACCAATACAAATTATGTTTTTAATATATCTAGCATGTGGTTACTTTTACAATAAGCATTATACTGTATATATATTGGACAAGCAATACGTTATTGGATTTCTTGAGCTAGAGTGTGACACTTTTAGAATATTTTGCACATTTATGTTAGAAGTAGTTTGTTGGCAGTTGGTGTCATTTAGTAAAAACATTTTTCTGAATTAAATATAATTATTTGGGAATGTTCGGTTTGAACACATTCTCTTAGACACCTGGGTTCGACTCCCAGCAGGTTTCCTTACCCCCCACCCTGAAAATAATCTCTCAAGAAAAAACCCCACAATAATAATTCGGTCACTCAATCTACCACTGTTTGTGGGACACTGCTGTGCGCAATTGACTGCCTCGTTTTGCCCACAAAGATAGTCAATTCACTTAACAGTGAAATGCTTTGTGACGTCTCGAAGATATGAAAAAGCGCCATGTCAAATGCAAGGATTATTATTTCTTATTCTAATCACAGCTAAATGATTTGCTTTACACTGAGGTAACATTCTTCAAAGAAGGGTTTATTAAGCATGCAGTTTGTTTTCACGCATATAAAATATATCTGAAATCCTTAAAGAATAAAAATTATTTATTCTTTGAACCTTTCATGCACCATGTCACTCCAATTGTTTTTTACATATAATTCTGTACCTCTATTTGACTTGGTGACTGTTGGAATTATATGATACGAAGCGCTCTGAGACGCCGTCCAGCGTGGAGGGCGCTATATAAATCAAAGTTGTTGTTATTTACAATGTGCATTCTAAATGCACAGTAAAAATACTCCCAATTAAACTGAGCTGAGTGTACATCCATAGTAGTTGATTTCTGAAGCTTTGTATCTAGGCTTGCTTTCAGGTTACTGGGATCAGAGGGTTCTCCCAGGAGTAATTGACCTGACCACGTGGAACAGCTTTAATAAACCATGATTCCTCGCTGAGATTTATTGATGTACTGTAATCAGAAATATTTTCAATCCGCTTTTGCGATTCACCTACAAAATACGGTTAATACACTTTTACAGGGAATCCGTTGGATTATTTTGACATGTCCTCCCGACGTAAAGGCCAGTATATTAAATGCAAGCAGTGTTGTTATTATTGTACATATATTTATATATATTATATATATATATATACACTATATATATATATTATTCCTATGTATTCCTATTATTATTTTGAATCCTTGAATCAGGTAATCTCTTAACTTTCTGGGTAATGTAACCCACGTTTATCCCATCTCATTATAGCTCAGTATCATTCTGTTGAATCATTGTTGAACTTGCTCCAAGGCCAATATATCCTATTCAGATAACTGGATTAGTTATTCCTACTTTTGCATTCTATATGTCTAGTGATAAAGCCGTACATCTCATTAGCCTTTTTGATTGCTTTCTGTACCTGTGAGCAAGATTTTAATGATTAATAATGACAAGAATTTTAATAGACCCTTAAGTCCTCTTGTTCATGTGGACTTTTAGTAAATGGGAGTCCGAAGGCATTCCTTTGAAGACGTTCTTCTCTTTCAGATGAGATATTTTCTTTTAAATCAGTTAAAACTTCTTGAATTTACACTAATGTTTACAAAAAAAATCAACAGTTACACATGCACGTGGACATAGATACTATGTAACAGTGGTTTCCAAATAAAACCATCCTAAAATTAAAAAAAGCAGAATTGATTGAGGTATTTTTTAATGTTTGTATGTGGTTCACGGCTGTGCGCAATTCGTTGCCACGTTTCACCCACATAATACGGTCAATTTACTGTATATGAAGCATTTTGAGACATGTCAATGATGTGATAATGCGCGATATTAAATCCAAGGATTGTTATGATTAATAACTATCCTTCAGTTTACTTCTAAAGCAGACTTCCTGAAATTAATATGCGAATGCAAGGAATTCTGTTAAGAAATACCAATTACATCCCATTCTTCTTTATATTATTTATACAATTCATTAATTTTAAGTGTGTGTAAAAAGGAGCTTTTTGTAAGGCTGGCTATGAGGAGATGGAAAGACTCCCTTTTTCATGAGCTCCAGTTCACTTTGTAAAATGTCTGAATTGTTCTGTGTGCTCTTTTCTATAATGGTGATACCTAGAGAATCTCTTCCGCAGAACTTACTACTATTTATTATTAAAGTACCTTATATTGCTTGGATTTATTTTAGGATTTAACAGATAAATCATAGAATTTGTATCAACACTGGCTCCATTTCATTAGACTTTCTGATTTATTCATTCTTGATTGATTCAGGAAAAGATGAGCCAGCTTTCAAAGCACTCAACATGATTTAATTATTAAGACACATATGCCCAAATCAAATTAGAAGTCTATTGATGCAGTGTAGTAATGGATTAGTGAACAGATGCTGGGGATATGATGATGCTGATATTTGAAGCAAAATTATTGGCTCATTATAGCACAAAAGACATTGATTGCAAAGGTCACCAGGTTGTGGGCAGAGTTGACAGTGGATCTACTATCCCTTCAATCTGCACCCAAAGAATGGTCACAACGTCAAATATAGATTTGTCATGCCTGCTGAAAAATCCTAGTGAAATGGAAGATTGATACTTTCATGCGCATCCATAGAGAGTATAATTGTGTGTAATATTTAGAGGGCAGACATGTGGCCCTTGAATTGTGTTACTTGCGATAATCATAGTTATTTAAATCATTTTATCAGCCTCACGATTTCCAAAGAGCCATTATTTACTTGTGCATAGTCCTGCAGCTCAGTGGTGAGAGCCCACTCGCTTTACAAGCGTGAGACCTGTGTTTCTAATCCAGGCAGAGGTCAAGGTGAAATCTTGGGCATGTTTCCTTACTCCACATGCCTGATAATAATCCCTATAATAAATTGGTCATTTCAATCCACAACTGTTTGTGGGACACTGTGGTGCGCAATTGGTGCCGCGTTTCGCCAACAAATATATAATCAATTCACTTTGCGGTATATTCTGTGAAGCTCATTGAGACATCTAGAAGACGTTAAAAGCGCTATATCAAATGCAAGGATTATTATTATTTATTATTAATGTTATTGAAATACAAATGAAATTATTTGCTTCTCACTGGTAAGTTTGATTTATCTGAAGTGACTAGAAACTAACAGCAAATTCTCAGTTGGCTACATGGTTTCTCGTGCATACATGACACAAAGAGATTTGACTTGTCATTACTCTGGAGCTTTCTTTTTATGGCTACGAGTTACACGATTGTCCATATCTTGGAATTGATGAGATGGAACTGAAACAGCCAGCACAGACATGATGGGCCGAAATGGCTGGCTTCCATACTCTAAATCTCTTTCTTCAATGCAATTTTGAGGATAATTACATAACCAATGACAGATTTGATCCCGAACACCATATTAATTCATTTATCCTCTTTCCTGTGCTCTGAATTGTTTTGATAACAGTACTGTCAAAGAGTATGTCAGGTCACTTAATTTAAAGAGATTTCTCTGATGGACAGGCGTTAAGCATATTATGGAGTGGTGCTGGTCAAATGTTGAGAGACACTGCTTTATGTAAAGTGTTCTTGTACCGATATAATGGTTAGCCAGAAGGGTGGGATTGAGACGAGAGCCAGGAAAGCAAGTTCTGAGCCTGTCACCCGCTTTAGAGGGAAGAAGTTCAAGGGCAGAAGAAGAAGCTCTCCCAGTTTGGGTTGGGGAATATGAGGCAAAATTGGAAGCAGGAGAATGTGAATTTGGAGGTTTCATAAAACAAGGTCTTAACTTCAACTCTGATTAGAACTGTTACAGTCTTGTTGCTTTGAGGCGTTTGTACTTTTAGATTTGTACTTTCATTGTTACTGGAAGAAGTGTATCTTTTAATTTTTGCTGAATTTATTCTACTGGAATAAAAATTCTGCAAACATTTAGCACAACTAAAATTACAGCTTCGGGATGAATGATTTTTTGATACAGGACTCAACCACATAGTGAGAGATTCTTTGGCCTGATGCAGATAATCATTGCTGTGGAGTTCTGTAGCTCAGTGGTTGTAGCACTCGCTTCACAAGCGAGAGACCTGGGTTTGATTCCCAGCAGGGAGAAACATTGGGCGTTTACCTAACAGTAGGTAGGTTGCCTTGTCAATTGGTGGACTGCTTTTCAAAGTGTAATAATTCCTTCAAAATAAATAAATAAATAATAGTTAGGTCACTCAATTGATGACTGATTGTGGGACAATTGGCTGCCGCTTTTCGACCACAAAAATTCAATTAATTCACTTTATAGTATATTCTGTGAAGCACTTAGAGATGGTTCAAAGACACGATAAGGCACTATATCAAATATAAGGATTATTATTAATCAAAACAAAATAATAAACCAATAAATAATCAAATTTTAGCACATTTATTAGAAGTGCATGTCCTGTGATTTGTTTTCTTAGTGTTTTATATATATATATATATATATATATAGATATACTGTTTCTATATATAAAACCATTCACCCTTGCTCAGGTCCTGACCCCTGACGTTCAGCACTTTAGGACATCCTCCTGATGTGAAAGGTGCTCGATAAATGTAATTTTTGTTGTTTTTATTGGTGTATATATGCTCATGGACATTGACATGTAGTAGGAAAAAACATTAACATGGAAAGATTTCTTATTGAACACTCAACCTTTTAACTTTTCAAAGCTATAATGTCTTGAGAGAAATCAATGTGGTTTTGACAGTATCAAAGTGATATAGATGATCCATAAATAAAATGAACTTTCTACAAAGAAAATGGTAAGAATGTTGTTTCTTGGCCAAAACTACACCCCGACCAATTGAAATCAACAATATGGATTTGCCTGTGCTTTTTCTCCAATTAACAGAAATCAGCTTTCTATCTTCATGACAGATAAAAGCTGCATTAATATTTAAAATAGATGTACAGCGATTTTTTTGAGTTGGAGCAATCAACAGTGAGATTATAAATTGATTTCATTCCCATCTTGAGATTTGGATATTTTGCATTTTAATAAAATAAATGTAATATGTTTAAAGATAAAGATTAAACATTAATCTTAATGAATGGAGATTATTTTTTCTAAAAAATCAGTAAGGGCATTATGTTTGAAAGCAAGGTGGAGTATCTCTAATTAAGATGAGCCTTTACAGTTTTATGGATGAAATTAGTTGCTGAGATCTATTAAGCACTGGGTGCCACTCACTAGTATACTGTACTTGTTCCGTGGACCTTCTCAGTTTTTGAATATTTTTCAACATCCAGAATTAACAACAACAACTTGAACAACAACTACAACAACTTCAATTTATACAGCGCCCTCCGCGCCAGACGGCATCTCAGAGCGCTTCACTGTAGCGGATCCCGGGATTGAGCCAGGGGCAGGGGTAGAAAGGTGACCAAAGGCGCGGTCGAAGAGAAAGGTCTTTAACTGTGACCTGAAACTGGGAAGAGAGGGGGCGAGGCAAAGAGAGTGAGGAATGGAGTTCCAGCGCCTCGGGGCATAGTGGCTGAAGGCACGGCTGCCGAGGGTGGAGTGGAGGATTCGGGGGACATGGAGGAGGCCAGACCAGGTGGAGCGAAGGTAGTGGATGCTGGTTTGAGGAGGGAGGAGATCAGAGAGATAGGGGGGTGCAGAGGAGTGGAGGGACTTGAAAACAAGGGTGAGGATCTTGAAATCGATCGTCTCCGGGACAGGGAGCCAGTGAAGTCTGGCAAGGACTGGGGTAATGGGGGAACAAAGCTTAGTGTGGGTGAATATGCAGGTGGCAGAGTTTTGAATTAGCTGGAGTTTGTGGATTGTGGTGGCGGGGAGATCGGCGAGGAGGGCGTTGCAATAATCCAGCCAAGAGGTGACAAAGGCATGGACCAAGGTTTCAGCGGCTTTTGAGGTGAGGCATTGCCAGAGATGGGCGTTCCGTCGGAGGTGGTAGAAGGCGGTGCTGGTAAGGGACGGAACATGGGGGAGGAAGGACAGTTGGGGGTCGAACCTGACGCCTCGGTTGTGCAGGTTCGGAGAGTTTTGGGGCAGACTGGGAAGGTGGAGGACATGAGAGCCTTGCGAATGGAGACGTTGACGAGAGCCAAAGAGGATGGCTTCCGTCTTGTCGACATTCAGTTGCAGGAAGTTCATGCTCATCCAGCTCCTGATGCCTGACAAGCAGGCTGACAGAACATCAGGGTACTAGTGAAGTGGAAAAGTAGAGTTGGGTGTCATCAGCACACATGTGGAAATGTACCTCATGTCTGCGGATGACATCCCCAAGAGGGAGCATATAGATGAGGAAGAGGAGGGGGCCAAGGATGGATCCTTTGGATACCCCACAAGTAACCGGGTGAGAGCGGGAGGAAAAGCTGTTTGTGGAGATGTACTGCTCGCGGTTTGTGAGGTAGGACTTGAACCAGGCGAGTGCGGTCTCACTGAGGTGGATGACAGAGGACAGGCGGTGGAGAAGGATGGTGTGGTCGATTGTGTCGAATGCAGCGGGCAGGTCCAGGAGGATAAGGAGGCAGAGGGAGCAATCAAATTAACTTTTGATTGCACCAATTTTAAGCCTTTCAAATGGCTGGAAAATGTCAGCCAATGGTAACCTGATGATTTTGCAAAAGATGGAAAGCCTGAAGAGAGTAGGAACTACAGTATTCAAGTAAAAGGACTTGAAGTGGTTCTTATAGGTACAAATTGCTAACAAGTGTCCAATGTGTCAGATTGAATAGATCCAAAGTAAAATTAAAGTTCAAATAACAAGAAGGGAGATAGAATGCCAAAGGAGAAATAATGAGGAAGCACAAACTCTTTGTCAGTGTGTGTGATATTAGAAATTTAGTTAACTTATCAACTCTTGCCATTTGAACAGTGCTTGATTCCTGTTACAAGTATTTTAGTGTTTATTGCATCAGTATATTATATCAAATCATTCTGTATAATTCTGTATCTATTATAATAAAAACATATTGGCAATGGAGAATGTGTGGTAACTAGTTTGATTAATAAGTAGGAATCCCTGACCTGTAGAAGTTATTTCAGGTTTACTACAAATTATAATAATTCTTGACTAAAATAATTCGGCCAACAGTTGTTCACAGGTTTGAACACTCTTTAGGTTAATATTCATTGGCTAATCTAAAGAGTAAATTTCCTCCCCAAAATGGGATTAATTTAGATTGAATTTTATTAGAAATATAACCTCCAAAACCATTTTATATGTGGCCACGGCAGGAATTTTTATTGTCCGAAGTATAAGCATTTGAGAATAAGTCATTTTTTAACATAACAAAAACATATTTAATGTATCCGTATTCTGCAATTTTTGACGTGTGATTTCAACACCTGTTTCTTGTAACTACTTTGTTGTATCTAATTCAACTGTTATTAAAGATGACTATAAATCAGAAAAATTGAGAGACTGTTTTGAGGTGAAAGACTAATTGTCTCTGGAGAGTCTCTCTGCCAAAAAGCAGCATCTGTTCCCTGCTACCATGCCAGATCCCAGCAGGTATAAACCGTGGGGAGCTTGGAATTGACTGCTATTCTGTCCATCCAGTTTGGTTTTCATTAGGCAGGTTTGTGGCACAGATTGGGCTGTTGCAGGGCAGATTGGGTTTCCATTCTGGAAGGGTTGATGCAGCTGCGTTCTGAAAGTGATCAGCTTGTATTAATAATGCAGGTTGTTCAAGCTCGAGTAACACAATATCTCTTTGCAAATAAAGTGTTCATTTAGTCTGCTACCTGCAAATGCAAATGGAAATGATTAAAAAGGAGAAATCATGTATTCCAATCATAAATGACAAGAACCTCAGAAAATGTGGAATTGATAATATGAAACTTTTAAAACATTTATGTGTCCATAAATGAATGTTGACAATAATTTTCAAAGTTTATTGAAACCAAATTGTTTTGTTAAGAATTCAAATGTTCTTACTCTTTCAATTCTAACGTTTGTCAGAATTATAGGACTTTCTCCTACTTTCTGCTACAATATGCGGAAGATCATACCTGGATTTGTTCAGAATTGCGACGTCATTCAGGAATGTGGAGTTATACTATCAAAATAGTTGTAGGTCTGAGTTTTTATGGTTTTCCCTTTTGTTACATACCGATACTGTTGTCTATTGTTGATATTCAAATGACAAAAATTTCAGATGCTTGAAATGCGATTTCTCGTAAACACAAATTACTGTACGGTGCAAGAAGAAATGGCCTTTGATGGAAAATGCGGATCTCAGCAATGACATTTTTTTCTTAGAATTGATTGATGGTACTGTACCAGATGATTGCAAGTCATCATAAAGTCAGGCGTTGAAAAGAATATTCTCTGTTGTAGCCTTGTTTTGCAGTCAAGTTCCAATAACATTTATTGAGTTTTCTGGATTTCTTGATTTCTGGATATAATTCATTCTATTCGTATACTGTACTTATCTTATCCACTTCATTTCTACTGCTCCAACTCCTGAATTACTAGGACACATTGGTTGCAATCTTCATGCATATCCTGAAAAGTCGGTTCACTGATTCACCTCATCTTCTATGGATGCTTTCTTCAATCTTAATCAATTTCATGGCAAACTTGGGAAACATCAACAAAATTATTCATCTCTCCCCTTGGCCCAATTTGAAGATAAAGAATAACAACATTGTTTTGAAAGTATTATTTAAAGGTAATCACTATATTGGAATTCATAAAATTCATAAAAAATCATAAAAAATCATGGTGTGATTTTATCTTCAGTGTTATATCAACTTGACTTGTCAATTGTTAGCATGGATTAAATTGAGGGTAAAAGTGCTGAGGTCCTCCTCACCGTCAGTTCTAATAATAATAATAATCTTTGCATTTGATATAGTGCTTTTCACATCTTCTTGATGTCTCAAAATGCTTCACAGAATATACTGTAAAGTGAATTGACTGTATATTTGTGGGCAAAACGTGGCAGCCAAATACGCACAGCAGTGTCCCATATACAGTCGTGGATTGAAATCACCAATTTTTTCATTGTTGTTATTTTTTGAGGGGTTATTATTGGGCATGTGCCGTAAAATTCTATGATTCTATGTGGAGTAAGGAAACTTGCCGAAGGTTTCACCCTGACCTGCCTGGATTTGAATATAGGTCTCATGCTTGTAAGGCGAGTGTTCTAAACATTGAGCTACAGGACTCCACAAGTTGTCATTACCCTGAGTTAAGATCCAATGTTGCATGGATCCAAAGTTGCATGGACCAGGCATTATTAAGCAAAACAGATGTCTTATTATGATCTTCTATTCTCTTGTACTTCCCATTTATACAGCATCTTTTACGTCGGGAGGAAGTCCCAAGTCATTCTAGGACATGGCCAAAAATAGAACGGAATCCCATGGAATCCCACTTGCACTCTCAATAATTCAGAATTATGATGTTGAACAACATATCCTTTTCATTAATTTTCTTGCAGGGAAGCACTAAGAGAGTGTGTAATGAATGGTTGCTGTTAAGCATTTGTATGAGGAAAATATTCCACAGAGCTGCAATTATAGAAACTGAGGCAGGCTTTCACTAATTGGCACAAACAGATGTAAAGCAATACAGCCTTTCAGAAAAGCAGTTGTCTACAGAGCTGTCAAGGTGACATCATTCAAATATGCACTTATAATTAAATAACATGTTTGGATTTTCTCAGTGAATGCTTCTTCTTTCTGCATGCCAAACACGCTCTCTCTCCAAATCAATTATCAATGGTAAGCCACAAAATTGTTTAGGTCATCGTGTACTGCATATTACTGTCTAACAGTGGGTGTAAATTAACATTTTTGAAGGCGGATAAATAAAGTACAGAAATAAGTTTAAAAATAAATGTACTCAAAATCTCTTTAATATTGTGAATTAACATCTACGCAAACGTCCTGCTTGTCGGCCTTCCAATTCCTCCCTCCACAGGTTGCAGATAATCCAGAACTCTGTGGCCAATGTCCTCCAATGTTCCAAGCTTCGTGGCCCCATCTCCCTCATCCTCGCCCGACTCCATTGGCTCCCCATCATCCAGAAGATCCAATTCAAGATCCTGGTCCTCACATTCAAAGACTTCCACTGCCCCACCCTACATCTGTGACTTCCTAACCCCCTACCAGCCTGCTCGCCCCCCTCTGCTCAGCAGGTTCCGGTCTGCTCCATGTCTCCCAACCTACCTGCCCCACCATTGGTGTGCGAACCTTCAGCCACTCTGTCTCCAACTTCTAGAACTCCATCCCAGAGTCCCTCCTTCTCGCCCCCTCACTGGCCTACTTCAAGTCCCGCCTCAAGATCCTCCTCTTCAACGGCCCCATCGGTCACCCCATATCCTCCACTTTCCCTCTACCCTCCCAGTCCCAGACCCCAACTTGGGTCTGAAATGTCCTTGGGACGTTCTCCTGATGTGAAAGGTGCTATACAAGTGTATTTTGTTGTTGTTGTTGTTGTATTATTGTACCAATATCAATAGAAATTAAAATCCGATTCTATAAGAGTGTAGACTGCAGCTGCAATGTTAGCCCTTGTTAGAAAAGTGTTAGAAAATTAACCATTATTTCCAATACTTAACAAAATCCAAGCTCCTATGATCGAGTGAAATGGCCATAACTATGCATAATTTGGCTGAGCAGATTGAAAGTTCCAGTTTTGAATACTGTTTGTATTCAAGACCAGTAATAAATTTTAAAAATGGTCAATTCAATCCATGACTGTTTGTGGGACACTGCTATGCGCAATTGGCTGCCGCGTTTCTCCCACAAATATACAGTCAATTTATTTTATAGTACTGTATATCCTGTAAATCGCTTTGAGACGTCTTGAAGATGTGAAAAGCGCTATATCAAATGCAAGAATTGTTGTTACAGTATTAATAAGTATTGCAAAACTGTTCCAGGTTTTGCAGACCAAAACTGCTCAGAAGATCAAGTCTTTATGCACAACGTAGTGATATATCAGAATGCATTTGATGTGCATTTCATTAAAGACAGGGAGAGAATTAGCTCAAGACTTCTTTGTCAGTAGCTACAGTGTTACAATAGGGAAAAAAGAAACCAAAAAGCAACACCTCACAAAGCTAACACAGAGGGCAGTGGGATGTATATCTCGCGTGTCGAGCTAAACCTTTTGAGATTTGGGAGCTGCTTTTAAAAGTGCTTTTAATATTATAGGTTGTATTATACATTACTTCCTTCCCTGTGTCTTCTACCTGCTTTCACTTCCATAGAATTTACTATACAGTCTACAACAACAAAATTACATTTATAGACAGCCTTTCACGTCGGGAGGATATCTCAAGGCGTGGAACAGTTAGGCGTGTGTGGGGGGGGGGGGGGGGGGGGGGCATCGGGTTAGGGGTAAGGAGAGTAGGAAAGGGGGAGAGTTAGGAGGGGAGTAGAGGAAGGTCTTGAGACCGGCCTTAAAGGAGGAAAGGGAGGAAGCGAGGCGAAGGGATTACGGGATGGAGTTCCAGAGTGTGGGGGCAAAAAGTCAACCTGGTTCAAGCAACCACCTCCATTCAGCAACGTCCCCCTACCAACAATCACTTAGGAAAACGTTCCAAATAGATTTTGCATAATAACTCATCTCTATTCATCAAGCACCTGTCTAATGCAAACAACTGCCACCCTTTGGTTATTTTACATCCTGCGTTTTGTATCTACTCCCTTTCCAAAGCCCAGCTTTCCGATGAACATGGTCAGAAAATAGTGAGTGTCCACCAGAAAATTATTCTGGACTTCTTCAGGAAACAGTAACAAGATGTGATTGTAATTTTAATTATTATTTGTAATTATTTATAAATCTTTTATTTATTAAAATTAATTTACTTTATTGATTTGGATATGCACTTTTGTTTATATACACTTTAGAAATTCTACACAAATTAGTGAAGCTAGAGGCCACCCTTACATAAAGGCCACTTTGGCTCAGTTCCCTGAGCAGTTGTTAAAGACAGATTCGATTGTAATTAACCCCATTGATATGAATAAAATGCCAGATTTTAGCTAAAATTTTCTGGAGTGCACTCTGCATAAATACGGGCAATTATAGCTTCATATTTTATAGTGATGAGTAATTATTGGTTGTAATTCTTTTTAAAGAGGATTCAGTGAATGTTGCACATTGACTATGGGTAACAATCATGAATAACTGTTTAATTGGAACAATTTCAACGCTCAGATTAAGTAAGAAGCTAGGTTCCATTATTCATAGCATGTTATATATAAGAGTCCTTCTGACTTCACCATGATTGCACTTGTGTAATATGTAAGAGATTGTTGAATTGGCTTTGAGATCTTTATGTGGTGACCAGGTGTCAAAATCATGATGGTTTTCAAGAGTCCTCTATCAATTGTGTTGTGGCCAGCTGTAGTAGTATTACCACAACCCTGTCTAGGATTGAATCACTCCCACCAGACCAAAGATGGGACCTGAGATCTCCCATTCTATGTTCCTGTGTAACACACTTGTACTGTGCCTTTCTCCACAAAGTCCTGATCAATGATCCATTGTAATGACGTTTAGTGCTGAGGACACATAAATGTAATTTGTGGAAAGCAACTGGCCGTTTTTCAACAACAGAGCCTCGAGGGTAAACAGTGATGCAGTTTCACTTGATTACTTTTGAGGGTTAAGGAAGTTCTGCAGAATTTCCCTGAGCTTATTAAAAATGTAAGGTGCAGTCTACAGTGGGGATCTTGCATGGTTTGTCGAAAGAGTGCTTTGTGCCCCATTATGCTCTCTTATTAGAATTAATTTCTAATTTTCGTCACAGTCAGGAGTACTGCACAATACACTCCAGGCATTGAAAGATTAAAACTGCAGGCTCCGAGCAGAGTAGACATACGACAGCCAACGCCATTAGATAATAACATTAGTATAATTATGGTTGAAAATAATCCTGATTTGATTACACACATTAAGATCGGTCATATGATATGACAGCACTTGAAGTAACTTAATGGCATTATTGAGAATGCCTTAGTCACAAGTATAGCAGATCTTTTGTAAAATATATGGTAAAACTGTGTAGTTAATGGCTAAAAGAGAACAAAAATCGTAATCTCCAATGTCCAGCAGGAAACTGTCATTTCTAATGAAAAGTCAGTGTTAATAATCCATGCTTGCATTGCAATAATCAACATTTACAAGCAACACCAGACTGTTATTCTGGGACCCTAGGGACATATTTTACAGGGGCAAGCCTGAGAGTTATGTGGCCAGTGATCCAAGTCTCAACTCTCATAGGAGCTTTGAGATCAATTTATTGACAGTAACTATAGAACAAAAAACGACAGTTATACTGTATGTAATCCTAAAGTTGACATGTTGTTGTGGGTTTATGTGTTGTGTGTGTGGGCCCTTGAAAAAAAGTACCATGGTTAAAAGTACCAAGGTGGTACCATGATACTACCATAGTACTACCACCATTACCATGGTACTTTTTTACAAGGGTGGGGGGTGGTGGTAGATGGGGGGGTGGGGGGGAGAAGGGGTCGAAGGAAGCATCACATCTCTTGAATTTTCTTACAATACAATACATTGTAAGAGGGGTTGGGATCAGGGAGGGTGGAGCACAGAAGGGTAGCTGAAGGCGCGGCTGATTTGTAGAGGCTTGAGATGTGCCTTAAAGGAGGCGAGGGAGAGAGTGAATAGAACGGAATATGGGATGGAGTTCCAAAGGGATGGGTTCAGAAAGGCTGAAGGCCCGACTGCCAATGGTGGTGCGGGCCGGGCTGGGGACATGGTACAAGCTACAGCCCGCTGAGCCTAAGGAGCAAAATTATCTTCTAAAAATGAATTGAAGCATCCTTAGCCCAGCAGTTTTGAATCACAGTTTATCAGTAGAGAATCCATTATAATATGAATTACCATTTAATCTGTTGTTTATCGTGAACTATCCATTATGATTTCATTATACATCACTGAAAGCTTTGTGAACGGAAGGGCAAATGAGTTTACTGTTTTCTTAATACCTTTTTGGAAATGTGAGCAAAGTAGTTCTTATCACATTTTCAGTTGGCAGTAAATAGAATAATTAATGTTGTGGCATCATAAATCCTTCAGCGTTCAGAGTAACTGTAAAACTGTAGAACATCAAATCCTTGAAATTATGCATAAAAAGAAAAATCTAAAGCAGTGCAGGCCATGTACGAGGCAGGTGCAACTCAGTGTTGGTTTGTAGCTGTGGAAAAACTTTCTCATCCCTGCAGAATTACTGTAATGTGGTGGTAGTAATTATGCAAATGCTGCAAGGGCTTCAGTGTAGGTGTCATAAACACCAGCAAAAGGGAAGGTAAATGCGATTGACAAGTTGCAAATATCAAACTCTCCAAACTCTGAAACAAATCCACAGTATTTTACTTGTACGGTAAGCTTTCCATTGTATTTGAAGTAACTGTAAACACGTAGATAGAAAAGGTGAGGGCCCCTTATTATCTTGCCAAAATACAATTTCTGTCTATGTTCCAACTCCAAGAAATATAAATTAAAATACCTTTCAATAAACTAGGACTAATTTGAATTATCGTGTGATATTGTTAACTTTTTGTAAAGTCAATCCCTCCAATAGCCTGACTAAGATCAGAATGTCCTCCTTGTGTTTACTGCAAGGGAGAGAGGAAGAACAGAGTCTTGCCACTCTTCCTACATTACATCAGTGCAAAGTTTCTCTGTATTTTCTTACCTTGCCTAGAATTATTGACTGTCCTTCAAAGCATAGTGACAGCCATTATCTTAATATAATAATCCTTACATTTGATACAGCTCTTTTCACATATTCTAGACATCTCAAAATGCTTTGCAGAAATAAGGGGACCATTTTATTGTTGTTTTTCTTTCTTGGGGATTATTATCAGGTGTGTGGAACAAGGAAACCTGTCCAAGGTTTTGTCCTCCAAGTAATCAAACCCTGATCTCTCACAAGCAAGGTGAGTGCTCTAACCACAATCAGACTGTTAACCAGACAGGTACTGTGTATCAAGTGGAATAAATATTGAAATTTGTCATTCGAGAGGGCGACTTTGTTTTACATGAGAACAGCTAAGCCATCGATCAGACATTTCAAATTGCCACTCAAAGAACTGTGCTAACAAGTTTATATGTGACATGTGTTTTGGATGATCCTACACCTAAATGCCATTCCATAATGTAAAATATTTTGTAGATGGCAAATTAACAGTAGAGGTGTAGCTTTTGATGATCTGAGCGAATCTTTTAAAATATAGTGAATGTTCAAAATATAAGTATTACTGAATTATAAATAGAAAAAGAATATACCATTTTATTGAAATTAAATCAACTGCTGCTGTATTTTGGCACAAAATGTTACTAAATAACTGCCATGTATCAGATTTATACCTGTGCCAAGGATTGAAGAAAACTTTATAAGCAAAATGCCAAACTCATTAAAAATTTAGCAGGAAAATATTTCCATGGTTCTTTCAGTTTCTTTCTTGACACCAGGAATGCAATGAAAGAAAACCAAATTGGTAAAACCATTGGGTTGTAATGGTACCAGTAAATTACCAAAACTTTAGAAAGCAAACAATGTATAGTACAAAACAATTAAAATTTCTTCCATTAAAGGTACGGAAATTGTTTATGTTCTGAGATGAAATTCATATGTGCGATATCCAAATCTGAAAAAAATTATTAACAATAACAAATTACATTTGTTCAGTGCATTTCACACTGGGAGGATGACCCAATCACCTAGACAATCAAGAATGTGCACCCATACTGGGGATTGAGATCAGTGGGGTGGAGGGCAGGGAGAATAGGAGGGTGATCAATGGTATGGTCAAAGAGGAGGATCTTGAGACGAGCCTTAAATGAAGTAAGGGATGGAGCGAGGAGAAGGGACTGTGGGATGAAATCCTGAAGGGTGGTGGCAAAAAGGCTGAAGGCTTGACCACTGATGGTGGAGTTGGTCGGGCGGGGGGTGTGGGGTTGTGTGTGGAGCAGGCCATAGTGTCTGCTGAGTGGATAGGTTGGCTTGGGGTTAGCAGGTCACAGAGGTGGGGAGAAGCAAGACCATGATTTTGATGTGTCTAAATGGCTAGGCTATCACACATTTGAAAATCTCTAGGTTTTAAAAAAAAGGAAACTTCTAAGAATATGAGTATTATACTTTATTAAAAGTGAGACATTGAGGTGAAGGGTCAATAGACATTGTTCAGTGTGTCCACAAAAGCAAAACTTTGCAGCTTGAATAGGAAAAATTACGATGTGATTTTAAGATTGTTACAATAATTTAGCCATGTCTCAGCCTATTCCAGACTATGATGTACATTTGTCATTCAAACCTATTGAGTATATTACATCCTTAAAAGCACTCAGTTATTTAATACATCAAGCAATGGAATTCGGCAGCAATAAACAGTTGTGAACAACAACCATTCACTTCATTGTTTTCAAGAACAGTGCTGTGGATGCAACAATTTCAAATCATCTGGGCGATTGTACCATTCAGTTTGTCTATCTCCTGCACTTGAGCTAGGAAGTTTCACAGGTATCCATGGCACTGGTGATGACAGACCAGCCAGGCTGGTTTATCAGCAGAATTTGCAGGTATTCTTGTGCCTTGGCTCCTGTTAACCCTGGAGCTAAATCCCAAGGGTAGGGTGGTCCTGTCTGTACCACCAAAAGATTGTTTGCTTGGCGCAGAAATGTTGCCAGACAGCGTGGATTTAGCTGACTAAACAGCAGCACCTCTTAACAACCTGCCACTTGAATCTCATTGACATTTGGGTAATGTACTCCTAGGTTCATTACCTATATACGCAGCACAGAATGTTTCTGAAGTTGAGGTGTTCAACTGATCAATACACTGTCTCCAGCTAAAATAAATCAAATTCTCCTTGTAACTTTCTGAGAGCTTTTGATGACCAGATTGAATGCAGTAAATGCACATTAGCTGTTATGAGGTCTTGATCCCAGAATGATTTACTAAAAATATATTAATAAGAGCTTCAAATTTTGTCATAGTGTTAAAATTAACTACTTAGTGCCTTCTGTAATTCTAATTTAGTAGAGAAAATGTGTATGTAAAAAACCACAATAGTAAAAAATTGGTCATTTCAATCCACGACTGTTTGTGGGACACTGCTGTGCGCAATTGGCTGCTGCGTTTCTCCCACAAATATACAATTCACTTTACAGTCTTCGGTGAAGCGCCTTGAGACGTCTAGAAGATGTGAAAAGCACTAGATCAAATGCAAGGATTATTATTATTAAATAAGAGAATTGCAGGTGTTAAGATGTCCTGCCTAAGCAACTGCCCATAAATTAACTTTATTCCCTCTTTGTTCCCGCACTCTCTCATTTTCCCCCCTATTATGAAAATAGCTTTCCTTTGTGTATTTGCTGTTGCAAACCATCTCTTATGAAATATAGGACTTGTTATTGAAATCGGGGTTCTATGACTGTTTTCACATTGATGGATGGTACAACTTTACCAAACACGAGAGTGGGGTTGATAATTGGAGGAGTTAGATGGGGAAAATACAATTTCTAAAATAACATAGTAACATAATAACATAGTGTGTCTTTGTTTAGTTCAGAAACCACTGCATTTTTCTTCAATATGTGATCAATGGGATCAAATGCCTTGTGAACTAATGATGCTTTCAGCATCATTATATGATTACACTATATAAATAGTTTGACCAGGGTTGCGTTGCACTGGTGCCTTTCTCCTGAGTTTGTTTAAAAGCTACTGAATGATCTAATGAATCTGGCAGTAATTCTCAAAAGGCTTGTCTTTAATGTTATGGAGTGTCCAATCACAATAACAACAAAATTACTTTTGGAAAGTGTCTTTCACATAGGAAGGATATCCCAAGACGCCAAACAGTCAGGCATCAGGACCAAAGCTTGGAGGAGGCAGGGTTGGAATGAGGGAGGGCAGATGGGGTAGGAGGGCAGCTGAAGGCATACTCAAATAGGAGGGTCTTGACGGAGGCAAGAGAGGGAGCAAGGCAAAGGGATTGCGGGATGGAATTCCAAAGAGTGGGTCAGAGAGGCTGAAAGACCGGCCGCCGATGGTAGGGCGGGTTGGGCGGGAGACATGGGTCAGGCTGGGTGTGTACAGGTTGCTGAGACACATAGAAGAGGGCAAAACTGTGGAGGGCCTTAAAAGTAAGGATGGGGATTGTGGGAGCTGGTGGAGCCGAGCAAGGGTAGTGGAATCTGGTGCAGGTGAAGATTAAGCTGCGCAGTTCTGAATGATCTGTATTGTGTGGAGGGAAGTGTTGGGGGAGTCCGACAAAGAGGGAGTTTCTGTAGTTGAGCCTTGAGGTGACTAATGTATGTCTGAGAGTTTCGGCAGCCTAAGGGGTGAGGCAGTGGTGGAGTCGGGTAATGTTGAGGCAGTGGGGGAAAGCAGAACGGCACATGGCATGTATATAGGGGACAAAGGACAGTCGAGGGTGGAACAAGAAACCCAACTGGCTTTGGTGAGATTAGGCCAGCTCTTTATAACATTAAAGAGTTATAACATTAAACTGCACAAGTGTGTTGTTCATGCACATATTTCTAACAGTGTAATTTTCAATCCAATGAGAAATGCAGCAGAAACTATAAAGGAGGCTTTCAGTTTCATATCACTATATAAGATGGAAAATGGCTTTGTCCAAGCAGTATAACTACAGAATAAGGAATAATGTTGGCCAATAATACTGTATTTCTGTTCTATTGACAATTTTGGTTTTCATTGCGCAGATAAATGTTCTGTATTTTCCAGCGATTATAGATGCAATTAGCAATAGCATGGGACTGGTGAATTGTATTATATGTTATTGCTTTTAAGTGCTGATTATATTTTGAATAAACATTTTAAAATAGCCTTATTGAATCTGTATTAATGCCACTTGGGTATATTTCAGAATTTATGTGGTTATGATGTATATCAGAATTGTTTTTTAATTGTGCAAATTTGAGAGACGACATTAATCCTACGGAAAGCTGTTGCCTTCTTTGTGGTGTTTTCTGATCAGTTCTCCCATTGCATTTAAGGTTAGCTCTTGTTTTTTCACACAATACAATGAGCCTATTTCTTCTAACCACCTCTAATTAGCTCCATTGGCGTTTTATTCTGTGACCTTGTTTGTATGTAATGATTGAAATGATCAATACTTGGGAATTTCAAGGTTTTTTTTTATCTCTTCCAGCTGCTGCTCACCTTGTGTTGCTTGTGTTTTCCTTACTTTTTTGTTGGAATTATTGATTGTGAAGCTTACGGAAAACTGGTGACCAGCATTCAGTTGCTCCGCAATTGTTTGTAACTTTGTCTGAAATGTAGTTCATTTAACTCGTTTTGATTATATTCTGTTCTAGCAAAGAAGGACGTAACATTAAAAAAAATATTTTTAATACATTTTCATTCAGTATTGAAAACAATGATAATTAGTCCTTCAAAGAGATTCCAAGTTATCAATTATATTCTATAATTGTTAGCCAAAGATTTGTACACATATTTTTACAGAAATTTTAATGTTTATTATTTAACTCTCACCAAAATATTTTTTGGAGGAAAACTAGTATCCTGACACATACAGAAATCTATCACTATGCTAGAGGGTATCCAAACCTTGAGACTGAGAGTTCCAAACCTCAGGATCCACACTGTTGATCCTGTCATAGTAAGTTGACTTGATTACTATATTCTGTTGGCTCTTTGGAGCCATCTCAGCTCAGTGTTTTGGACCCAAACTTGGGGTCAGAATTGGTGGAGGGGGGGGCGGGGGGGGAGGGGGGGGTGGGGAGAGGGCAGGGGGTAATGAGGAGGGTCTTGAGATGAGTCTTGAAGGAGGCAAGGGATGGGACGAAGCGAGGCCATGGGGGGCTTTGAAGACGAATACCAAGATCTTGAACTATATCCTCTATGTGCTGAGAATCCAGTGGAGTTGGCAAGGATGGGAGCCATAGGGTTGC
This sequence comes from Hydrolagus colliei, assembly GCA_035084275.1. NCBI lineage: Eukaryota > Metazoa > Chordata > Chondrichthyes > Chimaeriformes > Chimaeridae > Hydrolagus > Hydrolagus colliei. The sequence goes on along the minus strand of CM068747.1, from coordinate 17,634,743 downwards.
TAGCGGTGTGAGAGTAGTCACAGCTTGCAGAGTTTTAGTTTATCTACAGCCTATGGAGGGAGGAGTTGTGGAGGCCAACAAACAGCAAGTTTGCATATCAAGACTGGATGTTATGAATGCGTGTATGAGGGTTTCTGCAGCCTGCTACATGGGACAGTGGCAGAGCCAGCCAATGTTGTGGAGGTAGGGGAAGGCAGGTAGTCATGGCATAGATGTGGGGTAAAGGATGGTTGAGGGTCAAACAAAATGCTAAGTTTCCAGACTGGGACCATCCTTGGATGTTCACAAAGGATTTTATGAGCATTTTACGATACTTAGGCTAAGTGGCTTCTTCCTATGCTGTAGCTACTTCAATTCTATAAGGATGGCTTGACTTTTTATGATTTCATATAAAAATGGAATTTTCTCTTTGCTGTGCACAATAAAGCTATCTAATCTCTGCTGACTGTCAGATGATTGACTTTGAGAATGCCTTGTCAAACTAAAGTCCCTAAGAACAATGCATCACTCCAGGTATGATTTCTTATTGCAACCCAAATTCCACGACAGCACACTGTCTTATTTGAAAAAAAGTTTGAAAGCAGCCGTATGTACCCAAATATCAAAACAACTGGTGCTGATCTGAGTTAGTGGGTTGAAATGTTTTAAAAGAAATCAACTTTTAACAACACTGCCAGCATGAAAAACTTAAATCACAGGGAATCTTTAGGCTATAATTGGATTTAGTAGCTCATTATACAGCAGTTACACAGTCTAAATCTCTATTTTTTACTATCTCGTTGAAAATAACTCACTAATACCAATTTGTTACTGGCTTTACTGCTTAAATATGACAATTCCTTATTGATAATTTGTGAATGATGAGGAATGCTTGCAAGTTAAATAAATCCACCACCACTCCTTTGTTCTGTTTATTATACCCACACTCCTGTGTGGGGAAATTATTTGTGGAATAATATTAAGATTGGTGGTTGCCATGGTGACAGGGATTGAGAATCTTTTCTGTTATTGGTTTGGAGATGTATGAGCTTCCTGGGACTGCAGTCATCAGCAAGAGAGCAAACATTAAGGAAAAAGATTATGCTGCGGGGGGGTGGAGAGTTGTTAAGGATTGTTTATCTTTAGCGCTCATTAAAGCAGAAAACATTCTTGATCCTCAAGTCAATGAAAGAGTCTGAATAATAGATGCTGATAATAAAATTCAGGTCATTTTATCCCTAGGTCACATGAAGCATGTAACAAAATCATAATAATACTTGCATTTGATATAGTGGTTTTCACTTCTTCTAGGCGTTTCAAAGCGCTTCACATAATATACAGTAAAGAGAATTAACTCTTTACTGTATATTTACTCACCCTTTTTCCCCTCAGTCAGCCCGCTCCTCCGGGGGAAGAGGATCACACACATGATCATACAGCATCCACCACCCACCATCATGCTTGTGTTGTTGAGCAAGGATTATTATATTGGAATTATGTTTTGGATCTATATAATCTTATAATTTATTGTTGCCTTGGGACTTCGTCCCAACATGAAAGGTGTTCTATAAATGTAATTTTGTTGTTGTTGTAGTGGTCCAGTATTTGATATTAAATCGAATTGCATATTGGTCATTCTGCCCAACTGGTCCAATGCTGGCGTTTATGCTCCATGCAAACATCTATGTTATTCACCTCAGCTACTCTTTGTGGTAGCAAGTTCCACATTCTCATCAATCTCTGGGCAAAGAAGTTTCTTCTAACTTCCCTGTTTGATTTATTGTTGACTATTTTATATTGATGGCTCTTGGTTTTGGTCTACCCCCCACCCCTCCCCAAGTGGAAACATCTTCTCTATGCTTACCCTAAGAAAACCTTTCATAATTTTAAAGATGTCTATTAGGTCATCCGTCACCCATCTCCTTTCAAGAGAAATTAGACTGAGCTTGTTCAAACTTTTCTGATAGGCATAATCATTACCCCTTCTCTCTGTTTTCTGTCTTGTAGCCAGCTTGCTATCCATTCTACATTTCTCCTGACTCCACGTGCTCTGACGGTATATTGAGCAGGTAAAAAGAAACAGGTGCATAATAAAATTAATTATACTTTTGCTAATTGTAACTTCTAATATTGTTGTCACTAAGTCTTCCCTGTTGATTTATTAATAACTTTAGGAATAACTTGTATTGATTAAAATTACGCCAACAGCCAAATTGTTACATTAAGAATTAATAAGCTGGAACTCCATAAATCCTTTTATACCTCATCACTCCAAAATATTGATTCACATTGTGCTGAAAGTTTGGCTGATAGAATTGGGAGGCCCAGTGTGCTGAGATTGTGACAGACCTGAATCTTCATATATTTTTGAGATACCTTTAGCGTTCTGGTGGTAGTTGAATTCCGCAATACTATTTTCTAGTGCCAATCAACAGTCTTTTTCTAGGTTCTGGTGAGTGATTAGTAAGGTGATTAATAATAATGAATGGCAAATGAACTTTCAGATGTTAATTTCTGCTTAAAATCTGTACCTTGTAATATCCAATTTAGTATGCAATTACAGTGAAGGTTGAAACTGAAGCAGTAACTGTTAAATTTCCAGTGGAATGTATCATAAGGATGCGTACCTAATTTAGTGTCCAGATTTTATGCTTGGATATGTGACCAATTTTTATTACTCTATTGTGGCTAGTGGATTTATTACTGCTTTTGCCTGTGAATGGTATCTATTGAATAAATATGTATTTTCCCAGCAGTGCCTGAAAAATACTAACCATATGAAAGTAAAAGTGATGTACTGGTTGTTTTCCAGGGAGCTGTGGCTGGTAAATTAAGAAAAACAACCTTTTATGTGGCTGCTGAGTTCTGTAAAGTGTTTAATCTTGTTTTAACTCAAGTCTCAGACATTATCCTGAGTGAATATGATACAAAATTACATTTGTAAACTGTTACATGTCGAGAGGACATTGGCGGGTGAGCCTTTGGCCATTCTGCGTCCAATCTCTGAAACCCCATCCCTGGCCTCCTTCAAGTCCTGCCTCAAAACTCTCCTCTTCGATGGTCCCATCGGCAACTCCTAATCCCCCACCTTCCCTCCCCACCCTGTCCCCAGCTCGGGTCTGACACAGTGGCTGTCCGGCACCTTGGGACGTCCTCCCAACGTAAAAGGCACTACTCAAGTGTAATTTTGTTGTTGTTGTCAAGGCGCTGGACAGTCAGGGTTTGGAGCCCAGCAGGTGGGGGTGGGGGGATTGGGATAAGGGAGGGTGGAGGACAGGGAGGGTAGGAGAGTGGCTGAAGGGACAGTCGAAGAGGAGAGTCTTGAGACTTTGAAGGAGGCAAACGAGGGAATGAGGTGAAGAGAATATGGGGTAGAGTTCCAAAGGGTGGAGCATAGTGGCTGAATGGCCAACCACTGGTGGTGGGGTGGGCCAGGGGGAAGATATAGAACAGGCTGGAGCCTGCTGAGCGGTGGGACAGGGTGATAGGGGGGCCAGTAGGTTATAGAAGTAAAAAGGTGCAAGGCCGTGGAAGTCCTTGAAGGTGAGGATGAAGATTTTGAACTCTGAAGGATGGGGAGTCAGTGGGGCCAGGCAAGGGTGGGGATCATGGGGTCATGGAGCCTTGTGTGCGAGAGGACATGGACTGCAGAGTTCTGGATGATCTACAAGTTGTGGAGGGAAGGCTAAGAAGCAGGGAGTAGGCATAGTTGAGCCTAGAAACAATGAAGGCATTCATGATGGTCTCAGTGGCCTTGGAGGGATGATGAGGTACTGGCGGAGTTAGGTAATTTGGCGGGTGTTATGTATATTATGGCACATTATTGTTGCTTATATTTCTTTCCTCTGAAGTGTAATATAATAATAATAATTATTATCCTAGCATATCATCCGTGATATAGCACCTCATCACCTTGTCGAAACATCTCAAAGCACTTCACAGAATTCACTGTAAAGTGAATTGACTGGATATTTTGTGGGCGAAACTTGGCAGCCAATTGTGCAAAGTAGTGTCCCACAAACAGTCGTGGATTGAGCGACCAAATTATTATTCTTTTTTGAAGGAATTATTGTCCCCAGAATGTAATCTGTCGATTGAATAACAACTGGGTTCCTACAAACTGCTCGGTAAACATTTTGGAGATCGTTTGCCTCTCACACAACTGGGTCCAAAATGCAACATTCCAATGTTGGAAGTTTCTGCGCTAATTGGAATCATCACCTACAATTGCATGATTTGCTAACAAATTCAGAAAACATAATCATGAGCAAACTTTGATATCAAACCAGGATATTGTGTAGGTGGTACAGGTATTTTCGTTCTGTTATTCTGTTCTGTTTTACAAACCTTTTATTAGACTCAAAATGGGCTGAAAGCAAAACAATGGCCATGATCCTAAACTGGATGTATGATTGTAGTTATCTTAGCAGATAACGTCGCAGGTTCCTCTACTCACTATCTTGAGGTTATGTAGCTTTTTTCTTGCGATAATTGTTCTGGAAACTGAAAATTAGATTCACACCTTTGTTTTCCAAGGTTTCTGCACTGTACTAAATCATCACACTTCTAATGTATTAGTACTGTATCTGTCATACTATTCTCTGTTTCTTTTCCATTTGATCATGCACATCATGGGCAATTATGCTTGGCATAGCTGCCTCAATAATAATTCACTATGTATGTATTTGTCTTGAATTGAGCAGTTTTGATTTTATCTAACATGCATTAAATACATGTGAACAAAAAGGTTTACTCAGTGATACTTCAAGGGAAGCAGTTTTAAGCAGTACTTCAAAGCTGCAAGTACTGTATTTTGTTTCCTTATTTGCCATGGGGGAATATACTAATAATACCATTTTATTACTGTCAGTTGCATGAATTCAATGAATTCCTGGTAAATGACTGAGACCATTCGACAAAAATGGTTATTTAAGATGTTTCTCTCTGTTGGAGAGCAAACTCTACAAGTTAATGCCAATCTTTGTGTACATGTCTTCAAACAACTGTGACTTCAAGCCATTTCCTGCAGTAAAGCAGCACTGAGCCAGAAATTCAAGAAGTCCTATTATCAAAAGCAATTTTGTCCTATTTTTATTCTAGCAATAAAATAGAATAGATATGGTGCTGTAGTAAATGCTAGCAAGTAACAGATTCTCTAATGGACTGTTCTGCATGACAATCTATTCTTAATACAGTAAAAGCTTGTTTATTCGGCACCCAACCAACCGGAATGCTCAACCAACCAATATCTCCAATACAATTCATCATTCCAGCAAACAAATCTCATACCGGAGCCATCCGGGACACTTATTAAACTTAACAAACGCTGGACTTTTTATTTTACCGATCATTTTACCGAGTGTGCCGAAATGCTTTCTTGGTAAGTATCCATACAATATTCTGTTATTATTTAGTCCATTATTAATATTTGTTTTAAAATCAGTTAATTTTTTGTGTAGGATTTTCGGCAACTTGCTGCTTGAATATCCGGCATATTTGATTAAACGGCATCGGTTAGGTCCCAAGGAGCCTGGATAACCAAGCTTTTACTGTAATAAGAATAGTAACAATCCATTCTTGCTCCTGGTATAGGTCAAATAGTCTTTGCTGTGTCCTTTTGATAACTCTTGGGAGCCAGATCATTAATCTCAATAATGAATAAGAAACGCAAATAGCTCAAAATCCATCCTCTCAAATGCATTGAAGCGATTCGTGAGCATAGCAATTGTCTTTGCACTATGCTGCTGCATGTCATCTTCAAACAGTATCTGAATAAGCAGTCAGCAATCATCTGTGAACTTATTTGATATTGAACATTATTTGATATTGGAACATCCTCCCGACATAAAAGACCCACTACAAATGTAATCTTGTTGTTGTTGTTTTTGGTTGCACATCATAAGGGATTTACTTTCAACGACCATTGTTCAAAGTCCATTTTTCCATTGCAGTGTTTGGGTGTATGAGTTGACTGTTGACATGTGATGATCAGCATTTAAGATAAACTTTCTCTCCATAACTATGAAAGGAGCTTTCAACAGCTCACCAACCTGAAAGAGCTTCATCCCCGCTTCACAACATTTTTTTCTGCATCAGTGAGTGCGGAGGAAACAAAAGCAACGCTATGCTTGGATCCATCCATGTGAATCAGAGTAAGTACGTTCTAAAGTGTCCATGAACAATATAACATGAAGTACTGGACCGAAAGGAATTGTGACAGATTATACGAAATAATCTTCTTGACTTTGTTAAAACTTTTCCGAGCAACATTAATCCACTGAAATGCCTCCTTTCCATGCAACACAAGCTTGAAATCGTACTTCAATAATAGCGTACTTTTGTACAAATTTACTCTACCGTGAAGTAACCCTAGAAGGAGACTAGTAATATCTTCAGACAGTGGTGCTTCAAACAACTGCATTGATTAGAGTTGAAGCAGGTGAAATCCCTCTGGTGAAATAGATAATCACAAAAGCATTGCTTACACGATCAGTTTATATTAAGCTGAGCTTCATTAGTCAGGAGACTGCCTACAGATTTGTGGAGACATGTCTCTGTGGGCTGACTGTTTTTTCATTTTGTCAGGTCACACAATGTGATGGTGAAACACATTTTAAAATTGCAGTGATTAACCAACTAAAACATCATCAGAACATTATTTCTGTAATAATATTCCTACCTCACTGAGACATAGTTTGAATTAATGATAGATACGTTTTGGATATTCTATGGTGAAAAAGAACATTGTCCTGAAGCAGATTCAGGGAACCAGTGGGATGATTGTGCCCATGTATTAATATGCAGTGTTTCATTGGGGTGTAGTGCTTTCCATATCGCTCCTTTTATAACACCCCACACCCCTCCGACCTTCCAATGAGAAATGAGTGAGGTCAGATTAGAGTCCAATTGATTGTTTGCAGAATTGGCTCCGGTGACTGATTCTATAACAGAGGAGAAAATTGTTTTCGGTTTGCCTGTATTTCCTGTGATGATTGTGCTGTTTCAGATGACTGAAGACCAGAGTGTGCCCTGTTTGACTTCTCACCAAGAAATGCATGGAGTCTCAGAGTGCTTCTCATTGCTTACAGAAGGCAACTTAAGTAGCTAGTTCCAAAAGGGGAGATGTATTTTTTTTAGTAATAATCTGAGTATATTTTGCAGTTATCACTGTTTCCAGAATTATACTTCTGGTGAAAGAAAGCAATTTTATAATTCAATTTGATTTGCCGCAAAAAACTTACCTCTGATGGGAACTTCACTATATCTGGAGTCCACGTGATTGAGTGTCAACGACTGACAGCTTGATGGAATGGCAAGACAACAAGTTCAAATTCAGTTATAGTAAAGGCCAGCTCAGCATGAAACTGATGCATTTCTGACATTGGTTCAAAGACCCCCTATCTACAATTGGTGCAATATTCTCTTCCTGGAACTCTTGAGTGTTAAACATTCTTGTGTATGCAATCGCGACTCATTTTGTAGGTTTTGAGAGAAACAACCTCATACATTTTGCTGGAAATATGTTGCATATGACATGCTGTAATACTGTGCTGATTTTGCATATAAATGTTGCACGGTGCTACGTAGTGTTATATGCATTTTCTGTCTTTTTGCTTACAAGCTTTTGTGCTTGCATTAGAAATTATCCTTTCATTCACAAACAGATCTGCTTGTGCTACAGATGAATGTGCAGGCAAAATCTAATATTTTCAGCTCGCTAGCTAACCATTCATCTTCTACCGTCATGTAAAAATCAAGAAACAAAATGAATCTTAGTTGCTGATGTGTTTGCAATGAAACCAGTGCTGATGGTATTGTATGAAACATTGATAGTTTTATCCAATTTGGTACAGTAGTATTCAAAGGTCAACTTTAAGTTCAGCGTTCCATTGCAATGCACTAGTTTGTAGTTTAGCTTCTGCTTTAGCATGTAGCTTAGATTATGCTTTTCACCAATAGATTTATCTTTAGTTTGCCACAGTTGTGTTAGCTGAGCATTAATACAATGAAAGTAAAACAAAAGTTTTCATATGGCACTCAAACCCCTCCACCACCGATGAAAAATGCAGAACATATTACATTATGAATTGTTGTTATTTAGTTCTAGTTTATGTATGTGTTGGCCTGATGACAATGTACACTGATGCATTAATGCACTGAATGATATACAGTAAAGACCCGTTTATCCGGCACCCTTGGGACCTGGCCAATGCTGGTTAAATGACATGCTGGATATTCGGGCGGATCCGATGTGGAAAACCCAACACAAAAAAATTAACTTATTTTAACACATACCATATTAATAATAGACTAAATAATGACAGATGATAACAGACCTTTGTTATTCACCTAAAAATTCACCTAAAAATCACCTTTGCTGGTAGATGCCTGGTTTGAAGCCATGATGCTGGGGTAGAGGTGTGCAGTCTATCTTCTACAATGGCCGACGCAAGGGAAACTTGCTTGACTTTAAGGCTCTACTAGCGGCAAGCTGAAATACCAATGTGAGGGAAAGAAATGGCAGCGCCATCTTCATGCACTAGTAGCAACATTCCGAAATACCGATACGAGGGAAAAAAATCCGCCACCACGATTGTGCCGGATAAGATGCGGTTGTTCGAATGGGGACCTTTTTTTTGAGGTGCCGGTTATACGGAAGTTATGATTGATTGGGTCATGAATAAACAGGCTTTTACTGTAATACTGATTTGCTTCCAGAATTTCACAGGAAGTGAATTTTTGCTCTAGCTGAACCATTAAAAGAAGCAAAACAAGAGATTGGCTTGACCTCAAACTCTACTGGCATAAATCATATCATATCAAATTGTAGTAGAGGGTGGTAACTGTTTGTTTCTTACCATACACAGTTTCCCTCCTAACAAACTAAACTGTGAATTTATTTGTCCTGGAGTCCTGCAGCTCAGTGGTTAGAGCACTCACCTTACATGCATGAGACCTGTGTTCGAATCCAGGCAGTTCAGGACAAAACCTTGGGCAAGCTTTTTTACTCCACACACCTAATAATAATCCCTCAAAAAAAATTGGGTCATTTCAATCCACGATTGTTTATGGAACATTGCTGTCCTCAATTGGTTGCTGCGTTTTGCCCACAAATATGCAGTCAATTCACTTTACAGTATATCTGTGAAGTGCTTTGAGATATCTAGAAGATGTGAAAAGCACTATATCAAATGCAAGGATTATTATTTGTTTTGTTCCTAGTGGCAGAATGGTTCACTCCTGCAAATATATGCCATGAGACCAACATTTGCAGAGCGAACAAATCCAAGATTACTACACAGAGAAAGAAAAAAACTCAAGGGGTTTGTCCGATCCAAACTCTCATATCATGAGAGATGATTATGTGTTTCCCAAGAAGCTTCTGCTAAAATACTGAAATTTGTGTGCAGGAAATAATACAATGGAGAGCAAAAAGTAGTTGTGTATTTGAACTACCATATTTGTTCTACATAGGAGGTCCAAACTGTGTGCTTTCAGATAAGATTCCATACTGCAGAAATTGGTAGAAATCCTATTTCAGCTCATGGGTAAAATCAGGGCACGTGGAATCAAGGGTGAGGGAATAGAGCGGTTTGAGAGATGGCAAGAAAATAGGAAACGAAGAACAGGAATAAAGGGCAATGTCTCTGACTAACAAGAAGTTCCACAACAACAACAACAAAACTTTGTTTGCAGCTATCCCTATCTATCTATATTTTTCCACACCTATCGTTTGAATTAGAACCAATTGTGGAGTCTTGTAGCTCAGTGGTTAGAGCGCTCGCCTCAAAAGCAAGAAACTTGGGTTTGATTCCCACCAGGGCAAAACCTTAGGCAAGTTTCCTTACTCCACACGCCTGACAATAATCCCTCAAGAAAACCCCCCAGTAATAAATTGGTCACTTCAATCTATGACTGTTTGTGGGACACTGCTGTGTGCGATTGGCTGCTGCATTTCGCCTACAAATATACAGTCAATTCATCTTACAGTTTATTCTGTGAAGTGTTTTGAGATGTCTAGAAGACTTGAAAATCTTTATGCCAAATCAAGATTTATTATTATTAATTGGACTCGGCAAGTTTGCTTTTCTTGTCTCTTTTTGTTCCTATTTTTTTCTCTCTCTATTATTCTTCATCACTGCTACTCAACACCTACCAGAAATTCCATTTTAATGGTGGAAAGAAATAGCAAATAACTGTATTGTATTTATGAAAGTCACTGAAACTACATTTTGTGCCTCCATTTCTTGAAATTGTCTTTTTATCATGCCTGTGGGCAAATTTATATGGATTGGTTGGCTCCAACTTTGGAACTTTCATTGTACAGTTTCTCCTTACTTTAGCTTTTAATCTTTTATAAATCATCTTGTATGCACTTGCTGGCAGAAGTCAGTGTTGCTTTTTGATGGTTTTATTCCTGACTTGTTTTCAACAATGTAGGGTGGCATTGGGTCAAAAATAGTTGGAATCAAGATATATCCTTACAATTTGATGGAACCCGTTAGTGACATGACAAGACTGCTAAAAACATTGATTTTGCGAGAATAGATTATTTTACTTGTTTTAAAAAATAGTGATTTTGGATGAAAATCGAATTTTTTTTGTTTAGATGTCTATTTATTTTTATCTACCAGCCTGCTTCTTCCACTACATTTTCTCGATCCTTGAAAATAACGTCTTATCTCTCTTTCAACAAAGTCAAATCAGGGCAATGTTTAATAGCGCCTTGGGACGTCCTCCCGACGTGAAAGGCACTCTATAAATGTAAATTGTTGTTGTTGTTGTTGTTATTGTTTGTTCGAGATTTAACACATTAGTCTTTGGCGGTCCTATACAATCCTATGCCTCTATGGAAGCCTTTTTACACTTGAAAAATCTCCCACTTTGAAATGAGGATACTTTATAGATATCAGGCTAAAGGAATTAAAACATTGTTCTGTATATGGTTCTCAAAGTGCTTCATGTTGAGACACTTTTTTGTATAGTTTGGATAATTTGTGAAATAGGTACATTTCACAAAGCTTGATTTGTGACTTGTATACTTTATCCAAGGCTGCTCTCTCTACCTCTCGAAGCCAGTCAGCAATCTGGGCGTCTCATTTGACCCCAAACTGTCCTTCCTCCCTTATATCCGCTCCATGATCAGTACAGCCTTCTACCTTCTCCGCAATATTGTCAGACTTCGCCACTACCTCACCCCACAAGACACCGAAACTCTCATCCACGCCTTTATCACTTCCAGGCTTGACTACGGGAACTCTCTCCTCGTCGGCCTTCCTAGCTCCTCCCTTCACAGGCTGCAGATTGTTCAGAACTCTGCAATTCATGTACTCTCCCTAACCAGGCTCCATGACCACATCACTCCCACACTCGGCCATCTCCACTGCTCCCCATCCTCCAGAAGATTGAGTTCAAGATCCTGTCCTCACCTACAAGGCCATTCACGGCCTTGCCCCCGCCTATCTCTCCAACCTGTTGTCTCCCTCTCAGCCCGCCTGTCCCCTCCACTCAGCAGGCTCTGACCTGCTCCACGTCCACCGCCCTAACCGCCCCACCATCAGTAGCCGGGGTTTCAGCCTCTCTGCTCCCACACTGTTGAACTCCATCCCGCAATCCCTTTGCATCACTTCCCCTCTTACCTCCTTCAAGGCTGGTTTCAAGACCTTCCTCTTCAACTGTGCCTTCTGCTCCCCACCTAATTCTTCCACCTCTCCTACTCTCCTTCCTCTTCCCCAACCCTTCCCACCGTGCTCGGGTCCCGACCTAACTGTTCAGCGCTTTGGGACATTCTCCTGACGTGAAAGGCGCTCTATAAAAGTAATTGTGTTGTTGTTTATGGGATGTTTACTGTTAGTTGGATTGGTAGATTATTTCAAGTATTTACAATGGATTTAATTGGCAATATTTTAATGGGATTCCTTATTAAAGAAGCCAGTTGCAGGAAGGAATCTTCATTTGAATAACTCAATTCCTTATTAAGAATTACATTGATAGCTTTGAAAGCAATCCTATGCACACAAAGATGAAAACAAATCCAATATACGTTTGGAAATGGAAAAATATTTGATTAGACGTAGTCATTGAGAAGTTTCAATTTAACTTACTGAACACACTTCAGTTCAGCCAAAAGGCAGAGATATAATTGGATCAAAGGTTGTGCTGAGTATAGAGAAGGATGACTGATTACTTTATGGTGCACCATGATTGTGTCTTTTGGGATTGTGGAAATGTCATCTTGGAACCTAACTGGTAAGAACTGTAAGAATATAGGTTGTGATATAAGGCTGATATCCTGGGGTTTTTGTTCAATTATGTTTGCAGAGGACACTGAGAAATATCATAGGGCTTTTATCTTTTTGGAAGATAAGATATTTTACTTATTTAATGTCTTGAGGGCAGCGAATAACAACAGTCCAGAAAACACAGTTTTCAGTTTTAACTGTAATTATTCACTGCCCTCAAGATATTAAATAAGTAGGGTGGTTGAAGCCAGGAAGATGAACTTTTTAAGAAAATGATAGTAACTAACCTCCAGGGGGAGGCAAGCTGGGTTTCCTTGATGCCGATCTGGCTCTGAGGTGATATTTTCCAATGGAATGTCAGGATACCCTCTATGGCAGTCTCAATAGTCCAGTTCCAATAGTCCAAGTCACTGGCCAAGATAGTTTAATCAGGCTGCTCATCAACAGGCTCACTTGGAAGGGCAGACCATTCACTGGAGGTAGGGCTCTTCCTGCTCAGATCCTGTTAACTATGCAAGGCAAAGTCCTAACAGATTGGGTGGACTAAAGCTGGACAAGTATTAGGAAAACTTGCCAGACAGTGGTCTTAATGCCAAGGTATGCGGTTTTAGCTGGTTAGACTCCAGCGATACCCCTACATACACTGTGGGGGTCCCCAATTCTCTGGGAGAGAGTGTGCATTCCACTCCAGTAAACATTTCTGGAATTTCCAGGTGTAGGTGGGATGCACACAACTCTCAGTTTGGGTTGGATGCTCTTAAGCATGGTGGGTATTCTGGAAGTATGAGATTAATTGGGTCTGATTCAATCTGAACCTATTTGGTGAAAATCTGGGCCAATACTATGCAGCCACTTCATTGCTCTTTTTTACTGTGTGCGCTTGACGAAGTTGATTCTGCTACATTCATGATATAATAGTTGAACTATTAAAGAAAAAATGCCAACTATTAAGAAAAAAATCAAAATTATAGATTGAATTTTTTACGGAATAAAATTGTGTGGCAGTGTCTTTACACATCAATTTAATTTTCACAAAACACTTTAGGGTTTCGTTGATGTTGTCAACAAAACCATTCTGTTGAATTGCAGCGTTGAGAGTTATGCCTCAGCATATTTCTCTTTTTATATTTATTAAATGGGCCAAAGGCTATGAATGACATACTTTACTGCAAATAATGTGTAATTTCATAAAATCAAAAAGTAATATGGTTTCATGTTTTTTCTTTCAGGATATCAATTATTTCTGACAAATACATAGACAAATTAACTAAATTAAATGAATAATATAATCCTTGCATTGAATAATATATTATATTAACATATTATATTACAATTTACTTGCACTAAAATTAAAATGCATTGCCATAGATGTTTTCATATAGTCATTACGCATTAATTAGTTTGATCCTAATGAATTGCCATGTTATTACAAAAGTGGTGGCCTGACTGAACATGATGTGAAGGCCTAATTTACTCAGTTATTAATGGATTTTAACATAGGGAATAGTTAGTGATTCACACTGATGAGGGAATTGTGGCTGTGTTCCAGCAGGTAGACACGATGGTTATAGCAAAAGAATATTTTTACCCAATAAAAACTCCAACAAATGGAGGTCAACTTGTTGTAAGATGTGCTGATGTTTAAAATGGAATTCTGTTCTGGTAATTACAGTCCAGTTTATTCTCAGCCCAAACCACAAAATATCCATGAATTTAGGGTGTGCAAAGCTTTATTCTGAGTGATCTAAATACAGAAAATCAAAATGTGATTCTAGTTTTTTTTTAAGTTGGGATTCTTTATAATGTAGTGTTTATTTACAAACATACATTATCAAAATAATAGGGCAATATAAGGATTATGTTCATGGAATAAGGCAGTATAGTATATTACAATACAAAATACAATTTACATTTACATAGCACCTTTCAAACCTAGACATTGCAGAGCACTTTACACAGCTAGTTTGGCATCCATGCAACAACAACAACAAAATTACATGCAACAACAACAACAAAATTACATTTAATTTTCATGTCTGGAGGACATCCCAAGGCAGTGAACAGTCAGGGTCGGGAGCCGAGCAAGGGGGTGGGGGCAGGGTGGGAGGGAGGGGAGGGAGAGAGATGCGAGCGTGACATAAGGCATGATCGAAAAGGAAAGTCTTGAGACCAGCCTTGATGGAGGCAAGGGAGGTGAAGGGACTGTGGGATGGAGTTCCAGCATATGGGGGCAGAGAGGCTGGTCACCGATGGTAGGGCGGGTCAGTCGGGAGACATGGAGCAGACCGGAGCCCGCTGGATGGAGGGGCGAGCAGATTGATAAGGAATCAGCAGGTTGGAGAGATAGGAAGGGGCAGGGTGGTGAATGGCCTTGAATGTGAGGATGAGGATCTTGAATTCGATCCTCTGGAGTATGGAGAGCCAATGGAGCTGAGCGAAGGTGGGAATGATGGGGGACGCAGAGATTAGTGTGGGAGAGGACATGAGCTACAGAGTTCTGTTTGATCTGCAGCTTGTGAAGGGAAGAGCCAGGAAGGCCTACAAGGAGTGAGTGTCCATAGTCAAGCCTTGATGTAACAAATGCATGGATGAGGGTTTCGGCAGCCTGAGGGGTGAGGCAGTGGCAGATTCTGGCAATGTTACGGAGGTGGTGGAAGGCAGTGCTGGTCATGGCGGGAATGTGGAGGAGGAAGGGCAGTTCAGGGTCAAACAAGACACCCAGGTTCCTGACTGGCTTTGTGGGTGGAGTGTGCAGCCGTGGATGCTGATGCTGCCAGACCCTGAGGAGCACAGGCACTGATGCGAGCCAATCAGGAGGGCCTCAATTGCTGACGTTCAGCTGAAGGAGGAGGTAGGGCAGAGGGAAGCTGAAGATGATGGGTGGGGGAAGTAAAGAGGAAACAGAAGTGTGGTTAAAAAGAATGTCAAGTCCCTTTTAAAACAATTCAGCTAATATTGAGCGATTCCGATGCATCTTTTTAAAAAAATCTATATATTTCTAGTTTTAGATAATTTAAGTCTCTAAAGTTTGGTAAGTGAACTGCAGCAAAGGTATGCAAAAAAGTTTATCCAATAGATTTGGGATGAAGTAATTCAAGAAATTTGAATGAATTCAAAGCAATTGGTCAGCCTGGTACATATAAACTTTTCAAAACTAAGGCTTAGGTAAAAAAAAATTAGAGTGACATCATAACATTACTTAGTGACCAAACCGTACACTTCGACTGATGATGAGAAATGAATTACTAACTTAGAGTAACTTACATCAACGATAACAAGTTTCACCTCAGCATATATGTTCCCTCATTTTGATTAGTGCGCATAGCTACTTTTTTTTTATAAGTGGGATTTTGTTCAATAAAGTTACACAATTGTCTTGCCACACTTCCTACATTTGACCACTCAGAATATAACCTTCCATGAATAACATATAATTTCCAAATAGCAGTTGACAGGCTATTTTTTAGCTGTGTCATTTTCAAGGTAAGAGAGATTTACTGAACAGAAGAGTGGATTTATATATCTATCCAAAAAAGTGTGCAAATAAAATAAATCTGTCTGTGCCAATGTTATTATTACGATTATTATTCTGTAATTGATCATCCAATTTGTAGCAGAATCTTGAACTTTCAAAGCAACTGTCTTCTCATATGACTTAGTGTCTAAAGAAAAACAGTGCACAAATTGATGCTATTATGTGGTAATAGTGGGTTGGCAGTAATGGATTTGTAAACAGTACAATACTGTGATACAGTCATACAATACAATATAATGCAATACAAATTTACATTTGTGAAGCACCTTTCATGTTGGTAGACGTCCCAAGGTGCTGAACAGGCAAGGATTAGGGATTAGGACACAATGGGGGTGTGGGGGAGGTTTGGGATAAAGAAGGATGGAGGACAGAGAGAGTAGGATGGTGACCAGGGCTGGTTCGAGATGTGGGCAGCACAGAAACCAGATTGGAGGGGTTGATAAAGGGAGTGGCAGGAGAGGAAGGAATGAAGCTGGGAAGCAGTAACTCTTTGAAGGGGATGTTGGAGATGGGGTAGTTGTTGGAAGAGGGATGGGTCCAAGGAAGGTTTTTGTTAGGATAGGGTTGATGACAGCTCTTTTTAGGTTCGGTGAGAATGGTACTAGTTGACAGGGAGAGTTTGACAATGTCTGAGAATAAAGGAACGAGGAGATGGAGCTGGGAAATGAGAGAGGTAGGAATGGGGTTGAAAGAGCATGTAGTGGGCTTCATGTGAGTTTTAGTGGGGTGAGATAGGAAGGGGATACAGGTTCGAAGGTGTGGATGGAGGTATGGGTAGGAGTGGCTGGAAATGGGGAGGATGTGATGGTTTGGATGGTGGCGTTGGTTGAAAGGAAGCCCTCAATTTTGTTCTTGAGGAAATTCAGCATCTCCTTGGAGTTGGAGGAGAGGATGGGCAAGGCGTGAGAGGGTAGATGAAGGAACCAGTTGGTAGTGAAGAAGAGGAGCCTGGGTTTGTCCTTGGCCTTTATTCTTTGAATAGAAGAATGATTTAGTGGAGGCTAGGGCTGAGCAGTAAGTTCTGTCAGTGGACCATTAAATCAGATTTGAGGCATTCAATGGCACACACCCGACCCTGGATTGAGCAGAGTTGAGGGAGAGGCTAGGGCATCGAGAATGTTGGAGAAGGAGTTGTGGAGGAGAGCGACTGAGGAGGATAAGTCAGTATGGGGGAGGCAGGCCAGAGGGAGAGAAGTTCAGACAACTCCAAGGCAGCAGAGAGGGAATGCGGATAGATTGTTTTCTAGGTGTGGTAGGAGATGGAGGTGGGTTGGGTGACGATCGGAGAGGGATTGAGAAGTTAAGGGAAATGAAATGGTGATCTGGGATGGCTTTATCAGTGATTGTGAGAAGCAAGACTTAGGCCACAGGTATTCACCGGGGTGTCCTTGAATATGGATGGCAGGGTGAGGGAGAGGAGAGGAGAGAGTGCTTTACAGTACATACTATAAAATGAATTGACTGCATATTTGTGCAGCCAATTGTGCACAGCAGTGTCCCACAAACAGTCGTAGATAGAAATGACCAATTTATTATTGTTTTTTTTCTTAAGGGATTATTATCAGGCATGTGGAGTAAGGAAACTTGCCCAAGGTTTTGCCCTGACCTGCCAAGAACCAAATCCAGGTCTTCCACTTGCGAGGCGAGTGCTCTAACCGCTGAGCTACAGGGCTCCACAATGAGAGGTGCCAACAACAGTGCTTCAATTCAGTGCAGTGTCATTTTCTTCAGAGAAATATTAAAGGAGCATTACTTTGCAATAAAATCGCCATGAAATGAGTACATCATTCATTTCATTTTAGAGTGATTGCTGCTGCATTTTTTTTTATTTTCCCATTTGGAGTGAGTTGTGAGCTGTGAATATTCAAGTTATTCTTTGACCCTGTCAGCGGTGCTTTAAATTAAGGAAAGAGGAAGCAGAAATCTATATTGCAGATTATCACTAAAGGCAAAGAAGAACAAAACTGTCTATAGATTTTCATTGGTGGTTTGGGTTTTAATGCAGAATAATTTACTATTTTCAGGTTCCAAGATTAGGGGCATAGCCTTCTACACACCCCTCATTCCCTCCATTCCAGCAACAGTGACCATGCTTTCAGTCGCTACGCCGCAAACTCTGGAACACTCTGCCTCAATCCCTTTTTTTGCCTTGTATCCTCCTTACTCAGAGTAATACTGCAGATACTTTGCTTTCTCTCTCATTTGGCATCAAGCACTGCTACTGTAAGGCGCTCACAGCTAAGATTTTTCAGTTCTTTGTGTGGGAGGCAAGATTCATTGGAGCAAAAATATCAGGGAATGGAGAGGTATTATTCTGCAGTTTTGGTCAACTACTTTTACAGATTAGGGTGTATTCAGACAGAATTTTTCCTGAAGAGATTTGATAAAGGTCCTTGGCGTTCAATGTAGGGTGGAACATTGTCTTTGGAAGGAGTGAGCCATATGCGCAGAACGACATGTTTTCTTCCGTGTGGGGAAGCACAATGTTTTCTTAACCTCGGTTTCAGGAGACTCGTGACAAAGTTTTTAAGAACCCCTGCTGTAAAGAATAACATTCAGAAAAACACTTAGTGTCGCTGTCATAAACCTGGAAGGAATATGGTCCAGTAAAACATGTTAGATTCAAAGCACTGTAAGAAGATTTGATTTATCTTGGCAGTGCTTTTAGTTCCCCCCGATAAAACTTGCTGACTGTCAGTAAAAATCTGTTTTTCCTAAGTGATACTGTCTGATCCAACCCCTCACAATATTTACGTCTGATTTATTGAGCTGTAGGTGAGTTTAGTGTGAAAAACATAAATTAGCACTATAAAATGTGTTGAGTCTTAATTGTTTCATATACAGAGAATAGTGACATTTTCTGTCATTTGCTATCTAAAATAATGTACTCAGAGTTCACTAAACATAATCTATGAGAACCATCGTCACACAAACCACTCAGAGAGACTGTTTTCTGTCAGAATGCCATCAACTGACAGTATTTTATATCAACAATCTACTGCATTATGAATATGTAGTGAATTAGCAGTCAGTTTCAATTCAACTTTAGGATTCAGATGACTAAGACAAACTGATCCAGCTATGGTGATTAATCATCAACAGTGCCTTGGATATTGTAACCTGCATGACTTTGTCAGGCAGGTCTCCCATTGCCCAGGGACACACCACCTACCTCTCCCACCATGCTTCTCCCTCCTTCCCGTACCCCCATCTTTTCTGTGGATATGTGGATATATCCACAACAACAACAAAATTCCACTTGTATAGCGCCTTCCACATCAGGAGGACGTCCGTAGGTGCTGGACAGTCACTGCTTCAGACCTGAGCTGAGGACAGGGGGGGAGGGAAGGGGGGATTAGGAGTTGCCGATGGGTCCATCGAAGAGGAGAGTCTTGAGGTGAGACTTGAAGGAGGCCAGGGAGGGGGCGAGGGATGGAGTTCCAGAGGCTGGTGGCAGAGTGGCTGAACGCTTGCCCACTAAAGGTGGTGTGGGTGTGTTGGCGAATGTGGAACAGGCCAGAGCCTGCTGAGCGGAGGGGGCGGGTAGGTTGGTAAGGGGTTAGAAGGTCACAGATGTAGGGTGGGCCAAGGTTATGGAGGGCTTTAAATGTGAGGTTCAGGATCTTGAATTGGATCCTCCAGATGATGGGGAACCAATGGAATTGGGCAAGGATGGGGGAGATGGGGTCACGGAGTTTGGAGGTTGAGGACAAGGGCTGCAGAGTTTTATGATACCTATCTAATTTATCAACCTTTAAAGAGTCATGGGACCAATTGGGAAATAAACTTTGAGCCTTCCGGATCAATGTGAATCACATGAGCTACCCGGATACATAAGACATCTATCAGTAAGACAGAGCATACAACAAGGCTTTGTATATTCCAATATTGAAACAGCAAGTGTGACTGCAAGAACACCACATCATAATATTATGAGCATACAGTACTTTTCATGTTGGAAGGATATCTCAAGGTGCTAGACAGTCAGGGATTTGGACTCAGTCAGGAATTTGGACTCAGTCAGGGGGTTGGGATCAAGAGGGGTGGAGAGTAGGGAGGGTAGGGGTTGGAGGGTGGCTAAAGGCGCGATTGAAGCAGAGGGTCTTGAGATTATCAAAGGACTTGGGACATCCTCCCAACATGTTCATAATTTGCGACGTGATGGGTAAAATGTTTTTAAAAATGTGTTGAATATCTGATCTGATTTGAGACTGCAGGATTCCAACACTGGATATCAAAGTGTTTCATTCCTCCAGTAACAATATCTCTGATCTTGCTTAATAGCAATTCACCATAACTTATCAGTTTCTATTTAGTTTCTATTCACCTGTGTATATTCAAGGAATTAATGCATGCATGGGGTTTGAGTGCCCAAAATAACTATGGTTTATTTCATGGTTTATGACTTCAACTCACTTCTCGAATGTGCTTCATCCTTCCATTTTCTGCTTGCTACTTTAAAAAAAGATATAAATTTTTTAATTTGTGTATGTAGGTATTTGAAAAATATATCTGCAGTTTCTGATGTGTGCTAACAAATTTATGAGCTTTTCAGATGGAAGAAAGTGCTCTTAGATTCCTCGGAAAGGGCAGAATATTCAAACCCACAGAGTTGTAGAAGCAATCACTGAAAAAATATGGCTTGCTTGTTCTATTCACTGAGTTTACATTCTGTTGCAGGGGATAGTTTGTTGTTCTTCATTTTCTGTAATTTAGTCCAGCAGATTAAAAGTGATAATCACAACAATCTACACACAATATCACACAAACTGAACAAAGAGAGATTTGGCAGATTAATTGTAATTTGAGACTGAGGAAAGCACAGGGCTCCCCGCATGATACTCCACACTTAAACAGTGAGTGCAACTCTTTATTCATACATCCTGCAGGGCTCACGGCAATTAAACTTTGATAAGATCTCAGCAATGTTTGGAGCTAATGATTTGCAAACAAACTCGTTAATTTATCCTTTAATGTTTTCTGGTGTGGCTAACCTGGAGTGACAGAAAATGAAAGCAACTTTTAACAAAGCTGTATAGTGAACTAAGTTAAAATATTTGAGAATTAAAAAAAGATCAGATCCCAAATGATAGAAGAGCAATTTTTTTAAAAAAAACCTTAAAAATGAGGGGAAAATAATCAATTGAGAGTAATAGATAAGTGGCTGCATATCTCTGCATTAGACATAAGCAAAATGTAAATGTTACAAAGGTCTTCCTATCAGATATTTGCCAGAAATAAGGCAAAGCAGGAAATTTGGGGAATTTCTAGACCATGCAATATTTTAATGAAGGTTATTAGGTATACATTGAGGATTGCAGCTGTGAATATTGATGCTTCCCTGTGAACCATAAATAATCATATTAAGGGAAGCTTCTAGTTTAATTTGAACTGAAACCATTGGATCAGTTCACACCGTCTGCATGTATGAATAGTTCCAATAATAAAATTTCTAATGGACTAGAAAGGCTTGCATACATAGTGAGAGCATGATGCTGATACAATATGATGTTAAATAAAATGAAAAGAGCAGCATATCAAGTGAGTCAGTGGCTGATAAATTAGTTGGTGGAAAATTACATGTTAGGTGTTTGTGAAATGGAACAAAGGACACCCTTTGCAGTCTTTGTGGCCTTGTTTCAGTTTCACACATTAATCCTGCTCACAAACGAGAAAGATTGCTGAATGATAAAAATCCTTGCATTTGATAAAACCGGCAACCCACCTTTGAGATGTTTCAAGGCGCTGCACAGAATACACTGTAAAATGAATTGACTATATGTGATTTATATAGTATTGTATATATTTTATTATATATATATAGATCAGCACTAAACCTTGGGCAAGTTTCCTTATTCCACATGCCTAATAATAATCCCTTAAAAAACACAATAATAAAATTGGTCATTTCAATCGATGACTGTTTGTGGGACACTGCTGTGCGCAATTGGCTGCCGTGTTTTGCCCATAAATATACAGTCAATGCACTTTACAGTATATTCTGTGAAGCGCTTTGAGATATCGATAAGATGTGAAAAGCACTATATCAAAATGCAAGGATTATTATTATTTTGTAGGCGAAATGCGGCAGCCAATTGCACACAGCAGTGTGCCCACAAAGAGTACAAGAGCCCATGCTGTTTATTTGACGTTTTTCTACCTGTTGGTTGACGTTTTCGGACTGGTTGAGTGTGTTTATTTGTTGAAATAGAGAAACGTGGAATTGTAGTTTAGTTACTCATTGGGCTTTGGCTTGCAAGGTTAACAGGTGCGGAGTAGGAAAAATTGCAGTCCCAATCCCAGTTTGTTCCTTGGAACAAAATCAGCCCTAAGGACACATCACTGGTTGGTCATTGGACATCTGTCAAGCACAGGTTGAACCCTTTGTAGGTAGATGGCAGGTATCATTAACTCTTTGTGAGCCAGATAGTGAGCAGTGCAAAATAGCATAAAATGCCTGCAGCCCGGTCAAGTATCGCTCCACCTGCTTTACTCCTCTTGCTTGCTTCACCACGCCCTTGAAAAACGAGCTGCCAGCCTTCCCTCTGAAACCCTCTCCTGAAATCCTTACACCTCGTCCTTTTCCTTCCTGCTTTAAAATTCTGCCCGCATTCAGCCGCCACACACCCTTCCAGTGCTTTCCGAGACGTTTTCGCAATGTGAAAGATGACAAAATAAGTGCACATTTTCGTTAATGCGTAATAGATTCTCTTTTCTAATCTCTGCACCACATATCATTTGTCCAGTTTCTGTGATGTTTCCTCATTTTCAAACAAAAGAGCAGAAAACACTCGCCGTTTGCTTATTGCCTGGTGGCCAATCATCCTCCAGTGAAAAGGGTATGTTTTTGTGCAACGATTACAATCCATGTATTACAAATGTCAGCCAGTGCCAGGGGACAAAAATACTATTTGTGTTGGTATTCCAGTCGCTCTAGGTTCAGCGCTTCCAGCATGCAAGTGGAAAATAATACTGGAAATAATATTAGTCTCTTTGTCATTCTTTCTGGAGTAACAAGATTCCCATACTGTACTGTACTTTGAATAAACCCAAGATATTGAATATGTCCACTGCTCATTCAATACTCAAGGAAATAACATTACCCAGGCAAACCAAATTTGAAATAAACACCCCCCTCCACTTGAACCCCCACCTCCTTTTGAGACAATGATGCAAAATAGCAATGTCTTCAGGCTGCCTAACAGTAGTGAAAACTTTTAATTAGCACATTTAATGGGCGCAACTGGCCTTTGGAATAGTTTGTTCTTCATTTGATTAACATTTTTTTCTCGCTAAATAATGCATGTTCTGAGCAGAAGTGAAGATTCTATTTCCATAAAACTTTAGGGCTTTTTCAAGCGGCTATTTCCTGGTGATTAAAAGTGATATGAAAATCATTAAACAAAAAAAAGTCTGAGAAGCATCAGGCCAGCAAGTATAATTTTACATGTTTTAAGACTGGAACAGTAGGAGTTCAGTAACATGCCACTGTGTTCAAAGAATTGGAAAAATAATCGTAATTATTATTGGTGTTATAATATGTGAATGTTGTAATACACTCTGGTATGAAATAGTGGAATATTGTTTTAAGTGGCACGTTTATGGTCCCAGATAGCCTCTAATGGACATTAGAATTGTAGGCCCACGGGGAAATTGTCCTTGGATGAATCCTTCTAGATTACTCTGCTGTACTTGCCTTGCATTGTTAACAAAAACCCCTTAAATGATGTGAAATCTTAAACTAGAAATGAGATCTAGAGTACAAAGGTCAAAGGTACTAAAATATGATATGGGGTGCAAACTGTTAGTTGCAACTTCTGCAATGGTAGTGAAAACTGATTTTTTTTTAAAAAAACTATTAGTTTGCTTTCTGGATTTTTACTGGACTTTCTGGTCCTTTCTTGACAAACAAATGTTTGAAATAACCAGATGTATTTGGTTTGTGAATGTCACGTTTAAGACAAGAACCTCCTTTGGTGCCCTTCGCAAGACTGCTGAAGACCCTTACAAAGGAGGAAATCAACCTAGTATTGCAAAACAAAAACGGAATTAGCGTCATCTTTGTTGGATGTTTGAAGTTGCTGATGTGAACCAAGTATTAGTGACATAAAGCAAGAGGTATCAATGTCCCTTAATTGATCCACTGTTTATTTTCTGAAAAGTTATTTGTCCAAAAATGACATAATCTTCAGTATTGCTCGTGCACCATGGCTAGGATTTTCAGTATGGTGGGATGCTGATTCTTTATCTCAACATATTGCTTTAGGTTCATCTGTAAAATAAAACCATGGTGTGAAAGTGAATAAGCATATTGTTTAGCTGAATCCCTCCAGTTTGCTGTATGAAGCCAATAATTCCCTTAACATTTGACAGATTGCACATGCATGATTCTGGGCTTAATATTTAATCTACATAAAAAATTATGTTCTGCAAATTTCATTTTCTATGTATAAACATGCAAGGTGTATGATTTTCTATGAAACATCCACTGGCTCCCAACTGTGCCGAACGGATCGATTTCAAGATCCTCTCAATCTATACCTCTCTAACTATCCGATCTGCTTCCCCCCACCCATTCCACCACCCACTGCCTCTGCTCGCCTGTCTCCGGCTTCCTGTTTGTCTCTCGTCCCCTCCGCTCCACCATCAGTGGCTGTGATTTCAGCCACAATGCCCCAAAGCTTTGGAACTTTCTCTCTCAATCCCTTCACCTTGCCCCCTCCCTCCACCTTCAAATCCTGCCTAAAGATCTTCCATTTTGATTGTTCTTATGATCACTTCGCTCCTCCCTCTCCCTCTGGCTCGGCATCAGACTCCACCGCACGGACGCTACCCGAGTGAAGGCTGCTATGTAAACGCAAGTTGTTGTTTCCCTCCAGTATGTTTTGTTGATATTTAATATGAGTGAAGCAGTGCAATTTAATATTAAAAATTCTGACAAGCCAGTTCTGGTGGAATTTAGTTTGGTTTAGATCGCAGGAATCGGATACATGTTGAATCATGTGGAAAGGTTGCTAAGTGGAAATCAATAGTACTGTATATAATGTAAGAATGGAGTAGGAAGCCAGAGAGAATCATGCTGTTAGCTACTTCTATCTGAACCATTGTTATTCAGAAATTCTAGCCTGAGATGGTCATACACTACAGAAAATGAGAAGCCTCTTATGTGATGGTTTTCAATGCTGTTGTGCATTCTTTTTAAGCAATTTCTAAATGCTTTCCAAAAAGATGTTGGAGTCACAAATTGCCTTGGTTGAATCATTGTTAGTCAGAGCATTTCAGTTCATTTCAAATAACTACATTTTACTTTATTCGTATTTGGATGTGCTTCTCATTTTTCATACAAGTCCCTGTTTATGCTCCTTTACCCCCTCTTTTAATATTCTCCATATGCTGCACCTTCCTCCAATGCTGTTCTGCATTCAGCCTTGTGGAGCTCCTGTAGCTCAGTGGTTAGAGCACTCGCCTTACAGTGTGAGACCTGTGAATCCAGGCAGATCAGAAACCTTGGGCAAGTTTCCTTACTCCACATGCCTAATAATAATCCCTCCAAAAAAAGCACTATAATAAAAATTGGTCATTTCAATCCACAACTGTTTGTGGGACACTACTGTGCACAATTGGCTGCCGGATTTCACCCACAAATATACAATCAATTACTTCACAGTACATTCGATGCAGCGCTTTGAGATGTCTAGAAGATGTGAAATCGCTATATCAAAATGCCAGGATTATTAGTATCATCATGTCTTCTTTGCTCTTATATGGCATAGTTATTTTTGCTGTGAAACACTCGTAGCAACTGTTCTGCAGATTTTCTGCATTTCTGTTGCTGTGGGATTCTCTGTGGGACTGTCTCACATTTGGGGAAAAAAATCCATGCAGGTTAAAGCAGGTCGAAGTTGCCAAAGCCGCTGAAAAAAACTTAAACGTGTGTGGTTGTGTGTGTGTGGTTGATAGGATACAGACAGGATAATATTTCAACATAAAATAGATGTAAATATATGTAAACATATATATTTTACCATTGTTACTACTGTATATAGGGGTTATTCCAGTATCGGCTACTCTATAGAGTCCCATAATTTCAGGTCTGCTCTTTCTATTGGACCTGCTCTGCTGTTGTCTTAAGTTTGATCTATATTTGTACTTGAGTTTGTACCATACAACGTATATAATTGTGACATGTCAATAGATCTGTCCTTGCCCTCTTTAGATCCCAGTTGTAAAATGTGGCAGCATAAAATCAGGGGAATTCCTTGTTCAGTGCTGATAGTGCTGTGATGCTCGTCTAGTGCAGTAGTTCTCAACCTTTTTCAGTTATGTACCCCTTGTTAATTTTCAACATTATCGTGTACCCCCACCCAACCACATACACACACCACCCACCTCATTCCACTTGCATTTTATGACCAAGCTTTTCTTATATAACAAAATAACGAGCACATACAAAACAAGGGGAATAACAATTAAATATACAATTTGCATGCCTATAAAACGCTAAAAAAGCGAGATAAATAAATCAATGTACTGCCACCTGTACCCCCTGGAAGTAATTTTGTACCCACTGGTACATGTACCCCTGGTTGAGAACCGCTGGTCTAGTGGGTCCACATTCATGGCAATTTGTTTACTGGGTTATCCATTATATTTTTCTTGGTTAGGTAATGTATCTAAGGTATCACAAGCAATCTACTGAATCCTGGGCCATAAGTTTCTTTCCGAATCTTGTCTATGTGCTGGCCACTTAATCTGAGATCTGAAAGTACAATTTGAGCATTATTATAATGGTCCTCCTTGGGAGTCTCAGAAAGTTCAGACAGCACAAGATCACAGAGAGGTTTGGTGTCAAGATGTCACATTGACCAATTTAATCTTCCAGATATCGACGCTGCCCCGCAATACTACAGGTCTGGCTCGCTCAAAGCACTGGGCTGTCTTCACAGACAACAACTGCAGAAAACAGGCTTTGAAATTCAGATAGAGTTTGCAAATTGTTGCATAATTTAATCCCAGCACCTTGGGACGTCCTTTTGGACGTGTAAGGATCATATAAATGTAATTTGTTGTTATAATTTTTAATCATAAGTCAATTATAGGTCACCTCGAAAGACAGTTGAGGACTGATTCAAGAACCAGCATGATGCTGTTATGGAAAGACAATGGTTGCTTTTATTAAAGAGTGGAATCAATTAGGATGAAGTGTAATCTTTATCTGAAACTTTTCAAAACTTGGAAAAGAAGAATATGGCTAAAGTGAATGAAGAAAATTGTGAATATGACTGGGACAGTGGTGGGAAAGAAGGGAACAATGATGAAAGGATATTGCCTCCTGGCTTTGCTTGCTTTATCCCATTTCATTACCTTCGTTTCGTTTGGGCTATTTCTTCCCCTTGTTGAGGTGCAACCCCTTTTTGTTATCTTAGTTAAGGATTTAGGAACATAGGAACAGGGGGTAGGCCAATCTGCATATTGAGCCTATTCCGCATTCTATAACATCACAGCTGATCTGTACCTCAACTTAAATTATTCATCAGTGCCCTGTATCTCTTGCTACCCTTACCGAACAAATATCTACCTCGCGGAATCAGGTTGTGGAGAATTAGATTAACACAGTTCTTCGTCAAACTCGAACCAATGTGTTTAGGTTAGGATTGGAAAACAAATGTAGTTTGCTTTCCAGGTGGGGAAAGTGAATTCCCTTCTTTTCTCAAAACTTCATCAGTCTGATTTTGTGGGGCACCAAAGGACATTTCAACATCAGCACCTGTGCAGGGGAAGGGTCACAATTTTTCTGGCATGATTCATTTTCCTATCTAGTTTATCAGGCAGACTTGTTTCTCTGGCTTGCTGCACATGTTATGAAACGCAATATGCTCTAATAGCTTGGAAGATTTGGAAGAGTTCAGTCAGAGCTCCCGGATACGACAGGGATTTGTATGTGCATAAGAAGCTGCTGCATAAAATTTGTACTGCGAAAGGCTGGCTGCCTCTCCCCACCCAGTCTGGGTCAGTGTCTCTTGGCAGAAGGAAACAACGCCAACTTGGCAGATATACGTGATCTGGAGGAATAATTCTTTCAGCATCAAATATAAAACAAACAGTAAATTGTATATTATTACAGTAAATACAATTACACCTTAATTGCAGTGAAGCTACACTTAATGTTCTGTTCTTTTGTTTTCTGACAGTCCACTGGAATGGTACACAAGAACGGTACACACCAAGCTGTTGAACAAGCCATGTGTGCACCATTCCTGTGAACTGTCCAAAAAAAAATTGCATATTAATTACCTTACTAAAGTAGAGAAGCTACAAAGCAGGCAACATTGACTTGTCATTACAAATATATTCCACCATCCAGACAATATAAAATCAACAGGATACATTCCTAGTCTTAACATTGGATTGATTATGTGCTAGTATGCCATTGTCTATGACATTTGTATATCACATGGTGATACTTTGGTAAATGTCCAGTTAGGAGCCTGGGATCTTTTCATTCCCCTCTGGCCCTCACTAACTAACCTACCCTCCTCTCTATCTTTTCTCTACAAATCCCTCTCCTCCATGCTCGACTCCCTTGCTGCCCTCACCTCCCGAACCACCTCTTACTCCCGTAAATCCCCCTGGTACACCAACCATATCTGGACCCTCAAGGCGCAAGTGCCAGCTGCTGAACGCGTCTGGACCAAATCAAATCTTATGGTCCATCGGCAAATTTAGCTTGATGTCACTAAGGCCTACCGCTCTGCCCTTGCCTCTGCGAAGTCCTCCTATTACTCCAAATTAATCTTGGAAGTCAAGGATAACCCCAGGCTCCTTTTCTTCACCACAGACCGTCTCCTTTGTCCAACCTCCCATGCCTCACCCATCCTATCATCCAACTCTAACTGCAAGGAGATGCTGGACGTAAATCAAAAATCGAGGGGATCCATTCGACCACCTCTACCCTGTCCACCACTACCTCCCCATTACCTCTCCCCCAGGATCCATCCCTCACTACAGACCTTTGATCCTATCCCGTCACTTTCTGCTCTCATCCGAAAAATGAAACCCACCACCTGCTCCCTTGACCCCATCCCCACCTCTCTCCTCATCTCCCAGCTTCAATATGCCTGCCCCCTCCAGTCTGAAACAATGCCTGTCCAGTACTTTAGACGTCCTCCTGACATGTAAGGCGCCATACAAGTGTAATTCTAATGTTTTTGTTGTTGTGCGCAAAATTGTAAATGGTCAAATTAAAATAACAGGAATAACACTCATTTCAGCTTCACTTTGTCACTTTGCTCACATCTTGTATAACATGGCAATAAACATGGCAACAACAACAAAATTACATTTGCAAAACGCCTTTCACATTGGGAGGATGGCCCTGGGCGCTGGGGAATATGATGCTGGGTTATATTGTCGAATCAGCTGAGTTCAGGTCTCCAGACATTTTACTGAAGCTATGTAGTGCTGTATCGAGAGTACCACATAGATTTCTGATTGCCAAGACAAAAGGGGCCTCTCAGGCTCTAGCGGCCAAACAAAGGAGAGCACCGAGTGTTAGAGGAATGAGCTCCGAACAATGATTAGAGAAACTAGGGCTCTTCAGTCTTGGGAGAAGTTATCTTCGGGGACATTTTATAGAGAAGCATAACAATTTAAATAGGATTAAAAAAGTAAACCCAGAATAATAGTTTAGGATGCACCAAAACAGTAGAACAAGAAGACATAAGTTTAGATTTGCAAAAAGCAATTTCAGGACAGATGCCAGAATGTTTTTCTTCATCAAGAGGGTAATTAATGACAGGAATGTGTTGCCAAGACGTCAGGAAATTGGATGGGTATTTGGATGAGTATTCGGAAAGGATAAGACAAAATGGGCCTATAGCTTTCTTCATCGAAACCAATCCTTTGACTTTGTGAACTATCTAAACCATCTTCTGCCTCTTGTCCATTCTTCCATCAGCCTCACAAACTTGCCATGTCGAGCCCCAGTTTATCTAATCATTTCGTATTTATTATTGTGCATTGTTTTCCGCCCCTCTTTCTTACCTTACTGGATTGATCACATGCTCAGTTACTTTTCAGGTGTCTCTCCTCCTTTCACCTTTCACAATAAACACCAAAAAGAAAGTGAGAATGTCTGTTCAATACTTTATTGTGTGATTGCTCCAATCACTATCTGATCGCAGCATGTATTGAATTGCCACCTCTGTGTCACCCATAAATCCCACTCACAGCTTGCGGGTTACAGAGCACACTTCATGAATGTCTGCAACATCATTATTGCTTTCACAAATGGCTCAATCACAAAAACCTGAGAATCGTGGTCATACCTGCAAATCAAATAATCCTGCTACACAACAAAGTATTGGAGCTTGGGATTCTTAATATTTAATGTTTCAAATAGTTTTTCTTGCTTGTTGCCAATGGACATCAAAGTTTGTATTATTGCTTAATTGAGACAAAGGTGAGAAAATAGGATTTTTAAATTCCCTTATTAGTTTTAATAATCATTTCCATTTGCTTTGGCAATTATGGACACTCTGTAATTGTTGTCTTTCTAGATCCACCTCATCTTGATGATATTCCCTCCCTTATCTGATCACATTTCTTATTCTTGGTGGTGCTAAGGTTTATAGTTTTCAGAATAAAATGCTATTTGTAGATTAGGATCATGGAATAGATTGATCAAATGGAGGACTAGAACATTTTAGTGTGTATATTCTTTTCCAAAGACTCCCAATAAATTTATCACGTGTAACTAATATTCATATTTATTGTCTTTGCTTTCACTAGGTACACTAAAATTGTCTCCTTTCTGAAAGAGATCATGATGTCACACTAAGAAGCTTGTAATTCCCAGAAAGATGCTTTGAGTTTATTTAAAGATGCAATTCACATTGGCGCCTTTGCAGCTGTTGAGCATCACCCATGTATTCCAATGATCTTCATAACATTCTGACCACTAACTTAATTTATTCTATGACTGTCACATTCAACAGAGAGTTTAGGAGGAACATCTTTACACAGTGGGTGGTGAGAATGTGGACCTCACTGCTGGAAGCTGTGGTTGAAACAGAATGCATCAGTGCATTTAAAAGGAAACTTGCTACATACTTGAGAGAGACAGGAATAGAGCAGTATAAGAGTGGGAAGGAGAGGAGATTAGCTCTTACATATCTTACTACATAAATCCTGTTTCCTGCTGAAAATCTCTATCCCACAGGTAGTGATGATGAATGACTGCTAAGTCAATACTTAATCGTCAGCAGATCCTGATGTTGCATATCAGCTTTGCTTTAGCCAGTATAAACTTCTCCAATTTATACCCAGTTGATGCTGGGATATTAATGAGAGTCATAGCACCAGATGTGAATGAATTATTCAACATAAGATGATTATTTATAATATCTGTGATTATTAAAATTAAAATCCTTAAGCTTGCTTGATATTGTTCGTGGAAGATCAAAGGACAGGAAGAGATTACACGGTGTACTAGGAGATGGATTCACTTTAGCGAGTTAGCCAAATTACGTTACTTCACTTAGGGAAGATAAATGCTACCTTCGATTTAAAAAAAATGCATTTGTGTGTTCTAAAGAGGTTAGCACATTAGAAAGGTTAACTGAAGCAAATACAAAGGTTAATGATGGCATACATGTCATGGGTATTTGGATGCGAGAGTTTCTAAAATTTGATGTAACCATGGTGACACATATTAATCAGGTTTGTTGGAAACACTGTAGTACTTATTGCATATTAATCACCTTACCAACGTAAAGAGACGAGACAGCGGACAACATCAACCTATCATTACAAATATAATCCACCAGCCGACATATATAAAATCACCAGGATACATTCCTAGTCTCAACACTGGCACATGATTGATTATGTGCTGGTATGCCAATGTGATGTCTGTGACATTTGTATAACAAGGCTGATGTGCAGTACTGACTGCTGAATGGATCATGGATTCATTCAATCCAAGTTGCTGTGAATCATCCAACCACAATAGCATAAAGGTTTATCAAGCCATCAAGCAGTTAAATGCTACACATTTCAAGGATCCGTTTATCACTGGGAATTGGACTCACAAAGAGCTCTTGACCTTTGCTCAAAACTAGGTCTTGTAAATACACTGGATATCCCCTCATTACTACCCACAAGTATTTAGTACCAAATTGTGTGCTTCCTCAGCACTTTAGCCAAGCAACTCTGCGCACACCTCTCCTCCCACTCCCTTTTTGAACCACTCCAATCCAGTTTCCACCCTGCCCACAGTACAGAGACTGCGCTTGTGAAAGTCACAAGCGACGTCCTCTCTATCTGTGACCAGGGCTCCCTCTGTTGCCTTTTCCTCCTGGACCTCTCCGCTGCGTTCGACATAGTCAACCATGCCATCCTCCTCCACTGCCTGTCCTCCGTCATTCACCTCAGTGGGACCACACTCGCCTGGTTCGATACTACCTCACAAACCACCAGCAGTACATCGCCACAAATGGCTTTTCCTCCCGCTCTCACCCGGTTACCTGCAGGGTACCCCAGCGATCCATCCTTGGCCCAATCCTCTTCCTAATCTGTATGCTCCCTCTTGGTGATGTTATCTGCAGACATGCGGTACACTTCCACATATATGCGGACCCATCTCTATTTTCCCACCTCACTTTGAGACCACCAGTCCCCTCATGTTCTGTCAGCCTGCCTGTCAGACATCAGGAGCTGGATGATTGCGAATTTCCTGCAGCTGAATGTTGACAAGACAGAGCCATACTCTTTGGCTCTTGCCATCGTCTTCAGTCACACGACTCTCACCTACTCCACCTACCCGACCTGCCCCTAAAACTCTCTGAACCGGTACGCAACCTTGGCGTCGACCCCAAACTGTCCTTCCTCCCCCACATCTGGTCCCTCACCAGCACTGCTTTTTTCCACCTGCGACGTATTGCCCATCACCGACAATATCTTGCCCCATGGTCCATGCCTTTGTCACCTCTCGGTTGGACTATGCAAATGCACTCCTCGCTGGTCTCTCCTCCACTACAATCCATAAAATCCAGCTCATTCAGAACTCTGCCCCCCGTGTTTTCACCCGCACCAAACTTCGCTCCCCGATTACTCCAGTCCTTGCCAGACTTCAGTGGCTCCCTATCCTGGAGAGGATCGATTTCAAGATCCTCACTCTTGTTTTCAAATCTCTCCACTCCTCTGCACCCCCCTGCCTCGCTGACCTCCTCTCTCCCCAATACAGCATTCGTTACCTTCGCTCCTCCGGTTCTGGTCTCCTCCTTGTACCCTGAATCCTTGCTCCATCGGTGACTGTGCCTTCAGCCACAACACCCCAAAGCTCTGGAACTCCCTTCCTTTGCTCCCTTTGCCTCGCACCCTCTAGTTTCAGGTCTCAGCTGAAGAGTTTTCTTTTCGTCCGTGCCTTCGGTCACCTTTTTCGCCCCTCCCCCTTGTTCGAGCCCGGGATTCGTTATTGGAAACGCTCTGAGACGCCATCCGGCGTTGAGGGAGCTATATAAATTGAAGTTGTTGTTGTTGTTTAACAATAATAATCCTTGCATTTGATACGGTCACTTAACATGCCATTGAAACATCTCAAAGTGTCTTACAGGTTTACTCTAAACAACAACAAAGGAACAACAACATTACATTTGTATTTGTGCCTTTCATGTTGGGATGTCGTTTTAAGGCGCTAGAGTAAAGACTGTGTATTTATAGATGGTTACGGCAGCCATTTTAATATAGCTATGTCCTGCAAATAGCCATGAAGTCAATAACCAATTTAATTCGGGAGCAACTCCCTTCTCAAATAGTGATCTTTGGGATCTTTATTGTTTACCTGAACAGACAGAAGGGAGTTGCTTGAACGTCTCGTTCCATGCAATGCAGCACACACCCAGCACTGATCTGGGGTATCAGATTAGACTGTGAGTTCAAAGTCCCAACAAAGAATAAATTTATCAATATCTTGTAAAGCAATACTTGAAAATTTACTTCCGGGATTGAAAATAACTACCATGTTCAGCATGATTCTAAGATAGCTTTTCGCTGCCACCCATATTCAGAAATCACGGGAGGAGGATTTCAAATTATATTTCAGCATTGTTTCCTAAATAATTAACAAGATATGTTTAGGAGGACTGCAATTCTGAGCCTAGTAGTACATGATTTATCTGTATTCTTTATGCCAAACAGTAAAATAGCAATCTGTTATAACAACTTTGTATGTAGGCTCACTGAAATAACTGTCCAGTGATTAGAACAAGAAAGATAAACATTGGTGCCTTGCCAACTAGGGGCATAAGTGCATAACAAAGAAATAGAGAAAGCAGATGCAAATGAGATTATATCTGATTCATAACAAGGGCATGCATACACAAGAGATCGAAAGAGGTAGCAAATACAATTTGACTGTTTCTGATTCTCCCAATAAAGGGATAATGCACAAGGTAAAGATAGCTGATGCCGGCTAGGGGCTGACATTACATTTGACAATCAGTGAGGGGCATGAATTCAGAGTGAGAGGTGAGTTGGAACACACAACCTTAAGCTTCTGAATCTCTGAATGAGCTTTCTAAGTGCACAGGGGATCCATTGGCTGAGAGATAAATCTATATCGCACGTGACTCTTTGAAAGATAGCACCAAGAATTGTGAAAAAATAAACATAATTGTTTAATGCAGAGATTGTTGAAGCAGGATAGATCCTTTGCCAGAATCTGCCCAGTGTGTTTTATACATGTCAGTTACCGAGCATATTAAAAAAAAACTATTTTAATTTCCTTTTGTTTTTAATGTCTCTTCTTTTACTACCAGATCTAACTTTCCTGACCAGTTACAACTCCTTTTTGAAAATAAATAAATCACAACCACTTTCACTTTCTCTATCTCCATCTCACTCCTCTTCTGACTCAATTTTTTTATGGGCTTTCTGCTACGTGAGAGTTTTCTGTTCTATTGTTTATTGGTAGAACCTCGACAAGTCTCGTTTCTTTTATCTTGATGCTCACAACCCTCCTATTTCAACATCAGAGGCACAGAGGAAGGTTTCTTTACTCAGCCACTCTGTGAATCGCAATGTGTTTTGCCAGTTAAAGAGCATTACATAGTAGTGGGACTGATTACATATCAAATCCATAGCTCAGGGAGAATAGGAAATAGCTCAGGTTTACAAAAGTATCATGCGGTAGAGCTAGTAATACAGAGGAATATTTAATAATAAGAAAAGATTTTAGATGGGAAGAAGCAAAATGGGAGATTTGGAAGGCTAAGAGGGAATATGAAACATGACATGAATATGGAATATGTTGCAGTTAACATGAAAACCAAGAGCAAAGACGTTTTTAAGTACAAATAATATAAGAGCAAAAAGCAAAGTGAGCATTTCGAATTGAACGGGCAATCTTGTAGTTGAGCATGAATGCAAGGAAGAACTTTTTTCATCCTAATAATATTAATAATAGTTTAATCATTACCTTTATAGTAGTACAGTGATAATAATTACTACAGACTCAGTTGTTCCAAGGCATTGTTTACCCAATGACCTCCATTCTCGGTCCATTGACACTGTCCAGCGGATCAAGTTTAAGATCCTTGTCCTCGTTTTTAAATGCCTCACTCTATATCCATCACCCGCTGTGACCTACTACACTGGCTTCTCCCTCCGCTCAGCAAATGCTCGCTTGCTTCATGTACCCAGCCTGATCTGCCTGATGATCAGTGGTTGAGCTTTCAGCCACAAGCGTGTCTCTGGAACTCCATCCTGGAATCCCTCTGTCAGGCTCGGTATCCTGCCACTTGACCTTGTTTCCCTCAGCTCGTTAGTGCACCAAGTTCACAATTGAGTTGCATGAGCGACCAGATAATAATAAATCGTTTGGTTTCAGCAGAGAAGACAAAAGCTGTCTGAAACCAAACACCTTTGATAATTTTTCAGCTATAGGAACATGAAATACTAATTTGCTACTAGACTTCATAAATATCTACCCAGTTGGAATATGCCTGACTAATATTACCCGGCAGATAGCACACATTACATAAAGCTGATACAGAAATGTGTACTGTATGCAATGGATCGATTTTAAGTGCTATTGATATAATATGTGGACATGTCATCCAAGAGAGTTGTAATCAGTATTTAATTTTTTTTAACAAAAAACGCTTACACAAATAATTATAATCATAATATGATTTATTTTTCCTCTTCTTTTAGAAGACATTTCTGGAGTTTGAAAATTATCTGAAATTTGCAATACAAACTTGAAGTTGTAATTAGCATCTGAAGTCTACATTTGTAACCCCAATAGATACAAATGACAAGATTTCTAAAACAATGGAGATTCATGAATGCATTTAGCAATTTTAATTCACTGCCTTTATACTGTTAGGCTCTTGACCTGCTATCTTTGTCAGTTATATTGAGAGATTTGGACAAAAAAACAATTTAATTGATGCCAGTGGATATTTACTGGTTGAAGAAAGTTATGGATCTTTGGTTTCTTATCCTATGGAGTTCTCAGCACACACATTGCAGACAAGGATGTTGTGTTGATTCCAGCTCTTATATTCGAGAACTTTTGATATCGATGAACCCACTGCTTAAACCAAAATATTCAAATAAATCAAAAGATGATCCAGAAATTAATATGAAGCTAATTACAGTGAGGTTTACATGGATATATTTTGTAAGAAAGAGTACTGGTATCTATTGTTGATTTATTTCAAAATAATAATAATTCTTACATTTGATATTATGTCATTCAGACATCTTAAAGCACCTCAGAGAATATACTGTAAAGTGAATTGATTGTATATTTTGTGAGCGAAATGCAACAGTCAATTGCGCAGTGTCCTACCTTTGAAGGCATTAATACCCTCAGAAAGTAATGCATCAATCAACTAACAACCAGATAAATAGAGGTGTGTGGAGTACGAAACCTGCCTGCCCGAGAATCAAACCCAGGACCTCTCTTGCGAGATGAGAGCTCTTACCAATACGATATAAGACTCCCCAAAAGGCAGAATAGCAGGTTGACGTCAAACTCCTGAACCCTGATGTGGATGTAAAATCTAAAACAAAATATTCCTAGCTTAGTTATGTCCTCTATTTATTTCTATTACGGTGCATGATATATTCATTTTATGTTAGATTAGAAGACGCCAGAACTGTTGTGAAACAGCCATGGGTAAATGCAGAGGGAGATGTGTTTTCTGACAGACAAGCAGAAAAGAACTGTAGCAGAAAGCAATTTGATAAGTGTCCTTCTGATGACCCCATTCGGGGAGCCCAGTACCACACTGTGAATGTTAACCACCTGCTATATCTGCTCCCATTAACACATTGCAGGGTGATTCTGAAATTCTAATACAACTCAGTAACCTTTAGGTGACCTTCTTTCTGCTTCACGAAAATCATTTGAGATTGCTTATCTTTTATTTTTCCCCAGTAAGTCAATGTAACAATCCCAACAGGTGTGCTAAGATGGCATCTGTGTTACATCTGTGTTACAAATAACTAAATTATTTTACAAGGGGCCCCGATGATTAAATGTGTGAACCCTCTGGAGCCATCATTTTGCTAAAATAGTTTGAAATAAAGGTGTCAAATTCTGCATTATAAATTCTTAAACTGTGTTTTAATCTGATAATAGTCACATAAGAGTTAATGCGGTATCTTCGGTGAGTTTGTTCCAGCGATGGTATGGTGTTTGTTATCAGCCAAATCGGAATCGTGATGTGCAGCACAAAGAGCTTAATGAATACAAATCTTTGTGTGAGATGTTTGGGCACAGGCCGATGTTTGCGTATTCATAATGTTGCTGGACGGCTGCAACCGCATACGCTGCTTAGTTGGAGTTATCTGATGACCTTCTAATGCAGGAATAATCCTTTACACAACGTTAACAACCAGTCGCATTTCCTGAATGATCTCTCTGTCACATTCTGCTTACTTTTCAGATTCAAATAAGACTGTAAGTATTCAATTCAAATAAAAATGTTCTCAATAACAAACAGGGTATCCTTCAGTATTGTTTGGTCAATAGAATGGGTGTCCTTCCATTTAGAAAAATAATAATGATAACGATAATATTTTCATGTCACGTCGGGAGGATATCCCAAAGTGTTCATAGAATTTATTGTGAAGTATTGTGTGTATTCGTAGGCAAAAGCGGCAGGGCACTTGCACACAGCAAGCCACATTTCGCCCACAAATTCACTTTGCAGTATATTCTGTGAAGCACTCTGAGACACCTAGAAGACGTGAAAAGCACTATATCAAATGCAAGGATTATTGTTATTATCTGGTGTTCATAATAATAATAATCCTTACATTTATATAGCACTTTCCATGTCTTATCGACATCTCAAAGATACATTGCACAAAAAAAATGTAAAAATAATGCTGCAGCAAGAAAACCCTTGTGACATCTGTAGCGATGGATTTTATTTTACCAATAGGATGTGAGCATTCATTTGCCACACATGCTCAAACCAATGAAGGAAGGTGATTTGAGTGCCCACTTCCATGTTGCAGCCATGAGACATCTGTAGAGGAACAGTTGGTTATGGAGATCAGTGAGCACATTTTTAAAATAATATTGTTGGAACAGCAGAAGGATATGCTAAATGGTGTTGCTGAATTGCACCATGGAATTTGGATATGGATTAGAGTTTGGGAAGTTTCCAACTCCACCTCTCTAAGGTATGCGCTTTCCTGGAGAACAGAATGTGGCTCGACTGTTATACACTATGAAGAGGAGATTTCAATGACCATCATGCCTGTGATTGAATTCTCTATGATTTGTAGAGTTAGACTATTTACACCCATGTTGAATGGTGTTAATAGACTATTCTTAGCACCTGGACTGCAATATCGTGCTTGGCAATAAGTGGTATTACAATTACTCAAGCTGTTGCTTTGAGTTTCCCTCACTAACGTACAGTATTCTCCATAGACATGCAGTCAGGGTAGGTAGGGTAGCTTATGAAAGGTGCCTATCTTATGAAAATAAAAACTTTAAATTGTAGATGATTATTTAATGGTTTATATTTTTACAATGCACATTTTACATAATGCAAACGATTTTTAGTAGAAACTACCAAAATTATTTAACTGCGATTTAATATGCCTACTCTAAAAGTAACAGAAAGGCAGCGAGACGCTGTGCCTTTTTTACCCATTGAGTTGAATGTAGTTCCGATGCGCATGCGCGTTTCTTTCTCAGTGTCTCAGTAACAGGTGAAATAGGCACAAGCTACCGCTGCCTTTCCTCTTTCTTTCCATTGCAATCAGATCACATTGAAATGGCATTCTTCGCGCATGCGTATTTGCGGAACAAATGACTGGGAAAAAGGCAGAGTCCGCTGCTGCCTTTGGGGGTATGGCTTATGACTACCACTTATTATGATTACGTCATAAAGCCTCGCCCCAAATACTCTATCATTTTACCCACTGCACGTCATTGGTATTTTCTCACTATGTTGATGTTATCAGTGTTAATGATACGAGTAATAGGTCCTCTTAAATTTCGATAAAAACGTCCTTTTATATTCTCTAAACAAACAATGTGGATATAATTTTAAATAACGTGATTAAAAAAGGTTTTATTTTGAAAACAATGTATTCAAAATTTTGTTCAGTAATTAGGTTTGGATTATTTGGGGTACTGTGTTTAATTTTACATTGCATGGTACTGTGTAGTTTTGATGTGCTTGATTCTAAAATAGTATGAGTACATTGATTCCGATTATGTATCAACTGGTGAAATTCCATGTGATTACTTGATTAAACAGTTTATTCGTTACATTGTGTTCATTCCCATTTTATACCCAGATTACAAAAAAGTAATATCAGCACCTCTTGTGTTTCTGCAATCCTCAGTCACATGTGATGTTATTTTATCCTCTGGGTATTGATTTCAGGAATATATTTATGTACCAAGTGCTGTGGCTTGTGCCAATTGAAAGATATAAATTATTTTCTGCGCAAAAACATCCAATGGAAGACTTTTCCTAAATGCCCATTCATAAGAATGTATTATATAATCTAATCCTAAAAGGTTCATTAAACAAATTGGATGACAGCAGCAAGAAACACCACTTGTATTGGCTGCATCATGAATAATAATGTGTCACTTAGGTTCCAACACTCATTTCATATTGCATGCTTTGTTGCAAGCCGAAAATAAAGGGAATTAAACATTATAACTTTAGTTTGCTTGTAGTAATAAAACTGGTTCAAACATTTGTGCTGGTGGCATAAGGTGTTTAAAGTATTGCCAGATGGCTGACTATCTAATTGGTAAACTGATGTTTTTTGAGTTCACTTAAAAGTGTTTACTGCTGTGCTAAATTCATGTCGCAAAAAGATAGTAGCATACCTGTTTGAAAGACCGTTGCCTCTTAAAGTAAACTGCTCTGCTCAAGGAAAAATTGAATTAAAAAATAACTGACATTCCATAAATTGGAGCTCACACCACCATTCACCCCTGGAACATGTTGCTCCTATATCTCAAGGCATCCTCTTCTGAGGGAAGAGCAATCTTCCCTCACAGTGTCATTATCTTTGAGGAAGATAGAGTATACAATGGTGAGCAAAGTAGAATGAACAATAATAATAATCCTTGCATTTGATTTAGTGCCTTATAATGTTGTTGAGATGTCGCAACACGTTTCACAGAACATAGTGTAAAGTGGAATCAATGTGTATTTTACGGGCAACCCGATGAATAAAGCAGTGAATAAATAATGAACAAAGCAGTGTTAACAAACCGTTATCTGCCTTGTGCTCTTTGGTACCTGAAGCATGGTGGTTAGAGCACTCACCTTGCAAGTGAAAGACCTGGGTTTGAAGGGAAAAATGTTGGGCATATTTCGTTACTCCACATGCTTCTGTTTACCTAGCAGTAAATACGAACATTAATTGTTAATTGATTGGCGGATCGCGGATCGAGGGTAATAATTCCTTTTAAAAAAAATACTACTCAAGGTCACTCAATCCACGATTGTTTGTGAGACACTGCTGTGCGCAATTGGCTGCTGCATTTCACCCACAAAATATACAGTCAATTCACTGTACAGTATATTTGAGTCATATCCTGATGTTCCTATTGCTCCTTATGGCTGTGAACTCCAGTGAACAGAATTTCTGCCCCCAAATTTCTAATTTGAAGTCAAGTCTCTCAGTAGCTGGGAGCGAGAGATACATACTGCTATGAATTATTTCTATTTCTTTGTCAAGTGAAAAATGTCAACCAAATTGACTGTTGGAGAATGCCACAACAACAACAACCACAAAATGACTCTTGTATAGCGCCTTTCACGTCAGGAGGATATCCCAAAGAGCTGGAGAGTCACTGTGTCAGACCCGAGCTGGGGACAGGCTGTAAGGTGCATATAAATACATATTTCTTTACTGTTGAGTTTTGTAGACAATTGTGTAATGAGCAGCAATTGGCTTGCAGAGAATCTGTGTTAGAACATGTTTTCACTTTTTTAAAAAATGACTGTTATTCATAGGACACCATTTTGCATTTCATTGAAATATTTAGGAATATGAAGGTTAATCGAGTGAAGAAACGGCAAATTACCATAAACTTGCTTAACTTGGGTATTATATTGGGTAAGTGTTGTGTCCTGTGTCATGAATTTTCACTCAGTAATTGTAGAAATTAATGTTAAAAGTATATGAACAATACCCTTACCATTTGGGGCCACATTTGTCACCATGATGGAGCTAATTATTTTACTATTGCCCCAAAGCCCAAAATGTAGTTAAATTAGTTAGTAACATAATGACAGGTAGACAAAGCTACTTGCATTTATTTTTCATTTTTAGCTTTGCTTCAGAGATGCCATAGGTTAACCAGACAACTCTATCGTCAAGTTTAATGAGTTTAATCAATTTTTGCAAGAATTCCTAGACCTTTAATTCCGACTGGGTAAGGAAACCTTTGTGATCTCAGTCACACTGCTGTCTCAGTAAATCCTAACCCAGATTTAATACAAACTCCTTAATTGGCAATTCCCTTGTTAACTGTCAGTCATTCTATCCTTCGCCTCACAGTATAATTTCCCTGTAGTAACATTTTCTACTTTCCAGCAAATAGCCATTTTAAAGTACTGTTCATTATCAGGTTTCCCTGCAATATCTCTTGCTTTGTGGAATCTCTCAGGTATTTAAACATTATGCCTCGGCCATTTCTTGCCATCTGGAGTCAAAGACCAATCCACATGCAGCACCTTCTCCTGACATTACCTTTGTGTTGAGTAAAGTAAAGCATATCAAATGCAAGCAATATTATTATTTTTACCATTATGTGTTATGAAGAGCTGGTATCCTCCTAACTGATACTTAAACTTGAATTCATGGTTAAATTGACCCCAATGTATTTGACAACTATTCTAAATCAACCACAGTAGGATTTCTTAATCTTTACTTTGCAAGCAAACTAAATATAACTCGTTGGACATGTATTATACAAAATAATAATAAGAATCTTTGGATTTGATATGTTGCCTTATCACGTCTTCAAGACATCTCAAAACACAGAATATACACAGAATTGCACACAGCAGCTTCCCACACACAGTCATGGCTTGAAGTGACCAATTTATTATTATTAAATACATTTTTTCAAGGAACTATTACCTTCAAAAAGCGATCTGCCAATTGACTAACAATCAGGTTCCCACTTACTGCAAGGTAAAGGGCACTAGAACGGACTAAATATTACAAATGACCGATTTTTGCTAAACTTGTTCAACTTTATCGTAATTTTTTTACCTCTTTTCAAAAGATATACTGTATAATGGGCTGAGTATGGTGAGTAATTTCTCTGAAAACCCCATTCACCTTCATAATATCTGAACTTTGCCATTGTCCACATGTACCCATCAACAAACTACAACAACAACAAAATTACATTTATAGAGCGTCTTTCACGTTGGGAGGAGCTGACAGTTTCACAATGGTGTCAGCTCCAATCGCAATTTAAATGTTGCTGAGAGTAGTCAAAATCCCAATCCCAATTGGAAGAACCTAGACAAAGGAAATAAAAGTAGTTAAATATTTGCATGTACTGTATATGTAATTAACATTTTTGAATATAATAATAATAATACTCATTTGTGTCAGGAGGACATTCCAAGTGATTTAGAAGATTTACATATTAATGCAATTTAACGTTTTTCGAGCACTATAATTGCAGTACATTTTCCCACAAAACATAGTCAGCGCATTTTACAGTATATCCTGTGAAGCATTTATCTAAAAATAGGTATAGTTCAAACTCTTTGGTTAAACTTGTAATGCCTTGCTGAATAATTTAATCAGTGGATAAATAATTAAATCTGAAACAGAAGCTCCTCAGCTCGTATTTCCTAATGCATTTCATTTTCATAATGGAGCTTGTAATAATAATAAGCCTTGCTTATTGATATAATGCCTTTGACGTAGGGGTGACTTCTCAGAGTGCTTCACGGGAATTGCTGTAGCGTGAAGTAACAGTGTATTTTGTAGGCAGACTTGGCAGCCAATTTGCGCCTTGCAGTGTCCCACAAAGTGATGAAGCAAATAGCAAATGAATCAAGATAATGAGTCCTTTACAAACAACAAAACAAATGTTGGTTTTAGAGATTTAGAGATCTTACGATTTTGTGAGATCAATTTGCTCCTTCTTACAAATAAACTTGTTTGGTGCTGATAGAGATAGTAAAAGAATAGATACCAAAGGTCATGATAGAGTTGGTGCCTAAGTGCATTGGATACATACTGTCTCTGGCAGAAATGTATTTTTGAGCCTGAACAATTATATAGTATAGTGGATGCCTTGGCATTATGATATAGTTGTCTCTCTATTAACAGTCATGAGCCAACAACTGGATCATTTGACAGTTGAAGGTCTCAATTTCTACCAAATACAAGGAACCAGCTGGCTAGTGGCACAAAATCAATACTAAGGCTGAAAATAATATTAATAAGAAGAATCCTTGTATTTGATATAGCACTTTTCACATCTTATCGACGTCTCAAAGTGCTTCACAGAATATACTGTAAAATGAATTTGCTGTATATTAGTGGGCGATATGCGGCAGCCAATTATGCACAACAGTGTCGCATAAACAGTTGTGGATTGAAATGACCAATTTTTATTCTTGTGTTTTTTGGAGGGATTATTATTAGGCATGTGGAGTAAGGAAACTTGCCCAAGTTTTCGTCCTGATCTGCTTAGATTCGAACACAGGTCTCACGCTTGTAAGGCAAATGCTCTAACCACTGAGCTACAGGAGCTCCAAAATATAGAAACTAAATCTAAAATTGTACCAACTCTAAGTCCAATATGCTTTTTGTCTCTTTCGCTCTGTAAAAAAACACCTGGAGATAAACTTTTTTTTTAACATTTGATAATCCTGGTGCCATAAAGAAAATGCAAGACTAGGATTGTATGACTAATAAGTATTTTAAATTTCCTCAGTTCAAAAGTGAAAATAGTAAAATTGTAAATCAAGGCAGACCAGGTATAACATCTGTTGGTGAAAGAAAACAAATGATGCAGCCTTGGGATTGGCTATCTGGTTTACACAGAATGAAACATGGAATGGAAACTTTGTGTTGTAAAGTACAATATTATTACAATATTAAAAGTTATGATTTTTAGATTTGTAACCTTCATTTTTAACACAGCTGATGGAATGAATAGATGCTGTAAAATGACTGTTCCGAGGGTACAGGATTTTCGGATTTTCTATGAAAAGATATCAAGACAAGTTGAATCTTCAAGTAGACTGCACTGATACAGTG
The DNA here is from genome assembly GCA_035084275.1 of Hydrolagus colliei. Lineage (NCBI taxonomy): Eukaryota > Metazoa > Chordata > Chondrichthyes > Chimaeriformes > Chimaeridae > Hydrolagus > Hydrolagus colliei. The sequence continues at coordinate 17,590,184 of CM068747.1, read as the reverse complement.
CAATTCATTAGTTATGTCTTATTCTTTTAAGATATACTTGCATGATGCTCATTGGAATTTATCACCATGCCAATATAATCCGGTAGTATTAATGTGTTAATGTTACAGTCAATCCATTGAAACTACAGTATTTAGAAACGTGTTGAATTAGCTCTTTATTACGTATCCATATGTATGCGGATGACGCTCACACTACCTCCAAGTTATTCTACCTCCCCCACATCAGTCTCTGGCCATATCTGGTTCTCTACCCTCGCCACATTTGCATTTGCTGTTTTCCTGAAACTAAAACTTACATGTCAACAGGCTCCCTGATTTAAAAAAAAGTATTTGCAGAATTTACACAGGAGGTGTAACAGAAGGTTAACAGAAGGTGGAGAGCACAGTGGTTTCTGACAGCCTGCCTGTCAGACATCAGGAGCTGGATGAGCACAAATTTCTTGCAGGTGAATGTTGACAAGACGGAAGCCATGCCCTTTGGCTCTCGTCAAACGTCTCCATTCGAACGGCTCTCACCTCCTCCACCTTCCTGGCCCGCCCCTAAAACTCTCCGAACCTGTGTGCAACCTAGGTGTCAAGTTCGACCCCCAACTGTCCTTCCTCCCCCACATCCGGTCTCTCACCAGCACCGCCTTCTAACACCTCCGACGGATCGCCCGTCTCCGGCAATACCTCACCCCAAATGCCGCTGAAACCTTGGTCCATGCCTTTGTCACCTCTCGGCTGGACTACTGCAACGCCCTCCTCACCGGTCTCCCCTCCACCACAATCCACAAAATCCAGCTAATTCAAAACTCTGCCTTTTGTCTAATCACCAGCACCAAGCTTCGCTCCCCCATTACCCCAGTGCTTGCCAGATTTCACTGGCTCCCTGTCCCTGAGAGGATTGACTTCAAAATCCTCACCTTTGTTTACAAGTCCCTCCACTCTTCTGCACCTCCCTATCTCTCTGATCTCCTCTCTCCCCAAACCAGAACCCGCTGCCTTCACTCCACCGGGTCTGACCTCCTCCATGTCCCCCCGAATCCTCCGCTCCACCCTCGGTGGCCATGACTTCAGCCACTATGCCCCAAGGCTCTGGAACTCCCTTCCTCACTCTCTTTGCCTTGCCCCCTCTCTTCCCAGTTTCAGGTCACAGTTAAAGACTTTTCTCTTAGACCGGGCCTTTGGTCACCTTTCTACCCCTGCCCCTGGCTCGGTCCCGGGATCTGCTATTGTGAAGTGCTCTGAGACACTGTCCGGTGTGGAGGGCGCTATATAAATCAAAGTTGTTGTTGTTATTTACTAATGGGGATAACTACTCTTTATCTTTTTTTTATATAGTTCTGTTTAATATTAAGCTTTCCTGGCAAGTATTTGGGTTTGTAGTTTGTTTTCACATGCCTTAAACCTTCTTTAAAATAATTATACTTTTATTAAATTTCCTTAATCTTTCCTGGAGTTCTTCCCAAAGCTCTAAAGGTTGCATTACTAATTTGCAGCTCTATATAATTTTTGGCATTTAACTTTAATATAATATGTCTAATAATATGACAATAACTGAAATCCTAATCATTCGGAATGGGCAGCTAAGCACTAAATCTAAAATCTAATCTGCTACTCTGCTGCTACTGTTGAATTAAGGAGCAGTTACTGATTTCCTCTTGGAAATTGTTTCTACATTTACCTTTTCCTGTTGGTTATCGCTGGTTGAACTACTTTTACGTCTGGTAAATTGAAGTCCTGATTACAATTTCTTGTAACAACTGTTACATGCTTAAACCACTATCTACCTGTTCAGCTTGAGCTGCTGGGGTCGATAGCATTTGCTGAATATTGACAG